>CATIUR010000002.1:129576589-130776589 GCA_949592205.1 Helichrysum umbraculigerum
AATGATGTTCATTTACTTACTTAACCTTACGCCTTTAGGACACTAAAGGATTACTAGTTCAGGTTACTACACTGCTTGATTTCTGCATCGTCTGCTAGACTCAGGTGAGTCTCACTGCCCCTTTTTACAGCTTTCACTTTGGGGGAGATGCATTGCTTGTTTACTGAAATTACTAGTTTACTAAAACTACTCGTTTACTAAATTACTTGACTTACTTGAATACATGTACAAATGTATTGTTTTACCGACTTATTACTATACTGGCTTATTACTTTACCGACTATTAAACGTACTGTTTGACCGACTTATAAACTACTTTGTTACCGACTTACAGACTCACAGTTTTACAAACATGCTGATTTACAGACTTACTGACTTATTGACAGACTTTACTGTTTTCGAACTTACCGACTATTGGACAGACCTTACTGTTTTCAAATTTACAGACTTTACAGACTTACAGACTTTACAGACTTACAGACCTTACAGACTTACAGACTTGCCGATATACTGATTTGCATGAGTTTCCTTTAATCCAATGAAGTCCTCTGAATCATAGTTGTTAATTACGATAAGCGCGAGTTTAATATATGGATCCAAATGGGACTGACAATCCCTGCCTGGGGTAGTAGCGCTACCACGGATTTCACCGTAGAAACAGGCATATTAGTATTCGTTTCATATGAGTGTTTTTGGATTAGCACTCACGGGGGCAAATTACAGACGTGTTAAGCTTCGACTATGATGGCTCATGGCATGACATGACCGACTATACCGACCTTACTGTACTTATGAAATACTTGGTTACCGACTTATTACTATTGTACAATTATACTTTACTGTTTTACTATTGTGAATGATTTACTTACTGATTTACGCAAACTGTTTACTACTGTACATACAAACCTGTGAGATTCACCAACCTTTTTGGTTGACCTTTTTAGTGATGTATTCTCAGGTACTCAGTAACAGTAGGATGGCCCGCAGGGTATGCTAGGCTAGTACGAGTCGCATGCATAACCACTTGGAGATTTTATTGGCATTATCTTTTGTACTATGATTATGTGTTTAAAATCTTCTAAATCATTTAGCGAACTCGTAATGATGTATTACTTATAACTTAAAACCTTGTACTACTTTTGAAAACTTATGTAATGTAATGTATTATCTATAACGTCTCATGTAGAGTCGTTTGCTTGTACTTTGGTGTTTTGATATTTGATTAGTGGCACCCAAAACTCGCTTCCGCAAAACATTAAATTTGGGGGTGTCACATTTTTGTTGATTTTGTAGTTGTTTTTAGTGGTTTTTAGAGAGAGAGAAAGTTGAGAGAAAAGAGAGTAAAGAGAGAGAAATGAGATGGTGAAAATGAAAGAAATGAGGGGATGAGGAGGGGGTTTTGTCTCCCTTTTTCGTCCCCCGTGGTTGCGCTCCGTGTTTGTTTACCCGATCGTTAACTGTTACTTTATTTTAACTAATATATTTTTAATTACATATTTCATTATATTTTTAATTAGGATCTTTTTATGAAACCAAATTAATTTAGTTATAAAATTTTAACTTTGTTTTATTTTAATTATACAAGTTTACGTTTTTCGTTATAAAATGATATGTAAATATTATCGGCATAATATTTAATTGTTAATATCGTTATTTAAATATTTCGTTTTATTAAATAATTTTGTTCACCAACAGTCGTATATTTTTGTCGCGTTTGTTTTCAGATTGTTCAGTACGTAATTACAACTAATTACGAATACGTAATACTACGCGTATTATCTAGTTGGGCTTTGCTAGACTTACCTCTAAAATGTGTTGTGAATTCACTCAAGTAGGGAATTAGCCTAATAATGCAAGTGATTAATGTTTATAATTGCGTTTAAATTTGCGGGGTGTTACACATCAATTCATCGTTATACATATTCATCAAAAATATTAAAGTTTGGGTGTAACTTTTGGGTTTTTGTGAAATATTTTATTTTTCAATGAAAACAATAAAATTAAACGAATTTCGTAATTCAAAACTTATAAACGAGGAATTAATTGTATTGTAATCGTCATTCATCATTGAATTTCAAAAATGTAAATTTCAGAAGGTTAACATGCATTTGCGAATCATGTTAATCAAAATTACAATAAAGATTCTTATTCATTTTTGTTGTTTTTTACCTTATATAAGTTATTATACATGTTGAACGTAATAAAATAACATTCATCAATGTATCGCAATATATATGAGCTTATATGCATTATAAATGAATGTTATGATGTTCATCAGCATGATATAAGTTAATATTCATCATGAATGAATGTTAAAAATTCAATGAGATGTTAACATGCATTTATAATGAATATGAGTTATTATACAATAATAACAATATGAGCTAATATTCACCTTAAATGAATGTTTAAATTGTAACTTTAATTAACATGCTTTTGAAATGCATGTTAACGTGCTGAAAATTTGATTTTGATTAACATGCTTTTGAAATGCATGTTTACGAGCCTGGGAGGTGATTTTAAGTTATTTACAAAAATGCCACCGCGTTGACTTTTGCATTGACCGGAATGTGTGGCTAAAAATTGCTTCCCTCCTTCCCTCATTTTCCTCCTTCCCTCATGATCTCCCCCTATATATATATATATATATATATATATATATACTATTATATAACCAGTTTTCTATCAAAATCATCTTAATTCAAGTGTGTGTCATACCCTTTTATATCATTTACACAATATAATTACAGCTACAACTATTTTATCAAACACATGTATAATAAATAAAAGCTTCAGCTTACAGCTCGTTTTAAAAGTTACAGTCAAAAGCTTACAGCTATAGCTAAAAGCTTACTGCTACAATTACCAGCTATTTATGCCAAACATACCCTTAATCAAAAGAATATTGCCTCCTTCCACTTTCTCCATGGCCCTTTCTTTGTTCAAGCTAGCTTCTATTTTAATTCTACTCCGTATCACGTAAAATGATACCTTGCATCGAAATTTATTTGATTTCTTACATCAATTTTTCTTGTCATTTTTTTCTTTCTTTCTGATTTTGGTTCGAAATTCATTGTTTATCTTTTCTTTCTTCGATGTTGTTGTTGACTTGTTTCTTTTCGACTTCACTTCGAACTTTACAAGATTAGCTTCTCAATTCAATTTTTGTTTTGTTTATTTTGTTCAATCTTTTTTATTTTAAAAATATTTTATTGTTGATAGTTATAGTTATCCTCCTGCATATATCTTCTAGAAATGGTGTACTAAAACAGGTATATACTCCATTTGGTTTGTTTTGTAGAACGTGATTACTTTACATATAATCAGTTTTGATTTTGATTTTGAAAACTTGTTCTAAACAACAATCTAGAAACGAAATATATATATAGAGGGTATCTATGTCATTTAGCAATATTGGTCAAAACTTAGAATTTTCAATATATGTCAACCAAACATTGGATGGGACTTGTAGTTAAGTATTTCAAATCCTAAAAGGATTTCAAATCCTCCGGTTTTTGAAATGCTAGGATTTCAAATACCTTGAACCAAACGCGGCCTAATAGTATTCAAATCTTCATATCATAGCCTTGAGACTTTTCTTACACAACAATTAATGTTTTGCCTACTGTATCATTTTGACAAGAAAAATAGATTTTCTACTAGGGATTAGAAATTGGCTTAAGGCTTTATCTTTCTATACCACCATAATTACTCACCATACCCCCTTTTGATTTTATTTTTTTTAAAAGTGGTATAATAAAGTACAGAAAAAGTACGAAATGTAAGAAAAAGTAGTGGAATAAAGTACAGAATATAAAAATGAAAGGTATGAAGAGTAGCAACCTTAGAAATTATGACACCATATTTATTGTGTATTACAGTAAGTTTTACTTTGGTCTAATTTGGGCATTGAAACTTTAATAATGGTTATTGTATATATTCGATGTATATATTATTGATGATTTTTTGATCTGGTAGTCATTTGTTATAATGTGACAACTTTATGAGTCGTCACGTTACTTATATAAGGTGTCACATGTAATTTATGGTACTTTTAGTGACATTATAACACCCGCTAAATACAAGGACATTTTTTTTTTTTTAAACATATCGGAAGCGCATGATTAATAGAAACCAGTGGATTGCATACATACATTTCAAATAGCAATCCACTTATATACAAACCTTTAAAACTAGATTATTCTAATCATTACACACATTAAGTTTAGGTGTTATAGAAATCCCAATGTGTTGTTAAATCATTAACGTATTATCCATTTCAGAGTGAGCCTGTCAAACATTCCATTCCATATGTACTTCTTGCCCACCCACATACAGAAGTAAACCTGCAAGAAGTAATGAGGGGTTAGCACGAAGCTAAGTGAATAGATCCCAAGCTATCAATCTAACTCAGCTTAACACATGCCTATAACCAAGCAATGCACAAGCAACATAGAAGGATCGGTGGTCCTTGAGGTACCCTCATGCCGCGGATGGTTCCCCAAGTAACACTTAAAACCAACTGACGGCCAAATCAGCGGTTAAACCGATAGTTTGGTACTATTACTACACACGACGCAATTTCAGTGTCCAACACATGTACAAGGCACTTGCGAGGTCCTAGTAATAGTATCAAAACCCAACACATTAGTTGACCCCCACCAAGTCAAATAGTCCACAACTATCATAGTATACGGACGCCAATAATCAATCAAGGGTTAGCCATCATGCCAATATAATATTAATGCAATCATTGCAATAAACCAAATTTACTCGTTGTAACCATGTTGTTACAACTAACTTAGACAGAAAGTCCAAGATCCACTCACCGACAATCATAGTCGTCCACTCAGTAGTCTAATGTCACTGAGTCTTCTCCACATCTGAGAATACAATAACACAACACAAGTTAATAACTCGTCCATAAAATCAACTCATATTAAGGTAGTACAACTTGATTCATAAACTCAATTTTAGTGAGTTATTACTCTAATCATTATAGGCCTTTGTTTCAAACTCATTATCAATATGTCACACATTTAGTAACTACAACTTCATAGTTAATTACTTATGATCATCAACCTTTCATTAATCATTTCAAGCTTACGAATAATCGCATTATCCTTATTAATTCACAATCACTTCTCAATTCATGATCATTAACAACTAACAACAACTATGTATTATTAACTCAAGCTTAAGAGCTTCAATTCATGAATATTCAATTAAACCCATGCCTATCCATATGATTATACTTCAACTTCTTCATTTTAACCTAAGATTAAAGTTATAATCTATATATAAACATCAACCAACTATCATGCAAGTATTTCAAGCTTCAATTCCAAGTTAATCATGCTAGTTCCATCAATTACCCAAAAACCCATTTTGATTACACTTGTATAACATGATTATTTCATTTCTAGTTTAAATTAATATTACTAACCATCTTATAAACACTTATTAACACCACCTTAACCCATTTCATACTTTAATTTTTGGATTTAACCCATCAAAATCATCATAAACCCTAAGAATCACCATAAATCTATAATCTTAAGCTTGAATCTAGTTAGTAATCAACAATAACATGTTTAACTAACAACAATTTCACAAAACAAACACTTAATTTCGGATTAAACTCACTAATTAGTAAAAACCCCAAAAACCCCAATTCTAGGTTATGGAAAATGAAGAACATATGATCATACCTTGTTCTTGATGATCATGGAAGCTTGAATCCGAATTTACAAGCTCCAATTTGGTGTTTTCTTCATGATTTTGTGGATTTAGGGTTATGTGTGTGTGTGTGTGTGTGTGTGTATTCATACGTACATATGTATGTGTGGAGGGAAATAAAAACCGACCCATCCACATAATATACCATATAAGTGTTAGTTTTCATTCCCCGTATTTATTATTGTCTGGAACTTAAAAACCATTTGCGGGGAAATACAATTTTATTTTACCGTCAACTAAATAAATTTAAAACAATCAATATTTCACTAGCCACAATATTTCCTGAGGCTTATCGGCCTATTTATTATCCAATCAAACACAATAAAAATTTTAGATCGCATTTAAAATTTACAGAAAATACCTATTACTTCTAGGCCCAATTTAAGGATGTTACAAATCTCTCCCCCTTAAAGAGATTTCGTCCTCGAAATCTAATCATCCTTAATTAAACTAGGGAATTTAATCACATCATACCTTGTGTGAAGTTTGGTTCACACTTTATTTCCAATTCCCTAACTACATAATTATTTATCACTAAATGCACATAAGGTATATGTACAATTTAAATTACTTATGCGTATCATCTCTATGCGTATCTTAATCACTAATCACACATACAAAATATGTATACATTTAATCCATTTTAAGATATATGTTTTCAACCTAATTACACATGCACATATCCAATGTACATGCTTCAATTTCTCATTTCAGCACATATACTGTACCTAATCTTATCTTCATATACACAATGAACATTTTGAAACAAGTTATCACTTAACATAAGTAAATCACTTAACTAAGTAAAGTAATATACTCTCATAACCAGAATCTAGCGACATGCTAGATCTTAAAAATCGGTATATGAATTCTATCTTTTTGAATAACGAAAACAGTGGTTATGGAAACCACAATACACATATCATCAATGAAATTCAATTTTCAATTATAATTAGCATCCACGCTAATATCCACATATCACTGAGGTACATGAAACCCATTTTTATTAAAATATCTCGGAATCATGTAACACTAACCACATATTAATAAGCAAAGTAGAGGTCAAATCCTATGGTTAATACCATTATCATATAGTTACACAATCACTTAGCACCAAATTATATTTGGATACATGCTAAATCTCGCTCAATGGGTACCTTGCTATACTAGCACACGTACCACATTATCAAAATGTGCTAATCGTCAACACATTTTCAACAATATCATCTCAATAATTGTATCTAGTCGACCTCTACATTAGCTTATCTCATCATATAACTTTTTCAAATTACAATTTACCACATTATCTAGTCATTAGATATGCATAATACGAAAGATTATATGTAATTCGCACATAATTATAATAATATTATCGATCCAACAATTAAAACTCTTATTATTATTTTTTTTTTTTTGACTATTTTACTTTTTCCCAAGGACATAGTTTCACATAATTTTCTAATACTAGGCTATCCGGCTATGTTAATCTTCACTAAGCCTCAAACATTACCAACAAATAATCACATACCCATTTTTAACAAGTAGTATAACCCATTCCAATTCTTCTTTTTCAACGTCTCCAAATTAACACTAGTTGAGCAGCTTACTACCACCTTATATTAGTCAGTCAATAACTTTTTCATAACCGCAGGTCAACATATATCATCCGTTATTTTAAAATCATTTAGCTTCATTGGGTACTTAATAACCTCAACAACTCCATGTGAAATGGCATAATACAAATACGTTGGCCAGACGTCGTCATATTATGTCATTCACACTTCATTCTCAGGTCACTTCATACCGTTAATCTTCAAAGTGATTAATCTTTAATTTCATATATATCATTAACAATGATATCACTTTAACAACAAGTACAAAATCAGATATTAACTTGTTACCTATTCCACATATTCCTTGGAATGTAAGACTAATCATATAGTCAGGTGGATATAATCAACACAGACATTTAACACCCTTTTCACCCTCTCATTAACACAGGTGTAATGTCTAACACAACCACCTCCATCAATACTTTTAGTACCTAGCACAATTTCAAGCACTAGTATAGCAATTAATACTAATAGTGCATTACATAAGGTTTAATACTAAATATATTATCACTATTATGTGCAATTCTTAACATATTATCATCAATCTATACTTCTTTAGTTTAGTTACAATTGAGCATTTCCTGTTCGATTATCATATAGATACAAGCTCATGTACCTAACTCACAATTCTTAAAATGCTCACTTCAATCAATTTTTAATGTTCTACATGATTCAATTGATTCACCTATATGATCCACATAATCCCATACTCAAGATTTATTAACCCTGGTTAGTAATAATCAACAATACCAATTGCTATTCGAATTTGCAGTTAAATAAACCGTCTATGAATATCTTATACATAATAATATATGTGGACCTCTTAAAACAAGTTTTTACATTATATTTAGTCATAGGAATGATCCATGGGCTCAAAGAAACAAAAGCCCAATACAAATCATAAGCTAAAAGTCCGAAATAAGGTCCGAAAAGCAATAAAACGCGATTTTCGGGCCCCAAACGACCCCGAAGTGCCGAAAACTGACAGGGCTCATAGCAAAGCGATGAGCTTTGACCGTTGGCCCGTTTTTGAGTGGACATGTAAATTTCATCTTAATCGGACACCGAAATTTCATAACGGAAATTCTACGACCAACGTTACGTCGAACGTCGAAATTTACAAATTTTCATATTAAACTCACTTAATATAAAACATAACACAAGAAATGTCTCAATAAGAGGGGAATCCGCCGGATTCTGGGGAATCCGCCCGGATTGAAGGGAATACGCCCGGATTCCGGGGAATCCGCCGTATTCAAGGCCAAGTTTTGGGACAGAACCATTTTTAAGGAATCCGGTCAAGGAATCCGTCCGGATTCATGGGAATCCGTCCGGATTCAACCTGCTGTAACAAGTCTGCAATTTTAGTGCAAAAATACGAAACTCAAACGCGCATATCTCCTAAACCGTAAAGAGTTAGACTCTGAAATTTTGCAGGCACCCTCATATAATAAAAATGCAACTTTTCATTTTTCCACTTTTTCAATTTACACGTTTTACGAGAAAACGGACGTATAACCAATTTTAGGCCATTTTGGACCATTTTGGTTGACACGCTATATTCCAAACGGCATACATTCAGGGTTCCACCCTTTGCCAACATGTTTCTACATATATTTGTGACGTGTGGGCACTTTCAACACCCTCATATACTTGTCCTATCATGTTTTAACTCATTGACCCGTTTAGGGGTTCAAATGGGCAAATTTTACCAAACAACCACATTGACTATCCAAAACACTTTCACGCACTTTGTTACTATACTTATGACTTAAAGTCACTTTAACATTCATTATATTCGAACCAACATGCATTTTAACCATTTGACCAATAACCGACCCATTTGGGTACTTTAACAACTCATTTGGGTTTCAACCCATATAACCACTATTCAAACAGTCAATTCACACTTTCTTGACTATTCCAAGTCAAACAAAACCATTTTCAATATTGGTATTATGCTATAACTCTAAAACACCAATTCACATTAAAATCATCATTTTTAAATCAATTTCAACAAATTTTTCAAATTCATAATCACTTTAACTTTTCACAACTTGTCAACACACATTTGGACTCGTTGACCACTTTGATTTTCTATCTTAACACTTTCAATACAAAGATCATCATTCAACCCAATTATGATCAATGCTAAACACATAAACATCTAGTCACATTCATCACTTTGTAACATAGTTATTATCAAGTTTGACACAACCACATTCAACTTTGACTTTTCCAAGTCAATACACATATTCCCATAACTAGACTCCTTATAATTCACATAACAACACGACTCGAAACCTATTAATGGAGAATACCAACATCCCATTAATTTCATCATATCAAGTCACATCAATTTAGTTTATCATTTATCAAATAATTCCCTAGCAAGGATCTATAATCACACCTTGCATTTATCAACTTATTAACAAGCGTTATTCACCAATGATTCAATTTACTTTACTAACAATCATATCATAGTAAAGCAAACAGTCAAAGCTTATTAAAATTCATCAAGCTTATCAGAAATTACCTGGCACATCTAGGCCCACGAGTATTGAGGAATCATTGAGAATACCAGACGGTTCCTCATGTTCCTCCGTCTCTGCATCCAAAACAACACTATTGCATATTGTTATAGGTTAGCACACATTTCATAGCAACTTTCTCAAGCAACCACTAAACCCCATCCCTGGAATGTTTGACTTGACACAAACCTAAGTTTGGGATTGAACACCATACAATGTCCAATTCACCCAAACCTAGGCTCTGATACCAATTTATAACACCCGCTAAATACAAGGACATTTTTTTTTTTTAAACATATCGGAAGCGCATGATTAATAGAAACCAGTGGATTGCATACATACATTTCAAATAGCAATCCACTTATATACAAACCTTTAAAACTAGATTATTCTAATCATTACACACATTAAGTTTAGGTGTTATAGAAATCCCAATGTGTTGTTAAATCATTAACGTATTATCCATTTCAGAGTGAGCCTGTCAAACATTCCATTCCATATGTACTTCTTGCCCACCCACATACAGAAGTAAACCTGCAAGAAGTAATGAGGGGTTAGCACGAAGCTAAGTGAATAGATCCCAAGCTATCAATCTAACTCAGCTTAACACATGCCTATAACCAAGCAATGCACAAGCAACATAGAAGGATCGGTGGTCCTTGAGGTACCCTCATGCCGCGGATGGTTCCCCAAGTAACACTTAAAACCAACTGACGGCCAAATCAGCGGTTAAACCGATAGTTTGGTACTATTACTACACACGACGCAATTTCAGTGTCCAACACATGTACAAGGCACTTGCGAGGTCCTAGTAATAGTATCAAAACCCAACACATTAGTTGACCCCCACCAAGTCAAATAGTCCACAACTATCATAGTATACGGACGCCAATAATCAATCAAGGGTTAGCCATCATGCCAATATAATATTAATGCAATCATTGTAATAAACCAAATTTACTCGTTGTAACCATGTTGTTACAACTAACTTAGACAGAAAGTCCAAGATCCACTCACCGACAATCATAGTCGTCCACTCAGTAGTCTAATGTCACTGAGTCTTCTCCACATCTGAGAATACAATAACACAACACAAGTTAATAACTCGTCCATAAAATCAACTCATATTAAGGTAGTACAACTTGATTCATAAACTCAATTTTAGTGAGTTATTACTCTAATCATTATAGGCCTTTGTTTCAAACTCATTATCAATATGTCACACATTTAGTAACTACAACTTCATAGTTAATTACTTATGATCATCAACCTTTCATTAATCATTTCAAGCTTACGAATAATCGCATTATCCTTATTAATTCACAATCACTTCTCAATTCATGATCATTAACAACTAACAACAACTATGTATTATTAACTCAAGCTTAAGAGCTTCAATTCATGAATATTCAATTAAACCCATGCCTATCCATATGATTATACTTCAACTTCTTCATTTTAACCTAAGATTAAAGTTATAATCTATATATAAACATCAACCAACTATCATGCAAGTATTTCAAGCTTCAATTCCAAGTTAATCATGCTAGTTCCATCAATTACCCAAAAACCCATTTTGATTACACTTGTATAACATGATTATTTCATTTCTAGTTTAAATTAATATTACTAACCATCTTATAAACACTTATTAACACCACCTTAACCCATTTCATACTTTAATTTTTGGATTTAACCCATCAAAATCATCATAAACCCTAAGAATCACCATAAATATATAATCTTAAGCTTGAATCTAGTTAGTAATCAACAATAACATGTGTAACACCCCCAAATTTAGTGATTTGCGGAAGCATACTTGGGTTTTACTAATCAATATACAAAGCACAAGATATACAGCAAACGACCTCTAAATGAGACGTTTTGTAAAATAATTACATTTCATAACTAAATCGTTTGAAAACATATAGTTTTCTTTACAAAAATATGTAAGCCTAGAGTCCGCGTACATGGCGGGAGATTCTATTACATAACCATAGTTACAAAAGATAATGCCAAAGAATCTCCGTTAAATGCAGTTTGGAAATCATGCGACTCTAGCTAGTAATCCTGGAGTGATCCTACTCCGTAAGTGTACCTGAGAATACATGCTAAAAAGGGTCAACCAAAAGGTTGGTGAATCTCACAGGTTTATCAATAAATAATCAGTTTGAACACAAGATTTCATCAGTAGTGCCCGTGGGCGTATATCAAGTATTTGCAAATCTCGCAAAAGTAAAGTAATCAAGTTATACCGTTGCCATGAGGCTCATAATCGAAGCTTAACCCGCAAATAATCAGTTGCTCCCGTGACATGCTCGAAATTGAGCAAGCATAAGTAACGAAATAATAGTCGCCCGTTTATACATAACGGTTCGTGGTAGCGCTACTACCCCGGGCGGGGAGGGTCATTTCCCTAATGGATCCATTAACTACTGTTCGCGCTTAAGTCCATAACTAACGATATATGATGGAGAGACTTCAGTAAATAGTAATTAACTCATGCAATTCCGTTTGGTATAGAAATCAGTTTAGTACTTGTGTTCAGGAAAAATAAGTAGCATGTATCTCCCCCAATAAGATAAAACAGTAAAAGTGGGGCCGTAAGACTCACCTGAGTCTTTGCAAGTGCGTTTATATCAATAATCGAGTAAGTAGTATCAACAGTTGGTTCTCCGAACCCGTAACCTCCAAATGCCTAAACACGTAATGTCAAGTAAGTAGATGTCTCGCAAGATCATCTAGGCTAGTTGTTCATACAACCCAATGTGTCCGAATGTTGGTTTGTTATCGTTTGTATAAAAATGTACGACCCGTTGGTGACGAGTTTGGAATAATAAACTTTAAGTATTATTATCAAATTATTGATGTTTTGCACTTATAAAAGTGTCCCAAAGTGTTTTATAAGTCGTATCGTATAAGGATTTGAGGTTGTAAAAGTTCGACACTTAGTGAAAATGTGAGTTTTCAAGGTTCTGGTTTGTGCGACGTAGCATGCGACGTTGCAAGCGACGTAAGGTGCGACGTAGGCAGGTACGTCGCATGATGCGACCTTCGCAAATCAATGCGACGTAGGGGGCGACGTCGCTAATGCGACGTTGCTTCGGTTTGCGACGTTAAAGTCTACGTCGCTACGTGCGACGTCCGCAAATTAATGCGACGTAAGGAGCTGCGTCGCTAGTGCGACGTTGGGATTTTTGTGCGACGTAGGCCGCGACGTCGCAGAGGCCCCTGGCCAGGTGCGACGTAGCGGTCTGATGGCCGGAATTTTTGTCGAAAACGAGTTTTTCGGTTCCCGTTCGGTCCAAAACTTTTACCCAACCCATATATGGACATTTTAAGTGTATACAAACAACAAACAAGTGATAATACTTAAAAACGAGAGTTTTCGGAGTTTTGTCGGAAACTTACAATTTGCCGAAAAGAAATTCCGGAAAGATAGGATTGTAGATCGCGAAGTGGTGAACGTTTTCTCCTAAAAGAGCTTTGAAATCCGAGGTCGTTTGGCGGTAGTATTTTGCGTTTTTGAGAGATTGTGGAGGTGGTGGTGATTTAGAGAGAAAGGAAGAAAGAGAGTAAGAGAGAGAAAGAGATAGATGAAAATGAGGAAAGAAAGTGGGAGGTGGGGGTTTTATCCCCACTTTTCAGTTTTCGCCCCGCGCTCCGTGTGGTGTTCGTTCGCTCCGTCGTTTATACGTTAAATAATTATTTTAAATATTAACTGGTACATTTTAAATACAAATTATTACGTGATATTTTATTTAATTATTTTACAATTAAGTTTACGTTTGAGTTATAAATGTAAGTTGGTTTATTTAGTTTGCGCGTTTTACATTTTAAATTGTGTAACTTTCTGATCGTACGATACGAATAAATACGAAATATTATTATAATAATATTTTTGACATAACAACGTTATTTAATAAAATTTGTCACCAACGTCCATATTAAATAGAATCGAAATACATTCGATTTAAATTGCGTACGATTTAACCAAATCGCATTTTCGTATATATTCAACAATATATATAATTCGATACATAAATTAGCCTAACACGGAACTAATTACATGTATTAACAAAGAATTAGGCACTAATTCTAGTCCTAATTTGCCGGTTGTTACAACATGTTTAACTAACAACAATTTCACAAAACAAACACTTAATTTCGGATTAAACTCACTAATTAGTAAAAACCCCAAAAACCCCAATTCTAGGTTATGGAAAATGAAGAACATATGATCATACCTTGTTCTTGATGATCATGGAAGCTTGAATCCGAATTTACAAGCTCCAATTTGGTGTTTTCTTCATGATTTTGTGGATTTAGGGTTATGTGTGTGTGTGTGTGTATTCATACGTACATATGTATGTGTGGAGGGAAATAAAAACCGACCCATCCACATAATATACCATATAAGTGTTAGTTTTCATTCCCCGTATTTATTATTGTCTGGAACTTAAAAACCATTTGCGGGGAAATACAATTTTATTTTACCGTCAACTAAATAAATTTAAAACAATCAATATTTCACTAGCCACAATATTTCCTGAGGCTTATCGGCCTATTTATTATCCAATCAAACACAATAACAATTTTAGATCGCATTTAAATTTTACAGAAAATACCTATTACTTCTAGGCCCAATTTAAGGATGTTACAGACATGACATCTATATCAGGTGTCACATGACATTAGGGGTGTTCAAAATATTCCGAAACCGGAAAACTGAACTGAAAACCGGTTGAATTGAACCGAATTTTGGTTAATCGATCTGATTTTTTTTCGTTTTTCGGTTTCGGTTAACCGAACCGCTTTTTCGGTTTTTCGGTTTCGGTTCATGATTTTGGAATAGACATGATAAACGGTTAACCAAAAAAACCGAAAATTTTATATGTAGTTTTTAATATATGTATATACATTGTATATGTTATATTTATGGAAAATACATAGCCCTAAGGGTTATGAATAAGAAATTCAGACACGCATAAACTGTTTGTACCTTAATAATAACCACCCACCCCCTGAATATAACTTCTCCCAACCACCTTGATTTACCACCTCTTAAAGCACGAATCTAAATCTTAAACATAGCCCTTAGGGCAACAAATAGCAAAATCCTATATTTATATATGAATATTTACACTTGTATTTTGAATTAATCAATTATATTTCCTTTCCACTCATTTTAATATAATATAGTAACTTAATATTGGCCTAAAATGGTAATTATAACTATTTAGTTCTAATTATATTCGAATAAATAACGTACGTATAACATTAATACATAATTATAAAGGGTATAATGGTTATTGTTTGATACTTTTATTATCAAAATATTTTAAATATAGTGAACATTTATTAATGGATGTATATTTATGTGTTATTAATTACTTTTTAAATAAGTTCTAATTAATAAACGGTTAATTTGGTTAACCGAACCGAAAAATCGGTTGACCGATTCCTGGTTAACTGAATTTTTTGGTTTCGGTTTAGGTTCAAGAATATTGTGAACCGAGACTCCGGTTAACCGGTCTCCCGTTAACCGAGTCTCCGATTAACCGTCCATGAACACCCCTACATGACATCCTTATAGGTGATCACGTCAATAAAATTTTTACAATAACAATAAATGAAATGAAAGTTCATCACACAAAATGAAATCAAATGTTTGAAGCACTTAAATATTATAAATGTTCATGTTGAAATTATAAGTGTATACTTTTATGAATTACTTGTGTTGCTTTTCAGGTAACGGTCACAAGTAGAGGTGCAAAAAGTCCGGGTTGCACTGGGCTTAGATCGGGCCTAAAAAAGTACAGGCTTTTTCAGTTTAAAAAAGTCGGGGCCTAAAAAAGCCTAGGCCTTGACAATTTAAACTAGGTCTATTAAAGCCCGAACGGGTTAAATGGGCTTAGCCCGAGCTTTTAAAAGCCTGGATTGGGTTTTTCCGGGGTTTTTTTTTATTTTGATTATGTTTAGTACTAATTATTTATTTCATTTATTTGTTACTATATAACAAATAATTTTCGCATGATTTTATATCTATTGGGGTAAAAATGAAGTTATTGTTATATTCTATAACATACAAATATGATGTATATATGATGTAATCGTACTTATTTAAATATCTATCGATAATATGAATATATACCCATATATATATACGCAATGAACAGAAAACTTCGTATATTGATACATAATATATAAAAGATAATTTTTGTAACAACAATATATATGTTATATACATATTATATAGGTAAAAACTTAAATAGAAATATTAAAAAAAATGTATTTCTTGATTAAAACCTGGGCTTTATCTCAAAAAAGTCCGGACTTTCGGGATTTATTTAAAAAAAGCTAGGGCTTCGGACTTTTTCGGGCTTGCGCTTAGCCCAGCTTGGCCCGGACCGGACTGGACTTTTACGAATAATTTCAGGCATTTTTAGGACTTTCGGGCTATCCCGGGCTTTTTCAGGTCTGACTTTTTCTAGGCCCGGACTCGGGCTAAAGCCCATCTGTGCACCTTTAATCACAAGGCTTTTTATAATTCACACTATAACAATTATGTTGATTGTTCAAACTAATTTGTTCTCGTTTTCATGGTGAGTTATAAGTATTAACAAGTATAGAAATTCATACCTTTTCATACATTTATAACTAGTAATTTCGGCCCGTGCGATGCACGGTCTTGTTAACTTAACATTTATCTATCGCTTGTGGCTAAAAATCTTCTTGTACCTGTCATAACCATTATATGTTTGATTATTTGGTTTAGATATATTTTAAAAAAAAAGTTAAGATATTAATACAAAGCTATATACCATATTCACCCAACCAAAAAATCATTATTAATTTCAAATGTATACATTAAAGAATTACAGTCTCAATCATATTTACCAATTTTTATTGTATTTCGCTAAGATGCTCCTAATAATTTGACAATTATATATGTACATTTAGCCTTCCTATATATGATTATGACTATCAACACTCACCATTTGACAATGCCGTGTATGAGAATAATCAACATTTTTATCTTTCTGATTTAAATATCAGTGCACATAGATGTGTAGTTTCAAAAGAAATGGAAAACACATGAAAGCATTGGTGCAAGTTATATATGGGTCCTTTTGAGTGTTGGTCCGTGCACAGATACTTTTAATTAACATTACTTACTTATTTATTAATATACAAATTATTAGGTGATAAACAGATGAAAACAAAATTTTAGAATATAAATCGAGTTTCTAAATATAATTTTGATCAAAAGCTAGTGAAGTTATTTGATTCAATAATCTCGAAAGTTATGCAAGTGGTGACAATTGAAAAGGACATTTCCAGTAAAAAAAAAAAACTATTACTACGTATTTTGACTATTTTCACTTTCTTTTATAAGTGTAGACAACTTAACAAACAGGTTTACACTTGTTACAATTGTGAAAAAATTATATGAGGTGATGACGTGTCAAGTTTTTTAGTGCATAGGTGTCAAATTATGACGCCATTACAAGTGATATGGTTGTTTTGTAAAAACTATACTAGAAAGTCTTTCGCTGTGCATACGCACAGCCCACCATGAGTTTTGTTCAGTAATTACTTTAGTAAAGATAAATAATAGCAACTTTAACACAAACATATGGAGTATCTACACATCCTTTTTACTATACTTCAAAACTCTTGCGATAGACATAATAAATGACTGTTTCCATCAAAATCCATTTGTTTGAAACCAACCGGCATCACTATCCCCCACCAAGCTCTCCCCTCTTGACTCATCTATCCTTGTGAATTTCCAGCTGCGTGATGGTAAGACGTTTGGATTAAGTCTTCTTCTTAATTGCAATGTCAAGAGTGATTTTCTGTATAGAAAGATCCGACTACAACTTCAGCAAAGAAAGTGACATGTTAAGTAGCGAACAAAACCACCGTTAGCCACGTAATAACAGTTGGTCATTACTCGAATATCGGGTCACGAGACTCAAAAGCTTCAGAACATAGTTATTGCTTACAATGCCATTGAGCATGCAATTGATGTTTGCAGCTAAAACTCATGTAGATATATTGAGTGGAGAAAATCTCAACACCAAACCTCTATAAAGCATGCAGGCCTGTTACTGGTATATGAAGAAGAAAAGGAAAGAAAGTACCTTTATGATAAGCTGATTCCTGGTACTTCCCCACATGTAGTGTGGTACAACTCATCTGCAAGTCTAATTGTTAACACGATAGTTATAAATTAAACCCATATAGTAAAGGATCATATGTGCCAATTCCAGTAATAAATTTATTTGTTTGATTATCACATCTATACATCGATAGAACTAACTAATTAATGATATTCGAAATTAGTATGCTACTGTGGTTAAACCATTTGGTTATTTAGGCCAAAAGTTACAATTGTATATATCAATAAAATCCCCATTTTACTCTAAGCCATGAAACAAATACTAAAATATTGATTTAAGAACGTAGATGCATGAATTGCAATTATGAAGTAGATAGTATTAATGACATACACATCTGATATGAGATGTAAGTTCGAATTCTACAATAAAGTGCTCCTAAAGGCATGAGAAAAAAAAACGTGAATGGTTGAAAGGAAAAAAATTTGAAACTTCGAGGATTAAACCATTAGTACCTTTAACAGCATCGTAGCAACAAAAGCACCAAAATATGATGAGAAAAATCAACCTTACGATTTTTCCCTTAATACATTAACAAATAGAAACTAAAACGATAATTCAGCACGACCATGAATGGTTTCACAGATTAGACAAAATACAGAACATCCAACAGAAGTATAAAATAAGACAATTGCTTTAAGAGGTAAGAATATGTGGTTCACTTATGTTTAAAGTTCCAAAGCATGCTTACATTATAGCTTATCAAGCAGTTTAGCCGAGACACAAACAAAATACTAATCCTACAATTTATTAAGGAGTACAAACAACAACACATATCTTTGTTTTACTGTTTGTAAGCTCAAACTCTAAAGCATACTAAATAAGAAGCCTACTACAAAAAGACATCAACTTGGCCTAATATAAAGAACATAATCTATAAACCATAGTCGTAATATAGTAAATTCATCCACGTCATCTTAAAAGGACATACTTCGATATTTTTTATTTTTTTTGGGGTCACTCTTCTTGCTAAATGAATATGAGTGAGTGGAATGTAATGATATGTGTCACCATATGAATTACTTGTCTTCATAACTCGATAATATAGCTTATTTCCGTTCTTTGTTCCATTTGTGGTTATTCATTACTATCATATAGACTCAAGATAATTGTCTAAAATTTATATAAAGAACCATGGTTGACTAAACTTAAATTGTGATAGTGGTGTTGTTATAATTTAATCTCCATGCTACCACTAACAACAACAACGGATTCAAAACCGCAAAACTTGATAAGTTAAATAGAAGAAAAATATTGAGCACCGAATCATCAAACAAAGATTGTCAACATTAGAAAATCCAAATCAAAATACAGAGTAAATCGAGACCCTGATAAACTGTGTGCAAAAATTTCTAACCTGTTCCATGCAGTTGATGGTCGGTGGATACAAGAGGAGGAAAATCGATCCAAGATCTTTGATAATTTCTCAAGTAGCCAAGCCATGAAAGAGAAACATTTACTCGCGGGGGTGTTTGATTTGGGACTTGGCAGAGTAGGGTTTAAAACTGGGTGAAAGTCTCTAGAGGAAACAAATGGCGCATGAAGAAGGCTCTTGTAAATTCCTCATAAACGTGGTAATTCATGAGAAGCTCACGTGTCAATTTATGTAGATGAGAGAAAAATAGTTTTTATTTATTTATCCTAATCCACTATAAACTAATCAACTGAGAAATTAATGGGTTTTTTTCCCCAATTTTTTAGCTAAAACAATATGTGAATGGGAAATTAGTGGGCTTTGTGTTATTATTTGTGTTTTAAGCGACGTGGCCAACTTTGAAGAGTTGACGTGTTCAATTTTTGTGTAAAGTTGATCTTCTTATTAAGTAATGATAATGACTAGGTAGTTAGTAGGCCGTGCGTACGCACGACCCATAAAGTCGACTATTTGAAAGATCAATGAAATGAAGTTGTTACGAAGGAATCGAATTTTAAAGAGAGGATTCGAAGAAGTAGACTAATTTGAATCTGACCAAATCTTGTTATAGAAATGTTCCATCTCTTTATTTAGCATGTATTATTTAGGTTGATTTTGTAAAAGTGGACCATATTTACAAGATAATGAAAGTGTTTAGATTAATTATGATCATAAATGATGAATAATACTCAAATTGTGTCTTATCTATACATGTTGATTGAATTATATAAAAATTTACTATTTACAATTACTGATGCTTATCGAAAAAATGTTAAAATATAATTCAGATTCTAAAGATAACGCTATAGATTGAGTTTTCTTTGTTATTTGATTATTCATAAGTTAAGCATATGTAAAATTAGGAATGGTAACACACTTTTTGTTTTAAATAAATATAAGACATGCTATATATTTGTTTCATTTTTAGTTGATGTGAAATGTTTAGAGATGATTAATACTTAATAGGTTAATAAGCAAGTAATTAGTACACAAAATGAAATATTATTATAAAACTAATAGGTTTAGAGGAAAAAAAATTAAAATTTTAGTAGAATGACATGAGGTATCACCATTTGAGGGTATGTTTTGCCCCCTTTTTTTTATAGAAAAATGATAATTATATCGTTGAAAGTTCATTTTATATAAGTAAATATAATTTAATATTGAAATATTAATTTTTTTTATTTATTTTTGTGTGAAGGACACATGGCAGGATTATAAGTGTATATGTGTCCTAATTCTAAGTCATGTGGTTCTTTTTATTTAAAGACTAATGATAATGATATATACCTAAAGATTAGTGTGTTAACTCGATAGATTAAAGGGCAATAAATCAATAATTAGCATTGAAGTTTATGAAGTTATCTCTGTTGTGTTAGCTTGATAGAAGCCCATTCCTTTTATTATATTAGGTCCGGCCCGTTTACGGTTTAGGGTTTCTCTTATTCGCTTTATAAGCAAACTTTGTATGCACTTTTCAATTAATCAGTTTATTCAGTATGTTTGGTTTGTCTATGTTTTCATCATGGTATCAGAGCAATCAGGTTCACAATTTGGTTCGGTTGTCTCTTTGATTTGTTTTCTTTATAGTTTGTTTAATATTGGTGAGGCTTAGAATTGGTTTGTTCGGAAAAAGGGATGTTCCGCACCGTCGCCTTTGTACGTCAAATAAATCTCACGTGATTTGTTTCCCTTTGGTTAGTTAAGTTTTTTTTTTTAATTTGTTTGGTCCCATTTGACAAATAATTCTCCTACGGCAATAATTAATTTGGTTGCTTCTAGTATCGTGGCATGTGATTCAAGATTTCAATCTTTGGGTTTGAATTAATAAAAGGAATTTGCTGAGAACAGGTTTATCGCTTTATCTAGTTTGTGACTACGTATCGTTACAACTGTTATTAGGGTTTATTTACTTTTAAATTTGCTTTACAAGTTATTTAGAAAAGTTTGTCTGGTTATTATGGCTGCTCATAAAGATGATTCTCTTCAATCAATTAGTGTTCAATTAGATGGTAAAAACTATTCGTATTGGAGTTATGTTATGAAGAATTTTCTTCGTGGAAAATCTATGTGGAATTACGTAACAGGTGTGAAGAAAAAGCCAACTGATATCAAACTTGAAAATTATGCTACGTTGTTAGATACTTGGGAGGCTGATAACTCCAAAATTATTACTTGGATTAACAACTCTGTGATGCAGTCGATTGGAACGCAATTGGCAAAATATGAGACTGCTCAGGAGGTATGGGATCATCTTGCTAGACTATATACACAGTCTAATTTTGCAAAGCAATATCAATTGGAGATGGATATTCGTGCTCTTCAGCAGAATCATATGACTATTCAGGAATTTTATTCTTCTATGTCGTCTTTGTGGGATCAATTGGCATTGACAGAACCTGAAGAACTGAAAGCATATGGACCATATATTACTCGTAGAGATTCTGACCGTTTGGTTCAGTTTCTTATGGCACTTCGTAATGATTTTGAAGTCTTGCGAGGTTCAATTCTTCATCGCACCCCTCTACCTTCTGTTGATGCAGTAGTAAGTGAATTATGATATGAAGATTAGTCCATCTTCTTCTAACTCAATGGTTTTTGCAACTTCGTATCGCCCTTCAACTGGAACTCAACAAAGACCTATTGCTAAGGTTTCTTATGATGAGTGTTCTTATTGCAAACAAAAGGGTCATTGGAAATCTCAATGTCCTTTGTTAAAGGCTAAATCGCATCCACCACCACCACAACAATTTGGTCGGCTACAAAAACAAGTTTGCCCACCTCAGTCTAGTAATGGTGTTGCAGCACCGTCTTTAGACCCGTCTATAATTGAATCATTTCAAAAGTTCTTATCTGTACAACCGCATGCTATGACCGCCCCATCTGCTTATGGTTTGTCAACTTCAGGATCGGGAAAATCAGAAGGTGATTGGGACATGCCTTAGTCAATGGAGAGAAAGTGCAACTATTTAGTATTGTCGCTTTGTTTTATTGGCCATTTGCAACTATTAGTAAGCTTTGGTTTTGGTTTTGGTTTGGCATTGGAACTTTTGCATTGGATTTTCTGGTCTCGACTCTCATCATCAACAACCACGCTTCACTCCGTTTTTGCCTCGTTCTATTTTGTTTCGTATTTTCTTTTAAATTTTTGTTATCAAACTCTCAATGCTATTGGTTTTGACATTGTGAGTTTGAGGGGGAATGTTAGCTTGATAGAAGCCCATTCCTTTTATTATATTAGGTCCGGCCCGTTTACGGTTTAGGGTTTCTCTTATTCGCTTTATAAGCAAACTTTGTATGCACTTTTCAATTAATCAGTTTATTCAATATGTTTGGTTTGTCTATGTTTTCATCAGTTAGAAGTTGTTTATATAAGAACTGAAGTTTGATCCTTACTCAATAATGTTCTGCCTACTGCCTGTGTATTATTTGACCACATTTCTAGCAACAATTTCCAAAAACCATCTCTTATGCAAAAGTATCGGTATTGCTATATATGTTGAGAAATTATATATCACTAATCTGGTCTCCATAAATAAATATTATTTATATATCCAAAAATATTTACTTCTCTGTCTTACTGTTTAATTTTGCCATCGAAATGGCAAAGTGACCATACACCCTTAGCATCGAATATGCATTAGAAGTTGAACTCATAATACATGAAATGTAGCTGTAGAGTTTATGAAGTGATCTTATTTGATCGCGGTGCGAACTATTGATCAGCTTAAAGCCATGGGGACTCATAGATTGGTGTGGCAACAGTTTTAACTTGAAGATAATGATCAAGTGCCTCCAATCCTTGATCTCTTCCGAACCCACTCAATTTATATCCTCCGTGAGGTGCATCCCTGTCGATGGCTAGAGAACAGTTGATCCACACCGTACCTGCTCGTATAGATCTTGAAACCGTGTTTGCAGTGTCGATATTTTTTGTCATTATACCCGACGTGATCCCATATGTTGTGGCGTTTGCTCTTTTTATCACTTCTTCGACAGTTCTGTACATATTTATCATTTTTAAGTAATTGAGGTGGATTTCTTCCAAACTCATAATCCTAGACCTCAAGGACTTAATTGAATTTAAAGACCGAGATAACAGCGCCGAAAATTTCTTCTTTGGCAATTGACATGTCATCCTATTCAACCAAACAAGATATTGAAGATTTAGCTACCTCAAAAGTCATAAAAAATTCATTCTTAGTTATGTTTGGTAAAAAGAAACAAAAAACTATTGAGTGCTCATATTTACACTAACGTTTGTAAACAAAGTTGGCTCGATGTAGTATCCCTTTTCTCCAAGTGGCTTACCACCGGTTACCAAAGTGGCGCCTTCTCTTATACCTTTCTCTATGAAAGACAGTACTTTCTCGTATTGGATTTTATTGTTCTACACACGGCATTCATGGGTTAATATTATACAAATAAATTTTAAAAATTTGAAGGTTTAAAAACTAAAACATGGTTAAACCTGAGGTCCATGATGAGAGACAAAATCATAGGAGTCTCCATTCACCCAACTTTTCACCATAGCTTCCAATTTTTTGACAAAAATGTCATAAATTCCTTCCTGAACGAAAACACGAGACCCCGCGATGCACACTTCACCCTTTACATATAAAATATATGTTAGAAATGATCATCATGAATGTGTGACCCATAATAATATACTACGGAGTGATAAAAAAAAACCATCTCTAGTACTAACTTTCCGATATGTGTGATTTAAAAGGGTAAAATATATATAGTACTTTATCTTGACACTTCTTTTCTTGACACTCATTTTGGTATTGATAGACTATAAATTAAACCAGTACAGGGTATTATAGTACTTTATCAGTTAGATTTGCTATGGTAGCAAGTTCCACAGCTTTATCAACATCCGCATCATCGAAAACCAGGAATGGCGATTTTCCTCCTAGTTCGAGTGATACATGTTTCAGATTGCTTGCTGCTGCCAGTTGCATTACAATACGACCACTTCCAATGGGTCCTTTAAAACTAACCTGAATAGATCACACCTTCATATTCAACATAAGGTATATATTTAGTTAAACTGCAAAACTTAGAGAAATCACCGCATCAATGTCCATATGAGAGTAAATTGCAGCACCCGCAATGATTCCATATCCGTTAACGATGTTAATCACCCCGTCAGGAATACCAGCCTGAGTAATAAGAAATTATCCAAATCCGATATTGGAACTTCTTCATTCTTAAAAACGCATGGTAGATTAATTAACTTTTACTTATTATGTTTTCCTTAAACTACATGTTTTCTGTCCGGAGACGATTGAATTGGGACAGAGGAAGTATTTGTCAACATAAAAAACACATTAGTGTCTCATAACTTTGGTTAAATATGTATTTAGTTTATTACTATTTGCACTTTCTATAAATCTTGGGTTGTGTACCTGCTTTGACAAATGGGCGATAAAAAGAGCCGAAAGAGGTGTGTAATGAGAGGGATTGATCACCATGGTGCATCCAGCGGCTAAAGATGGTGCAACCTTTGTCGTGAACATTAACACAGGGGCATTCCATGGAATGATGTGTCCAACTACCCCAATAGGTTCTCGTAATGTGTACGCTTGAATATTACTAGAAATTTTAAGAGTTGCACCACAAATTTTATCGGCTGCTCCTGCGAAGTAACGAAATGTTTATGATGCCTTTGGTAGTTCAAAGTTCTTCACATAGCCAAAGTGTTTTCCACAGTCGATTACTTCTAAGGTTGCTAATTCGTCAATATTTTCATCTATCAAGTCTGCAAATTTCAAAAGAATCTTTCGTCGTACCTGATAACAAAATGATAACGTAAAATATTGTGTATTTAGTTGGATATATAGTACATTATATAATGGAAGAAGTATAAATTTTGTAATATCGTATGCCATTTGGACCACTTGCAACGCAAGCAGTCTGTGCGGAATTGTGCCTCCACGATGCCACCACGGGCGCATTGGGGAGTGTGGTGGTGAGGCATTGTAGTTGCGAGTACAGGACAGAGGAACCTATTGGGCTACTTCAACCCTTAATTAGTTATCGCATTATCTGATATGGGTTTGGGTGGGTTTTTTTACATTTTGTTATTTTTTCGTAGGTAAGATATTTACAGAGTTTTGTACTATAATCGTCTTATTTATTGTATACGTAATTATTTTTTTAATTTTAAAAAAATTGTCTTACTTATGACAAATAACTATAAAATTTTTATTAAATTCTCAATTGTATGCTCATTTGTTATTATAAATAACTAAATTTTAAAATATTTCAAGTCAAATTGCATTAATTAAAACACCTTAACGCATATTTTGTAGAGTGTGAATGAAATTTTTTGATATAAACCAATGATAGAGTAAGGTTCAAATGAGTACATTAATTTTGTATGAGAATAGGAGAATCAATCTCAACCACTTATTTTCATCAAATACTCATTTCTCCCACGTTTTTAAAACTTAAATATCTCACAAACAGTAAGTCGAAAAATTATGAAAATTGCACCATTAAATTCAACGTTTTCTCCTATTCGATTTAAGATCACACAAGCTATACTTTCGACAAGTTTTTTTTTTCATTTTTTGGTGGGTTTTATTAATTAGTAACACGTGTGTTAGTGATTGGTTGTACATTTGATTTGCGGTTAGGGTTAGGGTTAGGGTTAAAGATTTAGCATAGTTTAGGGTTTAAGGTTTAGGTTTTAGCATGGATTATTATGATTTAGGGTTTAGAATTTCGTAAAGCGTTTAGGGTTTAGAATTTGGGGTTTGGGGACCGAAACCCTAAACCCCAAGCCCCAAACTCTAACCCCTAAACCCTAAACGCAACACTAACACATGTGTTAGTAATTTGTAAACCAACAAAAATTGGAAAAAAAAGTTGTCGAAAGTATAGTTTGTGGGATCTTGAATCGAAGAGGAGAAAACTCTGAATTTTATGATGCAATTTTTATAATTTTTCGATTTATCGTTTGTGAGATATTTAATTTTTATAAAGATGGGGGAAATGGGTATTTAATGGAAATAAGTGGCTTAGATTGATTCCTTCATTCTCACATAAATTTTCATTCTCATTTGAACCTTACTCACCGATGATAACAAAGAATTTTAATGATTCACTATCATATTTCAATACATTAATGTAGTTCACTACTAGAAAAAAGCCTTTTAGCGACTAATTTAGCGATGCATATAGCGACATATTTTATGTGAGCGACAGTATTAGCGTCAACTGATGGTATGTCGGTATAAAAAAGTCGCAGATTTTGCGTCAGTACGTCGCTATAGTAACGACACAAAAGGCGACGTCTCAGAATTTGTCGCTAACTTTACCGACGTATGTCTTACGTCGATCGTTGTGTCGGTACTTCTAAAGACAACGCTATATATGTCGTTGTTTGTGTCGCTACTGCTGAGAGATGTCTCTAACTACGACGCGTTCCATGTCGCTACACTTGAGACGTCACCATTTATGTCTCTCTTTATGTCGCTATTTTTCAAAGGGCATTGTCCATTTGTGATGGTATTAATATATTTTGGGGATTCTAATATAAAAAATAATCATACATAAAATTGAAGCTTGCAACGTAATATTCTTTGTATATTAAATAAAAGACCCACAATATTACAAGCTAAGTATCATAGTTATAGTTATCAATTAAAGTTCACGGTTCCATCTTTTAATTCCTTTGCTGTTGGCCTCTATTTGTTGCCTCTGCTCGTGCAAGTGACTCTATATCCTTGCTGAGTAGCATCACGTGGCTCAAGTAACCTATAAATTAAAGAACGTTTGTGTCATTTCCCTAAAAATGTCTACCTATTTAACTGCATCAGGTACTAATATATGAACATATCTAACGCATTAAAAATTGATCAAAAATAAAAGAAACAAAGGGTTTGCAGGTCAGTCCAACTTGACCCAACCCATGATATCATGTACTAATAGTTACCTGATTTCCATTATTAACGCAATAGATACCCAATTTAGCCTGTGACCTGAACAACTCATTTTGCCATCTCTTCTCAATAGAATATATATTGAAGTTCTTAAAATATGAAAATATTATAAGACAAATAGGTTTTGATTTACCTTTAACCTCCTCAAAATGAACCAGCATGATACTTAAAACTGCAAAAGTATTGACAACACAGCTAAATAAGCAATATGAATTTAAAAAATAGAGTGAATTAAATTGTTAAGTTTCTAAAACATGGAATGGTAAATTTGTAATAATTGGCAGATACTTATGTGTATAATTTTATAACAAACATATGCAAACTCCATTAGAACAAACTTTGTCATTCTTCACCTATATGACAAAAATGCACAAACAAAACTATGAAAGAAATGCACAATTTGCATACATAAAAAGGTATTCATATTACCTGTTAGATGGCAGAATTAGTCGTTTGCAGAATTCTACATTGCATCTTTCCTAAGCCTGTAAAACTTCATACGGCAGGAGGGACTCCCATGGGCCGGTCACCTGAACAAGAAAAGAGAACGACAGAATGTAATATTTAAGAGAAAAAGGTTCATAAGATGCTGCCAGCGAATGCAATAGATGAGAATCTTGGTTAATAGCAAGAATGGGCAGGTCATGCCGGTTGGGTAACAGAGAACTTCTTGGTACTATCTAGTCGGATTGGATTCTACCTATACCATTTTTTGCCATCCAAATTACTAAAAGATCATTGAATGTTTGTCATGAAACCGTTAATGTAAATATGCAGCATAACTTACTAGTTTGAAGGAAGCAGTTGTAAGCAAGAACCGTGTGATCCAAAAAATAAGAGCTTCAGAAAAAACACCTACAGAATACCTGCATATCACAAGTAGCTCCAAAAATTGTAAATTAACTTCAGTTTCAACTTCATGTTGATATATCTTTTTGTTCTTTTCTCAACTTCCAATTGCATTATCACTTTACAGGCCCCACCTATGTAAAGTGTAAAGAAAAAGATACATAATTATGAGTAGTTGAATACAGTTTAATATAAGAAGTTACATACTTACATGTATGAGATCCGTAACAATAAAGACGTTATAGAAACGGATAAAACATTTTACCTATATATCCTCTATAGGCTCTTATTCCACTATCCCACACTTTCCATGACTGATGCGTATTGCTACATACATATTCTACCTCCTTGTTTTATAAGTATAATAACTAACTTGAATATCAATTAACATTAAATATATATCTCTGTATGTACTAGATTAGGTAAAATTCCATAATTACCTGATTTTGGGATTGAAATTGGAGCATCACACTTCAAATCATCATGCTACCAGAATACCAAAACCTAAATCATCAATTAGAATTTTCACATCCTGAGAATAACGCCATAATAATGCTTTACACATAAACTATTTCAGCCAAACACAACATGAGGTGAAAAATCACAGTTTCTAGTTCATGAGATTGACGAATCTAGTCAATGATTTTAATCACGTTCAATTTAACCTAGGGTTTTGATCTCACAAATCAGCACAATGTGACATTTAATCTTTACAATTCAGTTACCTAGGGTTTTGATCTCGAGCTAAATCTATACAATTAGCAATCATATCGTTATCTAAACCCTAAATCATTGCAAGCACTAAAAACGATTGGTTACCGGTTGATACGAGCGATGACAGATGAGAAAGACTTACATGTGCGATGTTCGTGAGACGGAGGCGGCGCGGTGCGGTGTGATGACGGAGCGATGGCCGACGGTGCGGTGCGACGACGGAGCGATGGCCGACGGTGCGGTGCGACGACGGTGCGGTGCGACGACGGTGCGGTGCGACGGCGGAGCGATGGCCGACGGTGCGGTGCGGGGGCAAGGCGATGCGGTTGAAGTCCAGTGAGGTTCGCATAAGAGTTCGGGAAATTTGGGTTTAATAATTAATAACGTTTGTTTGTAGGTCTTTTAAAAGAGAGAAATAAAATTAAGTAATTTCTAATAAGTATTTAGTATTATGGAGTATTATTCATTATTCATTCATTTTGATGCTCTTATTTTTATTTTTAACATAAAGACGTATAAGGCAACGTGCTTCAGTAAGACGCAAATAAGAGACGCATTCAGATAAAGTCGCAAATCAGCGACATATTCAGAGACCAGCTACAAACGTCTCAAATTGGCGACTCGGTTAACGACTTTTTCAGTGGCATATTCATATTGAAAAATAATTCGCGTTGTAGTTTGCGACATGAACGACGTCAACATCTCTAAAAGTGTCGTTAACAAAGTCGCAATTTTGCGTCAAAATAGTCTGTGTCGCTAATTGCGTCTTTAAATGACTTTTTTCTAGTAGTGGTTTCACATCTACAACACACATTTGTAGTCCATAAGCTTACAAGTTGCTGTTTCTTTTAGGCATTATTTCTCCAAAGTTTTGCAATAGACATTATTATTATTGAAATTCGTAACATAATGTACCTCGCCTGAAAATCGAGGCCATGGTCCATTGTCAAAAGCTTCACGGGCAGCCTTGACCGCTACATCAACGTCTTCCTTTCTCCCTTCAGCGATTGTTGCTAACGCATCCTCTGTTCTTGGATCTATTGTCTCAAATGTGTTTCCTACAATTCAAATCAAAATTGAACACGTTCAAAGACAAACTGTATACGTACGTTATTCTATAGATTAAATACCTTTTTATATATCGAAATTAATAAAAGGACATGCATTATAATGCAAACCTGAAACGGAATCGACAAAATCCCCATTGATGAAGAGCTTGGTGAACTTGATCTCATGGATTCTTGGAGACTTCGAACTTTCATTGGCTCATGAAGTTGTCTTTCCTTCTCCTTTTCTTTATATGTTATAATTATAATTCGCATGCAACAGCTCATATACGATGACTTCAGATATTATACCACGAGTACTTATAGCCTTATGAGAGCATGTCCAATGTATGCACCAAAGGTACCTTTTTGCACTATAATAGTGCAAAAATGTAAAAAATGCACTCCAATCGTTCAATGTATGCACTAAACCTTACACTATCATAATGCAATCAAAAGTCAAAGCCAAAATACACTATATTTGGTGTAGCATTAAACTTAGCACTAAAACACTATTCACATCAAATAATAATATATATAATAACTAAAATGTATTAATATCATGTATTAAATATATATCTGCAATTAATATTAGTAACATTAATAAATATAATGTTTGCTATCATACTTATCAAAGAACTTTCATAATTTTTATATACTTTTCGATTATAATATTAAAATGTTGAATTGTGTATTTTAAATCAATTTAAAAAAATTTAGTGTAAAGATTTAGTGCAACACATTGGAGCACCTTATTTTTAGTGCAAACGTATTCTCAAAAGATTCTATTTTTGTACTAAAATAGTGCAATTTGTTGCACTAAAATAATGTCTACATTGGAGATGCTTTTAGGTCTTATTTAGTTTAAGTAGTTGGTAGCTACAACGTGTAAAAGTAATATTTAAATGTTTCAAAAAAGAAAGTTTGTAGCAATATTTTTATCAAAACAATTGTAACCACATTTTAACATCCATGAGTGTTATGTCAAATACATTTGTTATAATTTCAAATCACATATTTTTGAAACTGAAATTAGTTATAATATATAATTTATAATTGATTGTATTGATTTAAGTATTTAATTGTGCATTAATTGCATACGTATTAAGAGTTTTTAACCAAAATATAGTGTTCTAAAAACATATTTACCAAATGGTGATACTCCTAAACATATTTACCTAAATCTTTTTCTTTATCTTCGTCTAATAACAACCACCACCCCCAATAAGTTATTGCTATTCTTTTGTGGTCCTAAAGTTTGACGTTATTATCAAATTTGGTTCTTCAATGATTTAAACATTATTTATTTTGTATTTCAACTTCTCTTATATGATACCATTCACAATTTTTGCATGTATAACATTTCAAAGTTCGAAAGGAAGTTATGAATAATTATAAATGTTGTAAATAAAAATTTTATAATACTAATTATTACAAATCAGTTCACTTTTTGACTCGATTTAAATAGTCAAAAGCCATATATGGTTTATGCCTCTATGAGATGAGTTCAAGAAATAAGGCACTTGCATACAATTTGCACCATGATACTAATTTTTAGAAACTTGATAGAATCAGGTCAAATTATTACACCTATCAATCCGGTTAATTTGAGTACTAAAGATAGTAAAAATTGCAACTAAGCTAAAAATTACTTAATGTTATATAAATACTATGTTATTACGACTTCCGTCCCAATTTTATTATTCGTATTTTCTATGCGGAATGTTCCAAAATAATTGTCTACTTTCAATATCAACCGATCAGAAAGTGTTTAAGTGAATTATAATGAATTGTTATTGGTTAGCAGTACAATTATTATAAATATATTTTTAATACTCCGTAAAAAAAATTTAAAAAAGTTTAATACTCCGTATGAAAAATTCATTGGTTACTACAATTACAAATAGAATAGATTAATATCTACGAGGTTTGAAAATTAAATAAATCTCTAATCTCTAATCTCTAACTTTTATAAAGGGTTTACAACTTTTGATTAATAACTTAAAGTTTAAATATGCGAGTTTACCATTTTACCCCTCTAACAAACCAAACACATATGGAAACTTGAGGTACTGGAAATCAATATATGGAAACAAATAAAAAGTACCGTTATACACAATATATTCAAAATATGTATTAAAACATAAAATTTGAAGGTTCTTGCTTATACCGTTAAATGAACATACAACCATCACTGACGTTGAATTTAAATAAACTTCAGATTCCATCGCATTGCGCGGGTAATCAACTATAAGAAAGTATTGGGGAGGGTGTTTCGTAAACCTGAGGAGGGATGGCTTGAATACGGTAAATATGTTTAGGAGTATTATCATTTAATTTGGTAAATATGCTTTTAGAACACCATATGTTGGTTAAAAACTCAACGTATTAATGAAGTGAAGGGAAAATTTGTAAATTTTATTTATCATTTTTGACACTTTGTTTAAAATGTTTTATATATACTAATAGATTAGTTGGTTTTTCATGTAATCATATTTAATCTAGTCCGTATGAATATATATATATATATATATATATATAGACTTGGGATCCTATGAGAACAAGGGGATTCCGTGAGAACGGTGAGAACACATCTCAACCACTGATTTCATCTAAATTAAAAAATGGGGGTGGCAATTTCGTAATTAAAATAAAGTTCTAACGTTAATAGAAGTGAAGGTGGCATTTTGGTAATTAAAGTGAACTTTCATTTTTTATTCACGGCTTATTTTGTTTGTTAATCTTTTTTTTTTTTGCTTCACACAATTTTCAATAGTGTTAAGATTAGTTTAATTTTGCTTCACACAAATTTATACAGTGTTAAAATTAATTTGAAATTGCTTCACACAAATTTATACCATGTTAAGTTTAATTAGATTTTGCTTCACATAAATTTATACAGTGTTAAGATTAATTCAATTTTGCTTCACACAAATTTATACAGTGTTAAGATATTTTTGATTTTGCTTCACACAAATTTATACAGTGTTAAGATTAATTTGAGTAAAGAGAGTGTTTTTGGAAATTAAAGTTTGTATCTGTTGGTGTATGTATGCTATGTATGTGTATGTAGGGTCTGTTTAGTGTATGTATGTATTTGACTTAACAATATAGGGTAAGGTGTGAATCTAATCTTTTTTTATTGATTCACATATTTTATATTATATTGTTAATGTTAAAAATATAGGTTAATTATTTTGAGAAACTTATGTGAACCAAAAAAAAAAAAATCATTACTTCAAAATTGTTGTGAACAAAAAAAATATTACTTCAAAATTGATGTGAAGCAAAAAAAATTGATTCACAAAAAAATACATAGTGAAGCAAAAAAAAAAAGTTGATTCACAAAAAAAAAACATTGTGAATGAAAATCGAAGTCCCACTTATTTACAAAAATGTCACCTCCCTTATCCTAACTTCTCAATAATTACAAAAATGCCACCTTCATTTTGAGCCCTTGATTTAAATGGATGGTTATAATTTGTTCTCACGGAGTCCCCTTGTTCTCACCAGAACCCAAGACTTGGGATCCTATGAGAACAAGGGGATTCCGTGAGAATTGTGAGAACACATCTCAACCACTGATTTCATCTAAATTAAAAAGTGGGGGTGGCAATTTCGTAATTAAAATGAAGTTCTAACGTTAATAGAAGTGGAGGTGACATTTTGGTAATTAAAGTGAACTTTCATTTTTATTCACAGCTTATTTTGTTTGTTAATCTTTTTTTTTTTTTTTTTACTTCACACAATTTTCAATAGTGTTAAGATTAGTTTAATTTTGCTTCACACAAATTTATACAGTGTTAAAATTAATTTGAAATTGCTTCACACAAATTTATACCATGTTAAGTTTAATTAGATTTTGCTTCACACAAATTTATACCATGTTAAGTTTAATTAAAATTTTGCTTCACATAAATTTATACGGTGTTAAGATTAATTCAATTTTGCTTCACACAAATTTATATAGTGTTAAGATATTTTTGATTTTGCTTCACACAAATTAGTGTTAAGATTAATTTGAGTGAAGAGAGTGTTTTTGGAAATTAAAGTTTGTATCTGTTGGTGTATGTATGCTATGTATGTGTATGTAGGGTCTGTTTAGTGTATGTATGTATTTGACTCAACAATATAGGGTAAGGTGTGAATCTAATCTTTTTTTTATTGATTCACATATTTTATATTATATTGTTAATGTTAAAAATATAGGTTAATTATTTAGAGAAATTTATGTGAACCAAAAAAAAAAAAAAATCATTATTTCAAAATTGTTGTGAATAAAAAAAAACATTACTTCAAAATTGTTGTGAAGCAAAAAAAAATTGATTCACAAAAAAATACATTGTGAAGCAAAAAAAAAAGTTGATTCACAAAAAAAAATACATTGCGAATGAAAATCGAAGTCCCACTTATTTACAAAAATGTCACCTCCCTTTTCCTGACTTCTCAATAATTACAAAAATGTCACCTTCATTTTGAGCCATTGATTTTAAATGGATGGTTATGATTTGTTCTCACCGTTCTTACGGTGTCCCCTTGTTCTCACCAGAACCCAACCCTATATATATATATATATATATATATATATATATATATATATATATATATATATATATATTGCAATTACTAGTTAAGGGTGTATAAGAATATAAGTCACCTTATACACTGACAAAAATTAAAAGTTATGTAAATATAAGAGTGTCCATTTTTTGTGCACACACTAATTAAGAAAATCGAGGCATGATAATATATACATTTTCAAACATTTACCACTAATTAATACTTGCTCAATAAAGAGTGCGTGCTTAATATGACATCGATTTAAAACTACGTACTTCCTAATTAATGAGAAGGGTCATGATTTACCAGACAGTTTTACTGTGTCCACAGACCACTTATACAAATTGACACTTTTACCCTTTACAATCTTTTACTCCAATTTTACCACAGGTCCTCACAAAGCCATTTATTTCCTCCTCCACTTCCATACCTGATACCCCCACTCCCCCACTGTAGTCCTATCCCACAACCTCGCACAAACAAAATTGAATACTCAAAAATTTTTGAATAAAAAACCATTAAAATGATTATGAGTTAACATTGTTCGCCAAGACATGTGTAAATATCAGGCCCGAATCTAATTATCTATCCCCTATTTTGCTACCTGAATTAGTTAGATTAGATGTAATTATTTATTTTATTTTTTCTCATTCTAGTTACTCCATAATCTAAAGAACTAACTAGCTAACTTGTCAATTACAGTAGTTACTTACATACTAGCACCATAATATTTGCATTCACTACCATAATCTTATTTATCTTGAACCTCCTTTCACTAGTACAAAAACGAGTAAAAAGAGCGCAACGTTATAGCGGTTTTATGTGAAAACCGCTATAAAGATCATAAAGTGGATATAATAATCTTTGATGGAGCGGTTTATCCGTCTTACTGTGAGGTCCCAACAATGCTAATGTAGCGGTTTATGTTAAACCGCTTTAATTAATCATGATTGTGGCGGTCAAGTCTACTCGCTACATTTGCTATCCTCCATTAGTAGCGGTTATTAACAAAACCGATTCAAAATTAACAATATTTATTCCGGGAAAAAATACCCAAGAAAATATTCGGAGCCAATTATAGCGGTTGTCAGTAAACCGACCCACAAGAAACGTGTGCATGGGCCTTAATGGGCTTAATAATCTTGAAGTTGTGATAGACAGATCGAGAAGATGAAAGCCCAAACACAAGTGTAAAATATATATATATATATACTCTGCATCCCACATCGGAAATAATAGAAAAGGTGTGTTGGTTTATTTACGTCTTTTGATGTTTCTTTCTTAAATGTCATTTCCTTGTATCATTATCATTGTAGGTTTGGTTGTTCCGTTCTCCATAGGCTGTTTGCTACTTGCGTCGCAAGTAACAAATGGATTTACTTTTCTCACGAGTAGCAAACAGCCTAAAGAGAAGGGAATTATTATATCTATGTTGATAAAGGTATTTAAGAATGATCATTTTTTGGATATGATGTTAATTATTATTTTTCTCTGGTTGTTTCTTTTTTTTTTAGTATGTCGATAATAAATGTTAGTAGATATGATGTTGATAATTTAATGGCAAATGTTAATGAAAAATCAAAAAATATAGAAATGATTCGTAGGATTGTAAATCCCTTGATTTTTTTATTGATCACCTCTCAATATATAAAGATTACAATTACAATGCTATAAATAAGATATGTGATTTGTTTGCCTTGTCACAATACAAGCATACATCTACCTATTGTTACATACTGTATATATTATATATCTAGTCGATCTATCATGATTGAATGCCAACTACGCTCAACTCGATCATCACTTAATTTGAAAGATGATCATATGTAGTGATCATCGCTATCATCTAATCTTAGAAGGTTAACGTTACTAATACACCTAGCAATGAATCGCTTAGCGGCAAATCCCCGGTAACATTGAAGCCAGTATATATTTAGGTCCATGTTGGGACATTCCTTTTCGTGCTCATTCTGTAACAAATAAAAGACAGGAGTATCTAACTCCGAATCGAACGATTAAACAGACAAGAAGACGGAGTATTTAAACAGAGAAATCACGGTCGGAAAGGAGACCCAAATTAATATGATAATGAAATATATAGATGATGATGAAAACGTGATCTAAGCAAAAAAGGAGGAAATTAAAAGGATACAGTAGCTTCGTATTGTTATATTATTGTTAATTTGTCACTTAATTGATTAATTTGGTCATCACCTATTGTTTGTATTTATAATAAGTGAAAAACGTGTGCAATAAATGTTTTATTTAATGCAATTTAAATACCAATTAAAATGACACCTAATAATAAATTAAGAATAAATTAAATGCAATTTTTTATTTGATGCGGGAACATAAGTAGCGGTTATAAGCGATGACCGTTTCAATTGTTTGTATCATTAGTAGCGGTCCTTTTTAAACCGATCCACGTTTGAAGAAATTTGTGTATTATATTCTTGTTGGTTATTAATGGTAAACCCGCTTCAAATCCCTTCAATGTTCAATGTTGGAACCATGAGTAGCGGTTGTAGGTAAACCCGATCGAACAATTAAAAACATTTGCAACGGTTATATGTAGACCGATCCAACAACAAGCAAAAAAAAATTCCAACATTACACATTTTGACCAGCAATAGCCAAAACAAAAACATTAGCAATCAAAAATATATGTCCAAAACCATTTACACTATATATCGCCAATAACATAAAAACAATCACAGACTTCATGAGTATATTGCAAAAATATCATAAACCACGTCTGTACTTATTAGAAGTAACCACCATTAGGATAAATATATATAGCTTTCTTTTGCTGTAAATGGAATGGAATGGAAGCTTTAATTAGCAACTCGTGGATTATCAAGCCACACTCCTTCTTCGTCGTTGTTGGCTCGTAGGCATACGTTATGTTCGCCTGTGAGCGGAGGTATACCGACAGAGAATGGTGGTAACTCGTCGAACTGATCGTATTCTTCCTCATCGACAACATTATCGACACCAAGTATACGTCGTTTACCTTGCAAGACGACGTGCCATCTTGAGTTTGACGGGTCTTCAACATAAAACGCTTGGGTGGCTAGGTTTGCAAGAATGAAAGGTTCGTCTGCATAGCCATTAGTCGAAAGGTCGACGAGTGTGAAACCCAATTGTGGGTCAACCTTAACAGCACCTCTTCTGTTATTCACCCACTTACACTTGAACAGAGGTACAGTAAACAAACGATAATCCAACTCCCAAATTTCTTGAATCTTACCATAATACGATTCTTTGGCAATGCCAATCCTTTTATTGAGATTATTCGCCCTTCCATATTCAACCGTTGATGCTATAACAGTAACTCCACAGTTTTGCACCGCGCATTTATCATCTTTTCTTTGGGTGTAAAATGTGTGACCGTTAATGTCGTATCCTTCATATGCCTTCACTTTGAAGTTTGGGCCTTCTCCAAACGCTTCCACTGTCTTATTAACATTCGGTTGACCGTAGTTTAAGGTCACAATGTCTTTCAACCATTTTGCAAACTCTTTGTTGTGTTTGATCTTATACCAGGCGTCGTCCCTCCCCGCATGTGTTGCCCGTAATACCCTCATGTGTTTGCAATGTAGGGAGAAAGACATGACATGTGCTCTAGGACTACAAAGTGTGCAAGCTGTAAAAGATCGCGACTTGGATATATATCTTTTTCTCCACTTGTCCCAAGGCCAGAAAGTCGACCTTCATGTCGAGATATCGGAATGCCAACCTTCTTTACACCTTCCATGTAGTCATTGCAAAATTCGATCACCTCCTCGGAACAGTATCCTTCAATAATACTACCCTCTGGTTTTTTTTTGTTCCTTACATACCCCTTTAAGAATCCCATATATCTCTCGAAAGGGTACTGATGTGTCCTAAAAAGTCATATTTTTAGGCACATTATTCTACACTTATTGGACTTATATTTGGTGAAATCATCTTAAAACATCGATTATTTACTTAAAATCACCAAAGTGGTCTAATTATAGGCGTTGCTGTTAAAATCACCAAAAAACATCCGTTTATCACGCAAAACGAGGCAAATAATGTCACCTTAAATATTCCCTTCTTGATTTACTTATGAAAGAAGATCTTAATTCATATTTTATGATTCCATAGGGAAATCCAAGACCGGAGGTGAAAGAATCAGAAGAAACGGACGAAAGACGGAGAAGATACAAGTCTAGAAGCTCGTCGATCGTCATCCGGAACACGCAAAAGTTGAACACCTCCAAATTTGGCAAAATCAGTGCCATTAGAAGCGTAACGGAAAAACGAAGCCAACGGCGCAAGAATCAAGCAAATCGGAGCCAAAACGAAGAAGATACGGACGAACCAAGCAACCGAGGAATCAGCGGAGGCCAAACGGAGCACCAACCCCCCCTGGGCACCTAGGTACCGTATACGGTACCCTAGGTGCCGTATACGGCCCTATGGGTGCCGTATACAGGGGTGTTTGCTTTGTGAGGTGCCGTTTGACCCCCCTTGGTCCAGTACCCCCCGTATGCGCTTTGATGCTTGTTCTTTATGCTTTAGGACTTGTACCAAGCTTCAACCTCCTCATCTATAAATAGAGGGCTCCTCTCATTCATTCTACACACCTCATACCACACCTCTCATCTCATTCTCTCTCTAGAATTAGGTTAGCATTCTCTCTCTAGCACTACTCTTAGGAGTTAGAGGAGAATTAGTAGGAAATTAGCGTCCTCTCTCTAGCACTACTCTTAGGAGTTAGAGGAGGATTAGTAGGGTAGCTTTTGTAATAGATTTGGAACTCTTGGAGGATCTCCTTTGTAATATTGCTCAAGATATTTCGGAGCTCTGTCCGTGTAACCTTTCAACTGCTATTCAATCTACGCATTACTTTCGGTTATTTCTATCCTTATCTTTCATAATGTTGCATGCTATTATTATGTTTGATTTAGGATACATTGCCATGATTAGTGAGTAGATTAGCTATTGTGTTTGTTATGATGTAGTTAGCTTGTTAATACTTTGGGTGATGCTACTTTAAATACAATTGGGATAACATCGTTATGAAACAACGGAGGTAACGTTATACGGCTTTCATTTGTATAGCGCCGGAATCATTACGAATGTGTGTAGTACGGAACGTGGAAGCTATGAAAGTCGTGGGCACAATCCGTTGTGGAATAATGATCCCAATTGTTAAATATTGAAAACCGGTGCACTGTTAACTATACATTTATGATTTTAAACTAAACTAACGCCTTTCCTCCAATAAACGTGGTTAGAACCTTTATGTCAAGGATTCGCGACCCTTAGTCAAACGGTCACTACCTATCTGTGTTTTCTGAAAATAACATGGTCTGATTTTGAAGCAATGGAAATACTGCTTACCTATCGTATAGTACACTGTGAATTAATCAGGGATTTATTGGTTTGGGATTATAAAGTGAACGGGTTGTTTAGCTATCATAGATGGTTTACTATAATACAAGCTTAGATACATTGAGTTCAGATGGCTGTAAAGTATGTAGTCCAGTTAAAGCCCTAATACGACTGAGTATCCGGTTTAACATTGGAAACACCTATGGTGGAATACAAACACATACAAACTACGGAAAGGTCGAAGGCTGTATACTGTGTTACATCCTGGCTAAGTCTGTGATCCAGGAAAGACCGTAATATGAGTGAATACACTATGTAACTGTGAAAAGCTCTGTTGGTTGAAGACTGTATCACAGCCGAATATCTCTGAACTCAATCACGACCATTAATGTATATGTTAATCAGTCACCACCTGTCTTAAATCTTAAATGTCTCACCTAGCTTAGATATCTTTGTCTGTGTTAAGAAAGATCAGTGAAAAAATTGCGGACTGTCGCCTTATTCCTGCACCCCATCTGGAGGGTCACTTGGTCTCATCATAAGAGACGGTGAGGGGGGTTTCAAGACAGTCCGATCTGATCAGAATCTTGACAGCCTAGTACTCAGTGACATATTGATCGGTTTATCTGATCAGTAGGGTACTAGTGTTTACACCACAAGGTATCTACGTGAACGCAAGACACAAATCTTAAAAGACGTTTTCAATTATAAAACCCCAATACAGCATCACCCCACGTAAAAGCTAACGAAGTCATAACAAACACAAGTCCCCCTATACTGATTCAACCTACTGTTTTTATTTACTGCTTTAATTACTTTTTAATTTTAATTACGGACCTAAGTATAAAACCCCCACTCAAAACTATTTTCAAACCATCGCTAATCAAAACTTTCGTCTCGACAAGTCGTTTCACAATACGGTTAACTCTTTAGAACGACCCTAGGTCATACTTCAGCTATACAGCTCTAGTAGAACTTAGGTCCCCAGCAAAATATAAATTTTAAAACTTCCACACCGACGTGCTGCCATACGGTCGCGTTGACGACGCGTGACGGTTGGTGGCGCGTCAAGTTTTTGGCGCCGCTGCCGGGGAAGTTAATCGTAAGATTCTGAGGCATCCCGACGAACTTTCTCTTTAGTGATACCCGTAGATTAGATTTCTCTCTCGTAACAACCGAAAATTCATTCCCACAATCAACAACGATATTCGACCAGATCATCCGGATCTGACCCTCTCATTTTCGTACCCGATCCTGAGTCGATTATCCGTACCATCCGCAAAGAAAGACGTTCCCGTTTTCCACCAATGGCCGCTCGTGTTACTCTTGCCGACTCTACCAAACCATCCATCGAAGGACGAGGAGGACCGATTAGCTATCCAGTGATCAACGTACCATCTTTCGAACTCAAATACCACATCGTCCAACTCATCAAGGACAACTGTCAATTCCACGGACTACCCCGTGAAGATCCCAACGCCCACATTAACAAATTCATTCAAATCTCCAACTCATATAAGTAGAATGGGGTTGATCAGGACATAGTTCGCCTACACCTGTTCCCCTTTTCTCTCGCTTTACATGCTTTGAGCTGGTTTGAGGGACTTGACGCCGGATCAATCACCTCATGAGAGGACATGGGAAACAAATTCCTTACGAAATATTTCCCTCCGTCCAAACAAACTAAAGCCAAGAATGACATCGCGAACTTTTCACAAGCTCACGATGAGTCAATCTACTCAGCATGGGAGCGATTCAAGAGTTTGGTGAGGAGATGTCCCAACTACCAGACGACCAAAACCGATAAACTCTATACTTTCTATAATGGTCTCAACCCTATCCATCGCATCACGCTTGACGCAGCTGCTCAAGGCAATCTCATGAAGTTAACCGACGATGAAGCATGGGCTTTAATTGAAGACATGACAATGCATCACCACGACTGGAAGTCCGATGAGCAATCCTCATCCCTGCCTATTGCAAGCACCGCACAAGCTGAAGCAATCAAATCTCTGAGCGAGCAAAACGGACCATCTAACGAAGCAGATTGGAGTACTGAAGAAGCAACCGCAGCAGGTTCACCAAGTTCAGGCTTGCCAGAACTGTGCCCATCATCCTACCGAGGAATACGCCCGTGGAGTATGAAGATCCCACCGGCGGGACTGTCTACTATGCCCAATTCCCAACCAGACAACAAAATCCACCTGGCTTCGCTAGAACTTCTCCGCCAAGAGCACGAGGAACCCAATTTCCTCCACGGAACAATCAACCACCTAGGTTTCAGTCTCGATATCCGATGTACCCACAACAGCCACAACTTCCATACAATCAAACACTTCCATTAACCGCCACTGAGAATACTCAAACTGCGGAACCGGTGAAGACAATCGTCCCAGTCACGAGCACTGATGATAACCTGAACAAGTTTATCCAGGGGCAGAACGCTTTCAATCAGAAGACGACAGCTAGACAAGATCAAACCGACCTATTCCTTCGAAATCAACTCTCGGTTCTCAAGAGCCTCGAAAATTGTAACACCCCCAAATTTAATAGTTTGCGGAAGCGATGTTTTGGGTGTTACTAATCAATAATCAAGCACAAAGGATACAGTGAACGACTCTAAATGAGACGTTCGAAAAGTTATTACATTAATACATAAGTAGTTTCAAAATACAAGCTCGAGTTCAAGTAAATTCCTAGAGATTCTAATACATAACAACTAGTACAAAAGTAATGTATAAAAATCTCCAAGCTTGTAATGCATGCGACTCGAGCTAAGTAAGCTTATCCTGCTGGGCATCCCTACTGATGCTGTGTACCTGAGAAGCATTACTAAAACGGTCAACCAAAAAGGTTGGTGAATCTCACAGGTTTGTAAGTAAGTAAACAGTTTGAACACACAAGTAGTATTTGTAAATCATAGCCAGCCAGTAATTAATGATCACAGGTTATGCTCATCATTAACTTAAGTTTAATAAGTGGGTGGTTGCAGGTCATGCTAACCGTTTGATACAATCGCCATGAGCCACCATAGTTGAAGCTTAACGTACAGTAAATATAGGTACCCCCTCATGAATGTAATCCAAAACATTCATACGAAACGAGTAAGAAACGCCCGTTTCTACAGGAACGGTTCGTGGTAGTGCTTGCTACCCCGGGCGGGGATTGTCAGTCCCATATGGATCCATATACTAAAACTCGCGCTTATCACATAACTAACAACTATGATTCAGGAGGATTTCATTGGATTAGTCGTAAACTCATGCAATTGGCGTATCGTTACTCTCATACAGTATGTAAATCATGGCAGCAAGTAAGTTTTGTGTGTTCATGTAAAACAGTAATGCATCTCACCCCTGGGTATAAAACAGTAAAGTAGGGGCTGTAAGACTCACCTGAGTCTGGCAGACAATGCAGTAAGTAAGCAAGTAGTATCCCGAACTAGCAACCCTTAGCGTCCTAATACGCATAAGGTTTAGTAAGTAAATGGAATACTTGTAAAGTATCCATGCCAGTTGTTCCCAAACTAGTTAATGTCCATTAGTTTGTTTGTACGTTTGTAAATCGTTTGTAAATCGTAGTTTGTATAAAAGTTGTACAGTTCGTTTGTTATCGGTGTATAATAATAATTCCATCCATTATTATTATGTATTCATAGTAATGGTACAGTTGTAAAGTATACTCGTATGATCGTTTGTTTGTATTACAACATGTATCGTTTGTGTACATTCCAATGGGCTTAGTCCCCAAAGGGTACGAGTGAAACCTCGTAAGTATTCATATGTATGTTCGTATCAGTTAACGTGTAATCCAGCACGTAACTAGTAAGTGAACTTGTAAGTTCGTATCGAATGTAATCCCGTGTAGTGTACAAGTGTAAGTTCGTTGGAGTGTAATCTCCTAAGTATTTCCAAGTGTAATCTCATACGCGTGTGTGAGTGAAATCTCACGTTCAGTTTAGTATAGACTTGTACGTATTCAAGTATCGTTGTATACTTCCAAAAGTATAGTATTTTCATGTATAAGTAACGCCGAGTAAAGTACGTTTACGTTTTAAGTATATTCTATACTTGTGAAAAATGTAAGTTTCAATCAGCCTGTTATAGCGTCACTTGTATGCGTCACTTCTGTGTATCATGCGACACTTAGGTAGTGTCGTGTTATGTTATCAGTTTCGAGATGTATGCGACACTTAAGTAGTGTCGGTATTTAGATGGTGCGTCACTAGGTAAGTGACGTTATCAAGTATAGTTTCTCATCAGTGCGTCACTATGATAGTGACGGTATAAAGTGTCGTGGTCAAACAGTGCGTCACTAACGAAGTGACGGTATAGGTGAGTAAATCAGTTTATGAGGCGACACTCGACAAGTGTCGGTATATACATGTATGCGTCACTGATGAAGTGACGGTATGATGGTCGGTGACGTCATCAGTAGTAACTAGGTGTTATTTGTTTATACTGAAAGTTATAAGTTTCTAATGATAATAGCGACACTAGTGAAGTGCCGCAGTGTTTCTGCTGAACGTTATATGGTGGCGTCACTAGAGGAGTGACGCTCGTTACTACTGACGCTCGTTACTACTGAAAGTTATATGGTAGCGTCACTAAGTAAGTGTCGTGTTGTTTCTGCCGAAGGTGTTAAGACTGCGTCACTTGTGAAGTGACGGTATAGTGTTTTAGCGGCACTAATGAAGTGTCGTGTATAGACGGTTCGTGACCTATGCGTCACTAAAGCGAAGTGCCGCATAACTGGCGTGAGCCATGCGACACTAACTTCTGTCCAGTTTTTGATTCGTGTCGAAAACGTATTTAGCGAGTTCCGTTCAAGTTAAAACTTTTACACACGTTATATTATGTTATGTAGAGTTCATAAAAATGGTTGGATGTCGTTTTTAATGTTCGAGGTGTCGTTTTATTTAAAATGACCAAAACCGACATTTTCGTAAAAGTGTTCAAAAACGAGTTTAAGTTACATATTTGGACATCATTTAGCTAGGGAAACAATAATCTAGCAAAATAAATGTAATCGGAAAAGTTTCGGGTCGCCGGAAAAACTTACAAAGTTGTCGAACCGAAAATCCGAAAAGATAGTATTGTAGCTCTCGTTCTCGTGATCACTTTTCTCCAAACCGAGCCTAGCTTCCGAGGTGTTTTAAGGGTAGTTTTTAGGTGTTTTTGGGTGACGGTTTTAGAGAGAGAGAGAGAAACCATGAGAGAGAGAGAGGAGAGGGAAAGTTGGTGAATGGGTTGATGTTTGTGTGTTTGAGTGATCAAGAAGGTGAGGGGGGTTTGTCCCCTTGACCTTGGCCGGCCATGGTGGGGCCACATGGTGTGGTCTCACCAATTTTTCGTTCCCTCGCGTTTGCGCTCCGTGCGGTGTTCGTTTTCCCGGTCGTTTAAACGATAAAATGGTTTTATACGCGATTAAATATACGTTTTAAATTACGAAATAATACTCGATAATTAAAGTGTAGTATTTTACCAAAATACTAGTTTTTAAGTTATAAATCATAACTTAGTTTAGTTTTGTCGGTTGGTCGAGTTTTCGGAGAGTTCGGTGACGTTTTGGTTAAAACGTACGTTTTCCGTTATATTATAAACATAATATAATGTAGTCATCAAAGTAATTAAATAATTTCACATTATTTAATAATTGTTTCATCAGTGTACGCAAGTTTGTACAGTTGTTATTTTATACGATATGTACGAATCGTATACGCGTATATATATATATTCCATCCATATATACATATAGTAAATAACTAATGTATATAATCCTATTTCATATTATATACAAATAATAAACACGTAATTAGGAAAATTTCAAATTGGTCCTAATTTTGGGGTTGTTACATTCTCCCCTTGTTAATAAAATTTCGTCCCGAAATTTGTTCGAAGTAGTAATCGGTAATTCAATACTAGTCAGGTAGTTACGATATGTACTAGTAGCCTACAGTAGTAGGGTAGATCCTACAGTGTTTGAAATCAAGAAATCGTTGGGTGGTAACGTACCCTAATTTTTGTTGCCTGGAGGTAGTGGGCATTTAGCCTTGAGATAGCCAGCACTCCCACAGTTGAAGCACAGCTTCGTCTTAGGGGAGTTAGTACTCTTAGGGTAGGGCTTGCATCGACCGACGGGGATGGTACAGGGTCCTTCATGATGCCGAGTGCATTGGGGACAGAAAGGTTTCTTTCCCAAGTAGTTTCCGGTGGGTTTGGAGGGAGTGATCTTCACCCTTTTTGCTGGAGGTGACGTACAGTCAGTGTCGGTATCCTCTTCAGTAGGAGTACCATGTGAAGTTGATTGTGAAGTAGGGTTTTCTAAAGCTATCAAACGTAGCTCGTACTCACGCATACGTATGTCATTTTGGAAAGCAATTCGTCGCAGGTCATCAATGTCTTCCCGTGCTTCAGTAAGTTGTTTTCGCAGCGAAACAATAGTTTGGTTGAGGTGGCTGACTGATTCAGCAGTCAAGGTTTCATCAACTGATGCTTTTGCAGCAGTTAGAGCAGCAGGAGAGGCAGGTGTTGCTGCTGATTCAGCGGAGTGTTCTGTATCACACTCGAGTTCGAGGAGGTAAGGAAACATCTTCGGTTCCTCACTGAGCAGTTCATTTTGCAGTGTAGGGTTGTTGACGGAGTGAGTTGTCATTTCCTACGAAATAAGTGTTCTATTTAAGAATTTGCCTCAAGTAAGTGAAGTCATATTAATTTATCTGTTTAAAGTAACGAATAGTATACGAGTTCCCGGTCTCAACCAGTGTGAGATAATTGGGAAAAGAGTTTGGTTACTGTATCTAAAGTGTAAGGCAAATTGTGTTGTCGGGATTTAAGTAGTCGGTCGTTTTCTAATCCTATTGTGTACTTAGGATCAAAGAAAACACACAGAATAAAATACAGTTACACATAAATCAGTAAACGAGAGATTTATGAGAAAACATATTCGGGTAGTCAAAGAATAAGCGTACCCGGGTTGAGTAAATCACAGAGTCTCGGGTTCGGGTCATCCTCCCTAGCATTGATTACATAGGCTCTACTCCTTGTATTGTTGGTTCGGGGTTTCAGATTAGGGCAATCCTTCCTGAAGTGCCCGGTACCGTTGCACTCATAGCAGGTTTTGGGTGCAGGAGTATCAGTACCAATGGGGTTGGTTCGGCAGTCTTGGGCCAGGTGCCCGAATTTCTTGCACTTAGTGCAGGGACAGGAGCCGTTATGATGGCGGCTACATTTGGAGCAGTAAGGCTTGCTCCCCTTGTAAGCCTTTGAGTCATTTGTATTGACAATTGCAAGCTTCTTGTCGGAGGTAGAGTTGGATGAGTGGGGACTCACTTCCCATTTACGTTTGTTACTCGCAGACGGGGTTGAAGTCGAGCCACGGCGGACAGAATTAGCCGTTAACTCATGAGCCATACGAATGGCGCTCTGAATGGTTCCAGGTTTGGATGAAGTAACTAAATCTTGAAGTCGTTCAGGGAGTCCATCAACGTACTTTTCGATCCTTTTGTACTCAGGATCAACCATGGATGGGCACAAGAGTGCCAGCTGGTGGAATCGGTTGGTTTATCCGGTGATGTCATCACCCTGCATCTTGTGATTCCAGAATTCCATTTCGAGTTGTTTCAACTCATCTCTGGGGCAGTACTCGCCCCTCAGCATATTCTTCAGTTCATCCCACTGTAGTTTGTAAGCATCGGCAATGCTCACAGTTTGCGCATAAGTGTTCCACCAGGTAAGGGCGATGTCAGAAAAGGTGCTGGCGGCGAACTTAACTTTATCCTCTTCCTTGCAGTTGCAGATGAGGAACACTGATTCGATTTTCTCGGTCCAACGAATCAGACCAATCGCTCCTTCAGTACCTTGAAAGGTCAAGGGCTTGCAGTTATGGAAATCCTTGTAGGTGCAGGTTTTGGGTTGTGGTCCATTGTTAGCGGTATCTTCGCTACCAGGGGCTGAAGTTCGGGTAGCTAGAGCTTGAGCCACACTACGGGCAATAATACCCGCAACTTCGGCTTCAGTAAGGTTGAGTTGTCGTCGAGGAGGCATGTTCCTTGAAACAATAATAAAGAACATGTGAGGATTTGGATAAGAATTATGACGGTAATGATTTTGTAAGTTCAAGGAATTTCGTCAAAGGTTGAAATTTGTTCAAAGTCTGTGAGTTATAAATAAGTTTATACAGTTTCGAAATTTTTGAAAATTTTATAAAAACATTTTTGTGAGAAATTTTGTAACATGTTTGATAAAAATACATTAGTTATAAAATTTTGATAGTAAAAGTCGGTTGTATAATTTGAAGTCTAGCAAAACATTGAGTTGAAAATGGTTTTATTAAGTTACCCCTAACGGTACAGTGAGGTACGTAAATTTGGTAGAATTAGCGAATAAAACAAGGTCTCGATTTTTATATCGAAGGACGTTCGAGAAACTATGGTTGTCGGATACAATAGTGTGGAGATCTTCAGACGTATGTTGGTAGCGTGTGTGGTTTTCGTGAATTCATAAAAGTTAAATAAAGACAGAATGATGAGAATCGAGTTGTCGTTTGTTCGATGAAATCTGAAAGTAAATTTCGTAGTAGTCGAGAGAATATCGTATCGGAGAAAGAGGCCTATGTATATATATATATATCACATAACCGCCTAGTTCGTGTCTAGCACAATCACGTAAAAGTCCCGGTTCTCTCGAGGTCAGAGTCAGCTAATGCATTCCGGTTCAACATAACCCCTTTCAGAACTCACATCATCTTCATTTAATTGTACATAGTTGATCAGGCTATGTTAAATTAAACTTGTATGCTATAATTCCTGAACTAGTTATACCTAATGAGGAATACTGCCTAACGGTCATAGTCTAGGCCCACTAAATGCAACCTAGTTCACTATAACCTTAGGCTCTGATACCAATCTGTAACACCCCCAAATTTAATAGTTTGCGGAAGCGATGTTTTGGGTGTTACTAATCAATAATCAAGCACAAAGGATATAGTGAACGACTCTAAATGAGACGTTCGAAAAGTTATTACATTAATACATAAGTAGTTTCAAAATACAAGCTCGAGTTCAAGTAAATTCCTAGAGATTCTAATACATAACAACTAGTACAAAAGTAATGTATAAAAATCTCCAAGCTTGTAATGCATGCGACTCGAGCTAAGTAAGCTTATCCTACTGGGCATCCCTACTGATGCTGTGTACCTGAGAAGCATTACTAAAACGGTCAACCAAAAAGGTTGGTGAATCTCACAGGTTTGTAAGTAAGTAAACAGTTTGAACACACAAGTAGTATTTGTAAATCATAGCCAGCCAGTAATTAATGATCACAGGTTATGCTCATCATTAACTTAAGTTTAATAAGTGGGTGGTTGCAGGTCATGCTAACCGTTTGATACAATCGCCATGAGCCACCATAGTTGAAGCTTAACGTACAGTAAATATAGGTACCCCCTCATGAATGTAATCCAAAACATTCATACGAAACGAGTAAGAAACGCCCGTTTCTACAGGAGCGGTTCGTGGTAGTGCTTGCTACCCCGGGCGGGGATTGTCAGTCCCATATGGATCCATATACTAAAACTCGCGCTTATCACATAACTAACAACTATGATTCAGGAGGATTTCATTGGATTAGTCGTAAACTCATGCAATTGGCGTATCGTTACTCTCATACAGTATGTAAATCATGGCAGCAAGTAAGTTTTGTGTGTTCATGTTAAACAGTAATGCATCTCACCCCTGGGTATAAAACAGTAAAGTAGGGGCTGTAAGACTCACCTGAGTCTGGCAGATAATGCAGTAAGTAAGCAAGTAGTATCCCGAACTAGCAACCCTTAGCGTCCTAATACGCATAAGGTTTAGTAAGTAAATGGAATACTTGTAAAGTATCCATGCCAGTTGTTCCCAAACTAGTTAATGTCCATTAGTTTGTTTGTACGTTTGTAAATCGTTTGTAAATCGTAGTTTGTATAAAAGTTGTACAGTTCGTTTGTTATCGGTGTATAATAATAATTCCATCCATTATTATTATGTATTCATAGTAATGGTACAGTTGTAAAGTATACTCGTATGATCGTTTGTTTGTATTACAACATGTATCGTTTGTGTACGTTCCAATGGGCTTAGTCCCCAAAGGGTACGAGTGAAACCTCGTAAGTATTCATATGTATGTTCGTATCAGTTAACGTGTAATCCAGCACGTAACTAGTAAGTGAACTTGTAAGTTCGTATCGAATGTAATCCCGTGTAGTGTACAAGTGTAAGTTCGTTGGAGTGTAATCTCCTAAGTATTTCCAAGTGTAATCTCATACGCGTGTGTGAGTGAAATCTCACGTTCAGTTTAGTATAGACTTGTACGTATTCAAGTATCGTTGTATACTTCCAAAAGTATAGTATTTTCATGTATAAGTAACGCCGAGTAAAGTACGTTTACGTTTTAAGTATATTCTATACTTGTGAAAAATGTAAGTTTCAATCAGCCTGTTATAGCGTCACTTGTATGCGTCACTTCTGTGTATCATGCGACACTTAGGTAGTGTCGTGTTATGTTATCAGTTTCGAGATGTATGCGACACTTAAGTAGTGTCGGTATTTAGATGGTGCGTCACTAGGTAAGTGACGTTATCAAGTATAGTTTCTCATCAGTGCGTCACTATGATAGTGACGGTATAAAGTGTCGTGGTCAAACAGTGCGTCACTAACGAAGTGACGGTATAGGTGAGTAAATCAGTTTATGAGGCGACACTCGACAAGTGTCGGTATATACATGTATGCGTCACTGATGAAGTGACGGTATGATGGTCGGTGACGTCATCAGTAGTAACTAGGTGTTATTTGTTTATACTGAAAGTTATAAGTTTCTAATGATAATAGCGACACTAGTGAAGTGCCGCAGTGTTTCTGCTGAACGTTATATGGTGGCGTCACTAGAGGAGTGACGCTCGTTACTACTGACGCTCGTTACTACTGAAAGTTATATGGTAGCGTCACTAAGTAAGTGTCGTGTTGTTTCTGCCGAAGGTGTTAAGACTGCGTCACTTGTGAAGTGACGGTATAGTGTTTTAGCGGCACTAATGAAGTGTCGCGTATAGACGGTTCGTGACCTATGCGTCACTAAAGCGAAGTGCCGCATAACTGGCGTGAGCCATGCGACACTAACTTCTGTCCAGTTTTTGATTCGTGTCGAAAACGTATTTAGCGAGTTCCGTTCAAGTTAAAACTTTTACACACGTTATATTATGTTATGTAGAGTTCATAAAAATGGTTGGATGTCGTTTTTAATGTTCGAGGTGTCGTTTTATTTAAAATGACCAAAACCGACATTTTCGTAAAAGTTTTCAAAAACGAGTTTAAGTTACATATTTGGACATCATTTAGCTAGGGAAACAATAATATAGCAAAATAAATGTAATCGGAAAAGTTTCGGGTCGCCGGAAAAACTTACAAAGTTGTCGAACCGAAAATCCGAAAAGATAGTATTGTAGCTCTCGTTCTCGTGATCACTTTTCTCCAAACCGAGCCTAGCTTCCGAGGTGTTTTAAGGGTAGTTTTTAGGTGTTTTTGGGTGACGGTTTTAGAGAGAGAGAGAGAAACCGTGAGAGAGAGAGAGGAGAGGGAAAGTTGGTGAATGGGTTGATGTTTGTGTGTTTGAGTGATCAAGAAGGTGAGGGGGGTTTGTCCCCTTGACCTTGGCCGGCCATGGTGGGGCCACATGGTGTGGTCTCACCAATTTTTCGTTCCCTCGCGTTTGCGCTCCGTGCGGTGTTCGTTTTCCCGGTCGTTTAAACGATAAAATGGTTTTATACGCGATTAAATATACGTTTTAAATTACGAAATAATACTCGATAATTAAAGTGTAGTATTTTACCAAAATACTAGTTTTTAAGTTATAAATCATAACTTAGTTTAGTTTTGTCGGTTGGTCGAGTTTTCGGAGAGTTCGGTGACGTTTTGGTTAAAACGTACGTTTTCCGTTATATTATAAACATAATATAATGTAGTCATCAAAGTAATTAAATAATTTCACATTATTTAATAATTGTTTCATCAGTGTACGCAAGTTTGTACAGTTGTTATTTTATACGATATGTACGAATCGTATACGCGTATATATATATATTCCATCCATATATACATATAGTAAATAACTAACGTATATAATCCTATTTCATATTATATACAAATAATAAACACGTAATTAGGAAAATTTCAAATTGGTCCTAATTTTGGGGTTGTTACAAAAATCAAATTGGTCAGTTAGCCCACCGTCTTGATACTCGACCCCAAGGATCACTACCGAGCAATACTGTTCACAACCCCCACGTTGAGGAGGCTAAGACTTTGAACTCTACGGATAACCAGAAGGCACCGAGCCATTCTGAAACATCTTCTCTGATGAAGAACCCTACTCCTGTCCCGACGACAGTTGAGACCAAACCCGTACCTACTCCTATTTAGGAAGTTCGAGTCCCCTTCCCACATCGTATCGGAAAAAGATATAACGCTAAATCTTTCAAACTCGACGGAAAATTCTTAGACACCGTGTCCAGAATTCCTTCCAGCTCCAAGTACATTCGACGTATGCTGGCTACTAAGGAAAAGGTACCCGAAGTACCTAAAATCTCTCTCAACGCTGAATGCTCCGCCGTCATTCAGAATTCCCTTCCGGAAAAACTAGGAGACACGGGTCGATTCACCTTGCCCTGCTCTATCTATCACTCTGGCATGATCAGTTCCTTGGCCGATCTCGGAGCGAGCATCAACCTCATGCCCTACTCACTCTACTCCAGACTTGAATTAGGACCACTGCAACCCACTGGAATGAGCGTCCAGCTTGCCGATCAAACAATCCGATATCCTAGAGGCATAGCTGAGAACGTCATGGTAAAAGTGGATAGGTTCTATTTCCCAACTGACTTCGTAGTGATGGATATTCAGGAAGATATTAACATACCCATTATCCTAGGAAGGCCTTTTATGAATACTGCTCGTGCTATTATTGATGTTTACTCGCAGACTATCAGCCTCAGAGCACATGGACAAACTGTTGCATTCAAAATCAATCAGGCTGATGAGCTTCTCGCAGAGAAAGCAGAGATATACGCCATCTCTATGGGCATGATCACTTCGGACGACGACACTTCTGATTCGGAACCATCAGACACATTCATACCAGATGAGCACACTTGCCTCATATCATCAACAGAAGAGTCAGAGTCAGAAGAAGAGAGTGAAGATTCCGAGCCAGATGAGTCAGAACCGGAAGAAATGGAGGAAGAAGAAACTGAACCTGAACAAGAAGAAATGGAGGAATCCGAAGAAGAAATGGAGGAAGACCCAGAGGAAGACTTATACCAATCCACCCCACCGCATCACTGCTCACCTGATTCTCACTATCCGACAGAAGAAATCATGCAGATCGAGAACGCTATTCCCTTGTCAGATAATGAATCAGATGATGATCCACCTACAGATGAACCATATGATGCAGGATTCGGCATAACCATGGAAAGGCTTATAGCCTCTGTCATGAACCCCTCTAAGCCTCTTATCTAGCCTCGACTCGACGTTCTGTTAAACATCAAGAAAACCATTGCGTTAGCAAAACAACACCCAGAGCTTAGAGACAAACTCCTGATGAAGATCTCAGCTTACAAAGCTTCCCGATTACCGGAGTTGCATTCAAGAGAGCATTCCAGAAGGATTCACACCTTCGACGCATCTGCGCGACGAACCCTGTTCGAATTTGGAAGCACCTCTGAATCCAGCCGAGGTACTGATTCTCAGGAGGAGAGAGATATAGAGATGCACTCTTCACAACCGATATCTCAAATCTCCGATGACACCCAGCCACCATCTGATCATGTTGAGTTCCCTGATTCCCAGGCTAGGGATTCTCCACTGATAGAAAGTGACAGAGATGATGTCATCTATGCTGACATTCCAATAGATATCCGGTCTATCCATCTTCCTACGCCTCCAGCTAATCCACCTTCTCCAGAAATTCCGATTATCACCAACCATGAGGAGATGATAAGTGCTATCGAAGACTTTGAAGATGACATACGCACTATGACTAGCATTATCCTCAACTCTACCAACGAGTACACTCCAAGACAACAGGCCCTGATCGAGGAAATAATAGCCGAGTCTAAAGTCAACCAAGCTGAGAATTCCCAAGATTACAGATTCTTCCACAATCGTCTTAATGCCTTCGCCGAAGATCTCGCTGCTCAGCTCCTACAACAAAGTACTAGACCAACATCTGAAGAGCTGGAGTTCTTTGAAGAACAGAAGCGCATCTACAGGAAGATCTATGACACTGTGATCAGATCTGCATTTCCATATTCCCGTGAGCAAAGTGAGTTTCTACACTCATTCCACGAGGAAATGTACCGTGCTACTGGGAACCCTTATGCAGATGCTGATATTTGACTGATGAATAATCTTCAGGGCATACTTAATTCTATGGCAAGGAACGACCACATGGACGAGACTTCTCCTCACAAGTTCTATATCGACTGCACTATTGATATCCATGCTCACAAGATTGCTGAAGATCTCGAGTATGTGAGTTTCACTGAAAGGTCGCGTGACATCCCTTCCTCTATACCAGAAGGTTCGATGGTTAACATCGCGAATTTCCTCACTGAGCGAATCCACGAAATCTTTGCTGAGGATAATCCGGACGAGCATCGACAGATATTTCACTATGGTTTACGTGAGGTGTACGATACTGTGTGCAACACCTTCAAGGACTCAAATCTCACGTTCACCAATTATCAAAACAGGCTCATTCAGGATATTCATGATTCAATTCAAGAAATAAGAGGAAGCTCTGGCATAGCAGATCACGACACTTTACACCTCCAATTTCTCGGATTCATGGACTCATTCAGACAGCAGCACCCTCAGAGAGAAATGATTGAATCTGATGGTTTCTCTATAGTTGATTCCCGCGGACCTATATCCAGAGCAATCAGGGATATCACCTGGGACCTTCTGCACATGAAAAGGGTTACTCAGCAACATCTTGAAAGTTTCCCTATCTTTTCAGAAGAGATTCCAAACATTGTTGAAATCATTTCTCGCCACTTTCTGAGGATCTATCCACGAAATCCCAGGGTTCCACTTCTGAGCACTTCCGACCCTGGAGGTTCCAGCACCAACTAGACTGAAGGAAGGCAAAGTCAGGCTCTCGACTCTAAAAGCAGCGCTTCTCGGGAGGCAACCCGTGAAATAAAGTCAGGCTCTCGACTTTAAAAGCAGCGCTTCTTGGAAGGCAACCCATGGAATAAAAGAAAGAATGGGAATTTGAGAAATGAAGTAGATCTCCGAATATCCTTCACACTTGGACGAACCCAACTTTTAAAAACATCCTTTAAATACAACTCGTTTTGCAAATAAACCACTGTTCTTGGATGAATAGGAAAATCATCTTGTGTTTCGAGCATTTGAGGTACTTGCATACTACTTTTATGCATTCTGCTCGAACTCGTTTAAAAACACATGATTCATAAAACCGGTTTGTATTAGAAAACATCTTTCAAAATCCAAGACAGTAAGTTCTTTTCATTTGCAACAACAAAACCGAGTTTGTAAAATGGGTACATCCAACGTGTTCACACTTAAGAGATTTCTTCATGAGGATAAAATTGAGATGATGAGATAGGAAATAAGCAAAGTCGCTTGAAGCCGAGCCAATCCTCATGAAAGAGCTCAGAAGCAGATCTAGGCCACATCTTCTTCTGTAAATTCAGAAACTCAGCTCCTGTGCAACTTACTATCTGGGGAGTATCTGATCCTTTCCTCTTTTATCTGTTTTATTATGATTCATGTTTATTTGTTTTGTTAGTGTGATAATAAAAGTAGTCTATACTCTACCCTAAACTTATCACTAAGTGTGGGATTCTACCCCAAAACAAAACACTTGAGAAACATTTTCTTGCATGTTCAAACTCTAAGTGTGGGATTTTACAATCTCAAACTCAAGAGAACATTAGGGACAATGTTCCTCTAAGTGTGGGATAGCAGGTATAAAATACCTTAGTTTGTTTTAATGATTTTAGTTCAAAATAGTTAACACAGAAAATGTTCCTCTAAAATTTTTCAAAATTTTTCAATTTTCAAAAGAAAAAACGAGTTTAATCATCCGATTAACTCTGAATTTTTTTGAGTTTTGATGTTTTTAAGAGAAGTCATTTTCAAAATATGAATAAGTTGTTTTAAAATCGAAGGAAAATAAGTTAATAATTGCTTAAGCAAGAAATGATAATCTAATAAGAACATGACTAGGCACATACAACCCATTTGCAGTGAGGTCTTGAGCCTTAAAAGCATTCATCTTTAATGCTACATTGTTCATTTCTTGTGTGTGCCGATGCATGTGTATCTGAATTAGAACTTGCTCTTGACATACGCTTCGAGACCACATTGGTGAGTACCGTACGCGGTATAGATGCAATTAAATGACCTTGACATTCCTTAGGATTTAACCCACTTTTTAGCCTTCTCTTTCAAGCCCAAAAACCTTTCCGATGCTTAATTTTAGTATCGATGATCCGCTTAGTAAACCCTGTTGAGCCTAAACCTTTTCGTTTCATAAACCCACATGTTTTAACCCCTACTTTCCCAAAAATTTCCAAAAACTTATCTTAGAATTTCTGAGGTTATGAAAAACGCTTTTTAGAAACATCTCTTCAAATTGTCTTACTCTCTCGTGTTCTCCGAAAAAGAAATATCCTTGGTGTGAAAAATTGACACCATGAAAAGACCCGAAGAAGAAAGATGAGAAGAAGGATTCCTGCATTTAATAATCCTTGGAAATTCTCTCACAAAGAAGTTCTGAAAGAAAAGGAAAATAGAAAATAGAAAAAAAGAAATAGAAAAAGAAAAGAAAAAGCTCCAAAAAAATAAAATAAAGCTTAGTGCTTCGAAGTATTGCCCTAAAAGAAGAAGATCCGATAGAAGACAAAAGCTACTTTACTATACATCCGTTTCTAATTTAAGTTTTTCGTAACCTTAGGAGTCCTGAGATAAGCAACACCTTTACACCCAAAAATTTCCACTATCCATACCCCTTAACCCTCACAAACATTACAACCCCTGAATGTCTTGGGATAATTAGCATCGTTCTCACCTAAGTGGTGGAGATCCGATTCTCGATCAAGCTTATGACGATGAGTACTGCATGACTGGCTAATTGAGCGATTTCCTTGTTTAGAATGCTAGGTAACCCGAAACACTTTTGAGTGAATTGAGTGACCACCTTAGTGAGATCGCCTAGTCATGCATACCCCTAGATCACGAGATTTGGAAGTATGCTTAAAGAGAGTCATTACTTGTTTCTGAAATAATTATCTTATGTTTCCTGATGTTTTAGAGCAAATATATGAATATGAGAAAATGATGACTTTTGAAAATGTTCTGACTCACCCAAAAACCAGATTTTAAAATATCTTTTTCACGAGGCATGGACGTGTTGCTTGAGGACAAGCAACGTCTAAGTGTGGGATACTTGATGTGTCCTAAAAAGTCATGTTTTTAGGCACATTATTCTACACTTATTGGACTTATATTTGGTGAAATCATCTTAAAACATCGATTATTTACTTAAAATCACCAAAGTGGTCTAATTATAGGTGTTGCTGTTAAAATCACCAAGAACATCCGTTTATCACGCAAAACGAGGAAAATAATGTCACCTTAAATATTCCCTTCTTGATTTACTTATGTAAGAAGATCTTAATTCATATTTTATGATTCCATAGGGAAATCCAAGACCGGAGGTGAAAGAATCAGAAGAAACGGAAGAAAGACGGAGAAGATACAAGTCTAGAAGCTCGCCGATCGTCATCCGGAACACGCAAAAGTTAAACACCTCCAAATTTGGAAAACTCAGTGCCATTAGAAGCGTAACGGAAAAACGAAGCCAACGGCGCAAGAATCAAGCAAATCGGAGCCCAAACGAAGAAGATACGGACGAACCAAGCAACCGAGGAATCAGCGGAGGCCAAACGGAGCACCAATCCGCCCCCCTGGGCACCTAGGTACCGTATATGGCCCTATGGGTGCCGTATACGGGGGTGTTTGCTTTGTGAGGTGCCGTTTGACCCCCCCTTGGTCCAGTACCCCCCGTATGCGCTTTGATGCTTGTTCTTTATGCTTTAGGACTTGTACCAAGCTTCAACCTCCTCATCTATAAATAGAGGGCTCCTCTCATTCATTCTACACACCTCACACCACACCTCTCATCTCATTCTCTCTCTAGAATTAGGTTAGCATTCTCTCTCTAGCACTACTCTTAGGAGTTAGAGGAGAATTAGTAGGAAATTAGCGTCCTCTCTCTAGCACTACTCTTAGGAGTTAGAGGAGGATTAGTAGGGTAGCTTTTGTAATAGATTTGGAACTCTTGGAGGATCTCCTTTGTAATATTGCTCAAGATATTTCGGAGCTCTGTCCGTGTAACCTTTCAACTGCTATTCAATCTACGCATTACTTTCGGTTATTTCTATCCTTATCTTTCATAATGTTGCATGCTATTATTATGTTTGATTTAGGATACATTGCCATGATTAGTGAGTAGATTAGCTATTGTGTTTGTTATGATGTAGTTAACTTGTTAATACTTTGGGTGATGCAACTTTAAATACAATTGGGATAACATCGTTATGAAACAACGGAGGTAACGTTATACGGCTTTCATTTGTATAGCGCCGGAATCATCACGAATGTGTGTAGTACGGAACGTGGAAGCTATGAAAGTCGTGGGCACAATCCGTTGTGGAATAATGATCCCAATTGTTAAATATTGAAAACCGGTGCACTGTTAACTATACATTTATGATTTTAAACTAAACTAACGCCTTTCCTCCAATAAACGTGGTTAGAACCTTTATGTCAAGGATTCGCGACCCTTAGTCAAACGGTCACTACCTATCTGTGTTTTCTGAAAATAACATGGTCTGATTTTGAAGCAATGGAAATACTGCTTACCTATCGTATAGTACACTGTGAATTAATCAGGGATTTATTGGTTTGGGATTATAAAGTGAACGGGTTGTTTAGCTATCATAGATGGTTTACTGTAATACAAGCTTAGATGCATTGAGTTCAGATGGCTGTAAAGTATGTAGTCCAGTTAAAGCCCTAATACGACTGAGTATCCGGTTTAACATTGGAAACACCTATGGTGGAATACAAACACGTACAAACTACGGAAAGGTCGAAGGCTGTATACTGTGTTACATCCGGGCTAAGTCTGTGATCCAGGAAAGACCGTAATACGAGTGAATACACTATGTAACTGTGAAAAGCTCTGTTGGTTGAAGACTGTATCACAGCCGAAATTCTCTGAACTCAATCACGACCATTAATGTATATGTTAATCAGTCACCACCTGTCTTAAATCTTAAATGTCTCACCTAGCTTAGATATCTTTGTCTGTGTTAAGAAAGATCAGTGGAAAAATTGCGGACTGTCGCCTTATTCCTGCACCCCATCTGGAGGGTCACTTGGTCTCATCATAAGAGACGGTGAGGGGGGTTTCAAGACAGTCCGATCTGATCAGAATCTTGACAGCCTAGTACTCAGTGACATATTGATCGGTTTATCTGATCAGTAGGGTACTAGTGTTTACACCACAAGGTATCTACGTGAACGCAAGACACAAATCTTAAAAGACGTTTTCAATTATAAAACCCCAATACAGCATCACCCCACGTAAAAGCTAACGAAGTCATAACAAACACAAGTCCCCCTATACTGATTCAACCTACTGTTTTTATTTACTGCTTTAATTAGTTTTTAATTTTAATTACGGACCTAAGTATAAAACCCCCACTCAAAACTATTTTCAAACCATCGCTAATATGAACTTTCGTCTCGACAAGTTGTTTCACAATACGGTTAACTCTTTAGAACGACCCTAGGTCATACTTCAGCTATACAGCTCTAGTAGAACTTAGGTCCCCAGCAAAATATAAATTTTAAAACTTTCACACCGACGTGCTGCCATACGGTCGCGTTGACGACGCGTGACGGTTGGTGGCGCGTCAAGTTTTTGGCGCCGCTGCCGGGGAAGTTAATCGTAAGATTCTGAGGCATCCCGACGAACTTTCTCTTTAGTGATACTCGTAGATTAGATTTCTCTCTCGTAACCACCGAAAATTCTTTCCCACAATCAACAACGATATTCGACCAGATCATCCGGATCTGACCCTCTCATTTTCGTACCCGATCCTGAGTCGATTATCCGTACCATCCGCAAAGAAAGACGTTCCCGTTTTCCACCAATTGCCGCTCGTGTTACTCTCGCCGACTCTACCAAACCATCCATCGAAGGACGAGGAGGACCGATTAGCTATCCAGTGATCAACGGACCATCTTTCGAACTCAAATACCACATCGTCCAACTCATCAAGGACAACTGTCAATTCCACGGACTACCCCGTGAAGATCCCAACGCCCACATTAACAAATTCATTCAAATCTCCAACTCATATAAGCAGAATGGGGTTGATTAGGACATAGTTCGCCTACACCTGTTCCCCTTTTCTCTCGCTTTACATGCTTTGAGCTGGTTTGAGGGACTTGACGCCGGATCAATCACCTCATGAGAGGACATGGGAAACAAATTCCTTACGAAATATTTCCCTCCGTCCAAACAAACTAAAGCCAAGAATGACATCGCGAACTTTTCACAAGCTCACAATGAGTCAATCTACTCAGCATGGGAGCGATTCAAGAGTTTGGTGAGGAGATGTCCCAACTACCAGACGACCAAAACCGATAAACTCTATACTTTCTATAATGGTCTCAACCCTATCCATCGCATCACGCTTGACGCAGCTGCTCAAGGCAATCTCATGATGTCACACCCCCTAATTCGGGTTGCGGAAGCGAATCGGGTCGGGGCGTGACTAATCAATAACCAAAGCACCAAAAGTATACAGTGAATGACTCTACATGAGATGTTGGAAAAATAGTACGTTACATTAGTATTCCAAAGTACATAACCATTAATACAAAAGTAATGTCATAATATCTTCAAGTAGTTACATGCATGCGACTCGAGCTAATAAGTAGATCCTGCTGGGCCATCCTACTATAGCTGCGTACCTGAGAATGCATTACTAAAAGCGTCAACCAAAAGGTTGGTGAATCTCACAGGTTTGTAGTAAGTAGTAGTAGAAAGTTTAGCATAATTCAGTAAGTAATTCTGGTCACGAGTATGTATAGCAGTACGCCACAATTACACAATGTAATAGGATAAGTAAGTAACAATTACACAACGGTAATTTAGTAAGTAGTAACAATTACACAACGGTAATTCAATAAGTAGTAACAATTACACAATAGTAATTCAGTAAGTAAGTTCAATTACACCCAAGTAATTAGGCAAGTAAGTATCAATTACACACAGGTAATTAGGTAAGTAAGTATTTCACAGTTGTATTGGGGTCGGTCTATCTTGCCATGAGCCATCATTGTCGAAGCTTAACGTACGTAATTGTGCCCCTCGTGAGTGCTAATCCAAAAACACTCATATAAAACGAGTAGAAAACACCTGTTTATACGAGTAACGGTTCGTGGTGGCGCTACCACCCCAGGTGGGGATTGTCAGTCCCATATGGATCCATATACTAAAACTCGCGCTTATCCGATAATTAACAACTATGACTTCAGAGGCCTTCATTGGATTAACGTAAACTCATGCAAATGTGATATACCGGTAAGTAGTAATTCCGTATCATAGTAAAACAGTGAGTCACTAAGTTTGTACAGTAGTAAAGTAGTATATTTGTAAAGTCTGTAAGACTGATAAAGTAGTATGTTTGTAAAATCTATAAAGTTGAAAATAAAGTCGGTAAAATAGTAAGTTTATAAGTCGGTATGACAGTAAGTTTGTACATAAACAAGTTTGTAAAATAAACCAATAAAGTCGGTAAAACGGTAAGTATGTAGATAAGTTGGTAAAACAGTGAGTAATAGTCGGTAAAACAGTAAGTTTGTAAGTAGAAAGTAAAGTTGGTAAATCGGTAAGTATATATGTAGGTAAAATGATAAGTTTGTACAACAATACATTTGTACATGTATTCAAGTAAACCAGCAACTTCAGTAAACAAGTAATGTCAGTAAACCAGTAATTTCAGTATACAAGAAATTTCAGTAAACAAGTAATGCATCTCCCCCAAAATAGTAAAAATAGTAAAAAGGGGCCGTGAGACTCACCTTAGGGTGCTAGTGTTCCTAGACGCGCGTGATGTACCAATGAAATCTTCCTAGTATCCTAAACACATAATACCGTGTAAGTGATAGGATGTTTCAATAAACTATCTTTGTTAATGTTCATTCGTTTAATTTATGCCCAAAGTATCCCATTCGTATTTGTGTTTAGTTTGTAAAAGTGTATAGGTCCGTTAATGGTTTAAAATAATAATTCCACATTATTATTACAAACTTTGATTTGTCGTATATCTTTGAAAACATTGTTGTTTCAAGTATAAATCGTATTTGTTGTTAGTTAACAAGTTTTTAAACCATGTAAGTTAAATTAGAAATCTATAAGTTTGTAAATTATGTACGGCTTGTCGGTTGCGAATTGAAATTATATTCTAAAAATATAATTTTGTTTGTTTCGTATAAAATGTCGTTGTTTGTTTTCGTATAAACATTATTCGTATATTTTCGTATTTTATAAAATATTATCAATTTATAAATTTGATACTCTTTGTAAAAGCATTTACAAGGATGCTCATTTTTTTAGCGACACTTCAATTTGTGAGTATTCAATTTCTAGCGACACTTAATGTCGTCGCTAGACAACTTAGCGACGCTTATCAATTAAACTCTTTGTGTGTCCTGTTTTGTGTTGTACTCGGGTCGACCCGCCGGGTTGGGCTATGACCCGCCGGTTTCCCACATGATTTCAGCTTCAAATCACAAAATCAATCCACAAAAACCAAGTTCTAATCCTAATTTCGTGTATCATAATCGATCATATTCATTACTACAAAAGATTACAAGCTTGTAAACCCGAATTAAATCAAAGAAAAAAAAATGGGAGATTGCTCACGGAGGGAGATGGTGACCGGAGATGATGATGATGGTGAGGTCCGATGATGGTGAAGATGTGGTAACGATGATGATGTTGTTATGCTCCTCTTTGCTCCCTTTTTCCGATGATGGTTTCGAAGATGGTGATGGTGGCCGGTTGGTGGGTGTGCCGAGAGGAAGAGGTAAACGATGATGATGATGGTGATAGGAGATCGATGATGATTATGATGATTGAATGATGATGATCGGAGCTGTGGTTGTTTCAAAGGTGATGACCGGTGGTGGTGGTGGTGCTCGGTGGTGGTGGTGAACCGAGAGAGATGAGTGATAGGTGAGGATCGGTGATGAAGTTGAAAAGGATGATGATCATATGTTGATGCCACTGATTATTGTTATTGTTAATCTTGTGTTGTTAATTGTTGTTGATGATTCTCGTGAGGAGCAAAGAGACAGATGGATAGAAGTTGAAAATGAAAAGGAAATGAGTAACAAGGAGTAGGTGCTGATTTTTGATCAAAAGAATCCACAGACCAGATCCGTAATATATGGGAGGGCTGGGCCAGCTCTACCTATTTGGCTCCAAACGCAGTATAATTTACCCATGTTTTGGTACCCGGTCGTAATATAAATAATATTTTTAAATTTCTAAATTTCATTTATATAATTCGAAATGATTTCGAGTTAAAACATTTTATTTTTATAAAATGTTTGTGTTATAATTTTATATGTTGTTGCGCGCTCTCAACTAAACAGAATACATTTTTAATTGGAACAAAATGTATTTTAGTATTTTCTAAGTGAATAAATATTATTTTTGAAAATAATATTTTAGTTAGAAAAGTTTTGCACCACCGTCTGTGTTCAAGTTTGTGCGCGCTTTCAGATTTGTTTATAAGTGATTATTTAATAATCGTTCGATGTTATATATATGTAATTATATATATAATACTTGAGTACTTCAGTAGTATTGCGTTATAATATGCGGAAAGAAAGTTTAAATTGGACCCGAATTTTGACCCTTTTTGACCGGGTGTTATATTCTCCCATTGTTAGGAGAATTTCGTCCCGAAATTTGTTCGTAGTAATTATTGATATGTCGAGGTATATTATATGTATCTTCCAAGAAAGTTTGTGAAATTATTGTAAGTGACCCAATCGTCTATCTAGGGTTGTCTTCCTCCTCTTGTTGAACTATTGCCCTACCGGCGGCTAATAGTAAGGAAACAAGGTCTGTCGGTCAGTCTATCACTAGAGAGTAGATCAGCGTGTCACTATAGTGCAGCTACAATTCGTACTGGTAGCCTAGAGTATCATGGTAATTTCTACTATGCTCGTAAAGTCCATGTTAATCAGTAATATGATAGAGTAAGCTAAACTCTACTGGGATCGTGTAGAAGTCAAGTTGTAGTTTTCTAATCCTAACACATTTTTAGGATTTAAAGTACAGAATATAGTAGCAAGTAACAATCAAAGTTCAGTAAAGCAAGTAACCAGGAAGTAGTTAGATTATCGAAGAATGAACGTACACGCGTTCTTATTCGGGCCCTGGTAGATTTTTCTTATAGAAGCAAGGATATCATTGTATACTATGAAATTTAGTTGACAATCCAAAATTTGAAATTTGTTTAAAGTTGTGTACTATAAGCAAGTTTATACGGTTATGAAATTTTGAGAATTTTATAAAACATTTCGTGAGAAATTTTGTAACATTTTCTTAGAAATACATTTGTCAGAAAATTATGATGGTAAAGGTCTGTTGAAAACTTGGAGTCCGTTGAAAATTTGAATCGATAAATGATTCGGTTGAAACCCTTGTCAGCGACAAAGTTTTGAAAATTTTGTTTAACAAAATCTGTTCAAAAACAGAAGTTATGAAAAGTTTTGGGGTAAAAGCATGTTAAAATTTGTTGGAACTAGTTTTCCTAGGATACACCTAACGGTACAGTGGAGTACGTTGTAAAATGTTATAGACGTATAATTAGGTAGGCGGTAGTAAGTAAATACTAAATCCCATTCTTCATATCGAAGAACGTTGGAGTAGCTATATTTGTCGTTTTCAGTAGTGTAGGTAGTAACGAAAGTATCATTGGATAAGGCCTATTCCTATACCTTCAGTATATAATAGCCTATAGAGTAATATACAATCGAGGCCTATATATGTATATATACCTATATCACATAATAGCCTAATCATATATGTATATACCATATATACCTATATATTCACCTAGCCGTGTCTAGCACAAAGCAATTAGAAGTCCCGGTTCTCTCGTGGTCAGAGTCAGCTAATGCATTCCTGTTCAATATAACCCCTTTCAGATCTTACATCATCTTTGTTTAATTGTACATAGTTAGCTACGCTATGTTAAATTAAACTCGTATGATGTAATCACTGAACCAGTTATATCTAATGAGGAATACTGCCTAACGGTCATAGTCTAGGCCCACTACATGCAACCTAGTTTACTATAACCTTAGGCTCTGATACCAATCTGTCACACCCCCTAATTCGGGTTGCGGAAGCGAATCGGGTCGGGGCGTGACTAATCAATAACCAAAGCACCAAAAGTATACAGTGAATGACTCTACATGAGATGTTGGAAAAATAGTACGTTACATTAGTATTCCAAAGTACATAACCATTAATACAAAAGTAATGTCATAATATCTTCAAGTAGTTACATGCATGCGACTCGAGCTAATAAGTAGATCCTGCTGGGCCATCCTATTATAGCTGCGTACCTGAGAATGCATTACTAAAAGTGTCAACCAAAAGGTTGGTGAATCTCACAGGTTTGTAGTAAGTAGTAGTAGAAAGTTTAGCATAATTCAGTAAGTAATTCTGGTCACGAGTATGTATAGCAGTACGCCACAATTACACAATGTAATAGGATAAGTAAGTAACAATTACACAACGGTAATTTAGTAAGTAGTAACAATTACACAACGGTAATTCAATAAGTAGTAACAATTACACAATAGTAATTCAGTAAGTAAGTTCAATTACACCCAAGTAATTAGGCAAGTAAGTATCAATTACACACAGGTAATTAGGTAAGTAAGTATTTCACAGTTGTATATTGGGGTCGGTCTATCTTGCCATGAGCCATCATAGTCGAAGCTTAACGTACGTAATTGTGCCCCTCGTGAGTGCTAATCCAAAAACACTCATATGAAACGAGTAGAAAACACCTGTTTATACGAGTAACGGTTCGTGGTGGCGCTACCACCCCAGGTGGGGATTGTCAGTCCCATATGGATCCATATACTAAAACTCGCGCTTATCCGATAATTAACAACTATGACTTCAGAGGCCTTCATTGGATTAACATAAACTCATGCAAATGTGATATACCGGTAAGTAGTAATTCCGTATCATAGTAAAACAGTGAGTCACTAAGTTTGTACAGTAGTAAAGTAGTATATTTGTAAAGTCTGTAAGACTGATAAAGTAGTATGTTTGTAAAATCTGTAAAGTTGAAAATAAAGTCGGTAAAATAGTAAGTTTATAAGTCGGTATGACAGTAAGTTTGTACATAAACAAGTTTGTAAAATAAACCAATAAAGTCGGTAAAACGGTAAGTATGTAGATAAGTTGGTAAAACAGTGAGTAATAGTCGGTAAAACAGTAAGTTTGTAAGTAGAAAGTAAAGTTGGTAAATCGGTAAGTATATATGTAGGTAAAATGATAAGTTTGTACAACAATACATTTGTACATGTATTCAAGTAAACCAGCAACTTCAGTAAACAAGTAATGTCAGTAAACCAGTAATTTCATTATACAAGAAATTTCAGTAAACAAGTAATGCATCTCCCCCAAAATAGTAAAAATAGTAAAAAGGGGCCGTGAGACTCACCTTAGGGTGCTAGTGTTCCTAGACGCGCGTGATGTACCAATGAAATCTTCCTAGTATCCTAAACACATAATACCGTGTAAGTGATAGGATGTTTCAATAAACTATCTTTGTTAATGTTCATTCGTTTAATTTATGCCCAAAGTATCCCATTCGTATTTGTGTTTAGTTTGTAAAAGTGTATAGGTCCGTTAATGGTTTAAAATAATAATTCCACATTATTATTACAAACTTTGATTTTTCGTATATCTTTGAAAACATTGTTGTTTCAAGTATAAATCGTATTTGTTGTTAGTTAACAAGTTTTTAAACCATGTAAGTTAAATTAGAAATCGATAAGTTTGTAAATTATGTACGGCTTGTCGGTTGCGAATTGAAATTATATTCTAAAAATATAATTTTGTTTGTTTCGTATAAAATGTCGTTGTTTGTTTTCGTATAAACATTATTCGTATATTTTCGTATTTTATAAAATATTATCAATTTATAAATTTGACACTCTTTGTAAAAGCATTTACAAGGATGCTCATTTTTTTAGCGACACTTCAATTTGTGAGTATTCAATTTCTAGCGACACTTAATGTCGTCGCTAGACAACTTAGCGACGCTTATCAATTAAACTCTTTGTGTGTCCTGTTTTGTGTTGTACTCGGGTCGACCCGTCGGGTTGGGCTATGACCCGCCGGTTTCCCACATGATTTCAGCTTCAAATCACAAAATCAATCCACAAAAACCAAGTTCTAATCCTAATTTCGTGTATCATAATCGATCATATTCATTACTACAAAAGATTACAAGCTTGTAAACCCGAATTAAATCAAAGAAAAAAAAATGGGAGATTGCTCACGGAGGGAGATGGTGACCGGAGATGATGATGATGGTGAGGTCCGATGATGGTGAAGATGTGGTAACGATGATGATGTTGTTATGCTCCTCTTTGCTCCCTTTTTCCGATGATGGTTTCGAAGATGGTGATGGTGGCCGGTTGGTGGGTGTGCCGAGAGGAAGAGGTAAACGATGATGATGATGGTGATAAGAGATCGATGATGATTATGATGATTGAATGATGATGATCGGAGCTGTGGTTGTTTCAAAGGTGATGACCGGTGGTGGTGGTGGTGCTCGGTGGTGGTGGTGAACCGAGAGAGATGAGTGATAGGTGAGGATCGGTGATGAAGTTGAAAAGGATGATGATCATATGTTGATGCCACTGATTATTGTTATTGTTAATCTTGTGTTGTTAATTGTTGTTGATGATTCTCGTGAGGAGCAAAGAGACAGATGGATAGAAGTTGAAAATGAAAAGGAAATGAGTAACAAGGAGTAGGTGCTGATTTTTGATCAAAAGAATCCACATACCAGATCCGTAATATATGGGAGGGCTGGGCCGGCTCTACCTATTTGGCTCCAAACGCAGTATAATTTACCCGTGTTTTGGTACCCGGTCGTAATATAAATAATATTTTTAAATTTCTAAATTTCATTTATATAATTCGAAATGATTTCGAGTTAAAACATTTTATTTTTATAAAATGTTTGTGTTATAATTTTATATGTTGTTGCGCGCTCTCAACTAAACAGAATACATTTTTAATTGGAACAAAATGTATTTTAGTATTTTCTAAGTGAATAAATATTATTTTTGAAAATAATATTTTAGTTAGAAAAGTTTTGCACCACCGTCTGTGTTCAAGTTTGTGCGCGCTTTCAGATTTGTTTATAAGTGATTATTTAATAATCGTTCGATGTTATATATATGTAATTATATATATAATACTTGAGTACTTCAGTAGTATTGCGTTATAATATGCGGAAAGAAAGTTTAAATTGGACCCGAATTTTGGCCCTTTTTGACCGGGTGTTATACATGAAGTTAACCGACGATGAAGCATGGGCTTTAATTGAAGACATGACAATGCATCACCACGACTGGAAGTCCGATGAGCAATCCTCATCCCTGCCTATTGCAAGCACCGCACAAGCTGAAGCAATCAAATCTCTGAGCGAGCAAAATGGACCATCTAACGAAGCAGATTGGAGAACTGAAGAAGCAACCGCAGCAGGTTCACCAAGTTCAGGCTTGCCAGAACTGTGCCCATCATCCTACCGAGGAATACGCCGTGGAGTATGAAGATCCCACCGACGGGACTGTCTACTATGCCCAATTCCCAACCAGACAACAAAATCCACTTGGCTTCGCTAGAACTTTTCCGCCAAGAGCACGAGGAACCTAATTTCCTCCACGGAACAATCAACCACCTAGGTTTCAGCCTCGATATCCGATGTACCCACAACAGCCACAACTTCCATACAATCAAACACTTCCATTAACCGCCACTGAGGATACTCAAACTGCGGAACCGGTGAAGACAATCGTCCCAGTCATGAGCACTGATGATAACCTGAACAAGTTTATCCAGGGGCAGAACGCTTTCAATCAGAAGACGACAGCTAGACAAGATCAAACCGACCTATTCCTTCGAAATCAACTCTCGGTTCTCAAGAGCCTCGAAAATCAAATTGGTCAGTTAGCCCACCGTCTTGATACTCGACCCCAAGGATCACTACCGAGCAATACTGTTCACAACCCCCACATTGAGGAGGCTAAGACTTTGAACTCTACGGATAACCAGAAGGCACCGAGCCATTCTGAAACATCTTCTCTGATGAAGAACCCTACTCCTGTCCCGACGACAGTTGAGACCAAACCCGTACCTACTCCTATTCAGGAAGTTCGAGTCCCCTTCCCACATCGTATCGGAAAAAGATATAACGCTAAATCTTTCAAACTCGGCGGAAAATTCTTAGACACCGTGTCCAGAATTCCTTCCAGCTCCAAGTACATTCGACGTATGCTGGCTACTAAGGAAAAGGTACCCGAAGTACCTAAAATCTCTCTCAACGCTGAATGCTCCGCCGTCATTCAGAATTCCCTTCCGGAAAAACTAGGAGACACGGGTCGATTCACCTTGCCCTGCTCTATCTATCACTCTGGCATGATCAGTTCCTTGGCCGATCTCGGAGCGAGCATCAACCTCATGCCCTACTCACTCTACTCCAGACTTGAATTAGGACCAATGCAACCCACTGGAATGAGCGTCCAGCTTGCCGATCAAACAATCCGATATCCTAGAGGCATAGCTGAGAACGTCATGGTAAAAGTGGATATGTTCTATTTCCCAACTGACTTCGTAGTGATGGATATTCAGGAAGATATTAACATACCCATTATCCTAGGAAGGCCTTTTATGAATACTGCTCGTGCTATTATTGATGTTTACTCGCAGACTATCAGCCTCAGAGCACATGGACAAACTGCTGCATTCAAAATCAATCAGGCTGATGAGCTTCTCGCAGAGAAAGCAGAGATATACGCCATCTCTATGGGCAGGATCACTTCGGACGACGACACTTCTGATTCGGAACCATCAGACACATTCATACCAGATGAGCAAACTTGCCTCATATCATCAACAGAAGAGTCAGAGTCAGAAGAAGAGAGTGAAGATTCCGAGCCAGATGAGTCAGAACCGGAAGAAATGGAGGAAGAAGAAACTGAACCTGAACAAGAAGAAATGGAGGAATCCGAAGAAGAAATGGAGGAAGACCCAGAGGAAGACTTATACCAATCCACCCCACCGCATCACTGCTCACCTGATTCTCACTATCCGACAGAAGAAATCATGCAGATCGAGAACGCTATTCCCTTGTCAGATAATGAATCAGATGATGATCCACCTACAGATGAACCATATGATGCAGGATTCGGCATAACCATGGAAAGGCTTATAGCCTCTGTCATGAACCCCTCTAAGCCTCTTATCTAGCCTCGACTCGACGCTCTGTTAAACATCAAGAAAACCATTGTGTTAGCAAAACAACACCCAGAGCTTAGAGACAAACTCCTGATGAAGATCTCAGCTTACAAAGCTTCCCGATTACCGGAGTTGTATTCAAGAGAGCATTCCAGAAGGATTCACACCTTCGACGCATCTGCGCCACGAACCCTGTTCGAATTTGGAAGCACCTCTGAATCCAGCCGAGGTACTGATTCTCAGGAGGAGAGAGATATAGAGATGCACTCTTCACAACCGATATCTCAAATCTCCGATGACACCCAGCCACCATCTGATCATGTTGAGTTCCCTGATTCCCAGGCTAGGGATTCTCCACTGATAGAAAGTGACAGAGATGATGTCATCTACGCTGACATTCCAATAGATATCCGGTCTATCCATCTTCCTACGCCTCCAGCTAATCCACCTTCTCCAGAAATTCCGATTATCACCAACCATGAGGAGATGATAAGTGCTATCGAAGACTTTGAAGATGACATACGCACTATGACTAGCATTATCCTCAACTCTACCAACGAGTACACTCCAAGACAACAGGCCCTGATCGAGGAAATAATAGCCGAGTCTGAAGTCAACCAAGCCGAGAATTCCCAAGATTACAGATTCTTCCACAATCGTCTTAATGCCTTCGCCGAAGATCTCGCTGCTCAGCTCCTACAACAAAGTACTAGACCAACATCTGAAGAGCTGGAGTTCTTTGAAGAACAGAAGCGCATCTACAGGAAGATCTATGACACTGTGATCAGATCTGCATTTCCATATTCCCGTGAGCAAAGTGAGTTTCTACACTCATTCCACGAGGAAATGTACCGTGCTACTGGGAACCCTGATGCAGATGCTGATATTTGACTGATGAATAATCTTCGGGGCATACTTAATTCTATGGCAAGGAACGACCACATGGACGAGACTTCTCCTCACAGGTTCTATATCGACTGCACTATTGAGTTCCATGCTCACAAGATTGCTGAAGATCTCGAGTATGTGAGTTTCACTGAAAGGTCGCGTGACATCCCTTCCTCTATACCAGAAGGTTCGATGGTTAACATCGCGAATTTCCTCACTAAGCGAATCCACGAAATCTTTGCTGAGGATAATCCGGACGAGCATCGACAGATATTTCACTATGGTTTACGTGAGGTGTACGATACTGTGTGCAACACCTTCAAGGACTCAAATCTCACGTTCACCAATTATCAAAACAGGCTCATTCAGGATATTCATGATTCAATTCAAGAAATAAGAGGAAGCTCTGGCATAGCAGATCACGACACTTTACACCTCCAATTTCTCGGATTCATGGACTCATTCAGACAGCAGCACCCTCAGAGAGAAATGATTGAATCTGATGGTTTCTCTATAGTTGATTCCCGCGGACCTATATCCAGAGCAATCAGGGATATCACCTGGGACCTTCTGCACATGAAAAGGGTTACTCAGCAACATCTTGAAAGTTTCCCTATCTTTTCAGAAGAGATTCCAAACATTGTTGAAATCATTTCTCGCCACTTTCTGAGGATCTATCCACGAAATCCCAGGGTTCCACTTCTGAGCACTTCCGACCCTGGAGGTTCCAGCACCAACTAGACTGAAGGAAGGCAAAGTCAGGCTCTCGACTCTAAAAGCAGCGCTTCTCGGGAGGCAACCCGTGAAATAAAGTCAGGCTCTCGACTTTAAAAGCAGCGCTTCTTGGAAGGCAACCCATGGAATAAAAGAAAGAATGGGAATTTGAGAAATGAAGTAGATCTCCGAATATCCTTCACACTTGGACGAACCCAACTTTTAAAAACATCCTTTAAATACAACTCGTTTTGCAAATAAACCACTGTTCTTGGATGAATAGGAAAATCATCTTGTGTTTCGAGCATTTGAGGTACTTGCATACTACTTTTATGCATTCTGCTCGAACTCGTTTAAAAACACATGATTCATAAAACCGGTTTGTATTAGAAAACATCTTTCAAAATCCAAGACAGTAAGTTCTTTTCATTTGCAACAACAAAACCGAGTTTGTAAAATGGGTACATCCAACGTGTTCACACTTAAGAGATTTCTTCATGAGGATAAAATTGAGATGATGAGATAGGAAATAAGCAAAGTCGCTTGAAGCCGAGCCAATCCTCATGAAAGAGCTCAGAAGCAGATCTAGGCCACATCTTCTTCTGTAAATTCAGAAACTCAGCTCCTGTGCAACTTACTATCTGGGGAGTATCTGATCCTTTCCTCTTTTATCTGTTTTATTATGATTCATGTTTATTTGTTTTGTTAGTGTGATAATAAAAGTAGTCTATACTCTACCCTAAACTTATCACTAAGTGTGGGATTCTACCCCAAAACAAAACACTTGAGAAACATTTTCTTGCATGTTCAAACTCTAAGTGTGGGATTTTACAATCTCAAACTCAAGAGAACATTAGGGACAATGTTCCTCTAAGTGTGGGATAGCAGGTATAAAATACCTTAGTTTGTTTTAATGATTTTAGTTCGAAATAGTTAACACAGAAAATGTTCCTCTAAAATTTTTCAAAATTTTTCAATTTTCAAAAGAAAAAACGAGTTTAATCATCCGATTAACTCTGAATTTTTTTGAGTTTTGATGTTTTTAAGAGAAGTCATTTTCAAAATATGAATAAGTTGTTTTAAAATTGAAAGAAAATAAGTTAATAATTGCTTAAGCAAGAAATGATAATCTAATAAGAACATGACTAGGCACATACAACCCATTTGCAGTGAGGTCTTGAGCCTTAAAAGCATTCATCTTTAATGCTACATTGTTCATTTCTTGTGTGTGCCGATGCATGTGTATCTGAATTAGAACTTGCTCTTGACATACGCTTCGAGACCACATTGGTGAGTACCGTACGCGGTATAGATGCAATTAAATGACCTTGACATTCCTTAGGATTTAACCCACTTTTTAGCCTTCTCTTTCAAGCCCAAAAACCTTTCCGATGCTTAATTTTAGTATCGATGATCCGCTTAGTAAACCCTGTTGAGCCTAAACCTTTTCGTTTCATAAACCCACATGTTTTAACCCCTACTTTCCCAAAAATTTCCAAAAACTTATCTTAGAATTTCTGAGGTTATGAAAAACGCTTTTTAGAAACATCTCTTCAAATTGTCTTACTCTCTCGTGTTCTCCGAAAAAGAAATATCCTTGGTGTGAAAAATTGACACCATGAAAAGACCCGAAGAAGAAAGATGAGAAGAAGGATTCCTGCATTTAATAATCCTTGGAAATTCTCTCACAAAGAAGTTCTGAAAGAAAAGGAAAATAGAAAATAGAAAAAAAGAAAGAGAAAAAGAAAAGAAAAAGCTCCAAAAAAATAAAATAAAGCTTAGTGCTTCGAAGTATCGCCCTAAAAGAAGAAGATCCGATAGAAGACAAAAGCTACTTTACTATACATCCGTTTCTAATTTAAGTTTTTCGTAACCTTAGGAGTCCTGAGATAAGCAACACCTTTACACCCAAAAATTTCCACTATCCATACCCCTTAACACTCACAAACATTACAACCCCTGAATGTCTTGGGATAATTAGCATCGTTCTCACCTAAGTGGTGGAGATCCGATTCTCGATCAAGCTTATGACGATGAGTACTGCGTGACTGGCTAATTGAGCGATTTCCTTGTTTAGAATGCTAGGTAACCCGAAACACTTTTGAGTGAATTGAGTGACCACCTTAGTGAGATCGCCTAGTCATGCATACCCCTAGATCACGAGATTTGGAAGTATGCTTAAAGAGAGTCATTACTTGTTTCTGAAATAATTATCTTATTTTTCCTGATGTTTTAGAGCAAATATATGAATATGAGAAAATGATGACTTTTGAAAATGTTCTGACTCACCCAAAAACCAGATTTTAAAATATCTTTTTCACGAGGCATGGACGTGTTGCTTGAGGACAAGCAACGTCTAAGTGTGGGATACTTGATGTGTCCTAAAAAGTCATGTTTTTAGGCACATTATTCTACACTTATTGGACTTATATTTGGTGAAATCATCTTAAAACATCGATTATTTACTTAAAATCACCAAAGTGGTCTAATTATAGGCGTTGCTGTTAAAATCACCAAGAACATCCGTTTATCACGCAAAACGAGGAAAATAATGTCACCTTAAATATTCCCTTCTTGATTTACTTATGTAAGAAGATCTTAATTCATATTTTATGATTCCATAGGGAAATCCAAGACCGGAGGTGAAAGAATCAGAAGAAACGGACGAAAGACGGAGAAGATACAAGTCTAGAAGCTCGCCGATCGTCATCCGGAACACGCAAAAGTTAAACACCTCCAAATTTGGAAAACTCAGTGCCATTAGAAGCATAACGGAAAAACGAAGCCAACGGCGCAAGAATCAAGCAAATCGGAGCCCAAACGAAGAAGATACGGACGAACCAAGCAACCGAGGAATCAGCGGAGGCCAAACGGAGCACCAACCCCCCCTGGGCACCTAGGTACCGTATACGGTACCCTAGGTGCCGTATACGGCCCTATGGGTGCCGTATACGGGGGTGTTTGCTTTGTGAGGTGCCGTTTGACCCCCCTTGGTCTAGTACCCCACGTATGCGCTTTGATGCTTGTTCTTTATGCTTTAGGACTTGTACCAAGCTTCAACCTCCTCATCTATAAATAGAGGGCTCCTCTCATTCATTCTACACACCTCATACCACACCTCTCATCTCATTCTCTCTCTAGAATTAGGTTAGCATTCTCTCTCTAGCACTACTCTTAGGAGTTAGAGGAGAATCAGTAGGAAATTAGCGTCCTCTCTCTAGCACTACTCTTAGGAGTTAGAGGAGGATTAGTAGGGTAGCTTTTGTAATAGATTTGGAACTCTTGGAGGATCTCCTTTGTAATATTGCTCAAGATATTTCGGAGCTCTGTACGTGTAACCTTTCAACTGCTATTCAATCTACGCATTACTTTCGGTTATTTCTATCCTTATCTTTCATAATGTTGCATGCTATTATTATGTTTGATTTAGGATACATTGCCATGATTAGTGAGTAGATTAGCTATTGTGTTTGTTATGATGTAGTTAGCTTGTTAATACTTTGGGTGATGCTACTTTAAATACAATTGGGATAACATCGTTATGAAACAACGGAGGTCACGTTATGAAACAGTAGGGTACTAGTGTTTACACCACAAGGTATCTACGTGAACGCAAGACACAAATCTTAAAAGACGTTTTCAATTATAAAACCCCAATACAACATCACCCCACGTAAAAGCTAACGAAGTCATAACAAACACAAGTCCCCCTATACTGATTCAACCTACTGTTTTTATTTACTGCTTTAATTAGCTTTTAATTTTAATTACGGACCTAAGTATAAAACCCCCACTCAAAACTATTTTCAAACCATCGCTAATCTGAACTTTCGTCTCGACAAGTCGTTTCACAATACGGTTAACTCTTTAGAATGACCCTAGGTCATACTTCAGCTATACAGCTCTAGTAGAACTTAGGTCCCCAGCAAAATATAAATTTTAAAACTTCCACACCGACGTGCTTCCATACGGTCGTGTTGACGACGCGTGATGGTTGGTGGCGCGTCAGGTACATGTAACGTAAGAATACGGGACCAACAACCTTAATTTCTCCTACAATATGAGACACTAATTGAACAATGACATCTAAAAAAGAAGGCGGAAAGTACATCTCTAGTTCACAGAGCGTGAGAATAATCTCTTTTTGCATATTGTCTAATTCACTTGGTACAATCACCTTCGAGTGGATCGTGTTAAAAAATAAGCAAAGTTTTGTGATAGTGTGTCGGATGCGGAAGGGCATTAAACCTCGGATTGCTATAGGAATCATGTGTGTCATTAAAACATGGCAATCGTGAGACTTCATACCAAGCAATTTACAATCTTTTAGCGACACAAACCCCTTAATGTTCGAAGAATAGCCAGACGGAACCTTAATACCATGCAAGCATTCACATAATTTTTTTTTCTGTTCTCGACAATGTATAGCTTGCTGGTGGGAGAAAGGTGCACTTTTTATCAGCGTTGAGCTTTGGACAAAGCTCGGGCCGAATGTTCCATGCCTCCATGTCTTTTCGTACATTAATCCCGTCCTTTGTTTTTCCGGGAATGTTCAACAATAAGCCTATCAAGCTATCACAAACGTTTTTCTCGATGTGCATGACATCCAGGCAATGTCGAACCTCCAAATCCTTCCAGTAAGGTAAATCCCAACAGATGGACTTCTTTTTCCATGAACCTTTCTGTACCGGTATTCCTTTGCCAAAAACTATCTTTTTATTTACAACTTTCGAGAGTGCTTCATGTCTGGTAAAACGTGTCCGTACAGTTCTCTGCTCAGTGGTCCCGTCAAACTGAGTATCCATGCAACGATACGCATGGTCTCTTTCAAGCGATCTGCGATGCCCCATGAAAACAGTCTTTTTGCAGTTATCTAACCACCTTGAATGTGTATCACTTTCACAATTAGGACACGCCAGTTTCCCTTTCGTACAGTAACCAGACAAATTTCCATATGCGGGGAAATCATTTATGGTGCAAAAAATCATTGCTCTCAACCGGAAATTCTCTTTCTTATAAGCATCGTACACTTGTACACCCGTATCCCACAGAGTTTTCAAGTCGTCAATTAAAGGAGCAAAATAAACATCAATGTCATTACCCGGTTGTTTGGGGCCTTGAATTAACAATGACATCATGATGTATTTACGTTTCATGCATAACCATGGTGGAAGATTGTAAACACATAGAAGAACAGGCCAAGTACTGTGGCGACTGCTCAGGCTTCCAAATGGATTGATTCCGTCTGAACTAAGACCAAACCGTAAATTTCTAATTTCTGCACCAAATTCTTTATAAATATTGTCGATATTTCTCCATTGAGGTGAATTAGCAGCATGTCTATATTTTCCATCGTTTTTACGCTGATCGGAATGCCAACGCAACAATTTTGCCTCATTCTTGTTTGAAAATAATCGTCTCAATCTTGGTATTATAGGCAAATACCACAATAATTTTGCAGGTGGGCCATGTTTTGATCCTTCAACTTCTTCTTCTTCCTCTGCTCCTCTTTTCCGCTTGTACCTAGGTGTAGCACAAACGGGACACGTCTTCAATTGTGTATACTCATTTCTGTACAATACACAGTCATTCGGGCATGCATTTATCCTTTCGATTTCTAATCCCATTGGACACATCAGTTTCTTTGTGAGGTATAACCAAACAGGTAACTCGTTATCCTCGGGGAGCATTTGATGCAAAAGAACTAGTAGCTTTGTGAAACTCCTGTCACTCCAACCATAGTTTGCTTTTAAGTTCATTAATTTCATCACAGCAGAAAGTTTGGAAAATTCGGAACCGACATACAATGGTTTTTCAGATTGCTCAAAAAGTCGGTGCAATTCGTCTTGATCGTTGTTAACTTGAGCATTGTCGTCATCAACTTCAACTTGAGCATTGTCTTCAACTTCAACTTGCGCATTGTCATCAAAATTGTAGTTATATGAAGCATCGTTGTAATTAACTCGAGTTGACGAACAACTTTCAACAACAGTTGGTTCACCATGTCTTGACCAACAAGTATACAGCTGTACAAACCCACGTTGAAACAAGTGGGACTCAATTACACTAGTATCACTAAATCTCTTAAAATTTCTACAATCTATGCAAGGACACAAAATATCACCCTCTCCATTCATCACACGATTATATTCCGTAAATCTAAGAAATTGTTCCACGCCACTCACATACTCTAATGAATACCGCAATGTGTTATACATCCATTCACGGTCCATCTGAAAATTTAAGAGGAAATGAATCAAATGATCGACGATTTTTTCTTACATAGTCAATTCACTAAAGGACTCCCAAACGGGGATCGCATTTCCGAAATTAATCTCTCTAGCTTCCATATTATAAAGTGTTTTTTTTTTAGGAACAGCAAGAAATTAAATTATTAAAACTACCAAACCATTATAAATTAACTTGTTGTTTCTATTAAAATATAACTATAACTATACATTTTTACATATATATAGTTATAAGAACCATTTGTATAGTATATATATATATATATATATATATATATATATATATATATATATATATATATATATATATATATATATATAGTAAGTATGGTACTAAAATACATACACAAAAAATAAACAGAACAAAACTGAAAATCAAACCTTGATAATTAACAAGATCTCGAGGTCTACTCTAATGTTGTAACTTGTAGAGGCTTTCAATGATCCAATTCAATGAAGGTAGAGTTTAATTTTGTTGGTGAGATATCTAAGTAAAAAGATTTTTTAATGGAGAGCAGAGCGCCGGATAGTAATTAATATGGATGCAGAGAAGATGATGACTTCTAGTTCTATCTCATGCGTTGGCAGGAAAAAATACTCAATGTTGTCACTTGGAACGGTTACACAAAAGTTGAATCGGTTATTAGTAACTTAAGGAGCGGTGTTCATTTTGGAGCATTACACTTAATGAGTTATTGACTATTATTGTTATTAAAAATGATGACCTATTGGATCGGTTTTCTGTTATCTTTGGAGCGGTTAATGTAAAAAGATTTTTTAATGGAGAGCAGAGCGCCGGATAGTAATTAATATGGATGCAGAGAAGATGATGACTTCTAGTTCTATCTCATGCGTTGGCGGGAAAAAATACTCAATGTTGTCACTTGGAACGGTTACACAAAAGTTGAATAGGTTATTAGTAACTTAAGGAGCGGTGTTCATTTTGGAGCATCACTTATTATGAGTTATTGTTATTAAAAATGATGACTTGTTAAATCGGTTTTCTGTTATCTTTGGAGCGGTTAATGTTGATCCAGTTAAATTTAAAAGTCAAAAAAACAAAAGACTTCACTGTGAGGGTTCTATATATATAAAATAGTAATAATATACTATGTATATATGTATATATAATATACTCCATAATATACTCCGTATATATTTTCATTGTTGTTTATTATAAGGCCAATTATTTTCGACATTCAATGGTGAACACCTCGCGTTCTTCAACTGAGGTTTCTAGTTCTAGAAACATAAGAAAAACGGGTTGGGAGAGTGAAGATTTGATAAATCGAGTTCGTGTATTGTGCAAATGTGGGGATGTGAGTGGTATGTGGACATCTTGGACCGAAACCAACCCGCGTCGACGGTTTTTAGGCTGCCCAAATTATAAGGAAAGAGAGAACTGTGGTTTTTTTCATTGGTGGGATCCCGATCCAAAGATCGAGTTTTACAAACACAAGATTGCAGAATTGAAGAATGATGCTGTGGATTACCGTAAGTTGCTCTCTGATTTGGATGAAGAAGTCAAAATGTTAAAGTGTAGAAATCATGTTTACATTTGTTGCATTTGTGTGCTTATGGGAATGGTTGTAATGTTTATTATTAAGTAATTACCAACATTAACGAAACTTAATAATAAAAATTACAATGCCGTTCATTGTAGTTGTACGGTCATGGGTCATTTGGTATTGGTGGTGTAACTTAGGGGTCATTTAGTTTGGTTTCGTTGTAGTAGACGAAAACGTACATGTAGTAGATTGTTGGTACCTTTGTAATTCTAGCATCTTGCTAGCTTGAGTTATTAATATATTTGTGGGGTGCGGGTTTAGGGGGTGATGGCGGAGCCGAAGCTCCCTTCCCGTTCCTCTTTTTGCCGTTAAAAAAAAAACATATAGTAGATGATAACATAACAATTACAACGACGTACATAACACATTTTTGCATATGGGTGTACACTCCTTTCAAGAATATATATTTACAGTTCAAAAAAATCTAAAATGTACAACTTAAAATGACACACAAAACACGATAACAATCTTTAAACATATCATCAATCATCAATTTACTATACATAACTTGATCTGCAGTTCCACAACAAGTATGATACGGAGTAGATCGATCTGAACCAAAAACTTTTGTATGAATTGAACCTGCATGCTGCTAGCTTTATCCAAAATAATAATGTATCTGAGCCAAAAACAACAAACTAGTTATAGCTAGGTCTTCGATCAACTCTTTCCGTTCCATATTTATAGTCCAGTATTACTTTGAGGCTTTGATAGTTTGACCGATGTCCCCATTTTATTGTCAGCTTCCATAAATAGATAAGAAAAAGTAGTTAATTAACGTTCTTTCTTACTGTATAAAAAATGGGTAAAAAGTAGAGGGTACACTGTCATATTACCAAAAAAGGAAAAAAGTAAAAGGGTTGGTTAAGTACTGTGCGCCGTGTTTTTTTTTTTGTCTGAGGACAATAAAATTGGGACGAAAAGAGCCATTGTATAAACCGCTCCGGCGCTCCCAACATAGATCGAGGAGAAGAAAAAGAAAGATTTGAAAAGAAGCATGATATGTGGCAAATTGACAATGGCAGCTACCGAGATATGTTAAACAGAGAAATCGCGGTTGCCACCAGACAAAGAGCCCGTTGCATGCAATCAAATGGTGGTTCAAGTGAGTCAAAATGACGCACTTAAAATTTTAAACAGGGAAATCGCAGTTGGGAACGAATATATATTATAATTTGTTGGACAAATCGCCGACGGAGGATCGTAAAAAGGGTAATGAAAAAGGAAATGAAAAGTTGAGTGCTTCATGGCGCATAGTCGCATACTGCATAGATTGTTACTTAATATATGTTATATATATATATATAAAGTTGGAGACATTGTCTTAAAAGGAGTAATAGTAAATTACTATTATAACCTTCTAACTAATAATCTCAACTTTTGAAAATTTATTATAAATACAATTTAATATCTCATAATTATTATTTATTTTTTTGGTGAAAATTGAATTGTATTGATTGATACAAATGTAACCCCATAAATATTTACTCCATGAATATATAAATGTATTTTAATATTGTTTTGTTATAAGTATCAATGAAAAATCATATATTATTTCCAAATTATATTTCACCTTTATTTTTTATATCTTTTATACTTAAAATTTACTTGATTTTCATTTAAATATGTTATTCAACACTTAAGCATTTAAATATGTTATTTGATTCACATTTAAAATTCATTTAAATGTAATTTAAAATTTATATAATTCACATTCAAGTGGCGGTTTTACGAACTACCCGCCTTAAAACAAAGATCTAAATTCAAACCGCCGCTAAAATTATAACCGCTCCATATAGGTTTTTTTCTATGCCGATTTTGATTCAGTTTTAGTGCTAGGAATGAATAATTTCAAGATTCAAACCGCTACTAAAATTAGAACCGCTCCAGATAGGTATTTATTTATATTCAAACACGATTTTCAGGATATTCAAATTTAATGCTTATACAACTAACCCTGCGTTTTTTTCTATGCCAATTTTGATTTTTAGCATTTTAATTAATGCCAGGAAGAATTTCTAAATTCAAACCGCTACTAAAATTAGAACCGACTTCAGAGTACAGATACGGTTTTTTTATGCCAATTTTGATTTAGCATTTTAATGCCAGGAAGAATTTCTAGATTCAAACCGCTAATAACATTATAACCGCTCCAGATACTTTTTCCTTCTCTCAAGTCTCAAAATAGTCAAGATCTTGACTATCTACTAACCAAATGTACAAGAAAGAGAGATAGACTTTACAATCACTTAAAGCATAAGATCTTTTTCTTTTTTGGAGAAAGGAAAAGTTGCAACTCATATTTAAACACGATTTTCAAGAGATTTGAATTCAATGCCTATACAACTTACCCGGCGTTTTTTTCTATGCCTATTTTGATTCTGTAATTAATGCCTGAAGATTTTCTTTATTCAACAGTCATCGGTTAAATCAAAATTGGCATAGAAAAAAACGCAGGGTAACTGGGAGTTGTATACGCATTGAATTCAAATATCTTGAAAATCGTGTATAAATAAATATTATTATTTTATTATTACTATTAATATTAAAAGTATCTGGAGCGGTTCTAGTTTTAGTAGCGGTCGAACACGATTTAGATTTTAGAATACAACAAGCTCTTGTATTAATAACCGCTCCATTATTCATGAATATATCAAAAACCGATTCAGATGAATTTCAACCGCTCTATTATTAATTTAATACAGTGTATTACACGGCCTTGTAGAAACGGTCAAATATAATTTCAAGTCATTCAATTAGCATTGAGAAGCGAGTAGTTTGGACTTTGGAGTTGGCATAATTTCAAAGGGAACTCGCTCGTTGTACCCGGTTTATAAATAGCCTTTAGCTTTGGCAGTCCCTTTGCATACAAATAACAAAATGAAGCAGTTTCATTTTCATTCACCTTTTCGTGATCTACTTTCCGAACAGTATTCATTTACGATCGTGATTTCCCTGTTTAAATCTTCCGTCGAACATATCCGTATCAAATCTCAATGACGGAAGTACAACAAAGCATATGGTTCTTCCAGACCATATTGGACAATCCAGTAGATCTGGTCCTTTGTTTACAAAGATACCAGCCATTTGCTTGAAACCTGTTTTGTTGTCAATGTCGGGATATGTTCGTTACATAATTTTTCTTCCGTGTGAATTCTGATTCAACCAAAGGCTTCTTTTATCCCATAGAAAAGGTGATGAATTCAATGAATAAAAGTTTTAACTAAGCAGGTTGATATACTTTAGTAAAGAGATTGTAAAAATCTTTACATTCCACAAGCTATTGCCTTCTCTCTGGTCTATATGTAAATCAATTTTTATAAAATCGCCTGGGTAAATTTAAATACAATAGTGTCGGTTATGGTGATTCTTATACAAAAAAATATATATATAATCCACCTTCTGCCACTCTATTCAGTTGCAAACTTACAACACAACATTTCATGTAAATGTTCTAAAAGCATCAAACATATTTTTCAAGAGCATAGTGAAGTGTACTAGCTAGCATCACTGAAATCCGTTAAAGATATATCGTACTATTCGTATGGATTGTTTGTAAGAAAGAGTGATGGAATTAAGTCCATTGGAGATTAAAAGAGAGTACGTGGTGATTATGTAGATTAATTATTATATTGTTAGTTTGTTACTCTATCATAGAGGATTGTACTATACCTTAATCAGGAGTATTATATTGTACTACACGTTGGACTGTACCTTATTTGGGACGGTTTAAACTTTTGGAGCAGGTTGTGTATTGTGTAAGACAAAATTTATCTAGATAGTAGTATAATGGTTTAAACTTTTGGAGCAGGTTGTGTATTGTGCAAGTACTCCAACTTGGTTTAATGGTGTATTTATGTATTTATTTTATTTCATTTACATTTTACAATAAAGATAATAAAAACAACCAGATGCTCTTGAAATTTTATACTCCGTATATATTATGTATTTATTTTATTTCTTTTACATTTTAAAACAAAGATAATAAAAACAACCAGATGAAATTTTATATATAACACAAATTAAGATTTACAAAATTCGAACTTAGTAGCCCACGAGCTGTACGTACAAATTGAATTGAATGATTCCGCCATCTTCTCGCAATTCTTTTACATGTTGATCGGGATGTTTAGGCAATGAATACACTCCGTATATATTAACTGAGATGTTGAGGTTATAAGCCATTTGTAGTTGCTCTTGTAACACCCGCCAAATTAGGACTAGTAATTAGTGCCTAATCATATGTTAATACATGTAATTAGTTATGTGTTAGGCTAATTAATGTATCGAATTATATATATTGTTGAATATATATACGAAAATGCGATTTAATTAAATCGTACGCAATTTAAATCGAATGTATTTCGATTCAATTTAATACGGACGTTGGTGACCAATTTTATTAAATAACGCTTTTATGTCAAAAATATTATTTTGATAATATTTCGTATTCAATCGTATCGTACAAACAGAACTTACACAATTTAAAATATTTAAAACGCGCAAACTAAATAAACAAACTTACACTTTATAACTCAAATATAAATTGATTCGTAAAAATATTTAAATAAAATATCGCGTAATAATTTGTATTTTAAAACTTACCAATTAATATGTAAAATAATTTTAAAACGTTAAATGACGGAGAAAACGAACACCACGCGGGGCACGGAGACGGAGACCGAAAATGGGGGACTTAACCTCCCATTTTCTTTTCTTTCCTTTCATTTTTTTCTTGTCTCTCTCTCTCTCTTACTCTTTTTCTCTCATTCTACAAAAACCACCACATTCACTAAAATCGCAAATTAACACCCTTATAAGCACTTGGATCATCAATATTTTTAGAGATTCACGACCACCTCGCAACGATCTACATTTCTATCTTTCCGGATTTCTATTTCAGCAATTTGTAAGTTTTCGACAAAATCCCGAAATCTCTCGATTCTTAGTATTTTTCATTTGTAGTTGTTTTTATAACTTGTATATGTCCATTACAAAGTATAGAACACGATTTCATAGCTTAAAAACGGGTTTGAAACGGGTTTTTGGCCGGAAAAATCTGGACAGCCGGACTTTCTGGGCTGATGTTCTTCCATGCGACACAAGCCTTGTGTCGCATGTTGTGTCGTATTTTACCCTTTGTGTCGCACGTTATGTCGTATTTCCCATGTTGTGTCGTATTTTACCCTTTGTGTCGCACGTTATGTCGTATTTCCCATGTTATGTCGTATAAAACCTACTATGTCGTACCTTGTGTCGTACCAAAGAATTTGTGTCGTAAGTTTTGCGACACAACCACTATGTCGTATTCTATGTCGTATTTTCATACGACACAATCACTATGTCGCTGTTGAATCAGCATCTCGCATCTATGCGACACAACCATTGTGTCGCATAGACATTGTGTCGCATTCCTATGCGACACAACCCTTGTGTCGCATAACCACTTTTGTGTCGCATATTGTGTCGCAAAACACAGAAAACTCAGATTTTTACTAAGTGTCGAGACTTGAAATTTATCACTCGATTTTACCCGAATTCAGATCCCAGATGCGTTTTTCGTCAAAGCAATATAGTAGAAATAAAAATTTTTCGAGCTGACCTGGCATCTCGACCCTAGCCAGGGGCCAGCCCCTTGGACCCCGCCAGGGGCGCTGCCCCCGGACCCCCGTACTTAGATTCCGTAACGGCTTCTAAAACACAATCAAAACACATTTTTCAAGTAAAACGCCACGAAATCAAAATAATAATAGTTGAGATTATTATTACAAATCCGTCACCAACGGGCCGTACATGTTTTCAAACACTTAACAAATCAACCAAATCGTAGTAATTTGGACATATATATAGTTGTGTAACAACTACAAGGGTGATCTTTTGAGATACCCAATCATGATTATAACCATCGCGTGTCGTGGACACCCTCAGGTTACAAGTCTTTGGACTTCATACTCGGCTAATCAACTTACGTTTGTATAAACACTTTCAGACTCAGGTGAGTCTCATAGCCCCTCTTTTACTGTTTTACTCAGGGGTGTGATATATTGCTCAACTTTTAACATGTGAACGCAAGTACAAACATTTCATATACTACATGAGTTTTTCACAACTAATCATTTAAAGTCCTCCGTCAGCATAGTTGTTAATACGTTGTAGCGTGAATATTAGTATATGGTACCGTATAGGATTGACCCACCTCGTCCGGGTTAGCAAGCACTAACCGTGTAAACGGACGTACTAATATTTGGGAAGACGAATGTGGATTAGGCATTCGTGGAGGCACCTCGCCCGGAATTCTCTATAGGGGACCCGGCCCTCGAGTTAAGCTCAACTATGTGCTCATGGCTGTATACACGATGACTATCATTTAATTACTGGATGCAATTCATTATTTAAATCTTGCGGTTCATACTATAATAACTGATTTCAAACATGTGAGCTCACCAGCTTTTAGCTGACCTTTTAGCATATATCGCAGGTACCAAGTAGTAGGATGTTTCTGCTTCAGAACTTTAGCTCGAGTCAGCATGCAGACGATTGAGATTTTCTTGCATTAGTATATTTTGTACAAGTACTTATGTATTGAAATCTCCTTTTATTTAAACTCGAGCTATGTAAAGCTTTAAATGTTGTAAACATTTTCCATTATCAATATATTTTGTTAAAACGATGCATATAGAGTCGTTTACTATATATCTTTGTGCTTTGTTATTGATTAGTAACACCCAAATCAAGCTTCCGCAAATCATCAAATTTGGGGGTGTTACATATTGGTATCAGAGCCTAAGGTTATAGTGAACTAGGTTGCATTTAGTGAGCCTAGACTATGACCATTAGGCGGTATTCCTTATTAGGTATAACTAGTTCAGCGATTACATCATACGAGTTTAATTTAATATAGCCTGATCAACTATGTACAATTAAGCAAAGATGATGTAAGACCTGAAAGTAGTTATGGCTGAACGGGGTACGATAGAAGACTCTGACCTCGAGCGAACCGAGACTTAAACATGTTTATGCTAGACACTCAATAGGCTATATTATATAGGAACTATATGAATATAGGCCTCAATCTTACTAACGCTTTGTCTCAGAAATGGCAAACATACCATCAAATTCATCGCGCTCTCAATCCGGGTCGCAGAACCCAAGGGTAGCTAGGAGGAACGCCAGGTTGCCTCGAGCTGGCCCGTACCCCACTCACTTCACCTTGCCGGCCTTAGCCGCTAGGGTGAACCAACACGAGCAGCGACTTCGCACCATGGATTTCGTGCTGCAGGAAACGAACGAAAACTGGAGACTTACATCCCTTGAACGCATCGAACAAGTCTCCGACGACCTTGAAACCACAAACAACAACATGGATGTCCTTCGCAACCAAGTAATAGCGATAAGCGTGGAAAATGCCCTCCTGCGTCAAAGGATGGAAGAATGTGAACAGCGTTCACATGAAGCAGAAGAGTATGCCCGTGGACTAACACAACGACTAGCACTAGCAGAAGATAACTCCCGACAAGCTAGCAGACTTGCAAACACTGTGGACCGTCTTGTCACGATGATGGAACAAATTAATCTACGTTAAGACTAGTGTAGTCTTTGTCTTGTAATCTATCCTGTAATCTAGTAACTATCTAAGTACTACTCTATAATTCGGTCGGATGTAACAATTCCCGACGCCTTTTGTAATACATCCATAGGATGTAACCTTTGAACTCATATTAGCTATCAAATATTCCTTGTTGTTCAACTCATATTAATTGTCATTTTTCCATATTGATGTCATGTATTACTGCTTTTATACATGTACATCTATAACAAATACAACTTTCCGACGAAATCTCATGTATCTTCATTTCTTTTATTGAAGAATCATGCCGCCAAAGTCAAGACCATACACCGATGCTCAGCTTACATCTCTTATAACCCAGGCCGTTACTGAAGCCTTGGCTCGGAATACCCCACAAACTCCACAAGAAACAGCGATGCCGCTGAAACCCCTACTGCTAAACCTTGTTCTTACAAGGACTTTCAAAGCTGCAAACCCTCCAGCTTCAAAGGTTCTGAAGGAGCCATCGGACTGATCAGATGGTTCGAAAAGATGGAAACTGTTTTCCGTGTCAGCAAATGCGCGGAGAACGACAAAGTAAACTTCGCCACCTGCTCTCTCGAAGATGATGCCCACTCTTGGTGGAATTCATATACCCAATCAGTGGGTGCTGACATTGCCTACCAACTCACTTGGGAGGAATTGAAAGCAAAACTCACTGCCAAATACTGCTCAATCGCCAAGCTCCAAAAGCTAGACGAGGAATTCTGGAACCTAAAGGTTCAGGGTGGTGATATCGATGGTTATACCACCAGATTCCAACAACTTGCCGCCCTCCGCCCAGCTATGGTGAGCACTGAACCTGATAAAATCAGGAAGTACATCCTTGGCCTTCCTGAGCCTGTTCGGGGACATGTTGCCTCTTCCAACCAAACCACCATTGACGGTGCAATCCTATTGGCCCAAGACCTGATGTCAATGAGCCAAGATTCTGAACCACCTACTTCATCCTCCCACAACAACAAACGAAAGTGGTCTGACTACCACAACAACCACTCCAACCAACAAAACAAGAAACCCGACACCATCAAAGCCTACAACACCACCACCGACATCACACGGGGCTACACTGGGAACAAACCCTATTGTTCCAAGTGCAGTCGCCACCACGAAGGTTCCTGTGGTCCCTTTTGCAACAATTGCAAGAGGTACGGCCATCTCACCAAAGACTGCAATTCTCCTGCCAACAACAATTCCAACAACAACACCAGACCACCCAAAGTCTGCTTTGAGTGTGGTAAACCCGGGCACTTCAGGGACACTTGCCCAAAGCTGAAGAATAACAACAACAACAACAACAACAACAACCGCAACAGCAACAACAACAACAACACCCGAAGCAGAGCCTTCGTCATCAAATCCGGGGACGCCCGCCAAGACCCGAATGTGGTCTCGGCATGTTCCTCCTCAACAACTTAACTGCTTATGTTCTATTTGATACTGGTGCCGATAGAAGCTTTATCTCCGATGACTTTTGCCCATTACTTGACATCACTCCTGTTGCCTTAGATGTTAAGTACACTGTAGAGCTAGCAAATGGGAAACTTATAGAAACCAATAGTGTGATACCTAATTGCACTTTAAACCTAGCTGACGAAACCTTTTCAATCGATCTTGTACCCGTTGAAATTGGAAGTTTCGACGTTATCATTGGAATGGACTGGTTGTCCAAACACCGAGCCGAAATCATTTGTTACGATAAGATCGTCCGCATTCCACTCGCTGCCGGTGGAACCTTGATCATACAAGGGGAGACCGGTGGGACGGGACTCAATATTATCTCTTGCTTAAAAACCCAAAAATTTCTGAGAAAGGGTTACCCTGCAATACTCGCACACATCACAGAGAAGAAGTCGGAGGAGAAGCGACTTGAGGATGTGCCAATTGTTAGAGACTTTCCCGAAGTCTTTCCGGAAGAACTACCTGGTTTACCTCCACCTAGACAGGTTGAGTTCTCAATTGATCTCGTGCCGGGTGCCGCACCGGTGGCCCGAGCACCGTACCGCTTAGCCCCATCCGAACTTCAGGAGTTGTCTGCCCAGTTACAGCAACTTCTGGATAGATGATTCATTAGACCGAGTTCTTCACCTTGGGGAGCTCAGGTCTTATTTGTTAAAAAGAAGGACGGTTCATTCAGAATGTGCATCGACTATCGAGAGTTGAACAAATTGACCGTCAAAAACCGATATCCACTTCCCCGCATTGATGATCTATTCGACCAACTTCAGGGTTCAAGTTTCTACTCAAAAATCGACCTGCGATCAGGCTATCATCAGTTACGAGTTCGCGACACCGATATTCCGAAAACTGCTTTCAGAACTCGTTACGGGCACTACGAATTCCAAGTGATGCCCTTCGGTCTAACCAACGCACCGGCCGTATTCATGGACCTCATGAATCGGGTGTGCAAACCTTACCTCGATAAGTTTGTCATCATCTTTATTGATGACATACTCATTTACTCGCGCAACGAGCAAGAACATGCGCAACACCTCAAAACCATCCTTGAACTACTTAGACACGAGGAGCTTTACGCCAAATTCTCTAAGTGTGAGTTCTGGATTCAAACCGTTCAATTCCTTGGTCACGTAATCGACAGTCAGGGAATTCATGTTGACCCATCAAAAATCGAGGCTATCAAAGACTGGCAAGCACCCACCTCTGCAACTGAAGTACGTCAATTCTTGGGTCTTGCTGGGTACTATCGGCGATTTATCGAAAATTTCTCCAAAATAGCTCAACCACTCACGACACTGACTCAGAAGGACAAGAGGTTCGATTGGACCGATAAACAAGAGTCAGCATTCCAACTTCTGAAACAAAAGCTTTGCAGTGCCCCAATCCTATCACTACCCGAAGGCACCGATGACTTCGTGGTATACTGTGATGCTTCTCACCAAGGTCTCGGTTGCGTACTGATGCAACGAGACAAAGTTATTGCCTATGCCTCACGACAGCTGAAAATTCACGAAAAGAACTACACCACTCATGATCTCGAACTTGGAGCTGTCGTTTTTGCTCTCAAAATCTGGAGACATTATCTTTACGGCACTAAGTGCACAATCTTTACCGATCATAAAAGTCTCCAACATATATTCGATCAGAAGGATCTCAATATGAGGCAACGTCGATGGGTCGAGTTGCTTACCGATCACGACTGCGAGATCAAGTACCATCCAGGGAAGGCTAATGTTGTAGCCGATGCCCTCAGTCGAAAGGAACGACCAAAACCACTTCGAGTCCGAGCCCTCAGTATGACCATTCATAACGATCTTACCCTTCAGATTCATACAGCTCAGATCGAAGCCCTGAAACCTGAAAACATCAAAAACGAAGCCTTACGGGGTATTGACAAACAATTTGAAATCAAATCTAACGGGATTTGGTATTTCTCAAACCGAATCTGGTTGCCTAATTTTGGGAACCTACGAGACTTGGTGATGGATGAAGCTCACAAGTCCAAATATTCTATCCATCCGGGATCCGATAAGATGTACCACGGCATCAAGGAATTTTATTGGTGGCCGAACATGAAAGCCGAAATCGCCACTTATGTCAGCAAGTGCCTTACTTGCTCAAAAGTCAAAACCGAACATCAGAAACCACATGGCTTACTCCAACAACCTGAAATCCCTGAATGGAAATGGAAACAAATTGCCATGGATTTCATAACCAAACTACCCAAGTCGTCGAGCGGTTGCGATACCATTTGGGTGATCGTCGATCGTCTCACCAAATCTGCTCATTTCAAGGCAATCAAGGAAAACGATAAAATGGAACGCCTTACACAAATCTACATCAAAGAAATCGTTTCTCATCACGGCGTTCCAATCTCGATCATCTCTGACAGAGATGCCCGTTTCACCTCTCACTTTTGGCAATCACTTCAAAAAGCTTTGGGTACTCGTCTTGATATGAGTACCGCATACCATCCTCAAACCGACGGCCAAAGTGAATGAACCATTCAGACCCTGGAAGATATGCTACGCGCCTGCGTAGTTGATTTCGGTACAAACTGGGAAAGACATCTACCGTTGTGCGAATTCTCGTACAATAACAGCTATCACGCCAGCATTAAGGCTGCACCTTTTGAGGCACTGTACGGTCGTAAGTGCCGATCACCGATCTGTTGGACTGAAGTGGGAGATAGTCAACTCACTGGTCCTGAACTCATTCACGCCACCACTGAGAAAATTGTGGAAATCCAAAACCGACTCAAAGCCGCACGTGATCGTCAGAAAAGTTATGCTGACGTGAGACGCAAACCACTCGAGTTCCAAGTTGGGGATCGAGTACTCTTAAAAGTATCGCCTTGGAAATGCGTCATCCGTTTTGGCAAACGCGGGAAGTTAAATCCCAGGTACATCAGGCCTTTTGAGATCCTCGAACGGATTGGCCCCGTAGCTTATCGATTGCAGCTGCCATCCGAACTCAGCAGCGTACACCCCACTTTTCATATTTCAAATTTGAAGAAGTGTCTGTCTGATGAGACACTTATTATCCCACTAGATGAAATTCGTGTTGACGATAAACTTCACTTCGTTGAGGAACCCGCTGAAATCATGGACCGTGAGGTCAAACAACTAAAACAAAGTCGTATTCCCATCGTCAAGGTCAGATGGAATTCGCGGCGCGGTCCGGAATTCACCTGGGAACGGGAAGACCAAATGCGACTCAAATATCCTCAACTTTTCACTGATTCTACATCAAACACGACTTCGAGCTAAATTTCGGGACGAAATTCTTCTAACAGGGGGAGAATGTAACACCCGCCAAATTAGGACTAGTAATTAGTGCCTAATCATATGTTAATACATGTAATTAGTTCTGTGTTAGGCTAATTAATGTATCGAATTATATATATTGTTGAATATATATACGAAAATGCGATTTGATTAAATCGTACGCAATTTAAATCGAATGTATTTCGATTCAATTTAATACGGACGTTTGTGACCAATTTTTTTAAATAACGCTTTTATGTCAAAAATATTATTTTGATAATATTTCGTATTCAATCGTATCGTACAAACAGAACTTACACAATTTAAAATATTTAAAACGCGCAAACTAAATAAACAAACTTACACTTTATAACTCAAATATAAATTGATTCGTAAAAATATTTAAATAAAATTTCGCGTAATAATTTGTATTTTAAAACTTACCAATTAATATGTAAAATAATTTTAAAACGTTAAATGACGGAGAAAACGAACACCACGCGGGGCACGGAGACGGAGACCGAAAATGGGGGACTTAACCTCCCATTTTCTTTTCTTTCCTTTCATTTTTTTCTTGTCTCTCTCTCTCTCTCTTACTCTTTTTCTCTCATTATCCAAAAACCACCACATTCACTAAAATCGCAAATTAACACCCTTATAAGCACTCGGATCATCAATATTTTTAGAGATGCACGACCACCTCGCAACGATCTATATTTCTATCTTTCCGGATTTCTATTTCGGCAATTTGTAAGTTTTCGACAAAATCCCGAAATCTCTCGATTCTTAGTATTTTTCATTTGTAGTTGTTTTTATAACTTGTATATGTCCATTACAAAGTATAGAACACGATTTCATAGCTTAAAAACGGGTTTGAAACGGGTTTTTGGCTGGAAAAATCTGGACAGCCGGACTTTCTGGGCTGATGTTCTTCCATGCGACACAAGCCTTGTGTCGCATGTTGTGTCGTATTTTACCCTTTGTGTCGCACGTTATGTCGTATTTCCCATGTTGTGTAGTATTTTACCCTTTGTGTCGCACGTTATGTCGTATTTCCCATGTTATGTCGTATAAAACCTACTATGTCGTACCTTGTGTCGTACCAAAGAATTTGTGTCGTAAGTTTTGCGACACAACCACTATGTCGTATTCTATGTCGTATTTTTATACGACACAATCACTATGTCGCTGTTGAATCAGCATCTCACATCTATGCGACACAACCATTGTGTCGCATAGACATTGTGTCGCATTCCTATGCGACACAACCCTTGTGTCGCATAACCACTTTTGTGTCGCATATTGTGTCGCAAAACACAGAAAACTCAGATTTTTACTAAGTGTCGAGACTTGAAATTTATCACTCGATTTTACCCGAATTCAGATCCCAGATGCGTTTTTCGTCAAAGCAATATAGTAGAAATAAAAATTTTTCGAGCTGACCTGGCATCTCGACCCTAGCCAGGGGCCAGCCCCTTGGACCCCGCCAGGGGCGCTGCCCCCGGACCCCCGTACTTAGATTCCGTAACGGCTTCTAAAACACAATCAAAACACATTTTTCAAGTAAAACGCCACGAAATCAAAATAATAATAGTTGAGATTATTATTACAAATCCGTCACCAACGGGTCGTACATGTTTTCAAACACTTAACAAATCAACCAAATCGTAGTAATTTTGACATATATATAGTTGTGTAACAACTACAAGGGTGATCTTTTGAGATACCCAATCATGATTATAACCATCGCGTGTCGTGGACACCCTCAGGTTACAAGTCTTTGGACTTCATACTCGGCTAATCAACTTACGTTTGTATAAACACTTTCAGACTCAGGTGAGTCTCATAGCCCCTCTTTTACTGTTTTACTTAGGGGTGTGATATATTGCTCAACTTTTAACATGTGAACGCAAGTACAAACATTTCATATACTACATGAATTTTTCACAACTAATCATTTAAAGTCCTCCGTCAGCATAGTTGTTAATACGTTGTAGCGTGAATATTAGTATATGGTACCATATAGGATTGACCCACCTCGTCCGGGTTAGCAAGCACTAACCGGGTAAACGGACGTACTAATATTTGGGAAGACGAATGTGGATTAGGCATTCGTGGAGGCACCTCGCCCGGAATTCTCTATAGGGGACCCGGCCCTCGAGTTAAGCTCAACTATGTGCTCATGGCTGTATACACGATGACTATCATTTAATTGCTGGATGCAATTCATTATTTAAATCTTGCGGTTCATACTATAATAACTGATTTCAAACCTGTGAGCTCACCAGCTTTTAGCTGACCTTTTAGCATATATCACAGGTACCAAGCAGTAGGATGTTTCTGCTTCAGGCTTTAGCTCGAGTCAGCATGCAGACGATTGAGATTTTCTTGCATTAGTATATTTTGTACAAGTACTTATGTACTGAAATCTCCTTTTATTTAAACTCGAGCTATGTAAAGCTTTAAATGTTGTAAACATTTTCCATTATCAATATATTTTGTTAAAACGACGCATATAGAGTCGTTTACTATATATCTTTGTGCTTTGTTATTGATTAGTAACACCCAAATCAAGCTTCCGCAAATCATCAAATTTGGGGGTGTTACAGCTCTGTATCATAATAGTGGGTCTGTCTGTCGATGCCCAATATTATGATTGTGGCCAAAGGAAGCCGGGAGCACGTCAACGTGACTGAATAAAACTACAGATGGCAAAAGATTTAAACAGGGAAATCGCAGTAGCAAAAGAGTATTGAAAGTTTTGTTGGGGAAAAAAGATGATAAAGAAAATGAACTTTGAAAGAGAAAGTGGGCATGGATAGCTTTCAGCATCTTCATATAGTAAATAGTTCCTAGACCCATCTCCACATTTCTTTTTCTTCCTTTGATTTATCATATATCTGGTTCAACACATTACCCCTGAGGTTTTTCGACATAAAACACAAGGGTATGAAAAACCTTCGGAAGGATTTAAACAGCGAAATCGTGGTTGCTAAGAGTATGTCGTTGATACTTTTATGTCTGATTGACAAAAACAAAACTTGGCGAAATATATATATTTTTTCCCTTTTTTGAATGTTGATGGGGACAAAAAAGAATTAGTATTTGGACATTGGATGTTAATTTAAATATAAAAGTGACCTTATTATGTACATGTGTACGTGTATTTATAGTATAACGAGGGCAGATATATAGATCGACAACATTAAATTCTGAAATGAATGCCATCAAACTTTCCAACTTTTATTTACCCGTTGGGGCGGTTTAGATCGACTAGTGAAGCGTTTTTTTGTATTTGTATGTAACTAGTTGGGGCGGGTGTCTGGGTTCTTTTAAAGCTTGTAATTAACGAGCATGATATATATATATATATATATATATATATATATATATATATATATATATATATATATATATATATTAAATTTGAGCGCAACCAAAAAGTGAACAAGTTAACCTTGGGTAATAGACTAATAGGGTCAAATTGTCAACCACGGTTGGGTTTGGACTTTGGGTGAACCGTGGTCTATTCGAAATAAATGAATTCTTTATGTCGACGTGATAAATGAAAATCTTAAGCTTCTTTGACTAAAATAGTGTTTATGACTTTATATACTCCATTTTGGATCCATAAATCTTTTAACAAAAATAATAATCGTACATAAGTACATAACTATTTTATTTTATTCAAATAGCTAGTACTATATCACATACGGAGTAGCAATCTTTTTAACATCTAGATCGGGCCATTAGAGGACAAGTTGAAGAACACGACTTCTCAAACGTGTACACATATACATATATACAATTAGTGATGCATCTATGCTATGAAGATACAACAACAAATTAGATGGTTTCCTTTTTAAAATACACCAGGCTAAGACTATCGGGACGTACATTACAGACAAAACTAGAAGTGTTTATTATGATTTCAACATCAAGAATTAACCAACACCTAATGATTATGGTTTTGGGGAATCGCTTCCTTCTTTCTTGATTATGTCTGCCGGGCACAACAAACCATGGGTATTTAGGACGCTTACTCCCTGTTTTGGGTCCAAAGCATTAGACCCCTAAATATAATTTCTACCGAGTAAACTCCAGAGATGGATTTAAATAAAGAAATCGCGGTTGAGAGGGAATACGTATTGTTACCTTGGTTGTGAAAAATGTGATCAAGAAAAAGGAATTTGATGATGATATTTGGGAACATGATAATCATATTTTAGGGTTTGGATGAGAAAGTGAACCTTATGTGTATTGTGTATGTATATATTTATAAGAGATTATAATAATATATACTCCGTAATCAAACTTTGGATTCGTACATGAAACCGCCCCAAGTATAAGCGCTCATATATAATTTGTGCCGTGGACAAACGTCATATATAAACAAAGTTATAAACAATAAAGAATAAACCGACCCTATTGATAGTATTTGAGGCGGGTAAATCGATTTAAGATGTTGATTAATAGCGGTTAACGACATAACTATAATTAATAATTCTATGTATATATATACGTGTAGGGTGTACATGATACATAGTCTGTCGTCATACTCTCATATGTAACTAGATCTCAAACCCGTGTATACACCCGGGTGTTGATTGTTTAATTAAAATAAAGGTCTTAATTTTAATTTAACTAAAATAGAGGGACTCAATTGATTAATTAAGTTTGGTGTAAATTATTAATGATGTCATAACCATGTTTCCTATATATAATTTATATTATTTATATATTTATTTGTTGGAGTATATAAGATTCTATTACGTAGTAATACGGAGTAATATATAGTTACTCAATTACTCCACATACTAGTTTGGACCGGTTAGCATTAACCGCTTCAAATATGTTGTTGCTAGCTTGCACTTGCATATCTAGTTGCACTGTTGCAGTGTTGCACACTGGCACTCTGTCAGTAAACAGATGGCGAATACTACAGTATACCCATTTGAAACCCTCAATATTGATAAGACTTTGCGAGTAGTTCGAGGTTGGAAATTAATACTTGAGCAAATCAATATCCAAAAAAAGATAAAGATGGAGCATACACCATATATATATATACTCCGTATAATACTATATCCACGTACTTTTGGTTGGTGAGGCTATCAATAGCTTAGTAATTACTATGGAGTATAAATAAAAGCACATAAAGCCGGGCATGTGTCATCCCAAAACTCCAATTTACACTTTACACAATTATATAAAGTAGTGGGGTTAACTTTTGTCCTCTTTATCCAATAAAGAAACAACATGAAGCATTACCTTTTCCCTTTTCGTGAACATCCTTACTACAAAGAATTAACATTTAATGATATAATATCCGCAACTACAATTTCTCAGGTTTAATATCCACGCAAAAAACTCCGACCAACTGTAGGAACGTTGTTAAGAAAGCGTATTTATAAAGGCGTTACACGCAAGTGCAATTTCTCAGTTATAAACACAATTTCTTTTCCTCGTCTCTCCCAATGGTTGGTGTGCATTTTTTGTGAATTTTGTATCATTTGAAGTTCAAAACGAACTAGGCCTAACTGTTAGTGTGCATTTTTGGATATAATATCATAAATTTTAAAGTTCAACACAAGTTGGGCCACAGTTTCGGTTTGAGTTTCAATAATGTTTATGCTTTTCGCGGTCTTTCAAGGCCTTTTGATGCCGAGTTTGTGAAACAAACACCTTGTTAGAGAGGGAGCATGAGCAAAAATGTCGTCCATCCAAAACTGTTTCTCAAAACCCTTTCTTTTCATAAAGATTCAAATGGGTTAAGATAAACGGAATGGTGACGACATTCATATGTTTTGTCTTCCATGTTTGTTCTTCTTTTTTTCAAAAAATTCTTAATCTTCAAAATCCCCATCCAGCATGGACCTCAATCATGTCTCCAGTAGACATGTGACATCTTATGGAACTTCGCATGTTGTACGTTTTAAGTACACTTTTCATTAAAAAACTAATTAAGTAGAAGATTGCCTTGATTGTCTTATCGAGCAAGTCTTCAACGACAGCTAATTAAAAAACTAAGTCATGAGGAGCAGCGCTAAGCATATATATTGGCGATGGATCGAGTAGAAAGAAGCAAAGCACGAGCTGCTAACTAGTGTTAGGGGTGTTCACAGTTCGGATATAACCGGATTATTATCCAAATGGTAATATTTGTAATTCGGTTTGCGGATTGGACAATTTGGTTTTTTTGATCAGATCGGGCAAAAACCAAATTAGTAATTCGGTTTTTGAATTGGTTTTGTACCCTCAGTATTAGAACCGGATTATCCAAATAAACCAAATAGTAATAATTGTATATGTAATGCTCATCTGTAATACTTTTATTTATCTATCAATTCAAAGTGAAAGTTAAATATTTTTTAATTATTTTTTATACATGAAACCTTATTATATGATTGGTATGTTAATAATTTAATATATATCATTGAATATATAATTTATGCTTAAGTTCGGATATAAAACACCAACTCCACATCTATATATATAAACCCTCAACGCAACATGAGTACATGATTATCGATAACCATTGATATCGCTTATGACATTACCCTTTCACGAGTCAAAACGTACGATACACCTATGCAATTCACGAAAAAAAACAAATGGCTAATAAGTTTATAACCAATCCGGACATCCAAATAGTAATTTGGTTCGGTTTAATTCGGATTTGTTAATTGTTTCATTGTTTGGATGGATTAAGTTAACATTTTGAGAATCAAAAGCAAAATAGATTTATATATCAAATCCGATCCATCCAAAAGAACACCTCTAACTAGTGTCGTCATTTGTAAATTTGCATTTAATTAAAACGATATTACTCCTGTATTAGGGTAAATTACTTTTTTCCGTCCTTGTGGTTTTTCATTTACCTACTCTCAATCCTCTTACTTGTTTAATTACAGTGGTCGTCCTTATGTTTTGTGCTTTTTCTCAAGTTAGTCCATTTACTTTTGTAATATTCTATTAACATCCTTATGGGTCACAAGATCCATTTATATGGGTCTGGATCTGGCCCATTAGTTATTGGATCATGATCCAATTCAAGATCCAACTAAATTAGTGGATTTAGAACTGGAACAACCCGCTTACCATGACACAATATTGTCCGCTTTGACCGTAGGCGCACGTCTTTTCTCTTGGCGACCACACTTCCCAGGAGGTCACCCATCCTAGAAATTGCCCTCGCTCGAGCAAGCTTAACAGCAGTACTCTTGCGACAATCTACCACATGTGGTCCCAAAACGCGTTGTGTCATTTAAGCGCCTTGTTACCCTTATAAGCCCCAGCATCCCTATGTCCACGGTCGATGTGGGATACGCCTAAGGTGCTCACCCCCCCCACCCCCCACCCCAAAGACTCATCGTTCTCGATGAGGTTTGCCCCACCATCCCGACGGCACATGAGTTGCTCTGATACCATAATCGGAACAACCCGCTTACCATGACACAATATTGTCCGCTTTGCCCGCAGGCGCACGCCTTTGCTCTTGGCGACCACACTTCCCAGAGGTCACCAATCCTGGAAATTTCCCTCACTCGAGCACGCTTAACAGCCGTACTCTTGCGACAATCTACCACCTGTGGTCCCAAAACGCGTTGTGTCATTTAAGCGCCTTGTTACCCTTATAAGGCCCATCATCCCTCATGTCCACGGCCGATGTGGGATACGCCTAAGGTGCTCAATTCAGATGTCGATAAAAATGGTTAGTCAACAGTTTTGGATTAGAGGTATATTCAGGACAGAACTTAGATTTCTCATGAAAGGGTTAATAATGGTTTAATCCTCAAAGTTTCACTTTTTTTTTCACTTTAACCACTCAATTTTTTATGTAATGATTTTATCCTTCAAGTTTGCATTGACTTAATGGTTTAACCCTTTGAAGGGTTAAACCATTAAATTTTTAAAAGTTTGATGATTAAACTAGCTAGAAAAATTTAAAAGGGTTAAATCATTATAAAAGATAAACTTTAGGGATTAAACCATTAAAATGTTGAAGTATAATCAAACTTTAGGCTTAAATCACCAAAATATTGAAACTTAGAGGGTTAAATCATTAGAAAAATACTTTAGTGGTTTAAACGAAAAAAAAGTGAAACTTTGAGGATTTAACCATTATTAACCCTAGAGCTTCAAAGAAAATTTTACATTAGATGGGTCGACCCAGATATAGATCCACTAATTTAGTTGGATCTTGAATCGGATCATGATCCAATAACTAATGGGCTAGATCAAGACCCATATAAATGGATCTTGTGACCCATTGGATCTTGTCAAGATCCGACCTGCCCCGCCCCATTGACAGGGATCTAGTGTGCTAAATAAACGGTATGCATGTATATACTGTACAATTGTACAATATCGGATCCAAATATTATTTTTTTTGATAAAGTTATGTTGTAAACCGCCACAAATGCGCGCTCCAATTGTGTATTATTATATATTATTATATTATTCCCATTCCCGCCAATGTCCGACGTCACTAGTTCACTCCTCATTTCGTCGAAAAGCGTGGCGGTTATCGTATTATTTAGAGCAGTTATTTAGTCTCTTACGAAGCGGTCTGTGTGTTTAACCGCTCCATTATATTTGAAAATTTTCACTCAAATGTTTCAAATTTCGCTCCAAATTCATTCAAAACATTTTAAAAAGCTCTACAAACCCTCCCTTATTAATTATATATATACTCACTTGTGACCGATGCGCATTTCAATCTATCTTCTTCCATTGTTGTACGCCGGCGATTTCCACTTCGCTTCCGATTCTTAGTTCTCTATATAAGGGTACTTATCTTCCGTTAAAGTTCTTAATATGTATTTCTACAAATATTATGGAGTTCAATGATTAATTAATCCTAAAATTTGTTGATAATATAATACATGGATATAGGGGTGATATAAATTAAATTGATTAACCTTTAGAACTATAAATAAAATGCAGTTTGTTCGATAACAAGTGATGCACATTTAAGAATGAACGTCAGTGGTCCATATGTGTATATATATATGTATGTTTGCGGTCCATACATGCTCTTTGATATATCTATATATGTTAATGTTGTTGGCAATACGTGTCCATATGTAAGGTATCTTTGTCTCACATTGATTGTACAAAAACTTAACGAATAGTATATGAATTGGAAAAGTAATATCCGATCTGTTGTGATCTTTCATGTCTGTGGTCCACACACGTACATGTGTTATTTCTTAAATACTTCGTATATACTCCGTATTAGATTATTAGTCACACGTGTATATGTAAAGAACTTTGTTTGTAAAGTATCAGCATTTAATTGTTTCTCATGTTTTCAAGTTGAATTGAATGTATGTATAATTGTATAAAAGAGTATTTAATGCCTGTATGTAATGTAAATAAAATTTGTCTGTATTTGACTCGAATTGAATTGATTGAATCGATCTATTCTATGTACAGTATAAAAGAAAAGAATTCAATTGACCGTCCACATTTTGTTACTTTTTCTTGTTTATGTTATTTATTGTTGTATTATATATATATATATATATATATATATATATATATATATATATATATATATATATATATATATATATTCATGTTCCATGATATGATTTAGTTAAGGTTCGTTGAATGTTGTAATTGTAATAATTAAGATAATTTTTTGTAGGTTATTATAAACAAAATGGTAGGCAAAAGACGAGGGGCTGCAAAGGGTAATGACTACACTCACGATCCAAACCGTTTCATTGAGTTCACCAAGGAAGGAGAACCTGTAGGAGCTAATAGGCCAGATTATACCTCATGGTTTGGTACAGAGATTAGAGTACAGATTCCTTACTATTTGGACTGGAACACTAAGGAAGTTCCACATGATGACCATACAAAAGTGACTCCTCAAATGTTAAATCGATTATGGGACGTAACAAAAAGTTATTGGAACATACCAAACGATAACTACAAAGGTATACATATGAGGAAGGTAAATAAAATTTGGAGGAAGTTTAAAAGCGAGCTTACCACTCAATTTGCTGCTAAGGATGTAGATCCCTTTGAAAAATATTCCTATTTGAATAAGGAAGAGTGGCCAAGATTTGTTGAGTCGAGGACCACGCAAGAATTAAAGGTATTTATAGAACATGTTTGTATCCGTTGCTTCCAATGATTAAGTAGGAATGATTTTGATTAAAACTGTCACTAACAATTAATTTTTTTACTTCTCATATGTGAAGGCAAAAAGTGAGAAAGCCAAGGCAAGTGCGGCTATGAACACGGATCCTGCCCGTGTAAGTTGATTGGGATATGCTGGACTGAGAGAGTTTTATTACAAGAACAAAGTCAATATACATAAACAATACCCAGTTCTAGCAAAACTGAAGGCAGAGCGTTCTATTTTATATCTTTATGTCAGACTACGGGAGGGCAAGAAAACGGGGTTTCAAGTTATGGCCGAGTATCTTAAAAGTGTAGCAGAAGATTTGGTAATATATTAAATGCGTACTACGCTACTAACTTTTGTTACTAAATATGTTATAACACGTCAATATTTATTTCATTGATTAACAGTTGACAACAGAGAGAAGAATGTTGAATGATGGTACATATGATGAGAGGGGGGAAGATTCCCTAACAAGGTACAAGGGAAAAGAACACGGGGGAAGGACTCGGGCGGTGTACAGTGTCGTTGGTAGTAAAAAAGCCCTTGGACATAGGAAGAAGGGTGAAAAAAGGAAAGCACTCACACTTGAGGAATTTGAGTCCTCACTGAGCGGTTTCAGGATGATAAACTAGTTTCTGCAACGGCGTTAGAAAATTGTAGAGCTAAATTAGCTAGAATTACAGAAGACCTGAAGATTCTCAAGGCTGACCAACGCTTCTTGTCTTCTGCATCAGATGGATCATCCGACTGGTCTGACGAGGACGAGGTAATTCCTTACATGTTAAACACATTATGTATGTAAATATATATATACTTATCCTTTTACAGGCCTCTGCTCCATGTCAGATTATGATGCCATATGGTACTCATGATACTAGATGGGCGAGGGGGATGACACATCCGGCTCACAAGGAAGGACTAGTGCCGGGTCATGTGTTTGTTCAAGTTGACACCGTAGAACAAGGTTTTGATTTCCTTGGCATTCCAATTCCTAAGGAGGGAATCACTCTTCTAGGCCAAGCAAAAAGTGAATTTATTCAATGGCCTCGCACCGCTATCAAGGTTTATATTCATTTGTATTTAATATAAAAGTGTGTTAATCTGTATATTGTAATATATATACTTTATTGAGATGAGATAACTGTTTTTATAAATGTATCTTGTCTGCAATATGTCACCACACGACTCTTTTACTTGTTTTAAAAAATGTATTCAATATGGTCACGCTTCTTTTAAAAGTTACCGTTAATAAATGTAGCTTGGCCGCGAGGAGTCGCCACACGACTTTAGGAGTGCCAAGCCCACAACACTCTATGACGAGGCATGTCACTCGCCCGTAATTTCTTAAGCCAAATAATGATGTACATATATGTCTTATGTTTATACATTTTTCAATAATTTTTGTAATAATACGTACTGTAGCCTCCAAGTGAAGCGTCACCCCGCATCTCCACATGTAACAGGACTTCACAACCTTTCCCCCGTAGCAGCCAACCATTTTCTGCAGAAGATGCATATGTGCGTTTTTTTTCTATATGGTTTACGTATATGATGTATATTAGTATATTATTGCCATATAATCTGATACTTTGTTAATGTAGCACCCATTGCCACCACCATCTTCACCACTGCGACCTGTAGAATTATCAAAGCGTGAAGTTGAACTGGCCACGCGAATTTGCAATATGGAAGTGAAGCTGGACAAGAGGCCGGCCGAAATCAGGGGACTGGGTAAGCGATTTCGGGAATTGATGGCTGGGTCTCCTTTCATTCCGCTTGATCTGCCACACAATATGTATGCGGATTCACAGCGGGAATGGATTGGATATGAGGGGCTGCTAATGTGGATGACAAATGAATGGCTGGATATCAGCATAATTTCTTGGTTTGCGATGTATGTATGTTAATATGTATATATATATATATATATATATATATATATATATATATATATATATATATATATATATTCTATTAAGAAAATTTGTGATTTATTACAAATACTTTAATAGTTTAATTCATCATATTTTGATTTTAGGTACTTGTTTGAGTTACGCTTGAAGACGGGGATTCAAACAAAATGTGCGTTCTTATCACCGAGTGCTATTCAATTTAGTGTTTGTGAAGACTTTTTTGCCTACACGGATGTCATTAAACACATCTCACAGCAGTTTGATCTTCACAGTGACAAACAATATTTTATTGCTCCCTATTACCATCAGTACGTATTACAGTATATTATATCTATATCTGCTATATTGTTTTAATCAATATTTATACTAAATTGTTTAAACATGTTGGTAGTCAACATTGGGTCCTGTCCATAATTGATAAAGTTGAACACACTGGGTACATTGTGGATTCCATGAAGAAGGGGAAGGTACCCGGATCTTATGCTTTGACAAAAAGAGTAGAAGAGTAAGAGTCCTAAACTTTTCAATATGTAAAAATCCTCAACTATACCCATGTGTTTTTATAACTGTACTAACTTAATAATATTGAATATCTGATTAGGACTAATTCACCCAGGAAATGGAATTGGCAAATGATTGACGCGAGTGTCTCCAACAACAATCTAGCTGGGAATGTGGCTACTACATGATGAAACACATGTTCCAATTTGCTATAAATATGGAAAGAAACTTCCCAGCCAATGTACGTAAGTCCTTAAGTAGTTGCTAGTGTTCTGTGTATAATGGACACATCAAATGATAACTAGTTTGTCCTTCTATATATGTAGATTTGGAAATCACACAGACAATATACATCCAAAGAATTGGACCAGTCTATCATTAGTTGGGGAGCTGCATTTAAAAAACGCTACATTGATGATCGAGCGACTAGCTAGCTAGCTGGCTAGGTGATATTTGAACATGTGTATATTACCTGTACAACATTTATATCTATATCTATATATATGTACATAAATATGTACGTTTTGGTAATTTAGTAATCGATGGATATTTTGGTTTTGAACACGATATATATATAGCTGCTGAGCGAATCAAACTGATTTATATAGGGAATTAATTACATTATAATAATGCTTCAAACCGCTACGAATTTGGAAAACGAACCGATTTATATTTTTGAATAAATATGCAATCGAACCGCTCCTAAATTGGGATACGCCTAACCGATCCGTTATAATTTCGCGGGAATAAATCAGAATAAAATAATGTCGGTGACCTCTCCTAAATTGGAAAACAAACCGATCCAATAAATAACTCGAGAAAAAATCGTAATAAAATAATGATCAGGAACTGATCCAAAGTCATTTGCAAAACCGACCCAATTAATTTGGCGGGAATAAATCAGAATAAAATAATGCCGGTGACCGCTCCTAAATTGGAAAACAAACCGATCCAATAAATAACTCGAGAAAAAATCGTAATAAAATAATGATCAGGAACCGATCCAAAGTCATTTGCAAAACCGACCCAATTAATTTGGCGAGAATAAATCATAATAAAATAATGCCGGTTAGGAACCGCTCTAACATTCACAATCGCTCCATTTTTGCTTCGTTTTAACCGCATCCATGTTAATTAAACCTGCTTCAAATGCTGTTATTTGAAACGGTCGTTTGCCCGCTCTAAAAGCTTTTCAGTCTTTTGTGGCGCCGGTATCAGGGGCGGTTAGATCACCGCTTCAGATGACCTTTTTCACCGCCATATATACCCGTTTTTGTACTAGTCTTTGTATAATGTATTTTCCTATCTTTAGAAGCATATGTATGGAGTTTGAACCTATCATTTATGTTACAATACGATTGAATGGTTATTAATAGTATTCAAATCTTCTTCTGCTTCATATCATAGCCTTGAGACTTTTCTTACACAGCATTAATGTTTCGCCTGCTGTATCATTTTGACAAGAAAAATAGATTTTCTATTAGGGATTAGAAATTATGACACGTGTATTAAATTTTACTTTGGTCTAATTTGGGTATTGAACTTTTAATAATGGTTATTGTATATGTTCGATGAGTATCATATGGTAGTCATTTTTTATAATGTGGCAACCGTATGAGTCGTCACGTCACCTATTTAAGGTGTCACGTTTAATTATTAGTACTTATAGTCACATGACATCTATATCAGGTGTCACATGACATCCTTATAGGTTGTCACGTCAATAAAATATTTACATTAGCAAAAAATGAAATGAAAGTTCATCACACAGGATGAAAACCCAAATAGTTTAATACACATTATGAATAGATAGTTCAATATATTTCGAAGCACTTAAACATTATAAATGTTCACGTTGAAATTGTAAGTGTATACTTTTATGAATTACTTGTGTTGTATGTCAGGTAACGATCACAAGTAGAGGTGCACAAAGCCCGGGTCGCGCTGGGCTTAGACCGGGCCTCAAAAGGTCCATGCATTTTCAGTTTAAAAAAGTCAAGGCCTAAAAAAGCATGGGCCTTGAAAAAAAAAACTAGGCTTACTAAGGCTCAAACGGGATAAACAGGTTTAGCCCGAGCTCTTAAAAGCTCGAACTGGGCTTTTTCAAGATTTTATTTTGATTTTGTTTAGTACTAATTATTTATTACTATATAACAAATAATTTTCGCATGATTTTATATCTATTTGGGTAAGAATGAAGTTATTGTTCTATTCTATAACATTTAAATATAATGTATATACGATGTAATCATAGTTATTTAGGTATTCATCGATAAAATGAATATATACCCATATATGTACGTGATGAACAGAAAACCTCGCTTATTCAAGAGGTATATGATACATAATATATAAAAGTTCACCGGCGGATTATAAGAGGGGCAGGCAGGGGCCCTGGCCCCCCTCCCCCCCAAAAATGTTTTTTAGCAAGTAATGGTTTACAACGATAATCTATAACATATACTTAAAGCAAAATACCATGGAGCAATCCCAACCCTTAATTGGTTTTCTCCATATTGATCCAACAATTAAGATTAATTTAATGATACTTGCACTTAACACCCTTTATATTTAAATTAATATTAACTATTTAAATTTAATTTTATTAAACCGTAAATTATTAAATAAATTAAGAAGGTATAAATTAAATTAATAAATATTAATAAATTAAGTAAATAAATCGTATTTTGGTAAAAACAAATCGGTAACCCCTCAAAAAATTCGGCCTAACCTCCTATAAAATAGATTAATAAAGTATATAATTAAAGTAAAAATGATTAATTAATAATAAAAAAATTGGGTAAAATATATTTTTGTGCGTGATTCTCTCTTCTTTTTTTACTCTTATCAATTAATTGTTCTGGGTTTCTCTCTTCTCCAAAACCCTACCATATTTCTCAAACATCGACTCTTCTTGAACGACCACAAACTCATCCCATCATAATCAGTTTCATTTAACAACGATTTTGGTGACATGAGCATGAGAAACCAACATTGACAGAATGGGATAGGTTTGCAGATGGGGAGTATATTAGGCTCTCAATGGAGGAAGATGTTGAGGATGCCTCAAATGCAGTGCAGAAGTGTGGAACGAATCTCTTGAGGCCCCCTTCTAGATTAGGTCATGGCCGGGTAAATTACATTTTTCATCCTTGTGGCTTTTCATTTTCCCACTACCAGTCCTTTTACTTCGTTTATTACAGTGGCCTTCCTTATGGTTCGTTAGTTTTCCCAACTTCGTCCTTTTGCACTTGAATTGACCGAAATACCGTTAATAATCCATTTTAAAATTTTAAATACAACAATACTATCATATTTTTAGTACATGTAAACAAATTAATATAAAAATTAGAAAATGAAATTAAAAGGGTATTTTAGGCTTTTGTTGGCGCCCGATCAGGTCGGTGTCGTTAACACTAACCGGGCACCAGCAGTGGGTTGTTTTAAATTTGTAATTGCGGGGCCTAAGTTTTTCCTAACAATGCTAATCCTAAGGGTGAGCAAGTGGTAGGTATGACCTAGAGTCGTTTTTCAAACCGACTGAATTGAAACTAAGGCAAGGCAGATGAGGGCTTTCAAACTAGTGAATGGTTTATAAAATAGTGGGGGTTTTGGTTTTTATATTAACTAACTTAGGCAAGTAAATAAATAAAAGCGAAATAAAAGTAAAACCTAAAGCAGATAGATAAAGATAGTGTTTGCTGAGACTTCGTTAATTAAGTTATGGGATGATATTTGGAGAAACTATTTTGAAAGATATTAGTTAATTATCATTCTTGAATACTTGCATGTAAACACTAGATTCCCTACTAATTAAAATCTCATTAGCATGTCACACCGGGAGCTAGGTTATGGTAACATTACAAAGTATTTTGAATAATAAGCAAAATCTTAATTAAGGTTTAATAATAATTTCATATGAACGGGAACAAAATCTTAAGGTACTAGACATTACTGAATCATATAACGATTCCTCGTCATCCTAACAGATTCATGTATTTAAAACAGTTCATTTATGACTTTAAACCAACCCTTGCTTAAGACTACCCAATAAATCCCCTAATTATCCACAGCGTTCCTCACTTTAAGTGGTTCCGCCGCTTCAAACCTTGGCTATGTCTTATCCTATGATAATTCCCCATGTAGCCTTGCGGTTTCATACCTTTGACAAACTATATTGACACAGATAATTGACTACCTTTTAATTGGACGTCGTAAAAAGGTGTTGTAATCACGTTTATTGGTGGAAAGGCGATAGATTAATTTGAAGTTTAAAAGTATATTTAGAAAGGTTAATTAAACTAGGTTTCTCATTTTATAAATTAGTTCGTAATATAACTACCTTCGGTCGTTACACAGCTTCCACGTGTTTGTACTACACTAAAGTGTTTCCAACGCTATACTGTATAACAGTCGAATATGGGCCGTCATATTACTTTGCGATAATTAAAACCGGTTATATTTTACTACTATGATAATCCTAAGGCAACAATAAAATAAGAACATGCAATAAGACGATCAAAGTAATATTACCGATCTTTAATATTTAATTATAAATCATCCCATAATTAACTAACTACATCACAAGCAAACACAACAAGTATATTACTCTCTAATCATGGCAATAACTAAATCTAGCATAATCAATATAAACATAATTAAATAAAATAGATAAGGATAGAAAGAACCAGGATTAAATGTGGGAGAAAGTAGACTTGAATTAATTGACACAATTCCGAGCATACACTGAAGATTACAATGCGTTTCTTGCTTTCGTTCTATTCTAAACAAGCTCCTACACTTATATCTCTTTAGTTCTCCTCTAACTCCTATAAGTAGTGCTAGAGAGAGAAACTAGAGAGAAGAACTAACTACAAGAATAATTCTCCTCTAACTCCTAAGAGTAGTGCTAGAGAGAGAATTCTAGAGAAAGAAAGAGAGAAATATGCTTAATGTGTGTGCATATGGTGTGTGAAAAGGTGTGTCTTGCAAATGAACTCAAGCCTCCTATTTATAGGAGAGGTTTGGCTCACATTAGCATCAAGGGGTGCACATTAGTTCAATGTGGGTAAAAAGGTGCACCGGGTACTGTACAACGCGGAAAGTAGGCGCACCGGGTACTGTACAACGTGGAAAGTAGGCGCACCAGGTACGGGAATTAGCCAAAAAAGGAAACCGGGGCGGGGGACGGCAGGCCGGTGCCGCCCACCAGCTGGCCGGCGGCGGCTGGTGGCTGGCCGGCGGCTGCCACCCGCCCCGTTTCGCCGTCTTTCTCTGCGTTTCTTAATTAGTGAGTATTTTCTTCGTTATGCGTCCGTTTGTGTTGATTCTTTTTGTGTTGGATTTGTAATTCAAAAACGAAGATTTTGATATAAAGAAATCCCTGAGATGAGGTCCCTAACTCCAGATATTGCATACGAATCATTTGAATCTTCTGGCGGGCGTAGAATCTTCATTCTTTATCCGTTTTAGTTGATTCTTCTTCTGTTGAATTCGTATTTTGAAAACGAACATCTTGGATAGAATGGATGTTAATAAAGGGCACTTTAGTCTTGAAATCTCGTTTTGATGCTTTGAATCTTCAAACGTGTGTGGAATCTTCATTTTTCATCCGTTTTGCTTGATTTTTATCGTGCAACCTTGTTTTGACCACCTTGGCATAATGTCATTGATTTGAACCATATTTGAGTTCAAAATGCTAAGAATCGTTCCAGAATGAGAGAGATATCGGTAGTAAAAACGTGACTTTTTATGCAATATCAAGTATCCCACACTTAGAACTTTACTTGTCCTCAAGCAAACTCGTATTTCAACATGGTTAAAGATAAGAAGATAATGAAATATTTTAAGGCGGAACTCTTTGCTAAGGGGGTTTTGGAAAAATAGAGTATTCGTTCCTTGAAAAAGTAGGGTTGTAATCTTTGGGAGCATGCTTTTGATCTTTGATCTTGGATACATGACTAGGCTATCCTCTCAAGGTGGTCACTCTAATCACTCAAAGTGTTTAGGGTTTCCTATTCTAAAATTATCAATCACTCAGAACGCCAGTCATGTATCGTTTATCGTCATAGGCTTGATCGAGAATCAAATCGTTACCTTTTTGGTGCGCGTGAAGTCGATCTAGCCACAATCATTCTAGAGGAAGTGATGTAGGGTTTTGGAGTGAGGCGTTGGTGATATGAGAGGGTGTTTTGTTGAATTTTCTTTTTGGTGAAGTTGGAAAGCTGAATTTTTTGACTTTTTGGGATGATTGACGCCCTTTTCTTTCGGTATTTGGAAGGAGTCTTTTTCTCCATTTGACTTTCTTTTCTTCGAATTTTCTTGGGCATTTTTGACTTCGTATCCTTGTAGCCTTTCTTATTTCATCTTTGGAACTTTTATGAAGTTTGAGGGATGCTTTTGAGTAGGTACGGGATAACGTGTTTATTTTGGGGTGTGTAGAGGGGTTCAAGAATGATGTGATTCGATCTCCTTTTTACTCACCAATTTGGACTCGAAATGCATTACAGGAGCAAGTTCTGATTCTAAACACATACATCGGCACACTCAAGAATCGAAAAAGTGAAGCATTAAAAGTGAATGCTTTATATGGCTCAAGATACCTCACGAATCGAAAGTTGGTTTGTTGTGTGTCTAATCATGCAATGCTCTTTATGGGATTACTAAACTAATTTTTCAAAGGAATTCGTATTTTATTTATCCTTCTTCCCCAAAGTAAATCATTCTTTGTTTAAAATTTTTCATTTTCGACATATTTTTTAACCCAATTTTGAAAATTTTGTTTATTTTTAGAGAAGGATGGTCTAAAGAGCAGCGAGTTTAGAATCAAGCATATACCATTATCCATTTTACAGTAGTGCAACTACTTCTATCCCACACTTAAAGGAACATCGTCTTCGATGTTATTCTAAGCTCTGATTGGTATAAAATCCTACACTTAGACATTTAAACATCTAAGACGTATTCTTTTAGCGGTGTGTTTTGGGTTTGAATCCCACACTTAGTGATAAGCATAGTGGATATGGCATATTTAAAACGAAGGAAAGAGACTTGTAAATAAGTACTCCCCGGTATTTGCAGTGTTCCTTGGTATGCGTTTGCTGAACTTCATCTTGTTGGGTTCACTCTTAATCAAGTCTTCTTGTGATTGGTCTCGTAAGTGTGAACACGTCGGATATACGATTCTTCGGTTGTTGATGCTTCATTGCAGGATGGAGCATTCTTTGTATTATCCGATTGTGAAAGATAGTCGGAGATTTCATCACTTCTTGGAATGTAAAATTGCGGAAATGTAAAAACACCGGTTGCCTCCCGAGAAGCGCTCTTTTAAGGTCGAGAGCTCGACTTCTTTTCTCCTAGCTAGATGGAGATGGATGCATCCATGGGATCCCCTTTGTTGATGTTGTGGGCCCTAGGTTGCGGAAAAGTGTATCGAGGTGGATAGATTCTCATGAAATGATTGACTATTATCGTAATCAATTCAAATGGACTATCTCTCGATTCTGACTTGTAGTTCTGAAGATGCTCTGAAGTTGTCCTCGCAAGTCCGTGAAGTCCGAAGGTGATGTAGTCGACTGCTTTAGTGACATTTCCACTAGGGTCGGTCATGGTGGTTGTGTCTGTCTTAACAACCTCTCTTGCCGGTGGGTTTTGCCAGAGAGAGCAAACAAACGCCAAGAATTGCAGTTTTATGCCTTCATAATTCTCGGTCTTGGGGTCTCCGTTGAATCTTCTTATGCATGTGCACATGTTCTCTATTTGCCGGTGCTGATGGTTGTTGAATGGGAAATCGGATTCTGAGAAAACTAGAACAAGCTGACGAAGTATCTCCTTGCATCCTGAGTAGAATATGAACTTCGTTCTGGAGTTACTTTTCCGTTGTTGAATCTCCCGTAGATGGATCGTAACAAAAGTAGCGATATCAAGTGGTGATTCATATGTAGCCCTAAAAGGTCGTTCGCGCCTTGATTCCTCCCAAACAAGATCACTAAGTTCTTCAATCAATAACTCAACTTGTTTTTCAATAGTGAAGTTGATAACCATATATCTGCTTTCTTTGGAACTAAGGTGATTGATGACACGCAAAAAGTCAAGTTTTAACGTGCCATTATCTCACCTTTTTAGCCCAATTATGGATGAAAACATTTGAAATATACATTTTTATACTAAATTTCATAATGATGGCTAAAATATAGACGATGCTTCAAGAATCAACTAAAAAGGCCTAAAAACGAATAAAATAGAGCATAAACGATCTTAAGCATTCCGGTTCACGTATTCTAGCACTTTTTGAGCTCCGCTTGGAATTATGACCTCTAACCTATGTCATTATGTTCCTTAGGAGTTTACGATCGCGTGGATATAAAGAACGCTCAAAACGGACATCGGATGAAGAAGTTATGCCCAAACGAAGATTCAAGACAACCGACGGACCACGATACGGGAGGCACCAAGCCGTATACGGGCAAATCCAGCCGTATACGGCCTAGACCCAACCGTATACGGCCTGGCTAGGGCGTATACGGCCTGATGCCAGCCGTATACGGCCATTCCCCCTCGTATCCTGCCTTGTCCCTCCCCCGATACGGCCAATCTCTCCCGTATACGGCCAAACTCAACCGTATCGTGTGTTTTGGTCATCCAAGGTGTGATTTTGATACGGCTGAGGAATACGGTTGAGATTTTGAAGATGGAAATACGGCTGAGGAATACGGTTGAGCTTCTAGTATAAATATGGGGTTAAACCTCCTCATTTGAAGAATATTCTACATCCTCACATTCACACACTCTTACATTCTTAAATTCTCTTCCATTTTCTCTTTAGGTTAGATTTATATTTTATTTTCGTAGTTAGCGGCTAGTTAGTCACGGCTTTGACCGGACGAATAGGGGGGTAATATTGTAATATTGCTTGGAGAATACTCGAAGTTCTGCTTGTATTTCTTCACGTTATATTCAGCTACGCTGTTACTCTGGTTAATTCTATCCTTTATCTATTTCATCATGATGATTGTTATTGCTGTTGTCATGCTAGATTTAGGATCATTTGCCATGATTAGCGAGTAGTTTTACTGCGTGTTTGCTATGATGTAATTAGTCGTATTAATTGGGATGATGTCATTATGAAAACAACGGAGGTAACGTTATACGGCTTTCATTTGTATAGCGCCGGAAACATCACGAATGTGTGTAGTACGGAACGTGGAAGCTATGAAAGTCGTGGGCACAATCCGTTGTCGATTAATGATTAATTAACTGTTGATCCACTTTCTATCTATGATTTTAAACCTCAATCAAACTTAACGCCTTTCGACCAGTAAACGTGGCTACGGCCTTAATGATAGGACGTCGCGAACCCTATCCAAAGGTGATTAGTTATCTGTGTCTAAAACATGGTCTGATTTGTGAAGAATGTAAACATTGTTTTCTAAATGGAACACCAAGTACATCGTCATCATGGAAATAATGCTTTCACTAGCGAACGCAAACTACATGGTGGTTATGGAAAAACGTTTTCTAACTTGAATGCAAAGTACACCGGTATTGTGGAATTATCGCTTTCCTCTCAGAACGCATAATTTTCATTGTACCTGTGGAAACACTGTCTTCTCTCGAACGCAAATATTACGCTATTTACAAATTAGGGATTTATTGGGATTTTAAAGTAAGGGCTGGTTTATATCATAGATGGAGAATTTCTGTGCTTAAATACAAACTTAGTTAAAACAAGTCTAGGGTTTAAGGCAAAGTAGGTACCGTAATTCGGCTAAGAACTTGGTATTTCCACGGGAAGAGTCGTAGTTCCCTATTGTGTACAAACGTTTTACTTAGACTTTACAAACCCATCGATAGAAAGTGATCAACATACACAAAACATGATCTTGAACTTAAATGTTTCGTTTAATCTAAAGTATTCCTGTGGGGTTAAGAAAGGTCAGACATCGAGATTGGTTTGTCGTCATATTCATGCACCCAGGATTTATATCCATATAAGGGTCGCTCTTCCGTTATCGGTTGGCGTTGTATGGCCGGATAAACTACTCTGATCAGAATCACGATAGCTTAGTTTCTCAGTGACATACTGATTTATCAGTAGGGGGCTAGTGCTTACTCCTCAATACTCGGAATAAACGAAATACAAATCTTTTGAAATCATTTTACAAATCAAACATCATCCCAGTTAAGAAAACTAATGAAGTCATAGCAAACACCTCCCCTAGATTATCTGCTAACTACATAAATTTTATCTGCTTTATTTTAATTTCCTGCCTAAGTATAAAAACCAAAAATCTCCAAAAATCTTTTAAAAAATCATTACTAGTTTGATAAATCGTCTCCAACGTAAACGTTTCACAATACAACTGGTTTATAGAACGACCCTAGGTCATACTTACTACTGTACCCATAGTTTTAAGTATACTTAGGCCCCGCACTTAAAAATTTTAAAACACACCCTGGTGGACGCGCCCGGAGGAAGGCACCACAACGACGCGAGTCAAATCGCGACCGACCTCTAGGCGCCCATCAAGTTTTTGGCGCCGCTGCCGGGGAATCAGTTGTAAGATCCGTAGACGTTATAGACAAATTTTTCTTTCTAGTAAATATCCATAGTTTAGTTTTACTTTCTTAGTTTAATTGTTCCATTCGAAAATTCCTTCCCACAACACACAACGATATTCGACCAGATCATCCGGATCTGAACCTATCATCTTCGTTTCCGATCCTGAGTCGATTATCCGAACCGCTCGTAAAGGAAAGCGCACTCGACAACCGATGGCTGCTCGCGTCACTCTTGCCGATAGCACCAAACCGTCAATCGAAGGACGAGGAGGACCTATCAACTATCCAGTTATCGAAGGCGCATCTTTCGAACTGAGACACCATATCATTCAGCTGATCAAGGAATTCTGCCAGTACCATGGCCTTCCCAATGAAGACCCCAACGCCCACATAAACCGATTTATTCAAACCACCAACTCTTACAAGCAGAATGGGGTTGAGCAGGACATAGTCCGCCTATACCTATTCCCCTATTCGCTTACTCACCATGCCTTAACCTGGTTTGAGGGATTAGAGACCGGCTCTATCTCTTCTTGGACGGAGATGGGTAATAAATTCTTAACTAAATACTTTCCTCCGGCCAAACAAACCAAATGCAAGAATGACATCATGAACTTCCACCAAGCTCATGATGAATCTATCTATACGGCGTGGGAAAGATTTAAGAGTCTCCTAAACAAATGCCCTAACCACCTAATTGAGAAAACCAGCCAGCTGTGCACGTTTTACAACGGTCTTGTTCCAAACCACCGCATCACCCTCGACGCTGCCGCTCAAGGAAGTATTATGCTACTCTCCGCAGATGAGGCTTGGAATCTGATCGAGAATATGACGATGCACCATCATGATTGGAACTCTGGTGAGCGTTCCTCATCATCGGCACCGCTTGCCGCATCCAACCCACTCCAGGCTGAAGCTATCAAGTCCCTAACAGAGAAGATCGAGACTTTGACGAAACAGATCGGCGAATTGAAGAAACCATCCCAGCATGTCCATCAAGTTCAGGAATGCCAGAACTGTGCCAACCTTCCAACTGCTGCTTATCAGGTTGAGTACGAGGATCCCGCTGATGGTACGGTCTACTATGCTCAATTTCCAGCTCGCCCTCAAAATCAGTCACGTTTCAATCAAACCTCTCCCCCTAGGACTAGAGGCACTCAATACCCACCTAGAAACCAACCACCTTTCCAACCCAACTACCAACCTAGGTACCCACAACAACCCCAACTCACCTACAACCAACCATTGTCATTGACTGCACCGGACGCAGCTCAATCGACTGAACCCACTAAAACCCTTGTGCCCATTACTAGTACAGATGACACCCTCACTAAGTTCATCCAAGGCCAACACCAGGTCAACCAAAAGACTAGTGCTAGGCAAGACCAAACTGACCTATACCTTAGGAACCAATTGGCCGTTCTCAAAAATCTTGAGGCCCAAATTGGACAACTAGCCCAACGTCTTGACTCTAGGCCTCAGGGTAATCTTCCTAGTAACACGGTACAAAACCCCCACGTAGAAGAGGCTAAACAGATGAGTACTACAGACACGAAGGAGGCACCGGCCCAACCTTCCACTACTTCTCCTGTCCCACCGACAGTCGAGACCACGTCTGTCCCGACACCACCAAGGGAAGTACGAATTCCGTTTCCTAACCGACTTAGGAAAGCCTACAAAGCCAACACCTTCCGACTCGATGGAAAGTTCGTGGACACGGTGTCCAGAACCCCTTCCAGTTCTAAATACATCCTTAAACTCTTGTCTACTAAGGACAAGGTACCCGAAGTACCCAATGTCCCACTGAACGCGGAATGTTCAGCAATCGTTAAGAATGACCTACCAGAGAAATTAGGAGATACAGGACGATTCACCCTTCCTTGTTCGATCTATCACTCGGGCATGATACACTCTCTAGCTGACCTAGGAGCCAGTATCAACCTTATGCCTTATTCACTTTATAAAAGATTGGAATTAGGACCTCTTAAGCCTACCAAAATGAGTGTCCAGCTAGCTGACCAATCCATTAGATACCCTAAGGGAATAGCTGAAAATATCATGGTTAAGGTAGATAAGTTCCTATATCCCACAGACTTTGTAGTGATGGACATTCAGGAGGATGTGCATATCCCTATCATCTTAGGAAGGCCATTCTTGAACACCGCACGTACTATCATCGATGTTTACTCACAGACTCTCAGTCTTAGATCTCATGGAGAGACTGTTACCTTCAAGATTGATCAAACTGAGCAGGCTTTGACAGAACATGCGGAGATATGTATGATTTCTACAGGCAGAGTTACTTCGGATGATGATTCTGAACCAGACACACGGATGTCTGTTGAGCCTACTATGATTGCTTCCGACACTGAGGAAGAAGAAATGGAAGAAGAGGAAGAAATAGAAGAAAAAGAGGAGAAGGACGAGACAGAGGAAGATCAGACCACACCAACCTACCTTCCTGAGTCATACCTTCCGACAGCAGAAATAATGCAGATAGACTACACTCGAAGTTTTATTCCGCTGCCAGATAATGATTCAGAGGAAGAAGAACCAATGGAAGATCATTCTAGTAAGCTCGTCACATCAGACCTCGATCCCCTCACCTTTCCTAGACTTCGAACTCAACTTGAGCTAGGAGGTACTTCTGGTTCCAGTCATGAGTCCGACTCTCAGGATGAAAGGGAAATCGAGATGATCTCTTCTCAGCCGATATCTCAGATCACCAACGAGTCTCAGTCACCACCTACCGTTATGGAGTTCCCTGATTCACTAGAGGTTGATCCCACAACGACAGAGAGTGACGAGGACGACGTCGTATTCATTGACGTTCCGATTGATATCCGCTCTATTCACCTTCGTCTACCTTCCGCCATTCCAGATTCCTATCTCGGAACTATCCAAGTACCGATCATCGCTAATCACGAAGAAATGATCAGTACTTTTGAGCAATACGAAGATGACTTTCGTACCCTCATGGCGATTATCAGAAATTCTACTATTGAGTACACGCCATATCAGAGAGACTTGATCGAGGAGATTGAAGCAGAATATGATGTTTATCGTGCCACCAACTCTCGAAGTCCTCAGCATCTACAAAATCGCATCCATGCCTTCGCCGAGGATCTCACTACTCAGATTCCGCCAGAACCTCAGAATAGTGATGAGCCATCTACTGACGATCGGTTGTTCTTTGAAAACCAAGAAATCATCTATGGCAAGGTATATGAAGCACTGATCAGGTCTGCATTTCCATATTCGCCCAGACAGATGGAGTTTTTACACTCTTTCAGATATAATATGGACTATGCTACTGGGAACCCTGATGATGAAATAGATAGGCAGATGATGAGTGATCTTAGAAGATTAATGGATTCCATGGCCAATAACGATCATATCGACGATTCTTCACCACACAGGTTTTACATCGACTGCACTTTAGAGTTCCATGCTCACAAGATTATCGAAAGGCTGGAGCGTGTGAGCCAGGATGAGAGGATTCGCAGCATCCCTTCATCTATTTCTGACAGTTCAATGGTTAACCCCGCGAACTTTGTCACCGAGCAGCTTAGAGACATCTTCGGTACTGTCTTCACAGGAGAGCCCAGACAGTTGTTCCATGATGGACTGCGTGAGGTTTATAATAGAATGATTAACATCTTTCGCAAACCAGACCTCACGTACTCCGATCACCAAGAACAGCTTATCCAAGGCATCCTCGAATCCATTGAAGATTTAGGAAGAAGCACCACCGTGAGCACTCATGAAGACATTCATCTACGCTTCTTCGGATTCATGGATTCATTAAGACAGGATCGACCAGAGCGTGAGAGACTCGAGTACAACGGGACCTACTTCATAGATTCCGATGGACCCATCTCCAAAGCAGTTTATGATATCACCTGGGACCTCTTATACTTGCAGAGGGTGGCAGAGGAGCACTTCGATAGTTTCCCTCTCTTCGTGTCAAGGATCTCGAATATCAGCCAAGTCATCACTCGGTATTTCCTCAAGTTCTATCCCCAAAATTCCAGGGCACCACCGAACATCTCTAGCCCTGGAGGTTCCTCTTCCGGCTGATCCAGGAGGAACAAAAGTCGAGCCCTCGACTTTAAATAGAAGCGCTTCTCGGGAGGCAACCCGTGGAATAAATATCTTTTAGTAGTAGTAGTATTTTAATTTCCAAGAAGTGAAATATCTCTGACTATCTTTCACACTTGGATATACAAAAGCTTTCAAAACACCACTTCATTTTCAAACTAACAAACTTTTACCACATCACTAATTCCAGAATTCAAGAAACATTTTCAAAAAGATAAGTCATGTATTTCGAGCATTTGAGGTACTTGTGTGCTACTTTCACACATTATGCTCGAACTCGTTTAAAAACACATGTCTTACAAATGATTTGTAGTAGAAAACATCTTTTCACATTCTGGAATAGTGACATTTTTCGGTAAAAGCTATAAAAAAAAAAAATGAGAAGTTGGTCAAAAAGTATATCCAACGTGTTCACACTTACGAGATATGTTCACATGAGAGAACGGTGGAGAGAATGAAGAACTGAGCCATATTGTACCAAGAGCTCTTTCCAAAGCCGAATGCACTTCATGGAACTGTCACAAGAAGGATATCTAGCAAGTACTCTTCTTCAAGGCAGCATATCTTCAGACTCTCAGCTTCCTTCAACCGCTTTGTTAGGGGAGTTCTCTCGTTCTTATCCTTGTTTTTGATATATATTATTTTGCTTTATTTTTCAAGTAGTCTATGCCATATCCTAAACTTATCACTAAGTGTGGGATTCCAGCCCAAAATAAACACTTGAGAAACATTTTCCGATATGTTCAAACTCTAAGTGTGGGATTTTACTTGCAGTAAAATCTCAACTCAAGAGAACATTAGGGACAATGTTCCTCTAAGTGTGGGATAGCGGTATAGAATACCTTAGGTCTGATTCTTATTTCCAAAAGCAAACTCGGAAAATGTTCCTCAATTTTAAAACCTCACTTTTGCTTGAAATTTTTCAAAATTTTTGAATTTAAATGACTTGAGGGGATGCATTTTCATATGTGAGTAGTATATTTTGGAAGTTAAGAGTAAATAAGTTAGAAATTTCTTGAGCTTGAAATAATCTAAAAGGGCAGCGCATGGCTAAGCACATATAACCCGATCTTGTAGTGAGGTATCTTGAGCCCATGAAAAGCATTCATTTTTAATGCTTCACTATTCGTTTGATGAGTGTGTGCCGATGCTTGCATCTGGAATTAGAACTTGCTCCTGTTATGCATGTCGAGACCATATTGGTTGAGTACCGTACGCGGTATAGGTGCAATCAGATGACCTTGACATTCCTTAGGATTTAAACCCCTTTTCGCATATCTCTTCAAGCCCAAAACCCGTCCAACACTCATTTTTAGTGTTGATGATCCGCCTAGAAAACCCTATTGAGCCTTAGCCTTTTCGTTTCTTTAAAAAACCCAAACTTTCAACCCATTCACTTTCACACCCACCAAAACCTTATCTTAGAAATTTTTAAATTTAAAAAAAAAAAAAAAAAAAAAAAAAATGATATTTAGGTATTCTTTTTGCTTTCACTCCAAATCCACAAATTCGTGTTTACTCATAGCTTCTCGCATGCGTTTCCATATAAATACTCAAAAATCGAGAGTCTTATGGTGTGTAAAATTGACACCAAGTAAATTCGAAATTGTCAAAAGTGTGAAAAATGAAAGTCTGAAAAGGTCTCAAAAGGGCAATAAAACAAAAAGTGAAAAATGCCTTAGAAATTCCTTGGCAAAGAAGTTCTAAAGCCCAAAAATACATAGAAAAAGAAAAGAAATGAAAAAAAAAAAAAAAAAAAAAAAAAAAAATATGTAATAAAGCTAAGTGCTTCGATTCTTCCGGAAAAACTCCGAGTCTTAAAAGAATATAAATCCTCCGTGTGTTCTTAAGAGATAGAAGTCAAAATAGCTATCTCATTCCCTTCTCGCTATCCATTTCCGTTTTCATTAAAAAGTTTATCTAAATAAAGTTTTTCATAAGTTTAGAAAGGCCTAAGATAAGTAAAACCCTTTTATTTAAAACCAATTTCCCTCTTATCCATTCCCTTTAACCCTCACCAAACATTACAACACATCTGAATGTCCTGGGATGATTAGCACCGTCCTCACCTAAGTGGTGGAGATGTGATTCTCGAGCGAGCCTATGACGAAGGATGCCGCATGACTGGCTATTGAGCGATTTCGTTTGATTAGAATGATAGGTAACCCGAAACACTTATGAGTGAATTGAGTGACCACCTGGTGAGATCGCCTAGTCATGTATTTCCCAAATAGCTTGCCCTAGAAAATTATTTCATGCTTGTGGAACGAATACCTTATTGGCTTCCAGGATATATTACTTGTATATGGAATTGTTTGCTCTTAAACATTTTGATTCACCCAAAATGCATTGACACTTTCAAAATATTTTCATTGGGAAAGCAAGTGAGAAATTTGAGTTTTGCTTGAGGACAAGCAAAGTCTAAGTGTGGGATATTTGATGACACGCAAAAAGTCAAGTTTTAACGTGCCATTATCTCACCTTTTTAGCCCAATTATGGATGAAAACATTTGAAATATACATTTTTATACTAAATTTCATAATGATGGCTAAAATATAGACGATGCTTCAAGAATCAACTAAAAAGGCCTAAAAACGAATAAAATAGAGCATAAACGATCTTAAGCATTCCGGTTCACGTATTCTAGCACTTTTTGAGCTCCGCTTGGAATTATGACCTCTAACCTATGTCATTATGTTCCTTAGGAGTTTACGATCGCGTGGATATAAAGAACGCTCAAAACGGACATCGGATGAAGAAGTTATGCCCAAACGAAGATTCAAGACAACCGACGGACCACGATACGGGAGGCACCAAGCCGTATACGGGCAAATCCAGCCGTATACGGCCTAGACCCAACCGTATACGGCCTGGCTAGGGCGTATACGGCCTGATGCCAGCCGTATACGGCCATTCCCCCTCGTATCCTGCCTTGTCCCTCCCCCGATACGGCCAATCTCTCCCGTATACGGCCAAACTCAACCGTATCGTGTGTTTTGGTCATCCAAGGTGTGATTTTGATACGGCTGAGGAATACGGTTGAGATTTTGAAGATGGAAATACGGCTGAGGAATACGGTTGAGCTTCTAGTATAAATATGGGGTTAAACCTCCTCATTTGAAGAATATTCTACATCCTCACATTCACACACTCTTACATTCTTAAATTCTCTTCCATTTTCTCTTTAGGTTAGATTTATATTTTATTTTCGTAGTTAGCGGCTAGTTAGTCACGGCTTTGACCGGACGAATAGGGGGGTAATATTGTAATATTGCTTGGAGAATACTCGAAGTTCTGCTTGTATTTCTTCACGTTATATTCAGCTACGCTGTTACTCTGGTTAATTCTATCCTTTATCTATTTCATCATGATGATTGTTATTGCTGTTGTCATGCTAGATTTAGGATCATTTGCCATGATTAGCGAGTAGTTTTACTGCGTGTTTTCTATGATGTAATTAGTCGTATTAATTGGGATGATGTCATTATGAAAACAACGGAGGTAACGTTATACGGCTTTCATTTGTATAGCGCCGGAAACATCACGAATGTGTGTAGTACGGAACGTGGAAGCTATGAAAGTCGTGGGCACAATCCGTTGTCGATTAATGATTAATTAACTGTTGATCCACTTTCTATCTATGATTTTAAACCTCAATCAAACTTAACGCCTTTCGACCAGTAAACGTGGCTACGGCCTTAATGATAGGACGTCGCGAACCCTATCCAAAGGTGATTAGTTATCTGTGTCTAAAACATGGTCTGATTTGTGAAGAATGTAAACATTGTTTTCTAAATGGAACACCAAGTACATCGTCATCATGGAAATAATGCTTTCACTAGCGAACGCAAACTACATGGTGGTTATGGAAAAACGTTTTCTAACTTGAATGCAAAGTACACCGGTATTGTGGAATTATCGCTTTCCTCTCAGAACGCATAATTTTCATTGTACCTGTGGAAACACTGTCTTCTCTCGAACGCAAATATTACGCTATTTACAAATTAGGGATTTATTGGGATTTTAAAGTAAGGGCTGGTTTATATCATAGATGGAGAATTTCTGTGCTTAAATACAAACTTAGTTAAAACAAGTCTAGGGTTTAAGGCAAAGTAGGTACCGTAATTCGGCTAAGAACTTGGTATTTCCACGGGAAGAGTCGTAGTTCCCTATTGTGTACAAACGTTTTACTTAGACTTTACAAACCCATCGATAGAAAGTGATCAACATACACAAAACATGATCTTGAACTTAAATGTTTCGTTTAATCTAAAGTATTCCTGTGGGGTTAAGAAAGGTCAGACATCGAGATTGGTTTGTCGTCATATTCATGCACCCAGGATTTATATCCATATAAGGGTCGCTCTTCCGTTATCGGTTGGCGTTGTATGGCCGGATAAACTACTCTGATCAGAATCACGATAGCTTAGTTTCTCAGTGACATACTGATTTATCAGTAGGGGGCTAGTGCTTACTCCTCAATACTCGGAATAAACGAAATACAAATCTTTTGAAATCATTTTACAAATCAAACATCATCCCAGTTAAGAAAACTAATGAAGTCATAGCAAACACCTCCCCTAGATTATCTGCTAACTACATAAATTTTATCTGCTTTATTTTAATTTCCTGCCTAAGTATAAAAACCAAAAATCTCCAAAAATCTTTTAAAAAATCATTACTAGTTTGATAAATCGTCTCCAACGTAAACGTTTCACAATACAACTGGTTTATAGAACGACCCTAGGTCATACTTACTACTGTACCCATAGTTTTAAGTATACTTAGGCCCCGCACTTAAAAATTTTAAAACACACCCTGGTGGACGCGCCCGGAGGAAGGCACCACAACGACGCGAGTCAAATCGCGACCGACCTCTAGGCGCCCATCAAGTTTTTGGCGCCGCTGCCGGGGAATCAGTTGTAAGATCCGTAGACGTTATAGACAAATTTTTCTTTCTAGTAAATATCCATAGTTTAGTTTTACTTTCTTAGTTTAATTGTTCCATTCGAAAATTCCTTCCCACAACACACAACGATATTCGACCAGATCATCCGGATCTGAACCTATCATCTTCGTTTCCGATCCTGAGTCGATTATCCGAACCGCTCGTAAAGGAAAGCGCACTCGACAACCGATGGCTGCTCGCGTCACTCTTGCCGATAGCACCAAACCGTCAATCGAAGGACGAGGAGGACCTATCAACTATCCAGTTATCGAAGGCGCATCTTTCGAACTGAGACACCATATCATTCAGCTGATCAAGGAATTCTGCCAGTACCATGGCCTTCCCAATGAAGACCCCAACGCCCACATAAACCGATTTATTCAAACCACCAACTCTTACAAGCAGAATGGGGTTGAGCAGGACATAGTCCGCCTATACCTATTCCCCTATTCGCTTACTCACCATGCCTTAACCTGGTTTGAGGGATTAGAGACCGGCTCTATCTCTTCTTGGACGGAGATGGGTAATAAATTCTTAACTAAATACTTTCCTCCGGCCAAACAAACCAAATGCAAGAATGACATCATGAACTTCCACCAAGCTCATGATGAATCTATCTATACGGCGTGGGAAAGATTTAAGAGTCTCCTAAACAAATGCCCTAACCACCTAATTGAGAAAACCAGCCAGCTGTGCACGTTTTACAACGGTCTTGTTCCAAACCACCGCATCACCCTCGACGCTGCCGCTCAAGGAAGTATTATGCTACTCTCCGCAGATGAGGCTTGGAATCTGATCGAGAATATGACGATGCACCATCATGATTGGAACTCTGGTGAGCGTTCCTCATCATCGGCACCGCTTGCCGCATCCAACCCACTCCAGGCTGAAGCTATCAAGTCCCTAACAGAGAAGATCGAGACTTTGACGAAACAGATCGGCGAATTGAAGAAACCATCCCAGCATGTCCATCAAGTTCAGGAATGCCAGAACTGTGCCAACCTTCCAACTGCTGCTTATCAGGTTGAGTACGAGGATCCCACTGATGGTACGGTCTACTATGCTCAATTTCCAGCTCGCCCTCAAAATCAGTCACGTTTCAATCAAACCTCTCCCCCTAGGACTAGAGGCACTCAATACCCACCTAGAAACCAACCACCTTTCCAACCCAACTACCAACCTAGGTACCCACAACAACCCCAACTCACCTACAACCAACCATTGTCATTGACTGCACCGGACGCAGCTCAATCGACTGAACCCACTAAAACCCTTGTGCCCATTACTAGTACAGATGACACCCTCACTAAGTTCATCCAAGGCCAACACCAGGTCAACCAAAAGACTAGTGCTAGGCAAGACCAAACTGACCTATACCTTAGGAACCAATTGGCCGTTCTCAAAAATCTTGAGGCCCAAATTGGACAACTAGCCCAACGTCTTGACTCTAGGCCTCAGGGTAATCTTCCTAGTAACACGGTACAAAACCCCCACGTAGAAGAGGCTAAACAGATGAGTACTACAGACACGAAGGAGGCACCGGCCCAACCTTCCACTACTTCTCCTGTCCCACCGACAGTCGAGACCACGTCTGTCCCGACACCACCAAGGGAAGTACGAATTCCGTTTCCTAACCGACTTAGGAAAGCCTACAAAGCCAACACCTTCCGACTCGATGGAAAGTTCGTGGACACGGTGTCCAGAACCCCTTCCAGTTCTAAATACATCCTTAAACTCCTGTCTACTAAGGACAAGGTACCCGAAGTACCCAATGTCCCACTGAACGCGGAATGTTCAGCAATCGTTAAGAATGACCTACCAGAGAAATTAGGAGATACAGGACGATTCACCCTTCCTTGTTCGATCTATCACTCGGGCATGATACACTCTCTAGCTGACCTAGGAGCCAGTATCAACCTTATGCCTTATTCACTTTATAAAAGATTGGAATTAGGACCTCTTAAGCCTACCAAAATGAGTGTCCAGCTAGCTGACCAATCCATTAGATACCCTAAGGGAATAGCTGAAAATATCATGGTTAAGGTAGATAAGTTCCTATATCCCACAGACTTTGTAGTGATGGACATTCAGGAGGATGTGCATATCCCTATCATCTTAGGAAGGCCATTCTTGAACACCGCACGTACTATCATCGATGTTTACTCACAGACTCTCAGTCTTAGATCTCATGGAGAGACTGTTACCTTCAAGATTGATCAAACTGAGCAGGCTTTGACAGAACATGCGGAGATATGTATGATTTCTACAGGCAGAGTTACTTCGGATGATGATTCTGAACCAGACACACGGATGTCTGTTGAGCCTACTATGATTGCTTCCGACACTGAGGAAGAAGAAATGGAAGAAGAGGAAGAAATAGAAGAAAAAGAGGAGAAGGACGAGACAGAGGAAGATCAGACCACACCAACCTACCTTCCTGAGTCATACCTTCCGACAGCAGAAATAATGCAGATAGACTACACTCGAAGTTTTATTCCGCTGCCAGATAATGATTCAGAGGAAGAAGAACCAATGGAAGATCATTCTAGTAAGCTCGTCACATCAGACCTCGATCCCCTCACCTTTCCTAGACTTCGAACTCAACTTGAGCTAGGAGGTACTTCTGGTTCCAGTCATGAGTCCGACTCTCAGGATGAAAGGGAAATCGAGATGATCTCTTCTCAGCCGATATCTCAGATCACCAACGAGTCTCAGTCACCACCTACCGTTATGGAGTTCCCTGATTCACTAGAGGTTGATCCCACAACGACAGAGAGTGACGAGGACGACGTCGTATTCATTGACGTTCCGATTGATATCCGCTCTATTCACCTTCGTCTACCTTCCGCCATTCCAGATTCCTATCTCGGAACTATCCAAGTACCGATCATCGCTAATCACGAAGAAATGATCAGTACTTTTGAGCAATACGAAGATGACTTTCGTACCCTCATGGCGATTATCAGAAATTCTACTATTGAGTACACGCCATATCAGAGAGACTTGATCGAGGAGATTGAAGCAGAATATGATGTTTATCGTGCCACCAACTCTCGAAGTCCTCAGCATCTACAAAATCGCATCCATGCCTTCGCCGAGGATCTCACTACTCAGATTCCGCCAGAACCTCAGAATAGTGATGAGCCATCTACTGACGATCGGTTGTTCTTTGAAAACCAAGAAATCATCTATGGCAAGGTATATGAAGCACTGATCAGGTCTGCATTTCCATATTCGCCCAGACAGATGGAGTTTTTACACTCTTTCAGATATAATATGGACTATGCTACTGGGAACCCTGATGATGAAATAGATAGGCAGATGATGAGTGATCTTAGAAGATTAATGGATTCCATGGCCAATAACGATCATATCGACGATTCTTCACCACACAGGTTTTACATCGACTGCACTTTAGAGTTCCATGCTCACAAGATTATCGAAAGGCTGGAGCGTGTGAGCCAGGATGAGAGGATTCGCAGCATCCCTTCATCTATTTCTGACAGTTCAATGGTTAACCCCGCGAACTTTGTCACCGAGCAGCTTAGAGACATCTTCGGTACTGTCTTCACAGGAGAGCCCAGACAGTTGTTCCATGATGGACTGCGTGAGGTTTATAATAGAATGATTAACATCTTTCGCAAACCAGACCTCACGTACTCCGATCACCAAGAACAGCTTATCCAAGGCATCCTCGAATCCATTGAAGATTTAGGAAGAAGCACCACCGTGAGCACTCATGAAGACATTCATCTACGCTTCTTCGGATTCATGGATTCATTAAGACAGGATCGACCAGAGCGTGAGAGACTCGAGTACAACGGGACCTACTTCATAGATTCCGATGGACCCATCTCCAAAGCAGTTTATGATATCACCTGGGACCTCTTATACTTGCAGAGGGTGGCAGAGGAGCACTTCGATAGTTTCCCTCTCTTCGTGTCAAGGATCTCGAATATCAGCCAAGTCATCACTCGGTATTTCCTCAAGTTCTATCCCCAAAATTCCAGGGCACCACCGAACATCTCTTGCCCTGGAGGTTCCTCTTCCGGCTGATCCAGGAGGAACAAAAGTCGAGCCCTCGACTTTAAATAGAAGCGCTTCTCGGGAGGCAACCCGTGGAATAAATATCCTTTAGTAGTAGTAGTATTTTAATTTCCAAGAAGTGAAATATCTCTGACTATCTTTCACACTTGGATATACAAAAGCTTTCAAAACACCACTTCATTTTCAAACTAACAAACTTTTACCACATCACTAATTCCAGAATTCAAGAAACATTTTCAAAAAGATAAGTCATGTATTTCGAGCATTTGAGGTACTTGTGTGCTACTTTCACACATTATGCTCGAACTCGTTTAAAAACACATGTCTTACAAATGATTTGTAGTAGAAAACATCTTTTCACATTCTGGAATAGTGACATTTTTCGGTAAAAGCTATAAAAAAAAAAATGAGAAGTTGGTCAAAAAGTATATCCAACGTGTTCACACTTACGAGATATGTTCACATGAGAGAACGGTGGAGAGAATGAAGAACTGAGCCATATTGTACCAAGAGCTCTTTCCAAAGCCGAATGCACTTCATGGAACTGTCACAAGAAGGATATCTAGCAAGTACTCTTCTTCAAGGCAGCATATCTTCAGACTCTCAGCTTCCTTCAACCGCTTTGTTAGGGGAGTTCTCTTGTTCTTATCCTTGTTTTTGATATATATTATTTTGCTTTATTTTTCAAGTAGTCTATGCCATATCCTAAACTTATCACTAAGTGTGGGATTCCAGCCCAAAATAAACACTTGAGAAACATTTTCCGATATGTTCAAACTCTAAGTGTGGGATTTTACTTGCAGTAAAATCTCAACTCAAGAGAACATTAGGGACAATGTTCCTCTAAGTGTGGGATAGCGGTATAGAATACCTTAGGTCTGATTCTTATTTCCAAAAGCAAACTCGGAAAATGTTCCTCAATTTTAAAACCTCACTTTTGCTTGAAATTTTTCAAAATTTTTGAATTTAAATGACTTGAGGGGATGCATTTTCATATGTGAGTAGTATATTTTGGAAGTTAAGAGTAAATAAGTTAGAAATTTCTTGAGCTTGAAATAATCTAAAAGGGCAGCGCATGGCTAAGCACATATAACCCGATCTTGTAGTGAGGTATCTTGAGCCCATGAAAAGCATTCATTTTTAATGCTTCACTATTCGTTTGATGAGTGTGTGCCGATGCTTGCATCTGGAATTAGAACTTGCTCCTGTTATGCATGTCGAGACCATATTGGTTGAGTACCGTACGCGGTATAGGTGCAATCAGATGACCTTGACATTCCTTAGGATTTAAACCCCTTTTCGCATATCTCTTCAAGCCCAAAACCCGTCCAACACTCATTTTTAGTGTTGATGATCCGCCTAGAAAACCCTATTGAGCCTTAGCCTTTTCGTTTCTTTAAAAAACCCAAACTTTCAACCCATTCACTTTCACACCCACCAAAACCTTATCTTAGAAATTTTTAAATTTAAAAAAAAAAAAAAAAAAAAAAAAAAAATGATATTTAGGTATTCTTTTTGCTTTCACTCCAAATCCACAAATTCGTGTTTACTCATAGCTTCTCGCATGCGTTTCCATATAAATACTCAAAAATCGAGAGTCTTATGGTGTGTAAAATTGACACCAAGTAAATTCGAAATTGTCAAAAGTGTGAAAAATGAAAGTCTGAAAAGGTCTCAAAAGGGCAATAAAACAAAAAGTGAAAAATGCCTTAGAAATTCCTTGGCAAAGAAGTTCTAAAGCCCAAAAATACATAGAAAAAGAAAAGAAATGAAAAAAAAAAAAAAAAAAAAAAAATATGTAATAAAGCTAAGTGCTTCGATTCTTCCGGAAAAACTCCGAGTCTTAAAAGAATATAAATCCTCCGTGTGTTTTTAAGAGATAGAAGTCAAAATAGCTATCTCATTCCCTTCTCGCTATCCGTTTCCGTTTTCATTAAAAAGTTTATCTAAATAAAGTTTTTCATAAGTTTAGAAAGGCCTAAGATAAGTAAAACCCTTTTATTTAAAACCAATTTCCCGCTTATCCATTCCCTTTAACCCTCACCAAACATTACAACACATCTTGTCCTATTCGTCGGAGGTCAATCAGAAAATATGGCTTGATTGCCATTTCCTTACTAGATTTACTTTCACTTGTTGACTCTGCTGTTTCTTTGTCCTCTATGGTCTTGTCCGTGGAGATCATGTACATATCGGCTTGGTTTTCAGCGTTAAGATTGTCGATATGGAAAGTGATGGTTTCTCCCTGAGACTGCAAGCTGATGGTTTGTGCGAAGACGTTGATGATTGCCTTGGCCGTATTCATGAAAGGTCTTCCTAGTATGATTGGGATGTGTACGTCTTCCTGCATATCCATTACTAAAAAATCTGATGGGTAAAGAAATTTGTCAATCCTAACTAAAACATTTTCAGCTATTCCCCTAGGGTACTTGACCGAGTGGTTAGCAAGCTGTATTGTCATTTTGGTAGGTCGAAGATTTTCTAACTCAAGCCTCTTGAAAAGCGAGTATGGCATAAGATTAGCACTAGCTCCTAAATCGGCGAGAGAACAGATAATGCCTGAATTGTAGATGGAAATAGGGAGAGTAAAACGTCCAGTGTCTCCGAGTTTTTTAGGAATGACATTTTTCAAGATAGCTGAACATTCCTCGTTCAGCGGGACATTGGGTACTTCGGGTACCTTATCCTTGGTTGTAAGAAGTTTTCTGAAGTACTTTTTGGAGTGAACTTCAGAGGAGGAATCTAGGAATTTCCTATCAAGTTGAAAAGACTTAAGCTTGTCGGGTCGTTGTTTAAGACGAGCCGGAAATGGAATGTTTACTTTCCTATTTGGTGCAGACTCTAAATCCATTGTCGATGGGACAATAGGCGGTTCCTTCACCGGAGAAGAAATCGTAGGTGGGCTATGTGCTACCTGAGAGTCTTGAATATGGGAAGCCTCCTTATGGGAACTAGTTGGACTATCCTGAGGTTTAGCATTAATATGCTGTGCTAATTGTCCTAATTGGGATTCGAGAGCTTTTAACCAAGTCAGTTGATCTCTTAAGAAGATATCAGTTTGGTCTTGTCTAGCTGAGATTCCTTGAATGACTTGTATCAGGGTGTCGTCAAAACTAGAGGTTTGTGAGGAAGACGGTTCCAAAGGTTGAGGTTGGTAAGTTAGTGGGCTATTCCTAGGTGGGTTAAAAGAAGGGTTAGTATTGGGTGAAGTTAGATGAAACTGAGGAATTTGGGCTGAGTGGTTCAGATTAGCACAATTTAGGCAGGTTTGAACTTGACAGACTTGTTGTTGTTGACTTTTCAATTCCTTAATCTCCTTGGTTAGGTCTGCCACTTGCTGAGTGAGGGTTTTGATAGCTTCATTCCCGATTGTAGTAGGTGAATTCACTAGCGAAGGGTGATTTTCACTGTTCCAGTCATGGTTGTGTATTGTCATTTTCTCAATAAGGCTCCAAGCTTCATTTGCCGTACAGTCTATGAAACTACCTTGAGAGGCGGTATCAAGTAAAGGACGGTGATGTGGGAAGAGACCATTGTAGAAAATGCGCAACTGGTCTGAACGCTCAAAACGATGATTTGGACATTTCTTAAGCAATTTCTTAAAGCGCTCTCATGCATCGAAGATTGATTCATCGTGCACTTGACGAAAGTTTATGATGTTGGACCTGAACGTGGCTTGTTTTGATGGGGGGAAATATTTGGCCAAAAATTTGGTTGCTAGTTCTACCCAAGAGGTTATAGAGTTAATCTCTAGTTCCTCAAACCAGGTTTGTGCATTGAGAGTGAGTGAATATGGAAATAGGTATAGATAGACTATGTTCTGATTAACCCCAATTGGCTTAAAAGAGTTGGATAAGGAAATGAATTTGTCAAGGTGGGAGTTGGGATCATCATTTGGTAGGCCACGGAATTGATAGAGGTTTTGGACTAACTGAATAATGTGGGGCTTTAATTCAAATGAAGTTCTATCGGTTTCCGGATAGACGATTGGTCCTCCTCGACCTTCAATCAGAGGTTTAGAGTTTTCAGCGAGAGTTATACGTGTAGCTGTCATAGTCTCGTCGGCAGGTGGTTGACTGGTTGAGTGGATAGGGATAACGTAATTTATAAAAGTACTAAAAGTAAGGAAAAACAAAAAAAGATGTAGGGGTCTAAGGAGAAGAGTTAATCCTAAAGGTTCACTAGCGAGTAAGTTCATCTTGACGCCTAAGGATCGTACAGTTGGTTCCCCGGCAGCGGCGTTCTCCTCTAACTCCTAAGAGTAGTGCTAGAGAGAGAAACTAGAGAGAGGAACTAACTACAAGAATAATTCTCCTCTAACTCCTAAGAGTAGTGCTAGAGAGAGAATTCTAGAGAAAGAAAGAGAGAAATATGCTTAATGTGTGTGCATATGGTGTGTGAAAAGGTGCGCCTTGCAAATGAACTCAAGCCTCCTATTTATAGGAGAGGTTTGGCTCACATTAGCATCAAGGGGTGGACATTAGCGCAATGTGGGTAAAAAGGTTCACCGGGTACTGTACAACGCGGAAATTAGGCGCACCGGGTACTGTACAACGCGGAAAGTAGGCGCACCAGGTACGGGAATTAGCCAAAAAAGGAAACCGGGGCGGGGGACGGCAGGCCGGCGCCACCCACCAGCTGGCCGGCGGCTGGTGGCTGCCACCCGCCCCGTTTCGCCGTCTTTCGCTGCGTTTCTTAATTCGTGCGTATTTTCTTCGTTATGCGTCCGTTTGTGTTGATTCTTTTTGCGTTGGATTCGTAATTCAAAAAAGAAGATTTTGATATAAAGAAATCCATGAGATGAGGTCCCTAACTCCAGATATTGCATACAAATCATTTGAATCTTCTGGCGGGCGTAGAATCTTCATTCTTTATCCGTTTTAGTTGATTCTTCTTCTGTTGGATTCATATTTTGAAAACGAACATCTTGGATAGAATGGATGTTGATGAAGGGCACTTTAGTCTTGAAATATCGTTTTGATGCTTTGAATCTTCAAACGTGAATGGAATCTTCGTTTTTCATCCGTTTTGCTTGATTTTTATCGTGTGATCGCACCCCGAACGGTCGGTACAGGAATCGCTTCCTCTTGTCGTCGGACCTCACGCTCGAGGCGGGTGATCAGAGGGTTTTAAATTTATATTTTGCTGGGAAGCCTAAGTTTTATTACTACCTACTGCTCTAAGGGTATTAGGGTAGTAAGCGGTAAGTCTGACTCAGGTGTCGTTCTTAAAATCGGAGCGAATCGAAATGAATTAAATACCTCAGAGAATAGTTGCTAATAGGATAGGTTTAATAGAGCAGGTAGGGTTTTTGTTTTGGTATTTTCTAATTTAACTAAAATGCAGGAAAGTAAATACTACACTACGGATAGGGTAAGCAGATAGATAGAGTTGTGATTGCTGAAGTTTCAATATTCAGGTTTCGGGATGATGTTCATTATAAAAGATGATTGGAGACTTGCCTTAAATAAATCAACAGAGGTTTGGTGTAAACAGTAACACCCTACGATTTAAAGTGGAAACCCTAAATCGTATGTCACTGAGTACTAGGCTATCATGATTCTGATCAGATCAGGCTGCTCAACCCCCAACACTGTCCGATGAGGACAAGTGACCCTTCTTGGGATTAACCCTGGGTGCATGAATAAGGTAACAGACCGATATTTAATTTCTGACCGTTCTTAACACCTAGTTCTAATTGATTTTATTAAGGTTTGTACTAATTGCTTGCTATAGTATGTTAAACTGTCAGTTATGTTGGATAAAGGGGTTTAAGCATCTTACACTACAGCTGAATGTTTGCTTTCTTTTCCAGATCCCTTAAACTTAGTTGAGGAGCACAAGTACTTCCGTCAAGGTGTAGACCCTCCTTTGCGATCAAACGTTCATCCCTAGGTTTGTTTCACGGTGTATACTACGTTTTTCAGCAGTTCCACAGCTTTGTATATACCTAAACCATGTTCAGGAAGGGTGACTTCCAGGTATCCACGGTGTCATATGCTTACGACCGGTCCGTAGCTTCCACGCATTTGTACTCCACCAGAGGTGTTTCCAGCGCTATACTAAGTACTTGGTCGTTTTACAGCATGTCCACAGTTTCAACAATAAGACAGATAACTATCTACCGATACTAGGGTTGATTAGGTCCTAATACTAAAGTAATAGCCATGTGAAAGCTTGGAAAGGGTGTATATGGTGGTTTAGATCTACCGCTTGAAAAGTTTAACCCGATACAAAACATAACAATTTCCAATCACATATTTAATTAAAGATTAATTTAACATCATCCCTACTCCTAAATATGTACATTTCAACAATCACAATATTACACTACTCAATAAACATGGTAACAAATAAAGCACATACCATAATATTACGCATGGATAATTAAGACATAATAACAGTATGAGGGAATAGATATCACCGGATAATAGAACAGCGTAACAGAGAGAAAATAATTGCAATCCTTGAATCCCCGCTTGAACATCAATACTCCTTTATTACAAAGATTATCTCTCCTCTAATCTACTAGCTACCATCTAATTCCTCCTCTAACTCCTAAGAGTAGTGCTAGAGAGAGAAACTAGAGAGAGAAACTAACTAAGAAATGAAATTACAAGAGAAAGTGTGTGTGAAAGTGAATTGTGTTGTGAATGGATGGATGTTTGAAATGAGGAGGTTGAATGCTCTATTTATAGCCTTCCAATACACGAATTTACACTCAGCACCCTCGCTCTGATTTAACACTGAAATACACCCCCTAGCTATAGAATTCAACACCGTAAAGGGGGTATACCACCCTAAATAGGGCGTATTCGGTAGCAAATAGGGCGTATTCGGTAGCAAATGCGGCGAATTCGGCAGCGTAGAGGGGGTATACCACCCCTACAAGGGGGTATACCACCCCAAAGAGGGGGTATATGGCCCCATAAGGGGGGGGGGGGGTATACGGCCCTCTAGGGGGTGTATACGGCCCCTGTGGGGGTGTGTAGCCCATGGTTGTTGCCTTGTGTGCTGGATCGTAAGTCTTGTGTACTGGTCGAACTTCGTTTGGCCATATCTTCTTCGTTCTAGCTCCGTTTTCAACGTTCTTTATGTCCACGTGTTCGTATTCTCCAGACCTACATTTTAAGATATTTATTAAGTCCCAGATCGGAGTTTTACGATAAAATAGCGTGTCGAACGAATTATGCCTATTTAAGTGTGTTTTTCGTCCATTTACCGTTGTTTTTGAAATGTTTATAAAGTTTAGACCTTTTTAACAAAATGTGGTAAATGTGAACTTTATTGGCATGTTTTTGTTAATTAAGTGCTAAATATGAGATAAAAGATGCGTGTAAAACATGTCTTTTTACGTCAAATCATCGTGCAACCTTGTTTTGACCACTTTGGCATAATGTCATCGATTTGAACCATATTTGAGTTCAAAATGCCAAGAATTGTTCCAGAATGAGAGAGATATCGGTAGTAAAAATGTGACTTTTTACGCGATATCAGCTTTTTACACATCAAAAGGACAAAGTTGGGAAAACCAACAAACCATAAGGATAGCCATTGTAATAAATGAAGTAAATTAAAAGGACTGAAAGTGGGAAAATGAAAAACCACAAGGATGAAACATGTAATTTACCCATAGGTCATATATTCTTATTCTCTTTTTGTGATTGATTTTGAATTCGATGAACATATGATCTGATTTAATGGGGGCATGAGTTTTTTAGGGGTTCTTTTATAAGAATTGGTTTTTACCTTATAATGATTTTTGTTTGCGTACAGATATTCGTTAATTAAATGTTCAGTTGTTTGATTAAATTGTTTGTATAATCCAAATTTATTCTTTGTCTTTTGGTAATCACATATGCTACGTTGAAACATCTATAAACAAAAAGGAAGATCACACATTTTCATTCTTAATTTGGTGTACATTTGATTTTGTAACTTGATTTGGGTTGTTTTCTTTCATTTGTATCCATATAATCCATTTTTTATTTATTTATGTGATTCTCTAAGCAGCTTCATCCTTCACTTTCACTTTATTATGTATTTTAGAATTTAGATATGTGTAAATTTTGAGTTACCAGTCTGTTGTATATAATTTACCCAAAACGTATTTATCTTAATTATGTCTAACTTCGTGTTTTTGTTGTTGTTTAGGTTTCCATTGAAAGCTGTGAATAAAATGCACACTATGGCATTTGCGACTGACTCAAGTTCAGTTAAAACGGTTCCACCTATTTGTAAATCTGTTTATGGTCAAAAGGTGTGTCATCTACATTCGTGGGATGTATGCAATTGTTCAAAGTGAGACATTTGATACATCTAGAAGGGTAACTTAATTTTGTTATATTTTGATGGTACTAATTATGTTACATATGATATGATGCAATTGATATGATCACATTACTAATCTCGGTTGTAGATCTTGACTCACATAACTAATACATGAGCATATTCGTGTGATCTGATATTGTCTATTGATATATGGTAGAGTATCGATATTTTAGTTTTTCATATTTCTCTGTACAATAATAGTGCAGGTGTCATACATGCACTCTCAACATGTTACATCCAGAAAGACAACTATATGGTAGGCAGCTTCAAGGGTAGTCGTAAAAGAAGGGTTTCGTGCATTCAGTTTAGTGGTTATACTAAGCTGCAAATGTAAGCTTTTCAATTGAATTGATATCACAAAACATGCACCTATGACAGTGCACTAAACAGAATGCACGAAACCCTTCTTTTACTACTAATAGTTGGTCATCTATTTGACATGGATTTTCTTTACAGTAAAAAAAATAAGTATTAAAGGTGGAATCATAATCATACGTGGACATGTTTGTCTTTCAATGAGCATGGTAAGTTGTAACACCCCAAGTTTCAGGAAAGTAATTTCGTACGCGGATATATTTTTATTATGAAGTAATATTATGTAAATAATAAGATATAAAATAGAATGCAAACGAATTATTAGTTCCAGACTGTAAAATTAAAGGAAATAAAATAAATATGAAGATAGATACGTGAAGTGTCTGTGGTGTATTCCATTTAACTCCAAAACATTCCAGTGTCTGTTGCGCGGATCTGTTACGAACCGTCAACGGATGTTTAAAAATTTACCCAGTATATAAAAGTCAACCGGTATGTTTTCCGGTATACAACATCGTAGGATATGTTATTCCTATATCTTTGTGCTAAAACTAGTTTCATATATAGAGACTATAGATCTAAATTGTCATTTTCCCCTAACCCTATTGTGCACTTAGAATCTAGGTAAAACATAACAAGTATCAAGTAGCAAGTAAAGTTTATCAAGTAAGTAGTATGAAAGCAGTTTGATTGTTAGCGAGTAACCATACTCGCATCCCTATTCAGATCCTGGTAGATTTTGTTCTTATAACCAGCAAGGAGGTCATTGTGTACTGTGTAATTTCGTTGACCATTCAGGGTTTGAAATTTTGTATAAAGTTGTGTACAGTAAGTAAGTTTGCACGGTTTTGAAGTTTTGAAACTTCTATAAAACATTTCGTAAGAAATTTTGCAACATGTTTGTTAAAAGTAAATTCGTCAGAAAATTTCGATAGTGAAATTCGGTTGAAAACTTTGAAGTCTGATGAAAACTTTAGTCGATAAATAGTTCGGTTGAAACTCTTGTCAGTGGCAAGACTTTGAAAATTCGGTTTAACAAAATTCGTTGAAAAACAAGAGTTATGAAAATTTTTGAGGGAAGAGGCATGTTGAAATTTGTTGAAAAAAAGCAGTTTTCCTAGGATATACATAACCGTACTGTGAAGTGAGTTTCATAATGTTTTAGACGTGAAATTAGGTAGACGGTAGTAAGAAAATACAAAGTCTCGTTCCTCATATCGAGGGACGCTGGAGTAGCTATGTTTGTTGTTTACAGTGGTGCAGTTGGTAACGAGAGTATCATTGTATAAGGCCTATTCCTATACCTTCAGTATATAATAGCCTAGAGAGTAGTATGTAGTCGATGCCCATATACGTATATATACCTAATATCACATAATAGCCTAATCATATATGTATATACCATATATACCTATATATCCACCTACTCGTGTCTAGTGATGTCGCTTATGAAAGCGCGTCTTGTTTTACAATTTATAAATAGAAATACCTAATAAATACTTTCAAGCAACCAGGCAAGAATACCCGATCAATTGTAAATATAGATTTGGTAAGTCAGATTCGAACACATGGAAAATGGAATAAAAAGAATAAATAATCTTTAAATTACAGAAGAAGGGGGTTACACTTTAGTTCCGTATGAACATAAGATTTATAAAATAGTAAATCAAAATAGATAAACTAAATAAACTAAATAAAACTAAACAAAACTTAAAATAAAATAAACACTAATGTACAATATGGAAGGAACATATAGCATGTAATAATTCACCTTAGATTCATACATCCTGATACATTCACACGTTAATTATCTAGTTATGATTTCTTTTATATCAACTTAACCCAAATTCTTCAATGAAATTAAGTTGAATGTGAACTAGCCAACGTTTCGGGTCCAACTAATTCCTATAATCTAGAGTGCTCCCTAGATTATGCATTAAGGATTCACGATCGATTATAATTATCCTGTGGTATGACTCAACAATACCTACTAATAATTACTTATTAGTCTTGTTCATCTTAGGGATATTGATTACTAATTCTTAACCTATCAGACTTAACGTATTTAGCAATAACTATAAACCTAAGTTCATAATTATCAATGATTACTATTACCAAAGGAACTCAATCTCAATGATCCTAATAACCACGTTAAGCAAGCAATCAATACAGCACCAATAAACAAGGATTCACGGATAACATAATGGTCTTCAACTAAATAACTCAACAAACGTGCAAATGAAATCATTCAATAATCATAATCTAAGATTTATTAAAACAAATACTACAAGTATCAATTCATCAAATAAGAACGGATCATAATATTAAATACCAAATACTTCAATGATATTTAATAAACGATACAAACCAAATGACGAATCACTCGAAAATTAGTTGAAATGGATCAAACCTTCACTTCTCGTGCCTCCAAAATGTACCTACGACTCGAAAATAACAAAAACCCTAATCTAAAAATGAAAGTAAATCGTATTTACAGAGTGTATTATGTGTGTAAGGTGTGTAAAACGTCTGGCCTGAGCAGCATTTTATACTTGAGAATCAGGACGTTTGACCGCCGGCTATTGGCTTTAGCCGCCGGTCAGCATTATCTTTACACGGCAACAAACCGCGTTGCCACCGCCTTCCATGTTTAGCGCTTAGCCGCCGGTCACAAGCCTTAACCGCCGGCTAATTGTCATTTCCAGCGATTTACCCTAGCGGGCTTGGAATTAGTCTTGGGCCACCAACTTTTCCTTTTTGGGCTTCTTCTATCTTCTTAAAATCCGAATTTAAACATCCTCATGGCCCAACTCTTCCTTTTGATTCATTCTTTCGTTATCTTTTCTCTTAAATCTTTCGGCTTCACACGATTCTTCAAAAATGCATCTTTTAACTCGTTATTTGACTGTTTTCCGTTCCTTTCTTCATAAACGCTCATTTCCATATCTAATTGCAAATATGAACGAAATCAATATATAATCTTAACTAAATGCAATAGAAACATCCAAGATTAGGGGTAAAATACTACTGAAATATAGTACTTTTGAGCGTTTATCAAACATCCCCCACTTGAATCCTACTTGTCCTCAAGTAGACTATCGATTCAAAAATCAACTACTTAGGAAAACAGTCATCTCAATTAATCTAAATAACTAACAAAGGAATTACACAACATCACCCATCTTTAATTCAAACGTTTAAATTTAAAAATCTGTTAATTCTAAAAGCAATTATTAAGAAACTATGAGATTAAATAGAAACAATCTACACCTTAAGTTATTATTCTTAAAACATCAAATAGTTCATAATGATTATTGATATTGTTATCCACTTAAACAATCTAAATTCGAATAATTGAGCTCAACTCATTATTATTCATGTAGATATTTCTTTAAATTCCCAAAAACTATATACTTTCATACTCATAACATGCCAATATTACATATTTTGAAATTTTAATTAAACAATCATTTTTCAAATCAAGACAGCGGTGACAGATCTGTGCCTTAACACAACAAAGCAACATAACTTGATTTTAGTTTAGCAATAATGTTTTTAGTCAAACCATTGGTGGCAGGTCTGTACCTTAGTACAACAAAGCGACTTAATTTGACTACATTTTAAAATCATGAGTTTGTTTAAACTCTTTGCTCTTTTTTATTAGATATACTGACGGAGACCAGGTCTGTACTTACATACAACAGATGAAACAACACCCAGTATATCCCCAAATGATATTAATTAAATTCCCAAAAATATGGCATATCACACATCACTAATATGAAAATTAAGACATACGTCATACATAGATAAAGTTCATCTAAAAGGTAATATCTACTCCTTAATTTCATTTTTTAAAAGCTCAAATATTCTCATATAAATTGCCTATCAATACATCATATAATGAAACTAAATAACATTTTTCATTGTTTTAATTTTCAATTATAAGTGTAGAAAATTTTAAAATTTACCTACATAGTTACAAAATAATTATCTCTAGAAAACAAAAATTTAAATTCAAAAATTTGGTTGAAAAATGGGCAACTCATAACCTCCTAGTTACTTATCTTAATCAGATAACAATTAACCTAATTACAAAATCATCTACTTATTTACAGGACAATTATGTGGAAACTTTACTCTTTTCTCTCCCATCCCTCACTTAAAAGTGTACAATGCCCTCATTGTACAAATAATAAAATACTAAAAACGGGAAAAAGAGAAAAGAAATTAGAACAGAAAAACTCCCCTGGAATCGTGTGTGAAAAGGTTCAGCGGTTCTTCCAACTTGAAATATACAACAGCTCACACTTTCGTAGTTAATCACGATTGCATTTAGCATATGCAACAAGCCTTTAAACCCCTCGGTATCCCAAGTGGACGAGTTATAGTCTCGTGAGGGTTTCCAGGGAACACACCCACAAAGTTCAACAAATAAAACCAAGAAATAAATTATGTCCTGAAAAATAAACTAGCATAGCATAATAAGAGTAATAGAAGTTAAAATATTAGTACAGTCATCCAGCGAATAAAAATAAATGAAAATAAAAATAAAAATGTCTAAATAAAATACTAAAGAAGCATAACCACATCAATCACTATCACCATCCTCTCCATCTCTGCGAACACCGGATGGTCCTCCATACTCAGATGGTACAAATGGATCATAAGAAAGCTGATGGTAATCAAACAGCTGGTGCACCAAAGAAGTAGAATAATCAAACTGTCTCTGGTGCTCACGATAGTAGTGCTGCTGCTCCTGATACCTACGATCCTGCACAATCCTATCCTGCTCATGATAACGATGCATCTGCTGAAACTGCTGCTGCTGGTACTCATGCATCAGACCAATCTCCTGCTGCAAATGATACATATCATATACTGGCCCCTGATAAACCTGTGGCTCTGGTGGAACCGCAGCATGCTCTATCTCTGGTACACCTACAGCCTGTGGCTGAGCATCACGACGTCTCCTCAATCGTCTACCTCCTGCAACCAATGGTGGAGTCCAAAGGTAGAAATATCCCTCCAAAGGTCTCATAACAACTGAAATCTCTAGGAGCTTTTGAGCTCCCATCCACTGCATACCAGGAATAACAGGAGTACAAGACTGATACATCTCCTGTGTAAGTCCAAACCACCTAGCCAATCTAGTCACATACTGACCACCACAAATAACACTCGAAGCCTTCGTACCTGTAGCCCTATGTGTCATCCAATCCGCCAATCTCCAAGGAAGATTCACATTCGTCCCCCGAGAAATAGAATGCAAGTAAAGCAGATCTATCTTATGCACCTTCTCATGCCCTGTCTTCCTCGCACAGATCGAATGAGACAACATCCTATGTACCAGCTTATGTACTGGACTCCTCACTAACACATCAGAAGGACCTCGGGTACCAAACTCTCCATTGGCTATATCTACCCAACCTGCAGCAACCTCCAAATCATCGTACCTATTGGTACGCGCAGCTCTCAGAAAATCCTTAAAATGAGGATTAGCCTCCTCATCCACAGTGTACAACCCAATGGCCTGCGCAAACTGAATCAATCTCAAAGTACGTGGCTCACCACCGAGCATAAAAGTCAGAGTATGCTCCAACACATCCTCAGCTGATGTATCAAATCTAACAGAGCTATAGAACTCAACAACTAACTCCCTGAAAATAATCTCATGTATACCAAATAATCTAGCCCAAGCATATGAGACAAAACCAGCACTCCCATCCTCAAGATAATAAGTAACAGTCAACAAACGGTGTAAAGCCTGAGTACCTGTCTCCTGAGTGTCAGGATCTAAAACCATGATCATAAAATCCCAGTCTAACACATCTGAAGCTATAATATCCTGATCAATGTTGGCTCTAAGGCTCGTCTGCATCCTCGCTCGATCTCCAGGTGAGATATCACCATGCATAAACTGAAGAATAGGGTGAGTCCGAATAATGGGGTTAGCTACAACTGCTGCTCCCCTATCAACACGCAAATCATACTCCATCTGTAACAATGAATCTATAAACATTAATAATATAAATAGAAATGAAATTAAATACAAACTTACCAAAAAGATACATAACAATATTATGTACAAAATTATAACTAATTATCGCAAACTTAAACAAATTAGTTTAAATTACTAAAGTTATACTTATACACACTTAATATAATTGCATCAAAGTTACATAACTTATTATCAACATAATGATACTAATTACATAAGAATCCTAATTACATAAATATTAAGAAACTTAAAAAGGTATACGTCTACAAAATTTACAAATACCAATTTTAACATAATCATTTTTGCAATTATAATTGGATTATCAAAACCTGTTACAATTTATACAAGAAATAAGAGTATATAACCTATAATATTTATAACTATACATCAGCTCATCGATGGTCTGTTTCTGCCTAAAACCATTTAGCCGGCGGTCTTGGGGTTTGACCGGCGGCCTCCAGTGCTGACCGGCTACCTCCGGCGTTGACCGGCGGTCAGACCGACTGTCCCCATGATTCCGACAACAAACTCAATTATAATTTCAACATTCCAATACCCTCAACTGATTTATTCACACATTCATTCATCAATCACAAAATAATAAGCTTATTACTACATTATCACGTATACAAATCACAATCCGTATAAACGAACTAACATTACTCAACTAAACTAGGGATTCACACAAAAAGAATAACAATTCGGGTTTTTAGCCAAGAAACCCTAAAATGCGAAACCCTAATTAAATCTTTAATGTAAAAACGAATTGAAAACGAGAATGCAAGTAAAAGCCACATACCTTTAATGAAATAACAAAGTTCAATGTTGAAACCGGTTGATTAGTGGAGGACTACGAAATTTTTCGAGAGGTTTTTGGAGAAATTTGGGGTTTCAAATGAGAAAGAAAAGGATCTGTCTGGTTTATTTACCCTAGGCGGTTTAGCCGGCGGTCAAGCCGCTTAGCCGCCGGTCATATTGAATTTTGAACCGGCCCACCGAATTTTTTACCTAATCGGATTTTTTTAACTAATTCTAATTTAATTACTTAAGCTAATCTAATTTAATTATATAACTACTTTAAACTTTTATTATAAACTACCTAATTATATTATATCTAAAATAAAACTTATTAACACACCTAATGATATTAACAATTAATCTAATCTCAAACATACAAACAAATGTCAAAAATAACTTACACCAATATACAAAAATGAAGTAAAATAATGCAAATAAGAAAGTAGTCAAATAATAAAGATTCGAAAATTGAAATAAGAAAACTCCACTATAGGCATTGTTTGATCAGTTGAGCCTTTCGATTTCGGCTACATATCCATCAGCATTGTGGGGAATCTTCAAACTTGCAGATTTTTTTTTTATCACAACTTCCTTAGCATCCAAATGCTTATACTTCATTTGCTACAAGTCAAACATTTCTAAATACAACGTTAAATTGATAACAAAAGATACATAAATATTCACAATATTTACAATCAATTAATCAACAATCTACAAAGATTTACAAAATTAAAATTCCCTTTATTACCGCTTTTCCCCGGCAGCGGCGCCAAAAACTTGATGTCGCTTATGAAAGCGCGTCTTGTTTTACAATTTATAAATAGAAATACCTAATAAATACTTTCAAGCAACCAGGCAAGAATACCCGATCAATTGTAAATATAGATTTGGTAAGTCAGATTCGAACACAGGGAAAATTGAATAAAAAGAATAAATAATCTTTAAATTACAGAAGAAGGGGGTTACGCTTTAGTTCCGTATGAACATAAGATTTATAAACTAGTAAATCAAAATAGATAAACTAAATAAACTAAATAAAACTAAACAAAACTTAAAATAAAATAAACACTAATGTACAATATGGAAGGAACATATAGCATGTAATAATTCACCTTAGATTCATACATCCTGATACATTCACACGTTAATTATCTAGTTGTGATTTCTTTTATATCAACTTAACCCAAATTCTTCAATGAAATTAAGTTGAATGTGAACTAGCCAACGTTTCGGGTCCAACTAATTCCTATAATCTAGAGTGCTCCCTAGATTATGCATTAAGGTTTCATGATCGATTATAATTATCCTGTGGTATGACTCAACAATACCTACTAATAATTACTTATTAGTCTTGTTCATCTTAGGGATATTGATTACTAATTCTTAACCTATCAGACTCAACGTATTTAGCAATAACTATAAACCTAAGTTCATAATTATCAATGATTACTATTACCAAAGGAACTCAATCTCAATGATCCTAATAACCACGTCAAACAAGCAATAAATACAGCACCAATAAACAAGGATTCACGGATAACATAATGGTCTTCAACTAAATAACTCAACAAACGTGCAAATGAAATCATTCAATAATCATAATCTAAGATTTATTAAAACAAATACTACAAGTATCAATTCATCAAATAAGAACGGATCATAATATTAAATACCAAATACTTCAATGATATTTAATAAACGATACAAACCAAATGACGAATCACTCGAAAATTAGTTGAAATGGATCAAACCTTCACTTCTCGTGCCTCCAAAATGTACCTACGACTCGAAAATAACAAAAACCCTAATCTAAAAATGAAAGTAAATCGTATTTACAGAGTGTATTATGTGTGTAAGGTGTGTAAAACGTCTGGCCTGAGCAGCCTTTTATACTTGAGAATCAGGACGTTTGACCTCCGGCTATTGGCTTTAGCCGCCGGTCAGCATTATCTTTACACGGCAACAAACCGCGTTGCCACCGCCTTCCATGTTTAGCGCTTAGCCGCCGGTCACAAGCCTTAACCGCCGGCTAATTGTCATTTCCAGCAATTTACCCAAGCGGGCTTGGATTTAGTCTTGGGCCACCAACTTTTCCTTTTTGGGCTTCTTCTATCTTCTTAAAATCCGAATTTAAACATCCTCATGGCCCAACTCTTCCTTTTGATTCATTCTTTCGTTATCTTTTCTCTTAAATCTTTCGGCTTCACACGATTCTTCAAAAATGCATCTTTTAACTCGTTATTTGACTGTTTTCCGTTCCTTTCTTCGTAAACCCTCATTTCCATATCTAATTGCAAATATGAACGAAATCAATATATAATCTTAACTAAATGCAATAGAAACATCCAAGATTAGGGGTAAAATACTACTGAAATATCGTACTTTTGAGCGTTTATCATCTAGCACAACACAATTTGCGGTCTCGGTTCTCTCGTGGTCAGAGTCAGCTAATGCATTCCTGTTCAATATAACCTCTTTCAGATCTTACATCATCTTTGTTTAATTGTACATAGTTAGCTACGCTATTTTAAATTAAATTCGTATGATGTAATCCCTGAACCAGTCATACCTAATAAGGAATATTGCCTAACGGTCATAGTCTAGGCCCACTACATGCAACCTAGTTCAATATAACCTTAGGCTCTGATACCAATCTGTCACACCCCCTATTTCGGGTTGCGGAAGCGAATCGGGTCAGGGCGTGACTAATCAATAACCATAGCACCAAAAGTATACAGTGAACGACTCTACATGAGATGTTGGAAAAATAGTACGTTACATTAGTATTCTAAAGTACATAACCATTAATACAAAAGTAATGTCGTAATATCTTCAAGTAGTTACATGCATGCTACTCGAGCTAATAAGTAGATCCTGCTGGGCCATCCTACTATAGCTGCGTACCTAAGAATGCATTACTAAAAGTGTCAACAAAAAGGTTGGTGAATCTCACAGGTTTGTAGTAAGTAAATCAAATTGAACACAATATAAGTACACAAGTTTCACCGAAGAAACAGTAAAGTAATAAATGTAATCGCACAGTTGAAATAGAACAGTAAAAGTGATTGTACGAATGTAACAAGTCAGTATTTAAAAGTTATACGCAGTCAGTAGGGTACTAATCGTCAGTTGAATGTAAATAACAAATCTATAGTCAATCACTGCATCCATGCAATCGGGTAGCAATCCATGGTTGTAAGCAGTCAGTAAATCAGTAATCAATCATTGCATCAATGCAATAGGGTAGTCGGTATACATTGCCATGAGCACCATAGTCGAAGCTTAACAGTAAGTAAGTAATTGCCCTCGTGAATGCTAATCCAAAAACATTCATATGTAACGAGTAAGAAACGCCCATTTATACTTGTATGTTCGTGGTAGTGCGTGCTACCCTGGGCGGGGATTGTCAGTCCCAATGGATCCATTTACTAGTACTCGCGCTTAAGTCCATAACTAACAACTATGATTAAAGGGACTTCATTGGATTAAGTAAAACTCATGCAATCGATATACCAGTAATTCAGTAAGTATGTAAGTCAGTAAGTCTGTAAAACTGTAAGTCGGTAAGTCGGTAAGTCTATGAGTCGGTAAGACTGTAAATTAGTAAGTCGGTAAGACTTGTAAACCGGTAAGTCGGTAAGACTGTAGATCAGTAAGTTTGTAAAATCGGTAAGTTTGTAAAGTCGGTAAGTTTGTAAGGTGGTTCTCCAGTAAAACAGTAAGTTTGTAAAGTATTAAGTCGGTAGCGTATCAAGTCTGTAAAGTAATGAGTCAGTGAAGTCCAAAGCATATACAGTAATTAATTCAGTAAAAACAGTAATTTCATTGTGTTCAAGCAAAAACAAGTAATGCATCTCCCCCAAAGTAAAGCAGTAAAAAGGGGCCGTGAGACTCACCTTCGGGTGCTAGCGTTCCTAAACGCGCATGATGTTCCAATAGAAACTCCTAGTACCCTAAACACGAAATATCGTATAAGTAATTGGATGTTCTAATTAAACCATCCCTGTTAATGGTTACTCGTTTAATTTATGCCCAAAGCATTCCAATTGTATTTGTGTTTAAGTTTGTAAATGTGTAAGTCCATTGGTGACGTATTAAAATTATATTCTAAAAAACATAATTTTGTTCGTTTCGTATAAAAATAGCATCGTTTGTTTTCGTACAAAAATACTTCGTATTGTTATCGTATCGTATTGTAAAAGTATATTTGCGATTTAATTATGTTCTAAGTGTTCAATTAGTATTTACGTTTGAAGTTTGTAATACGTGTGTAACCATTGGTGACTATTCGTAATTATATTCCAAAAATATAATTAAGTTTGTTTCGTATAATATAATTCGTATAAATATAATTTGCATTATTTTCGTAGCGTTTTATATATTCGCAAACAATTGATTTCAATACTTTTTAAAAGTATTTTTATTTTTGATTTTTGAAAAAATCCTATTTTTGGTGTTACTCGACACGTCTCTTCATTTTAATACGCGACACTTGAATCGTATTCGAAAATTGGAAAAATAACATTTTTAGTGATGCTTCTATTTTAGTATAATCAGTTTTTAGCGACACCTAATGTCGTCGCTAGACAACTTAGCGACGCTTATCAATTAAATCAGTTATATTTTGTTCCGGGTCGACCCGCCGGGTTGGGCCACCGACCCACTGGTTCCTTGTGTTTTTCCAGCTTTGGCTCAAACAATTTATTCACAAAACAAGTTCCAATCCAAAATCCCAGCATAACACTCGATTATAACACTAAAAACATGATTGTGTAAACATTATAAACGCGAAATCAAAAAGAAAAGGTGGAAACCTCACGGATGAAAAATGGAGATCAGAAGTGATGATATAGATGGTTGTGAGCTGCTATTGCTGCCGTGGGTTGTTGTGGATTCCGAGATGATGATGGTGGAAGCCGGTTGTGGTGGTGCTCGGTGGTGAGGGTGCCGAGATGGTGATGAAGAACAATGATGATGATGTCGATTGTGAAGATGATCCGAAGATGATGGTGGCGGTGCCTCGGTGGTGGTGGCTCGGGTGTGATGGTGAGCCAAGAGGGATGAACACGATGGTGAAGACGATGGTGATGATGGCGGTCTGCTGCTGCTGTTGTTTCGGTGGTGGTTTCGGAGGATGGAGGCCGGCGGTGGTGGGTGTAGTTTAACCGAGAGAGACAAGGGGAGTAAAAGGATGATGATCAATCGATGTTGATGATGATGATTATAAGCTACTGTTATGTTGTTGCTTATATTATTGTTGTTGTTCCTGTTTGGAAGCAAAATGAGAGACAGAGAGAGATAATAGAGATAGGAAGATAGATGTGATAGATGATGATGAAGGCCCTGTTGTTTGTTCTTGTTGTAGAAGAAAACCAAGTGAGAGATAGATAGATGGATAGCATATGTGGAAAGGAGAAGGAGGCAGCTCAAAAACAATTACGTGGGGAGAGTAAAAAGGTAGGGTGGGCTGTCTCATTTTTTTAAACAAAAGGCAGTACGAGTTGTTGATATTTTGTCCCCATTTTACAGTGTAAAATACCCGCGTTTTGTTTACCCGATCGTTAATAAGTGAAATGTTTTCAAACAATAAATTTCTAAAAATATATTCGTTTATAATTTCTATCGTAGTATTTTATAAAAATACTTTTAACCAAGTAATAAAAATATATCTTTGTTTTAGTTTATTTTGACGGAGAGTTTTCTGTATCCAAATGTATTTAAATTTCTACCGGAATTATTTATTATTATTCTCGATAATAATTCTTTGTTTAAAAATGTTTTGCACTATCGTTTGTATTTTGAGATTGTGTGTTCTATTGGGTTCGTATGTACGAGATTATTAAATAATCTTTTCAAGTTATAAATATACATTTATATGTTTAGTACTTGTATACTTTGGTTATTGCGCGTATGTGATACGCAGAATAAAAGTTCAAATTTGGAGTGAAATTTGGGTCATTTTTGACCGGGTGTCACATAACTTACTGATACTGAACCAAGGGTTAGTATGTGATAAGTTGGACCTAGAGTCGTTCTTAAAAAGAAACTGAATTGAAACGGAGGTGATCCAATCAATCTTGCTTTTCTAGTAAATGTTTTAAAAGAGTGCGTTGGGGGTTTTGGTTCAGTTGACTAAGTAAACTAAATAAAGCGAATAAAATGTAATAAGATGTCAGATAATGCAAAGTAGTATTTGTTGTGAGTTCGTTAGCTAATAATCGTGGGATGATGACTTTTATGGGAAAACGGTTAACCAAATTGGGTTGCTTACGGGATTCTTTAACTTATGGTATAACCAATAGATTCCTTATCAGTCGGTTATCAACTAATATGTCACGAGGAACTAAGGTATCATGATTCTGACCAGACAGACGATGCTCAACTCTCCACACTCTCCTGTGAGGGAGTCAGTGGCCCATATTATTGAACGTATTCGCTCATGGGCGAAGGAATAGAGTAGCAAGTCCATAACATGTCTAGCCGTTCTTAATACCACAACGATTATGAATCCATTAAACAACTAACTTAGAACTTGTGTCCGGACTTGTTTAATCAATTTCTACCAATGAAACTTAAGCGTGATAAACGAGGGAAAGCATTTAGGTTTCTTGCATACCGTACTTTAGGTTTCATGGTTTTAGGAAAAAGTATCCATTTAAGTTGGATTTCAAACTTGCATTTCTTAATACAATTAACAAATCCCTAGGTTTTCGTAAACGATCATTTAGCCTATAGCCTACCTAATCTAATCTAATCTAAACTAAAACAACTAATTAAAATGCTGACGGCTTTTTACAGAAAGTCAAACCCAGACCATGTCGGAAAATGCTATGGTAGCTCACAACGTATTTAATCGTTTACCGATGTTTCCGTTGTGAGTTTAATTGCTTCGCGATGTTTACATGATAAGTACATTGTGATCGGAAGTGTACAATACTCATGGCAAGTCCACGTGATCACATTGCATTTTATAATGCTTGCATGACGTTACAATTAAAAACATAGTTTTTACACAGATAACTATTGACCGAGTATTGAGGTTCGCGACTCCTCTTTACAGGGTTACAATCACTTTTGTTAATCAAAAAGCGAATATAAGTTTTAGGTTTAAAATCACAAGATAAGTCCGTTCACAAAGTTTCCAATTTTATAACGTCGATCCATAATACAACTACCTTCCGTCGTTACCGGCTTCCATATATTTGTACTATGCTCAAAAGCATTTCCAATACTATACCGAGTAATCAGTCGAATCGGGGCCGTCGTATTATTTCACGACGTATTTAAAGTCATCCCACAATTATATATACTAACTACATCACAACAAATACAATAGTAATCTACTCGCTAATCATGGCATAAACGATCTCTAACATAATTAAAGCAAACATATTTAATTAAGATAGATAAGGATAGAAATAACCGAGATTAGTATGCGAGAAGGAATAGACTTGAATTATTGAGCGTAACTCCAAGCGTACACCAAAGATTATAAAACGTTCCTAGCTTTCTTTCTACTCTAAACAAAGTGATAAACTAATCTAATGCTAAATTTAAAGTAAGAAAGTAGAGTGAGAAAGTAAGAAAGTAATATGACTAGTGCATATGGGACATCTTGAAATGAAGCCTTATGCCTCCTATTTATAGGAGAGTTTTGGCTCACATTAGCATCAAGGGGTGTACATTAGCGTAATGCGGGTAAAAAGGTGCACCAGGTACTGTACAACACGGAAAGGTGGTGCACCGGGTACTGTACAACGCGAAAAGTAGGCGCACCAGGTACGGGAATTAGCCAAAAAAGGAAACCGGGGCGGGGGACAGCAGGCCGGCGCCGCCCACCCATTGGCCGGCGGCGGCTGGGTGGTGGCCGGCGGCTGGTGGCTGCCACCCGCCCCGTTTCGCCGTCTTTTGCTTCGTTTCTTGATTCGTGCGTGTTTTCTTCGTTATGCGCCGGTTTGAGTCGACTCAAACGGGCGCATAATTCATATGTGGCTAAATAATCAGTCAAAAAATTGATGTGACCGTTAGCCACATAAATATTTGAAGGTGTGGCAATACTTTCCCGAATGGTCACATGATCGGAGTTCATATGTGGCTAACTAATAACTTGAATTTTATTATGGTACCTTTAGCCACATAAATATTCAAATGTGTGGCCCTTTAATTCTGGCTATGTGTGACCAAATCTCATTTTTGTAATCGACGTCGATTCTTTTTTTGTTGGATTCGTAATTCAAAAACGAAGATTGTGACATATGATAGCCCCTGAGATGAGGTCCCTAAATCCAGATATTGCGTACGAATCATTTGGATCTTTCGGCGGGCGTAGAATCTTCATTCTTTATCCATTTTGGTTGATTCTTCTTCCGTTGGATTCGTATTTTGAAAACGAACATCTTGGATAGAATGGATGTTGGTGAAGGGCACTTTAGTTTTGAAATCTCGTTTTGATGCCTTGAATCTTCAAACGTGTGTGGAATCTTCGTTTTTCATCCGTTTTGCTTGATTTTTATCGTGCAATCTTGTTTTGACCACCTTGGCATAATGTCATTGATTTGAACCATATTTGAGTTCAAAATGCCAAGAATCGTTCCAGAATGAGAGAGATATTGGTAGTAAAAACGTGACTTTTTATGCGATATCAGTGTCACAAAAGGAAGTTGAGAAAATCGCAGAAACCAGAAACCTTCACCAAATCTTCAATCAAACTTCAAACTAAGCTCTAATCTTTGAATTAACATCTCTTAATATCATCTTCTTCATACTTATAATCAATTGTAAGTGATTCTTCTATTTCCTTAACCTAAATATGGGGTTTTCATGGGGTTTTATAAATTAGTGATTTTTAATACGAAATTAGGGTTTCAAATTGTTAGAATTATTGTTTATTAGTGTTTATAAGCTTAGTAGTAATCATATAACAAGTTAAAAGTGATGATTTAATCTTTAGTGTTCTTGAATGATTTCTATGGTTTTACCAAATCTTTATGTTATGATGTTAATGAGTTTAAAGATGTTATTAGTGATGTTGATATTGAATAAATAACATGTTTATATGAGAATTCAAGTGTAAAATGTTAGTAAAGTGAAATTAAAGTGATTATGAATGTTGAAAGCTTAACTTTGGATAGTTAGTAATGAAGTAAATACTAATCAAAGTGGTGGTGGGGGGGGGGGGGGGGGGGGGTGATTATATGGGTTATTAGCTTAATTTGATGAATTTTAGAGATTTAAATGTGTTGTATGATTAGGTGTTAAAGAGTTGGGCATATCATCAATTGTTATATCTTGTGAATCATTGGTAAAAGACCAAGGTAATTATTATAGGGACTAATTGGTAACGGTTGTATGTGTTTCCGGATTGCTTCCGAGCAAGAGGATCATACAACCATGTGGATGTTATTTATTTATGTATCTTAATAGTAAATGTTGAAATAAATGAATGATTGTATGTGTTTCCGGATTGCTTACGAGCAAGAGGATCATACAATCAAGTGGAAGATTAGCTAGCATTGCTAGCATAGAGTTGTTTCTTAACTTGGTAACCATTTCGACGTGATTTGGTAACCTATGCCTTGTTTCTTATGGCCGCGGATCCGCATAGTTGTTGAGTCACTGGTCGCTGACCATGATGAAGTCGCTGGTCGCTGACCAACTCAACTGTTCACTACTCGATGAAGAAATGGATTGTATCGAAGCTGCTGTTGCTAATGATAGGTTTCGCTGATCGTCATTCATTTCGCTTGATATGCTGAGGAAGATTTAAAGTTCAACTTGGTGTGTCGCTGATCAACGTCATCGAGAGCTTTACTTCTTCAAATCAATAAAGGCAAAAGTCACTGCCAGAATAACAGCTAGTCACTGAAGATCTTTAGTTCAAGTCATTATATAAGAGCATGTTAGCTCGCAGTGAGTGAGGAGGATTGCTGCATCTTCAGGGACTATTCAATAAAGCCTCTCAATCATCAAGTACTAAAAGTACTGTACTTATCTATACATCAGCAAGATTGGTTCCAGTTCGAAGTATGTCCGAAAGATTACGTGGCAGCAAGTGATTGGTTTTAAGGTAACGAGATATTTGCGGTAACAGAATTGGGACCCGCAGAATGTTGGTTCATCAGAGTTCAAACCAATCAAGCAGCGACACGTGTCCTTCCAAGATCCTATTTTGTAGGCGATATTTTAGGAACTCTTGTAGTATAAATAGTTCAGTGTTTTGTACTGTAGAGGCTAGTCGTTCAATTCGTGTTAATCACTTGTGTTTCAGTGAGTAGTTTGTCTAAGCACGACTTAGCGATTCATATAGTGAACAGTCAGCGTAATGTCCACTGCTGTTCATCTCGATTGTAATAGTTTAGCTAAGTGTTTGAATTGGATTAACTTTGGTTAATCCATTCCGCATTCAACACTTGTGAATTTTATGATCAATACAATTCACCATTTCAGCTACTATTACATTGTTCTTTGATATTGTTATATATGTTATCTGATATACTCTGTTTCTGTTATAACGATTAAGAACTTTCAATTAACTTAGTTAAAATCAGAAAAAGTTTTTAATTGTATTCAACCACCCCTTCTACAATTAAACTTTACACTTTGCGATTCCAAATCACTAATCAATAGTGATCACGGGACTCTCAATTGGTATCAGAGCAGAGTTGGTTTAACTTCAATTAACCAGGTTTGCAATGGAATCTATAAAGTACAGCTGTGTTGACTCTGACTATCAAAAGGGAAATGGTTCTACAACCAAACCTCCAACTTTTGATCCTTCAAGGATTGAGACTTGGATGTCCCGGATGATGATGTTTTTGGACTTAGTTGATGACCGTCTCTGTAATATCATAACCAATGGTCCACATATCCCAACTACTATTGTTCTTGCTGTAATTGCAACAGCTACTACTCCAGCTATACCAGAAATGGTTTTACCTAAAAGAGAGGAACAATGGACTGATGAGGATAGGCGATTGGTTAGACTTGATAAACAAGCTAAAATCTATATAGGCATGGTACTTCCTGATGAAGTGTTCGAATCAATCAGGCTTTGTAGAACTGCTAAAGATATGTGGGATACTCTTAGGAATATATATATTGGAACTCCTGATATTATTCGCTACAGGGAAGTCAATCTCACTCGCCAGTATGAGCTGTTCGCAATGGAACCAAATGAATCTCTGTCTTCCACTTACACCAGATACCAGTCACTGATGAACAAAATGGAGAAGGCTAGTATAGGCAAGGAACAGAGATTTGTTGTTGAAAAGTTTCTTGAGTTGCTGCCAAGGAAAATCTGGGGAACCATTGCAACGTGTACCAGACAGAGAAATGATTATTCAATTCTGAATTTAACTCAGGTCTATGGTATTTTGCTCAATTGGGAGCAGTCCGAAAAGCAAGCTGATCAGAGTGAGCATATTCGTGCTACTCTTGGAAGTCAGAAAATATCAAATGCCCTTGTAGCAGAGCTTGATGAAATCGATCAGAGACAGAAGTCAAAGGTGTCTAAGAAAAGTTCAAAGTCACTAATAGCTGAAGAAGAAGGTGGTCAAGATGAAGAACAGTCAGATTACGAGTATGATGAAGGACTGGAGAAGCTTGAGAAGGATATGGCCATGATGGTTGCTAATTTCAGAAGGAACACCAGATCAAAAAGATTCGCTGGTGCTCCATCATCTGATAAATTTCAATCCAAAGGTGAATGCTACAAGTGTGGCAAACCTGGTCATTTTGCAGCTGAATGTAGATCAAAGTCAGTAAATCAAGTCCCTGAACCCATGCCAAATGTCAGAAATGACAAGTACAACAAGTACAAGGCAAAATATAAGAAGTTGAAAGAATTGTCAAAATTTGGAAAGAAGAGGAGAAAAGGATTTGTTGCTGAAGAAAGTTCACTCAGCGACTCTGATTCATCCTCTTCATCTGATGATGAAGAAGCAATGCTTTGCCTAGACAAAGATTATTGTTTAATGGCTAATGATGCTGAATTCCATGAAAACATCAAGGAAGTAGCTCAGAAATGTTCAGCATCAGGATGGGACTCTGACAGCATCTACAAAAGCATTCTTAGGGAAACCATCTGGTATTTGGACAGCGGATGTTCCAGGCATATGACAGGATGTAAGTCGCTGCTCAGTGATTATCAGGATGAAAAAGGTCCTGATGTAGTTTTTGGTGATAACAAAGTTGGGAAAACCAAAGGGTATGGTGTCTTAACCAATGGTAATGTAATGTTCAAGCGAGTAGCATATGTAGAAGGTTTGAAGCACAATTTATTAAGCATCAGTCAGTTTGTGCTTCCAAGAACAAGGTATTTTTTGATCATGAAGCTGGTGTTGTTTACAACAAAAAGGGAAGTGTTGTTCTTGCTGCAAATAGGAAAGGGAATACTTATGTGGTCAATATGGATTCAGCACAGTCAGGAACATGTTTTTACTCCAGAACCGTTTCAGAAGAAAAATGGTTATGGCATAAGCGACTTTCTCATCTGAACTTCAAAGCAATTAACAAACTGAGCAAGAATGGTTTAGTCACTGGACTACCAAAAATGTCTTATGACAAAGACAAGCTTTGTTCAGCATGTGAGAAGGGAAAGCATCACAGCTCGTCCTTCAAAAGTAAGCAGACTTCATCAGTAACAGAATGTTTTTACTTGCTTCATATGGATCTGTTTGGACCAGTGAGTACACCAAGTCTTGGAGGAAAAAGGTACTGTTTGGTGATAGTAGATGAATACTCCAGATACACTTGGGTATTTTTTCTCAAAGCCAAAAGTGAAGCTGCCAGCGAGATCATATCCTTTGTCAGGAAAATTGAAAATCTAAATGATGTCACGGTAAAACATCTGAGAAGTGATAATGGTACTGAATTTCGAAATTTTGACCTTGAAATTTTTTGTGATTCAAAAGGTATTTCTCAAAATTTTTCAGCACCAAGAACACCCCAACAAAATGGGGGTGGCAGAAAGGAGAAATAGAACCTTGATTGAATCTGCAAGGTCAATGCTCATTGATGCTGGACTTAAGACCTATTTCTGGGCTGAAGCAGTAAGTACTGCCTGCTACACTCAAAATAGGTCACTGTTTGTCAAAAGGCACAGTAAGACAGCATATGAGCTATTAAGGGGGAGAAAACCTGATATAGGTTTTCTTCATGTTTTTGGTAGTACCTGCTACATTCTAAACAAAAGAGATCACTTAGGAAAGTTTGATCCCAAAGCTGATGAAGGAATATTTGTTGGTTACTCAATCATCTCTAAGCTTTCAGAGTTTATAATAAACGAAGAGAATGTATTGAGGAATCAATGGATGTTACTTTTGATGAATCGTATGATGAGTCACTCACTGATCCAAAAGAATATGAAAATCTTGTTTTTAACAAAATGGATGGTGACTTATCAAATGAAATCAAATCAAATGATAAGAAATATAAAAATTTCTCATCTGATTCTGAAGGTGAAGATAATATTCCTGAAATCAATTCCAGTTCTACTTAAGCTGAGAATAATTCAGGAACTTCATCTTTACCTACAGATGTCCCATCATCATCAACTCAATGTTCAAACCAAAACTCGCATAACAACAATACTCATGCTACAAATGTTGATTTGCCCTCTGAACCCTCACAAAGTAATCAAGTCACTGCTGAACCTTAGCGAATGACTAAGTGGACAAAACATATTGATAATCAATTGATTATTGGTAATCCACAATCCAGGGTTCAGACAAGATCAGCAACTACTAACTTTTGTTTGTTTGTAAGTTTTGTGTCTCTAATGGAACCAAAGAAGGTTGATGAAGCACTTACTGATCATCACTAGATAGCTTCCATGCAAGAAGAGCTATCTCAGTTTGAAAGAAATAAAGTTTGGAAGCTTGTACCACAACCCGCTGGTAAATCAGTGATTGGAACACGATGGGTGTTCAGAAATAAAATGGATGCTGATGGTGTGGTTACAAGAAACAAAGCTAGACTAGTTGCACAAGGTTACTGTCAGCAAGAAGGCATCGATTATGACGAAACCTTTGCACCAGTAGCTAGGCTTGAAGCAATCAGGCTATTTCTTGCTTATGCAGCTCACAAGAAGTTTAAAGTATATCAAATGGATGTGAAAAGTGCCTTTCTGAATGGCAAGCTGCAGGAAGAAGTGTATGTCAAGCAACCACCTGGATTCATTGATCCAAAACATCCGGGTTATGTTTACAAACTTGATAAAGCCCTGTATGGATTAAAACAAACTCCCAGAGCGTAGTATGATACTCTCTCTGTCTACCTGATAAAATGTGGCTACGTCAGAGGCAAAATTGACATCACATTATTTATCAAAAGAGATAAGAGAGATGTCATATTAGTCTAGATCTATGTTGATGATATCATTTTCGAGTCTACTAACAGTGACATGTGCAAGGAATTTTCTGATCTCATGACCAAAAGTTATGAGATGAGCATGATGGGTGAATTAACATTTTTCCTTGGTTTGCAAATAAAACAAACCAAAACTGGAATTTTCATAAGTCAAGGAAAATATGTTAAATATCTGTTAAAGAAATTTGAATTTGCTAATTGCTCAACCCTTGCTACACCCATGTCACCTGCAGTAAAGCTACATGCTGATCCTGATGGTAAATCTGTAAACATTACTGCTTACAGAGGAATGATCGGGTCGCTGCTGTATCTAATTGCTAGTAGACCAGACATTATGTTTACTACATGTCTCTGTGCTAGGTATCAAGATGATCCAAAGGAATCACATTTGCTCGCTGTCAAAAGGATATTCAGATATCTGAAGGGTACTCCTAATCTTGGTCTCTGGTACCCATCTGGTTCAGACTTCTCCCTGAAAGGATACTCTGATTCTGATCATGATGGATGCAAACTGGATAGAAAAAGTACATCTGGTAGCTGTCAATTTCTTCGAGAAAAGCTAGTAAGCTGGTCCAGCAAGAAACAAAACTCAGTCTCAACTTCAACTGCTGAAGCTGAATATGTTGCTGCCAGTGCCTATACTGCTCAAATTCTCTGGATGAGAAATCAGCTCGCTGACTATGGCTTTGACTTCAGTGAAATACCAATCTACTGTGATAGTCAAAGTGCTATGGCCATTGCCAACAATCCAGTAATGCACTCAAGGACAAAGCACATTGATGTCCGATATCATTTCATCAGAGACCATGTGATGAAAGGTGATATTGAATTGCATTTTATCCCAACTGATTACCAACTCGCTGATTTATTTACAAAACCTTTAGATGAGAAAAGATTTAATTTTCTTATCAGCGAGCTTGGCATGTTAAACTTAAATGACTAGCCCAGCTATCAAGCTCAGTTAGTTATTTTTGTTTAAAGGCTTCAATCTTTAAATTTGAGTATCTGTTATGTCTCTATATGACCTATATTGTTATTATCCTTTTTTTTTTTTTTTTGCTGATTTAGTTAGTATTCTAAGTTGTAACTAGATCAGTGAAAGATAAATATAACATAGTTCATATCAGACATAATCTATACTCATTAAAATAATAATAATAATAATAATAATAATAATTTTTTTTAGAGACCTATTCCTTAGCTGATCTTGTTAGTATTCTAAGCTGTAACTCTTTCAGCGAAAAATAAGTCTCTATAAATTATTTTTTTAAACAACACTCATACTTAATGAATAAAAGTTATGATTCATATTTGCCAGTGATCAAATCTCTCTGACTTAGTTAGTATTTTAAGTTGTGACTAAATCAGTGAGATAACATCTCAGGCAAATTGAAAATTATGATTAGTATTCTTGAATATGAGTGTTATTTTTTTTGCATTCAGGGACTCCCTGATTCTTTCATCATTATTTGAAGGGATGTGTCACAAAATTGCACATCTGACACTATTTCTTCCTTACGTCACCTATACTTTGTCGATGCACCTCTCAAATCACCATTAATACCACCAAGCTCCACAATCATCACCCCTATCCCATTTAACATCATCAATAATCACCCCTATGCCACCCCTACTTACCACCATCATCAACCACGATGATTCATTTTTCACCACATACTTCTCACATAACTTCATTATAAAACCAACCCTTCACCTCATTTCACAAATCGCCCACTGTCTGATCATTTCTTTGTCACTCTGCTATAACATTTAAAAAAAAAAAAAAAAAGAGATAGCAAGATCAAAATCAAGTTTTATTCACATCATTTCTACAAGTTTAAAGCTTTTCAAGCCTACGTAGAAACACAGATCTTGCTATAATTTTTTACCATTGAAAACAGAGCACTACAAAGTTTTTACCATTTGCTCTCATTTTTTTTGGGAATCTCTATGACCCAGCATGTAACTTTTGTACATATGTCTGATTCTGCCCCCCAATCGATCATATCACTGTCAAAAACAGTGATCAAAACTGGTCAACCACCATCTCAGAATACTTTACCAACCTCCGCAAAAAATCTCAAAAAGAAGACGTTTTCGGATGCCAAGGATGAAACATCACTGTGGGCATTCTTGCTAAAATCATGCTTTCAAATCACAAACTTTTATCGAGTCAACCCATGAGCCACTCATTATTCTCACAAAAGAATGATGTTTTAAACAAAGGGCAAGTGACATCAGTGGGTGTTAACACACTCTTCGCTGGTGTCACATCACTGGCTACAGACCCGAGCTATCTCTCATCTCTCACTGCACCAGCTGTCAATGTCTCTCTCCAGTCACAGAGAGAGATACAAGCTGATCTCTCTGTTTTCAATGATCCATTAGCTAAAACACAAGCTGATGATGATGAGAAAAACAATCACCTATTACACACAGTATTTCATGCTATCATCAAGGGGGAGAAATATTTAAGTACTGCTGATGATACCAAAGAAACACTGATCTACTTGGTGATATTGTCAAGGGGGAGAAAACGTGCAAATGAATGCAAAAACCAATGTTGCTCATACAACAAATCGCTGATACTTGGAAATCATATCATTGTTGAAATCACTGATGCTATCAAAGTAGCTGATACTTGGAAATCATATCACATGTATTTCCTGTATTTGAGTTACAATTTTCTTTTCTTGGTGATTTTATTCAATATTTGTGCCACTTCAGCTTAGCAATGAATCCTTCTCAAACCTAAGTATCTGAAGATGTAGGTTCATTGATTTTCAGTCGGTTAAAGCTTCATGAGAAGATGTCATGCTGAAGATTGTTGGTTTGAAAGTCTTAAGTCACTATCTCATATAATCGCTGAAGATAGTAGGAATCTCTGCTATTTATCTAATCGCTGAAGATAGTAGATTTAAAGTTTGTGATAGATTAGACATATTGTAACTGAAAAACTATATGTACTTTATATTTTGCAGTTCAATAATATATGATCTTTTGAGAAAACCAAAGTGCAAAACTCAGATCATATCAAAAAGAATCCAAAAAGAAAAATGAATGGATCACAAGTATAAGTCACTGAATGTTTAAAATCTTAAACACTGACTATAAACTTTCACAGCAACAAGTTTGTCTAGGGAGCTTCAATCACAATCATTTAGGGGGAGATTGTTTAGTCACTGGTCGCTGACCATGATGAAGTCGCTGGTCGCTGACCAACTCAACTGTTCACTACTCGATGAAGAAATGGATTGTATCGAAGCTGCTGTTGCTAATGATAGGTTTCACTGATCGTCATTCATTTCGCTTGATATGCTGAGGAAGAATTAAAGTTCAACTTGGTGTGTCGCTGATCAACGTCATCGAGAGCTTTACTTCTTCAAATCAATAAAGGCAAAAGTCACTGCCAGAATAACAGCTAGTCACTGAAGATCTTTAGTTCAAGTCATTCTACAAGAGCATGTTAGCTCGCAGTGAGTGAGGAGGATTACTGCATCTTCAGGGACTATTCAATAAAGTCTCTCAATCATCAAGTACTAAAAGTACTGTACTTATCTATACATCAGCAAGAGTGTTCCAGTTCGAAGTATCTCCGAAAGATTACGTGGCAGCAAGTGATTGGTTTTAAGGTAACGAGATATTTGCGGTAACAGAATTGGGACCCGCAGAATGTATGTTCATCAGAGTTCAAACCAATCAAGCAGCGACACGTGTCCTTCCAAGATCCTATTTTGTAGGCGATATTTTAGGAACTCTTGTAGTATAAATAGTTCAGTGTTTTGTACTGTAGAGGCTAGTTGTTCAATTCGTGTTAATCACTTGTGTTTCAGTGAGTAGTTTGTCTAAGCACGACTTAGCGATTCATAGAGTGAACAGTCAGTGTGTTTGTCCACTGCTGTTCATCTCGATTGTAATAGTTTAGCTAAGTGTTTGAATTGGATTAACTTTGGTTAATCCATTCCGCATTCAACACTTGTGAATTTTATGATCAATACAATTCACCATTTCAGCTACTATTACATTGTTCTTTGATATTGTTATATATGTTATCTGATATACTCTGTTTCTGTTATAACGATTAAGAACTTTCAATTAACTTAGTTAAAATCAGAAAAAGTTTTTAATTGTATTCAACCCCCCTTTCTACAATTAAACTTTACACTTTTCGATTCCAAATCACTAATCAATAGTGATCACGGGACTCTCAATAGTGTTCAGTGTTGATATGTTATTACGATGAAAATGAAGTAAGATGATATATGATGATTGTTTTATAGTGTTTTGAATTAATTGATTAGTTGCCTATATGCTTACTAAGCGGTTGTACTTATTCCTTCCATGTTTCATGTTTTAGGTTCTTCGAGTCAAGAGAAAGGAAAGGGACTATGAAGGGATAAAGTGGGTAGCTATGGGTAGCAAGTGGCATGTGGCAAGTATTCTTATTTCTTATCGTTTTGTGTTCAACTTGTGTAATACTCCCATGTGTCAAAGCTTTTGGAAATCAAATTTAGTATATGTCTTTTGTTGGATGGTTGACTTTGAAGGTCAACTCTGATGTAGAATCAAATATATAAATGTTTTGATACATTTTAGTAAGGTTATGTATATAAGTGTTGTTGTTGTGTTAAAGTTGTGGAAATGGTCAAAGTTATATATGATTGGTTAATTGAAATTCCAAGTATGGTTGAATATGTTGAAATAGTCAAACTGGATAGTATTGGCTGATGAAGTAGTCAAAATATGGTTAATTAGTGAAACGGGTCATAAAGGGTCTATTTGGGTCAAAGAAACGCTTTTAAGCTATGTTTAAGTGAGATAGTGTTATGGTGCTTTTGCTTAGTGCTTTAAGTTTGTTTTGGTATGTTAAATAAGCTTGTAATTAGTTTTGGTCAGATTTCAAGTGGTGTGCAATTTAGTATGTCAATTAAAAGTGGTGTTTTGAGTTCAAAATGGTCATATGTCTAGATTTGGCGTTTTTGAGAGTTTTGGAAAAGTTCGAAAAGGGAAATGTTCATTTTATTGATATAAATGTGCCTGCAAATTTTCAGGGTCTAAGTTTTTATGGTTTAAAACCCCTTTTATTTCACATTTTTGTACTTTATAAACCTCTTTTATCTATGGTTTTAGAGACCTCTTTTTATTTCACAAGTTTGGTTGTTTTTGTTTGTGTTTTGTGTTTAATATACACAATATTGAATAATGGGACCAAATCAATTATGTTTTATGGTTGATGTAAAAAAAAATCTTTCTAAAATTTATGGGCGTTTCATAAGTATTCCAATATTTCAAGTTATTATTTTGGGTTTAGGATCTTCGATTATTGAACTATTAAAGTCAGTTATTTAGTGATTTCATTAAGTATTGTATATTTGATTGTCGGTTATTGAATTTGTTGGGCATGATGAGGTCATTCGAGTCATCAGACTAATCATTTAGATGATTTCAGTTTAGAATTATGCTTGAGGTTGTTTTATTTAAGGGTATTAAGTTATGTGTGTTCCTATGTCTTTAGTTTATCTATTTCTATAATACCATATCGAATTTATTTTTGTAAAACATTTGCTCTTTTTCTTGGCTGTGTAGCAGATTTCATAAATGAATGATGGTAACATGTTTCTTCAACTTATATTAAATTTAGTTAATTTATATGCTCTTTATATGATAATTAGCATTATTATTCAATAATGCATTTTTCTATGATATAAAAGTGAATGAGTGTTTTAAACATTGAATGTGTTTACAACAATTCACTCATTTATATTGTTTTCTATTGGGTGATATTTTACTGGTAACATGCTGAATCTTAAGAACATTTCAAATTTTAAGGATTCTTGCCAAATCAGATACTTATGAGTACTTTATGGTATGCTTTTTATTTTATTTTTTAATAAAATCTTCACGGTTCGATCAATAGATGTAAGACACTTCAAAGTTTTGAATGCGTTTTTTTTCCTGACTAATCTGACCTGGTCTTTTGTACCTATCAATCATGACCGTTATGACCCGTTAATTGACCCATGTGAACCCATTGGAAGTCTTTTGTAGCTATCAGTAAACATAAAAGAATGTAATAGAAGAAACAATTCGGGGAGAATCCAAACTAGAAGAATCCCTAGAGACTTGTGGATGGAAATGATCGAGACCATCGACTACAAGAGAACAATGGCGTTAAGGGAAAGAAAAAAGAGCATCATGGTTATGTCAACCTATGATGAGTTCTTGGGTTGAAATTTGAATGATAGTGCAAAAGGTTAAGTGGAAACTGAAAAAGAAGGCTCAAGAAGGTATATGTACGCTTGAGTGGCTGGATTGTTTATATTATTTTAGGTGCAATGGCAAATTGAAGGTCATTGTTGTGCTCATCAACTAAAATTTTCTTATAGAATAACCTAAACTGATGGTGGGTGGGTGGTTGCCAAAGACAAACAGGGATGGTTAGGTTTATGAGAATAGACGTGGAAAGATGCTTTTGCTGCAATTTTTTTATTTCATAAAAGCTAAAAATGAAAAAAAAAAGTAATTTTCTATCAAACGTGTAATGTTTCTCAATTTCGAGTTCCACAATTATCTTTTCAGTATGTGAGTGTTGTTTATATTTGTGAGTATTTCACGATCATTTTTTAAACGAATATGACAAACTCTTTATATATGAGTATAGAAGATAGAAGATAGAAGATATCTATAATTTGTAAATAAATCCAATTTTTCTCAATTTTAGGATCAAACAACCGTAACTAACACTTTAATATCCATTAATATGTTATGCAAGTTAAATCGGTTATAAAAATTCAAATAATCATGGGGTCAATGTTTTGTAACCTAAATTAATTAAGATTTAATAATCCCTCTCTCCTCTTATATATTAAAAGAGGGTATAATTACCCTAATCAAATTTTACTTAGCTTTTATGTCTATAACTACCCCTAAGTATGATTATCCAATAAATCTCTAGCCTTATTATTAAAGTACCATATTACCATTCCTTGATAAAAAAAAAAAAAAAAAAAAAAGGGCATCTCCAATCTTTTCCTATTTCTTTCCCAATTCAAATTTCAAAGCCGTCTGCAAAAAGAACTGTAACACCCCCGAAATTCACTGTTTTGCGGAAGCATACATGGGTGTTACTAATCAATATACAAAGCACAAGATATACAGCAAACGACCTCTAAATGAGACGTTTTGAAAATTTGTTACATTCCATAGATATAATGTTTGAAAACTTAGTGTTTTCGTATACAAAATGTAGTTTCCCCTAGAGTCCACGCGTATAGCGGGAGATTCTATTACATAATCGTAATCTACAAAAGATAATACTAAGAATCTCCGTTAATGCAGTTGTGTTGAAATCATGCGACTCTAGCTAAAATCCTGGAGTAATCCTACTCCATCCGGGTACCTGAGAAAACATGCTAAAAAGTGTCAACCAAAAAGGTTGGTGAATCTCACAGGTTTGTAAATAATATCGGCTTTGAACACGAGATTTCATTAGTAGTGCCCGTAGGCGTAAAATCAGCCATTGCAATCCAGCAATCGTAAAATCAGTATTTGCAATCCAGCAAATGTAAATAAATAAGTTTATACCGTTGCCATGAGGCTCATAATCGAAGCTTAACCCGTAAATAATAACTTTGCTCCCGTGACATGCTCGTAATTGAGCAAGCATCAGTAACGAATAAGTTGTCACCCGTTTATACGTGTAAATCGGTACGTGGCAGCGCTACTGCCCCGGGTGGGGAGGGTCATTTCCCTAATGGATCCATTAACTACTGTTCGCGCTTAAGTCCATAACTAACGATATATGATGGAGAGACTTCTGTAAATAGTAACAACTCATGCAATTCCGTTTGGTATAGTAAACAGTTTAGTACTTGTGTTCAAGAAAATAAGTAGCATGTATCTCCCCCAATAAGATAAAACAGTAAAAGTGGGGCCGTAAGACTCACCTGAGTCTTTGCAAGTACGTTTATATCAATAAACGAGTAAGTAATATCAACCGTAGGTTCTCCGAACCCGTAACCTTCAAATGCCTAAACATATAAATTTAAGTAAGTAGATGTCTCGCAAGACCATCTAGGCTAGTTGTTTACACAACTCATTATGTCCAAGTGTTTGTTTAGTAATCCGTTTGTAGTTTGAAAACAAATATGGCCCGTTGGTGACGGTTTGTAATAATGATTCAAAGTGTTATCATTTATAACGCAATTTAGTGTAATTGTAATAGAAAGTATGTTCTATGACGTTTGTTAAGTCGTATGACATAAGTATTTGAAGTTGTGTAAGTTCGACACTTAGTAAAATCTGACTTTTCAAGGTTCTGGTTTGTGCGACGTAGCATGCGACGTAGCATGCGACGTAGGGTGCGACGTAGGCAGGTACGTCGCATGATGCGACCTTCGCAAATCAATGCGACGTAGGAGGCGACGTTAAAGTCTACGTCGCTATGTGCGACGTCCGCAAGTTAATGCGACGTAATAGGCTGCGTCGCTAGTGCGACGTTGGGATTTTTGTGCGACGTAGGCCGCGACGTCGCTAAATGCGACGTTTTGAGCTACGTCGCAGATAGTCCAGCGTCTCTGCGACGTAGCGGTCTGATCGGAATTTGGTGGCCGGAAAATCGGTCGAAAAGCTTCCGTTCGGTCCAAATCTTTTACCCAACCCATTTTTGGACATTTTAAGCATATATAAACCATAAAAACGTAAAAATGAGCAAAAACGGAGAGTTTCGGGTTTTATCGGAAACTTACAAAATGTCGGATAGAAAATCCGAAAAGATAGGAATGTAGATCGTGTTGTCGTGGTCACTTTTCTCCAAAAGAGTGGTATGATTCGGCGAGGTTTCGTGGTGTTATTTTGCGATTTTAGTGATGAAATTGGTTTGGTGATTGAAAGTAAAAGAAAGAGAGAGAGAGAATGGAAAATGAAAATGGGGAAAAAGAAGGAAAGTGGTGATTTAGGTGGGAGATCCCCACCGTTTTCAGTGTACGCCCCGCGCTCCGTGCGGTGTTCGTTTCCCCCGTCGTTTAAACGTTATATTTTTAAAAGGTGACGGGAATATTTTAATGAAATACCTTGAAATTAATTATAAAAACATTTGTCGAAGTATTAAAATTTTTAACTTGCGTTTAATACGTATTCGCTAAATTATTTAAAATGTCGTCGCGATATTATAATCAATGTTTGTTCGCTGTGTATTTTATATAATAAAATACGTTCTCATTATTTAGGTAAGTTTCTGTCACCAACGTCCAAGTAACTGTGTCGGACTCCGTCCGGTTAATTCGTACGATTAATCCAAATCGCGTAAGTACACACATATATATATAATTCACCTTATATATATATACAAATAGAGTCTGCAATTAGTCCTATTACATACTAATTACAACTAGTTACAACTAATTAGGCATAATTAATTATCCTAATTTAGCAGGTGTTACATTCTCCCCTTGTTAAAGAAATTTCGTCCCGAAATTAGTTCGTGTGCACAGATGGTGCGTTGTCTGGGAAGAGATGTGGGTATTTCTGTCGCATTTGGTCTTCCCGTTCCCAGGTGAACTCAGGGCCGCGCCTAGAATTCCACCTGACTTTTACTATGGGAATACGACTCTGTTTCAATTGCTTGACCTCTCGGTCCATGATTTCCATAGGTTTCTCGACAAAATGAAGTTTATCATCGATTTGAATTTCGTCGAGCGGTATAATCAGCGTCTCGTCAGACAGACATTTCTTCAAGTTAGAAATGTGGAATGTGTTGTGTACGCTGCTAAGTTCAGCAGGAAGTTGCAGGCGATAGGCCACTGGACCAATCCTTTCAAGGATTTCGAATGGTCCGATGTATCTAGGATTTAGTTTGCCTCGTTTCCCGAATCGAATAACACCTTTCCACGGTGCCACCTTGAGAAGTACCTTGTCTCCTACCTGGAACTCAAGGTGTTTGCGTCTCACGTCAGCATAGCTTTTCTGACGATCACGTGCGGCTTTCAGCCGGTTTTGAATACTAACGATTTTCTCAGTAGTTTCTTGAATGATTTCTGGACCCGTGAGTTGGGAATCTCCTAACTCAGTCCAACAGATGGGTGATCGGCACTTACGCCCGTAAAGTGCCTCAAAGGGTGCAGCCTTTATGCTGGTATGATAACTGTTGTTGTACGAGAACTCGCACAACGGTAAGTGATTTTCCCAAGAAGTACCGAAGTCAACTACGCAGGCTCGTAGCATATCCTCCAGTGTTTGAATAGTTCGCTCGCTTTGGCCATCGGTTTGCGGGTGATAAGCAGTACTCATATCCAGACGAGTACCAAGAGATTTCTGTAATGATTGCCAAAAGTTAGAAGTAAAACGGCTGTCCCTATCCGAGATGATCGAGATAGGTACACCGTGTCGCGAGATGATTTCTTTGACATAGATGCGAGTCAGACGCTCCATCTTGTCGGTTTCCTTGATGGCCAGAAAATGAGCAGATTTCGTGAGACGGTCCACGATCACCCAAATGGTATCGCAACCATTCGAAGTTTTTGGTAGTTTGGTAATAAAGTCCATGGAAATCTGTTCCCATTTCCATCGCGGAATTTCAGGTTGTTGGAGCAACCCCGAGGGTCTTTGGTGTTCGGCCTTGACTTTGGAACAGGTTAGGCATTTACTGACGTACAAGGCAATGTCAGCTTTAATGTTAGGCCACCAATACAACCCTTTGATGTCCCGATACATCTTGTCAGAACCAGGATGTATAGAGTATCGAGATTTGTGAGCTTCAGTCATCACCAAATCTCGCAAGTTTCCGAATTTGGGTAACCACACCCGGTTAGAGAAGTATCGAGTTCCATCGGGTTTGATTTCGAGTTGTTTATCCAAGCCTCGCAAGGCTTCATTTTTCAAGTTTTCATCGTTGAGTGCTTCGAGTTGAGCGGTGAGGATTTGAGAAGGGAGCTCGTTATGAATTGTCATAGAGAGTGCTCGGACTCGAAGGGGTTTCACTCGTCCTTTTCGGCTTAAGGCATCGGCAACTACGTTAGCCTTGCCCGGATGGTATTTGATCTCGCAGTCGTAGTCACTAAGTAACTCAACCCAGCGACGTTGCCTCATGTTTAGATCTTTCTGATCGAATATGTGTTGGAGACTTTTGTGATCGGTAAAGATGGTGCTTTTCGTACCGTAGAGATAATGCCTCCAGATTTTCAATGCGAAGACCACAGCACCTAACTCAAGGTCGTGGGTCGTATAGTTTTTCTCGTGGATTTTTAGTTGTCGCGAGGCATAGGCAATGACTTTTTCCCGTTGCATTAACACACAACCAAGTCCTTGGTGTGAGGCGTCGCAGTAAACTACGAAATCGTCGGTGCCCTCGGGTAAGGACAAGATTGGTGCACTGCAAAGTTTGTTTTTCAATAGCTGGAAGGCTGACTCCTGTTTATCCGTCCAATCGAACTTCTTATCTTTCTGAGTCAGTGTGGTTAGGGGAACAGCTATTCTTGAAAAGTTTTCGATGAATCGGCGGTAGTAACCAGCAAGACCTAAGAATTGTCTCACTTCGGTTGGAGTGGTCGGTGACTCCCAGCCCTTGATTGCTTCAATCTTGGCGGGATCAACATGAATTCCTTGGCTGTCAATCACGTGCCCGAGGAATTGAACGGTTCGAATCCAGAACTCACACTTAGAGAATTTGGCATATAACTCTTCGTGTTTAAGAAGTCCTAGAATGGTTTTCAGATGTTGAGCATGTTCCTGCTCGTTGCGAGAGTAAATCAGAATATCATCGATGAACACAATGACGAATTTGTCAAGATATGGTTTGCACACCCGATTCATAAGGTCCATGAATACGGCCGGTGCGTTGGTCAACCCGAATGGCATCACTTGGAATTCGTAATGCCCATAACGAGTTCGGAAAGCTGTCTTTGGGATATCATTGTCACGGACTCGGAGTTGATGATAACCCGACCGTAGATCAATCTTTGAGTAAACACTCGATCCCTGGAGTTGGTCAAACAGGTCATCGATTCTAGGAAGTGGGTACCGATTCTTTATGGTTAGCTTATTCAGCTCTCGGTAGTCGATACACATGCGGAAAGATCCATCTTTCTTTTTCACGAATAAGACCGGAGCTCCCCAAGGCGAGGAACTTGGTCGAATGAATCCTCTGTCCAGGAGTTCCTGTAGTTGGTTAGACAACTCCTGCATTTCGGATGGTGCTAAACGGTAAGGGGCTCGTGCCACGGGTGCAGCTCCGGGCACAAGTTCGATTTGAAATTCAACTTGTCTAGGTGGCGGAAGTCCAGGCAAGTCTTCAGGAAAGACTTCCGGGAAATCCCGCACGATCGGAACATCCTCAAGTCGCTTCTCCTCCGACTTCTTCTCCGTTACATGTGCGAGGATGGCTTGATACCCTTTTCGTAGGTATTTTCTCGTTTTCAGACAGGATACAATATTCAGATTCCGTCTACCGGTCTCCCCTTGTAGGACTAAGGTTCCACCAGAGACAAGAGGTATGCGAACGAGTTTGTCATGACAGATGATTTCAGCTCGGTGCTTGGATAACCAATCCATACCGACAATAATATCGAAGCTGCCGATCTCGACAGGGATTAAATCAATGGGAAACGTTTCGTTCGTGAGGTTAAGTGTACAGTTATGTATGATGCTATCAGTTTCAATCAGTTTGCCGTTTGCTAATTCTACAATGTATTTAGCATCTAAGGCAGTGGGAGTAATATCAAGTAAAGGGCTAAATTTCTCAGAAATGAAGCTTCTATCGGCACCGGTATCAAATAACACAGAAGCGGTAAGGTCGTTGAGAAGGAACGTACCCGTCACGACGTTCGGGTCTTGTCTGGCTTCCCCAGCCTTGATAACGAATGATCTGCCGCGAGCAGGGTTGTTGTTGTTTTTCAGTTTTGGGCAATTTTTCTTGAAATGCCCTGTATTTCCGCACCCAAAGCAGGCCTTTGGTGCATTAGTGTTGGGGGTGGGAATGTTGGTTCGACAATCCTTGGCTAGATGCCCGAACCGTTTGCAGTTGGAGCAAGGGCAAGAACCGTCATGATGGCGGCTGCATTTGGAACAGTAGGGCTTGTTCCCGCTGTACCCTTTCTTTTCCGAAGTTCCAGATGTATAAGCCTTAATGTACTCAGGCTTTTTGTTGGAGGTTTGGTTGGATGAGTTGGGGTTTCCTTCCCACTTGCGTTTGTTGTTTGCAGATGGGGTTGAAGTTGCACCACGGCGGACAGAGTTTGCCGTTAGTTCATGGGCCATACGGATGGCGCTCTGAATAGTACCTGGTTTGGAAGAAGTCACCAGGTCCTGTAGTCTCTCAGGAAGACCATCAACGAATTTCTCAATCCTCTTGTACTCAGGATCGACCATGGTTGGGCACAGAAGTGCCAGTTGGTGGAAACGGTTGGTATATCCGGTGATATCATCACCCTGCATCTTGTGGTTCCAGAATTCCACTTCTAGTTGTTTCAATTCATCCCTGGGGCAATACTCGCCCCTCAACATCTTCTTCAACTCCTCCCACGGGAGTTGGTAAGCAGTAGCAACACTCACAGTCTGGGCATAAGTGTTCCACCAGGTGAGTGCGGTGTCAGTAAAGGTGCTAACAGAGAACTTAACTTTATCTCCCTCCGCACAGTTGCAGATAAGAAATACGGACTCAACTTTCTCGATCCAGCGTACTAGACCGATAGCTCCCTCGGTACCTGCAAAGTTTAGAGGTTTGCAGTTCTGGAAGTCCTTGTAAGAACAAGGTTTAGCAGCAGCGGTTTCAGCAGCATCACTGTTCCTCGTGGAACTTGTTGGAGTATTCCTAGCCAAGGCTTCAGTAACAGCCTGGGTTATAAGGGAGGTAATCTGGGCATCTGTGTATGGTCTGGTCTTTGGCGGCATGATTCTTCAATAAAAGAAATGAAGATACATAAGATTTTTGTAGGAACTTGTAATTGTCACAGATGTACATGTATAACAGCAGTAATACATAACATCAACATGGGAAATGACAATTTATGTGAGTTGAAATAACAAGGAAAGTTTGATAGATAATGTGGGTTCAAAGGTTACATCCTACAGAGATATAAGAAAGGTGTCGGGAATTGTTACATCCGACTAGTTTATAGAGTAGGTCGTTCGGTGTTGTTCCAGTTCAAGATTTTCGAGTCTTTGTTCCTGACGGCGGAATTGGGTAGTCAATGTTGGCAACGCAAGATGTGCCGAGTTCTGAGAGTTATGTACAGGATAAGGGTTGGTCCGAGGTGACCTTGTGTTCCTCCTGGGTACTCGTGGGTTCCGTGACCCATGTGAGTGAGAGTGTGACGGATTAGGTGGTGTGTTTGCCATTCCTGTGGCAGAATGTAAGTAAGACGAGGCTAATATATATACATATATCATATCCAGCCTATTGTCTAGCACGTATCAAGTAATGGTCCGGTTCTCTCGTGGTCAGAGTCAACTAACGTATCCCCGTTCAACATAATCATTTCAGACCTTACATCATCTTTTCTTAATTGTACATAGTTGATCAGGCTATGTTAAATTAAAGTCGTATGCTGTAATTTCTGAACCAGTCATGTCTAATAAGAGAATACTGCCTAACGGTCATAGTCTAGGCCCACTAAATGCAACCTAGTTCACTATAACCTTAGGCTCTGATACCAATCTGTAACACCCCCGAAATTCACTGTTTTGCGGAAGCATACATGGGTGTTACTAATCAATATACAAAGCACAAGATATACAGCAAACGACCTCTAAATGAGACGTTTTGAAAATTTGTTACATTCCATAGATATAATGTTTGAAAACTTAGTGTTTTCGTATACAAAATGTAGTTTCCCCTAGAGTCCACGCGTATAGCGGGAGATTCTATTACATAATCGTAATCTACAAAAGATAATGCTAAGAATCTCCGTTAATGCAGTTGTGTTGAAATCATGCGACTCTAGCTAAAATCCTGGAGTAATCCTACTCCATCCGGGTACCTGAGAAAACATGCTAAAAAGTGTCAACCAAAAAGGTTGGTGAATCTCACAGGTTTGTAAATAATATCGGCTTTGAACACGAGATTTCATTAGTAGTGCCCGTAGGCGTAAAATCAGCCATTGCAATCCAGCAATCGTAAAATCAGTATTTGCAATCCAGCAAATGTAAATAAATAAGTTTATACCGTTGCCATGAGGCTCATAATCGAAGCTTAACCCGTAAATAATAACTTTGCTCCCGTGACATGCTCGTAATTGAGCAAGCATCAGTAACGAATAAGTTGTCACCCGTTTATACGTGTAAATCGGTACGTGGCAGCGCTACTGCCCCGGGTGGGGAGGGTCATTTCCCTAATGGATCCATTAACTACTGTTCGCGCTTAAGTCCATAACTAACGATATATGATGGAGAGACTTCTGTAAATAGTAACAACTCATGCAATTCCGTTTGGTATAGTAAACAGTTTAGTACTTGTGTTCAAGAAAATAAGTAGCATGTATCTCCCCCAATAAGATAAAACAGTAAAAGTGGGGCCGTAAGACTCACCTGAGTCTTTGCAAGTACGTTTATATCAATAAACGAGTAAGTAATATCAACCGTAGGTTCTCCGAACCCGTAACCTTCAAATGCCTAAACATATAAATTTAAGTAAGTAGATGTCTCGCAAGACCATCTAGGCTAGTTGTTTACACAACTCATTATGTCCAAGTGTTTGTTTAGTAATCCGTTTGTAGTTTGAAAACAAATATGGCCCGTTGGTGACGGTTTGTAATAATGATTCAAAGTGTTATCATTTATAACGCAATTTAGTGTAATTGTAATAGAAAGTATGTTCTATGACGTTTGTTAAGTCGTATGACATAAGTATTTGAAGTTGTGTAAGTTCGACACTTAGTAAAATCTGACTTTTCAAGGTTCTGGTTTGTGCGACGTAGCATGCGACGTAGCATGCGACGTAGGGTGCGACGTAGGCAGGTACGTCGCATGATGCGACCTTCGCAAATCAATGCGACGTAGGAGGCGACGTTAAAGTCTACGTCGCTATGTGCGACGTCCGCAAGTTAATGCGACGTAATAGGCTGCGTCGCTAGTGCGACGTTGGGATTTTTGTGCGACGTAGGCCGCGACGTCGCTAAATGCGACGTTTTGAGCTACGTCGCAGATAGTCCAGCGTCTCTGCGACGTAGCGGTCTGATCGGAATTTGGTGGCCGGAAAATCGGTCGAAAAGCTTCCGTTCGGTCCAAATCTTTTACCCAACCCATTTTTGGACATTTTAAGCATATATAAACCATAAAAACGTAAAAATGAGCAAAAACGGAGAGTTTCGGGTTTTATCGGAAACTTACAAAATGTCGGATAGAAAATCCGAAAAGATAGGAATGTAGATCGTGTTGTCGTGGTCACTTTTCTCCAAAAGAGTGGTATGATTCGGCGAGGTTTCGTGGTGTTATTTTGCGATTTTAGTGATGAAATTGGTTTGGTGATTGAAAGTAAAAGAAAGAGAGAGAGAGAATGGAAAATGAAAATGGGGAAAAAGAAGGAAAATGGTGATTTAGGTGGGAGATCCCCACCGTTTTCAGTGTACGCCCCGCGCTCCGTGCGGTGTTCGTTTCCCCCGTCGTTTAAACGTTATATTTTTAAAAGGTGACGGGAATATTTTAATGAAATACCTTGAAATTAATTATAAAAACATTTGTCGAAGTATTAAAATTTTTAACTTGCGTTTAATACGTATTCGCTAAATTATTTAAAATGTCGTCGCGATATTATAATCAATGTTTGTTCGCTGTGTATTTTATATAATAAAATACGTTCTCATTATTTAGGTAAGTTTCTGTCACCAACGTCCAAGTAACTGTGTCGGACTCCGTCCGGTTAATTCGTACGATTAATCCAAATCGCGTAAGTACACACATATATATATAATTCACCTTATATATATATACAAATAGAGTCTGCAATTAGTCCTATTACATACTAATTACAACTAGTTACAACTAATTAGGCATAATTAATTATCCTAATTTAGCAGGTGTTACAAGAACGACCTCTTCCATCTACGAAGAAAAGAAAAAAATCCGTCAGCGCTTTTCACATGCTTGGTTCCAGGTTTTTTCATTCACCAATTGTATCTCTATCTATATATATGTGTATATCTGTGTGAGGTTTAACATAATTATAATCTAATTCAATCCATCTTCAACTTATGCCCTAGGGTTTGATTGTTGCTACCATGAATTTCATTTTGTTCATCATCAACATTAGGTATTGCGATTTTTGTTGTTTTTATTTGATCCGAAATTTTGTTCATCATCAACATTTTTTCTTTTAATTTTGCAGGTGAAGATGACATGATTAGGGAATGTGGAGATGATACAAAAACAAATGGTATTGGTTTATGCCTCTTCACCATATTTTATTTACTTACAATTTTTATTCACTCCATTTCATGAGCAAGGATTATGTAGAAGACCTGTTTGTACCTCAATGTTATTGGCAACTTTAGGAATGTTTCAAGTATGTATATATCAGGCACTCTTGCTAATACTTCGCGGGAGGGTGTTAGCAACTTTTTGAAATACGGTGCACGCAGCTCTTGTCAGTCGAAAAGACAATATGATGACACTCGTGACCATGATTCTGCTAACAAGGTTAGTTTTATTGACTTGAACTTGCAAGCATAGAACAAATATTGTGAAGATATACTTCGTATCAATATCCATGTGTAAATTGGTGCCTTGTAATACATGTATGGAGTGATTTGATTTGTCTTTATTGAAAAAGGATGAAATACATGTAACGCCAACGAGCCCACACCAGACCGCCCCAGGCCCATCATGTGATAAGTACTCTTCTAGAGAAAGGTGAGGTGAGAGGATTTGTGAACACTTTAAGTCATCCTTGTGGGGTGGACAATGACTGGTGCCAAAGGCACACAGGATCAGGGTGTTCCCGCAAAATTACATTTTTTCCGGATAATCACCTAATCGCTCTTTTGGTAACCAACAGTAACATTTTACGGCAAATATATGATTTCTTGGTATTGAAATCAATATAGATATTATTGACAACACCATTTATTGTAATGTATTTGTAAACTTACACTCCTCATATGTTTACCATAGTATGAATATATGTAGCTTTATAGAATTTCACCATGATATTTATCTAACTTAATTTATGTATTAATATATGCAACATCTGACAATTGACTATTGACTTCCAAAGCACAAAGATGGTGCTGAGAATAAGCAATTGCTGATGTCTTTTCGATATCAACATGCAACAGATTTCTGAAACAGATGCTTATGGTGCGGTTATACTGGTCGATCATGTAGAGTTACCCACACATCAACATGTATACAATGCTCCTCTCCTCGAGGTACTTCCATTTTAAATTAATCGACTTTATAAGTGGCGATTTTGACCCATTCAATTGGGTTATGTTATGTCTTAACCTCTACAATCAGTAACATAATCATTTTATGGTGCAATATCATGGAACACAAAACTGTGCTACTTTGAATCTTGCAATCAAAGTGTAAGTAGGCAATTCTTAGAAGAAAGCAAGTGTCCAATGGACATGGTAAGTATTTTGAAATCAGATGGTATCACAAAGGTATTGGAAAACATAATTGCAAGAGAGCGTATCATTTGGATTGGAAATAAAATGGTTCAAGATTGTACAAGAAGGTGTCATGAAGGGCATTATAGTTTTGATAAAAATGTTAAAATACTACATAGGAAACATGATACAAAAGAAAGGGGGTGTGATGATTCAGAATTTTGGGACTAAAGATGGAAACTGCAAGAAGTTTTTTGACATGATTTTGAAGGAACTTTGATTTCAAGAAGTCAAACTTTAATTTTGCAATAAATTGTAACAATGAAGTGCATAGGAGCTTGAATATTGGTATAGCTCAGTTTGTCATAGGATCAATCATATGATTGGTATTTTAGCATGTAATAGTTTGGGATATGTCCCCTTTGGATATGCATAAAGTTTGGATCTACATAAAGGGGACATAAAGTTAGGACATACACTTACATTGATTTAATGTGCAAACTCTCCTTGGTTTTGTCAATCTCAAGCTCTATCAAACGATTAAACTGAAATATCTACCTATCCTTGATCCCTGACTTAAAGGTTTAGCAGAAGGTATGGACTTGTTGTCACGTAATGTATCACACCCCGCCAGCCGTTAATCACGATCAGTACCAATTAAACCATGCGGAAGCTCAATGATGTGACGGGGCGTGTGCAGATTAAATCAACCAATAAATACACATACATACTCAGAGCATATGGCTATTGCACAACATAATAGATAAGGATGCCATTTTAACACAGTTGTTACAAAAGTAATATGACTATGTAAGTCGTACAGTAGTAATAGTGTTAAAACATTTAAGTTTTACATTACATAAGTTTAAAATAAGATTTCATAAGTATAATCGCAAGGTATGCAGTAATACAAAGGAAATCCTCAAAATCTGTCCCAAAGGTATGTGGCATCCTAAATAGTCCAGGGTTGTCCATCCTGAATGCATGCGATTCTTACTTACGTAGCTAATTTCCTGCAAAACATAGAAAGAAAGTCGTCAACAAATATGTTGAGTGAATTCACAGGTTTTAAATAAGTATGTGGTATGTTAAACCATTTATGTTTGTAATATTGAAATGTTATTCAATAGATAATTGTTTGCAGGTTTTGTAAAATATAAGTTTGTAGGGTTGTTACCCTAAAATACAGTTTTATGTGGGTGGTTACCCAAAAAGTATGTATGGTTGTTAACCAGTGTATAAAAGATGACCGGTATGTATTCCGGTAAAAACAGTTACATGATATGTTAATCCTAAACAGTATGTGGGAATGCTTAGACTATAATCCCCTGAAAGGTGAGCTAAACCTCGCAGGTTAAAGTAACGCGACCTAACCCTATAACAAAACCACAACCAAAACTTATGTTGTTTGCATGAAGGACATTTAAGTATACGCTCCATCCACAGGAGGGTCATCACGGCAATAGTACTATTCGTATACTCAGTGGCTAGAGTCACCTAGCTAATGGTTATAGTTTGCATGACATAAGAACTTTTCATGCATACATTGGGAGTCTGGGTCCGTACTAGGATTTGTCATCTAATTCCCAACACATTTGTGAAAGGGTCATTTCATATCAAACAGTTGTATAAAGCAATAAAGCATTTATGTAATTTGCTGCATGTGTTCGCATGCAGTTTCTATGTTTACACCCCTATGTTTAAAACTGAAAACATTTAAAAGAGGGGCTGTGAACTCACGGTGATTTGCTCGGAATGAAAGCTAGCAGCCAATAGATAAAAGCCCAAGGTATGTTAACCTATATACAGTAAATGTATTACATAAGTACATTTGATTGGTTTAATCAACTTATGTTAACGATTTGTTTGTTTAGAAGAAATTGTTGATTTCTTAATAATATAAGTTGTTAGCTTTGTTAGTGACATTGTGTTGAAATATCGTTATTATTTCTCACATCGTACACTTGTTAAGTGTACATATCAATTAGTAATTGTCTATTTAACGGAAGGTCATTTTGTTTCATTCGTACATATACTTGTTGTATATTATTAAGTCATGTGTATATATGTTAATCGTATAGACATACATATAATTCCAATACGTTGTTTACGTATAAAAATATAAGTTTTCATTTGTCGAGAAAATGTTCATTTGTGAAATTGGTTTCAAGTGCCGGTTTGTGTATATGTATAACATATGTTCTTGTATATATCTGTATATGTGGTAATACGTTGTTTACGTATTTAAAACGTTATAAGTTTTATTTGTTATAAAACTCATTAAAATGTTTATTCCTGTTTATAGAATAAAGTATATATCATTGCATTTAAAGTCGTCGCGTTCGTTTACTAAGCTTAAATTTCCCGATAGTGTAATCGTATCCAAATCGTATCATTTAATAAGTTCGTATATATATATGTGTTATATATATATTTGTATATCGTTTGTTCGTACGAAATAATTAGGTTAAATGTCCATGTCTCAGATGTATCTCATTCATGTATTGTTAACAGTTTACAATGTCTCGGTGATGTATCGTATAAATGAAATCGTTAACGGACTTGTTGGTATAAAATAAAAGTTAAGGTGTTGACCAGGGTTGGGAATCCGCCGGATTCTAAATGAATCCGCCGGATCCAATCGAGTTCAAGAGGATCCGCCGGATCGGGTCGAGATCCGCCGGATCTAAAGTGTATTTTACTCGTGCATCGTAGTCGTTCACAAGTCGTGTGCGTGTGAAGGTTGGGATCTGCCGGATCCTACGTGGATCCGCCGGATCTTGAGTGTCATTTACTCGGTCATCGAAGTTTAAACGATCGTGGTGTGCGGGTCAGACACGGGAATCCGTCGGATTCGCCATGAATCTGCCGGATTCGTATGGTTTTCAGTAGAGGATCCGCCGGATCCTGGGGAGATCCGCCGGATCTTGGCTCGTTTCAGTCCCCAGTTCGTGACAAATATATATATATTCATGTTTTGTTTGGTCCCAATATTTTATACATCAATACCAAATGTTTATATTAGTGTTATATGTCGTTTTTACAAGTTATTACGTTATTTTAACAAGTTTCCATGCATCGATTTTGTTTTTGAAGTTTTGGTTTTAAGAACCCATTTCAAGAATCAATCATGTAATCGTCACATTTATTTGTTATATGTATTGATTATGATGTTTAAACAAGTTGTATAACGAATTTTAAGCAAAGAAAACAAAGAATCGAAAGTTCCTTACAAAAGAGTTTGTGATGGAGATGATGATACGAGATGAAGATGATGATGATGTTGCTCCTGGCTTGTTGTTCTACTCCACTTCCTGCTTGTTGTTGCCTCTGTGATTTTGCTTAGTTGAGAAGAAAAAGAAAATGGTGTGTGTGTGTGTGTGTTTGTGTGTGTGTGTGTTGAAGAGATCACAAAGAGGGAATGGAGGGAGTATGAAAATCAAACGGGTATGGGAGTGATACAACAACTGGTCTCTCAATTATTGAGGTTGGTGGCTATTTTAGACCCGTTAATTTCGAGTACGGGTATAATTATAGCAATATAAAAGTAAACTTTTTATATTTTTATTTCGTAGGTGTTCTCCTGGTTCGTTATTTAAGTTCAGAATGATGATGTTAACGTTATTCTTGATTGTTGTACAATTCTGTACATTTTACTACGCGCATTCATTTGAGCACCAAATTTCAGTTGAATTACAATTTCATGTTTTGAGGTAATGTTCTAAATACTTTCAAACGAATCACGAAAATAACGTTTTTGTGATTTGTGAATTCTGTGTACGATTTACAATTATTTCTGTTCGTTTTATAATACGTTTTATGTTAAACGTATAATTAAGCCATTTTATCTATATGTTATAGATATATAAATACTCGTAATTAATAATTGAATTATTAATAATTTTTGTGCCACGAACTTTTGTTATTTATTTTTGTCGGGTTCGTTCCGATATATTTGTACGTAATTATAAATAGTTACGTATTAAGTAATACTTTTTGTTTTAAAAGTACTGGGCTTGCTAGGCTTACATCACATCAAAAAGTTTTGTTAAAACTTAACCAGGAAATTAGCGTAAGAATGCACATGCTTAATTGTTAATTAATACCTAATTTGGAGAGTTGTCACATAATGAGTTGATAATAGATTACCATAATTGGTGCCTCGCTTTATGTAGAGAAGTATATTAAGTACTCTATCAAAATACATGGAAACTTTATATGAATTTGTACATATTTGTGTGCTTTGACAAGGTTTGTTGATGCCAAACACCGGACAGTTGGAGCAAATAATGAGGACTCTGTTCTTAAAATTGCCTAAAGGATCAACTTTCTGATCAAATGGGTCAGAGGAGTGATAAGTTTACATGAAGTCTAATCTTGATGCACGGCAGCAATTTTGTAACACCCCCGAAATTCACTGTTTTGCGGAAGCATAGTTTGGGGTGTTACTAATCAAATATCACAGCACAAAGATAAGGTAAACGACATCTATATGCAATGTTTGTAAATTAGTTACATTCCTTAGATATATTGTTTGAAAACTTAGTGTTTTCGTATACAAAAATGTAGTTTCCCTAGAGTCCGCGCGTGTAGCGGGAGATTCTATTACATAATCAAAATATACAAAAGATAATGCTAAGAATCTCCGCTAATGCAGTTGTGTTAAAATCATGCGACTCTAGCTAAAAATCCTGGAGTAATCCTACTCCATCCGAGTACCTGAGAAAACATGCTAAAAAGTGTCAACCAAAAGGTTGGTGAATCTCACAGGTTTATAAGTAATATCAGCTTTGAACACGAGATTTCATCAGTAATGCCCGCAGGCGTAAAATTAGCAATTTCAATCCAGAAATCGTAAACCAGTATTTGCAATCCCGCAAATGTAAGTAAGTAAGTTTATACCGTTGCCATGAGGCTCATAATCGAAGCTTAACCCGTAAGTAATAAGTTTGCTCCCGTGACATGCTCGTAAATGAGCAAGCATCAGTAACGAATAATTAGTCACCCGTTTCTACGTGAAAATCAGTACGTGGCAGCGCTACTGCCCCGGGCGGGGAGGGTCATTTCCCTAATGGATCCATTAACTAGTGTTCGCGCTTAAGTCCATAACTAACGATATATGATGGAGAGACTTCTGTAAATAGTAAACAACTCATGCAATTCCGTTTGGTATAGTAAGCAGTTTAGTACTTGTGTTCAAGAAAAATCAGTAGCATGTATCTCCCCCAATAAGATAAAACAGTAAAAGTGGGGCCGTAAGACTCACCTGAGTCTTGAAATAAGCCGTAGCAAATAGCAAGTGGTAAATATAGCAAGTAGGTTCTCCGAACCCGTAACCTTCAAATGCCTAGCACATGAGGTTATGTAAGTATGTGTCTCGCAAGACGTTCCGTTTAGTTGTACACAACTAGTTAAGTCCAATGTTCGTTTGTATGTTCGTAGTCGTTTGTTTTGAGAAAACAGTTTTGGCCCATTGGTGACGGTTCATCAAAATAATTCTAAATTGTTGACTTTGCTACAGTAGATTTGCTACAGTAGATTTGCTACAGTACTGCTACAATAAAATTTGACTTTTTTGTACAGTAACTTTGACTTTAAAATTCTGGTTTTCTGTATTTTTGCGACACAATCTGCGACACTAAAGTTTGGTATGCGACACAGTGGTTGTGTCGCATAAAGTGCGACACAAGAGCTCTGCGACACAGTGGTTGTGTCGCAAAAGCTTGCGATGCTAATTTAATAGCGACATAAGGGTTGTGTCGCATAAAAGTGCGACACAATAGTGCGACATAACGTACGACACAAAATACGACACTAAATGGTTTATGCGACATAGCATGCGACACAAGGCTTGTGCCGCATGTATGAACACCATCCCGGAAACTTTCGGGTTTCAAGAATTTCCGACCAAAAACGCAAATCTAACCCATATTTGAGCTATAAAATCGTGTATTCTTCATGTATTAGGTTATATCTAAGTTGTGTACACATCAAAACATCAAAACATTACACCAATTTGAATAGATTTAAGATTTTAGAAATTTCTTACTTTTGTAAATCGAGCCAAACGGAGGATGAAATGATGAAAACGGTCTTGATATTCTTGCTCCACTCGTGATGGTGATTCCGAATATGTAATTTTCGTGGTCGGGATTTGATTCCGAAAATTTGGTGTGAATTGAGGTTGAGAGAGTTTGGTTTGTGTGTGTTTTTTGTGATAATGAAAAATGAAAGAGAAAAGTGGGTGTGGGGGTGGGGTTTGGCTGATCCACCAAGGAAGGAGGGGGAAATACTCCCCAAAACACAGTGTTGACTCCGTGTCCTAATCGTTTAATCACTAGTTTTTAATATTTAACCAAACGTTTATATTTTTAAAATGTAACTAAAGTATTTAAATAAAAATACTTTGAAATTAATAGTAAAACATTTGTCGCAATATTTTAATTATTAAGTCGCGTTTATTACGTTTTGTTGTGTTAGTTAAAATGTCGTCGCGATAATATATAAATAATGCTCGTTCGGTTGCGTATTTTATATAACAAAATACGTTCTCATTATTTAAGTAAATTTCTGTCACCAACGTCCAAGTAAACTGTGTCGGACTCCGTCCGGTTAATTCGCACGATTTATCCAAATCGCGTAAGTACACACACATATATATAAATCACCTTATATATATATACAAATAGAGCCTGTAATCAGTCCTATTACATACTAATTACAACTAGTTACAAACAATTAGGCATAATTAATTATCCTAATTATGCAGGTGTTACAAATTTCTTTATGTTTTTTTTTTCTAATTACAAAATAGTGTTTTGTGAGTCAACGCAACCTGGTCAGGCTCATTTCAGGTTTTCAATCGAACTTCTTTTGACCTGTGACTGGATTCGTCCAGTTCGAGGATCTTGCCCTCTCTACGTCCTATAATTGTGTATGCATTTTGTTCTTGAATTAGTTAGTAACATCCTCTAATCGCTTTTAGATCTTATCTTTATTGAAGGCCTCTCTGCAATTTTATTAAAGATAGTAACATGGGCGGGTCAAGTATAAAAGCCATCTGTAGCTAGCATATATTTTTGATTAGGCTAAGAGATTTTCTAAGTTTTATGAAGTATGTATAAATATTGACATCGGACGTGGAGATATATAGGTTCATTAGAATCAAACATATTTAAATTTTTTCTAGTACCCATATATACAACCATATTCTTCATTCCTGTCAATGCACAAGCATTTTATGTGGATGTGTATGACTTAGATTCTTTCAATTGATGCTTACACTCAGGTATATCTAACTGTTAGGATCTATTTTAAGCATGATTACTTCTCGTGCTTGAACGAAATGTCACTTTCTATTTTTTTTCTTTTTAGTTTTTAAAATTCGCAGGAGATTGTGTTCCCTTATTTTCGATCTTATTTAGGATCTATAAATGCAGAATTCAAAGTGATGTTGTTGGTAAAGAAACCAATGTATACACCTGATATGTCTCCATGGTGGTAGCAAGGTTGTTATTGTGAATCTTCAGGTATACGAATATTGTGTATTCCGTTTTGCATTATGTAATTAATGTATCGAGATTTGTGAGCTTCAGCCATCACCAAATCTCGCAAGTTTCCGAATTTGGGTAACCATACCCGGTTAGAGAAGTATCGAGTTCCATCGGGTTTGATTTCGAATTGTTTATCCAAGCCTCGCAAAGCTTCATTTTTCAAGTTTTCATCGTTGAGTGCTTCAAGTTGAGCGGTAAGGATTTGAGCAGGGAGCTCGTTACGAATTGTCATAGAAAGTGCTCGGACTCGAAGGGGTTTCACTCGTTCTTTTCGGCTTAAGGCATCGGCAACTACGTTAGCCTTGCCCGGATGGTATTTGATCTCGCAGTCGTAGTCACTAAGTAACTCAACCCAGCGACGTTGCCTCATGTTTAGATCTTTCTGATCGAATATGTGTTGGAGACTTTTGTGATCGGTAAAGATAGTGCTTTTCGTACCGTAGAGATAATGTCTCCAGATTTTCAATGCGAAGACCACAGCACCTAACTCGAGGTCGTGGGTCGTATAGTTTTTCTCGTGAATTTTTTAGTTGTCGTGAGGCATAGGCAATGACTTTTTCCCGTTGCATCAACACACAACCAAGTCCTTGGTGTGAGGCGTCGCAGTAAACTACGAAATCGTCGGTGCCCTCGGGTAAGGACAAGATCGGTGCACTGCAAAGTTTGTTTTTCAATAGTTGGAAAGCTGACTCTTGTTTATCAGTCCAATCGAACTTCTTATCTTTCTGAGTCAGTGTGGTTAGGGGAACAGCTATTCTTGAAAAGTTTTCGATGAATCGGCGGTAATAACCAGCAAGACCTAAGAATTGTCTCACTTCGGTTGGAGTGGTCGGTGACTCCCAGCCCTTGATTGCTTCAATCTTGGCGGGATCAACATGAATTCCTTGGCTGTCAATCACGTGCCCGAGGAATTGAACGGTTCGAATCCAGAACTCACACTTAGAGAATTTGGCATATAACTCTTCGTGTTTAAGAAGTCCTAGAATGGTTTTCAGATGTTGAGCATGTTCCTGCTCGTTGCGAGAGTAAATCAGGATATCATCGATGAACACAATGACGAATTTGTCAAAATATGGTTTGCACACCAGATTCATAAGGTCCATGAATACGGCCGGTGCGTTGGTCAACCCGAATGGCATCACTTGGAATTCGTAATGCCCATAACGAGTTCGGAAAGCTGTCTTTGGGATATCATTGTCACGGACTCGGAGTTGATGATAACCCGACCGTAGATCAATCTTTGAGTAAACACTCGATCCCTGGAGTTGGTCAAACAGGTCATCGATTCTAGGAAGTGGGTACCGATTCTTTATGGTTAGCTTATTCAGCTCTCGGTAGTCGATACACATGCGGAAAGATCCATCTTTCTTTTTCACGAATAAGACCGGAGCTCCCCAAGGCGAGGAACTTGGTCGAATGAATCCTCTGTCCAGGAGTTCCTGTAGTTGGTTAGACAACTCCTGCATTTCGGATGGTGCTAAACGGTAAGGGGCTCGTGCCACGGGTGCAGCTCCTGGTACAAGTTCGATTTGAAACTCGATTTGTCTAGGTGGCGGAAGTCCGGGCAAGTCTTCAGGAAAGACTTCCGGGAAATCCCGCACGATCGGAACATCCTCAAGTCGCTTCTCCTCCGACTTCTTCTCCGTTACATGTGCGAGGATGGCTTGATACCCTTTTCGTAGATATTTTCTAGTTTTCAGACAGGAGACAATATTCAGATTCCGTCTGCCGGTCTCCCCTTGTAGGACTAAGGTTCCACCGGAGACAAGAGGTATGCGAACGAGTTTGTCATGAGAGATGATTTCAGCTCGGTGCTTGGATAACCAATCCATACCGACAATAATATCGAAGCTGCCGATCTTGACAGGGATTAAATCAATGGAAAACGTTTCGTTCGTGAGGTTAAGTGTACAGTTGTGTATGATGCTATCAGTCTCAATCAGTTTGCCGTTAGCTAATTCTACAATGTATTTAGCATCTAAGGCAGTGGGAGTAATATCAAGTAAAGGGCTAAATTTCTCAGAAATGAAGCTTCTATCGGCACCGGTATCAAATAACACAGAAGCAGTAAGGTCGTTGAGAAGGAACGTACCCGTCACGACATTCGGGTCTTGTCTGGCTTCCCCAGCCTTGATAACGAAAGATCTGCCGCGAGCAGGGTTGTTGTTGTTTTTCAGCTTTGTGCAATCTTTCTTGAAGTGCCCTGAATTTCCGCACCCAAAGCAGGCCTTTGGTGCATTGGTGTTGGGGGTAGAAATGTTGGTTCGGCAATCCTTGGCTAGATGCCCGAACCGTTTGCAGTTGGAGCAAGGGCAAGAACCGTCATGATGGCGGCTGCATTTGGAACAGTAAGGCTTGTTCCCGCTGTACCCTTTCTTTTCCGAAGTCCCCGATGAATAAGCCTTAATGTACTCAGGCTTTTTGTTGGAGGTTTGGTTGGATGAGTTGGGGTTACCTTCCCACTTGCGTTTGTTGTTTGCAGATGGGGTTGAAGTTGTGCCCCGGCGGACAGAATTTGCCGTTAGTTCATGGGCCATACGGATGGCGCTCTGAATAGTACCCGGTTTGGATGAAGTCACCAGGTCCTGTAGTCTCTCGGGAAGTCCATCAACGAATTTCTCGATCCTCTTGTACTCAGGATCGACCATGGTTGGGCACAGAAGTGCCAGTTGGTGGAAACGGTTGGTATAACCGTTGATGTCATCACCCTGCATCTTGTGGTTCCAGAATTACATTTCCAGCTGTTTCAATTCATCCCTGGGGCAGTACTCGCCCCTCAACATCTCCTTCAACTCCTCCCACGGGAGTTTGTAAGCATTAGCAACACCCACAGTCTGGGCATAGGTGTTCCACCAGGTGAGTGCGGTGTCAGTAAAAGTACTAACGGAGAACTTAACTTTGTCTCCTTCCGCACAGTTGCAGATCAGAAATACGGATTTGACTTTCTCGATCCAGCGTACTAGACCGATAGCTCCCTCAGTACCTGCAAAGTTTAGAGGTTTGCAGTTCTGAAAGTCTTTGTATGAACAGGGTTTAGCAGTAGGGGTTTCAGCGGCATCGCTGTTCCTCGTGGAACTTGGTGGAGTATTCCGAGCCAAGGCTTCAGTAACAGCCTGGGTTATAAGGGAGGTAATCTGGGCATCGGTGTATGGTCTTGTCTTTGGCGGCATGATTCTTCAATAAAAGAAATGAAGATACATGAGATTTTGTAGGAACTTGTAATTGTCACAGATGTACATGTATAAAAGCAGTAATACATAACATCAACATGGAAAAATGACAATTATTATGAGTTGAAATATCAAGGAATATTTGATGGATAATGTGAGTTCAAAGGTTACATCCTACAGAGATATTACAAAAGGTGTCGGGAATTGTTACATCCGACTAGTTTATAGAATAGCGCTAGATAGTCATTAGATTACGAGACAAAGACTACACTAGTCTTAATGTAGATTAATCTGTTCCATCAGCGCGACAAGGCGGTCCACGGTTTCTGCCAGCCTGTTGGTTTGCCTGGCATTGTCTTCAACTAAGGCCAGTCGTTGTGCTAGTACACGAGAGTGATCTTCAGCCTCCTGTGTACGATGTTCACATTCCTCTAGTCGGTTTCTTACAAGTTCATCCGCACCTAATTCGGCGGTCATTGAGTCCTGAATTATGCTTACAGAGAGGTTGGTATCCTCTTGTTCTCGCTGGAGTTGGGATATGTGATCAAGTGCCTGGCGAAGCAGGTAGGTCATTCGGAGTTGTTCCCGTTCGAGATGTTCGAGCCTTTGCTCCTGGCGGTGAAGTTGGGTAGCCAACACTGGCATCATGAGGTGTGCCGAGTTCTAAGAGTTATGAACAGGATAGGGGCTGTTTCGAGGCGACCTTGTGTTCCTCCTGGCTACTCGTGGGTTCCGTGACCCATGTGAGTGAGAGTGTGACGGATTAGGTGGTATGTTTGCCATTCCTGTGGCAGAGTGTAAGTAAGACGAGGCTAATATATATATACATATATCATATCCAGCCTAGTGTCTAGCACGTATCAAGTAATGGTCCGGTTCTCTCGTGGTCAGAGTCAACTAACGTATCCCCATTCAACATATTCATTTCAGACCTTACATCATCTTTCCTTAATTGTACATAGTTGATCAGGTTATGTTAAATTAAAGTCGTATGCTGTAATTCCTGAACCAGTCATGTCTAATAAGAGAATACTGCCTAACGGTCATAGTCTAGGCCCACTAAATGCAACCTAGTTCACTATAACCTTAGGCTCTGATACCAATCTGTAACACCCCCGAAATTCACTGTTTTGCGGAAGCATAGTTTGGGGTGTTACTAATCAAATATCACAGCACAAAGTTAAGGTAAACGACATCTATATGCAACGTTTGTAAATTAGTTACATTCCATAGATATATTGTTTGAAAACTTAGTGTTTTCGTATACAAAAATGTAGTTTCCCTAGAGTCCGCGCGTGTAGCGGGAGATTCTATTACATAATCAAAATATACAAAAGATAATGCTAAGAATCTCCGCTAATGCAGTTGTGTTAAAATCATGCGACTCTAGCTAAAAATCCTGGAGTAATCCTACTCCATCCGAGTACCTGAGAAAACATGCTAAAAAGTGTCAACCAAAAGGTTGGTGAATCTCACGGGTTTATAAGTAATATCAGCTTTGAACACGAGATTTCATCAGTAATGCCCGCAGGCGTAAAATTAGCAATTTCAATCCAGAAATCGTAAACCAGTATTTGCAATCCCGCAAATGTAAGTAAGTAAGTTTATACCGTTGCCATGAGGCTCATAATCGAAGCTTAACCCGTAAGTAATAAGTTTGCTCCCGTGACATGCTCGTAAATGAGCAAGCATCAGTAACGAATAATTAGTCACCCGTTTCTACGTGAAAATCAGTACGTGGCAGCGCTACTGCCCCGGGCGGGGAGGGTCATTTCCCTAATGGATCCATTAACTAGTGTTCGCGCTTAAGTCCATAACTAACGATATATGATGGAGAGACTTCTGTAAATAGTAAACAACTCATGCAATTCCGTTTGGTATAGTAAGCAGTTTAGTACTTGTGTTCAAGAAAAATCAGTAGCATGTATCTCCCCCAATAAGATAAAACAGGAAAAGTGGGGCCGTAAGACTCACCTGAGTCTTGAAATAAGCCGTAGCAAATAGCAAGTGGTAAATATAGCAAGTAGGTTCTCCGAACCCGTAACCTTCAAATGCCTAGCACATGAGGTTATGTAAGTATGTGTCTCGCAAGACGTTCCGTTTAGTTGTACACAACTAGTTAAGTCCAATGTTCGTTTGTATGTTCGTAGTCGTTTGTTTTGAGAAAACAGTTTTGGCCCATTGGTGACGGTTCATCAAAATAATTCTAAATTGTTGACTTTGCTACAGTAGATTTGCTACAGTACTGCTACAATAAAATTTGACTTTTTTGTACAGTAACTTTGACTTTAAAATTCTGGTTTTCTGTGTTTTTGCGACACAATCTGCGACACTAAAGTTTGGTATGCGACACAGTGGTTGTGTCGCATAAAGTGCGACACAAGAGCTCTGCGACACAGTGGTTGTGTCGCAAAAGCTTGCGATGCTAATTTAATAGCGACATAAGGGTTGTGTCGCATAAAAGTGCGACACAATAGTGCGACATAACGTACGACACAAAATACGACACTAAATGGTTTATGCGACATAGCATGCGACACAAGGCTTGTGTCGCATGTATGAACACCAGCCCAGAAACTTTCGGGTTTCAAGAATTTCCGACCAAAAACGCAAATCTAACCCATCTTTGAGCTATAAAATCGTGTATTCTTCATGTATTAGGTTATATCTAAGTTGTGTACACATCAAAACATCAAAACATTACACCAATTTGAATAGATATAAGATTTTAGAAATTTCTTACTTTTGTAAATCGAGCCAAACGGAGGATGAAATGATGAAAACGGTCTTGATATTCTTGCTCCACTCGTGATGGTGATTCCGAATATGTAATTTTCGTGGTCGGGATTTGATTCCGAAAATTTGGTGTGAATTGAGGTTGAGAGAGTTTGGTTTGTGTGTGTTTTTTGTGATAATGAAAAATGAAAGAGAAAAGTGGGTGTGGGGGTGGGGTTTGGCTGATCCACCAAGGAAGGAGGGGGAAATACTCCCCAAAACACAGTGTTGACTCCGTGTCCTAATCGTTTAATCACTAGTTTTTAATATTTAACCAAACGTTTATATTTTTAAAATGTAACTAAAGTATTTAAATAAAAATACTTTGAAATTAATAGTAAAACATTTGTCGCAATATTTTAATTATTAAGTCGCGTTTATTACGTTTTGTTGCGTTAGTTAAAATGTCGTCGCGATAATATATAAATAATGCTCGTTCGGTTGCATATTTTATATAACAAAATACGTTCTCATTATTTAAGTAAATTTGTGTCACCAACGTCCAAGTAAACTGTGTCGGACTCCGTCCGGTTAATTCGCACAATTTATCCAAATCGCGTAAGTACACACACATATATATAAATCACCTTATATATATATATACAAATAGAGCCTGTAATCAGTCCTATTACATACTAATTACAACTAGTTACAAACAATTAGGCATAATTAATTATCCTAATTATGCAGGTGTTACATTCTCCCCTTGTTAAAGAAATTTCGTCCCGAAATTAGCTTGAGTGCACGGACGGTGCGTTATCTGGGAAAAGATGTGGGTATTTCTGTCGTATTTGGTCTTTCCGTTCCCAGGTGAACTCAGGGCCGCGCCTAGAATTCCACCTGACCTTTACGATGGGAATACGACTCTGTTTCAATCGTTTGACCTCACGGTCCATGATTTCCATAGGTTCCTCGACAAAATGAAGTTTATCATCGATTTGGATTTCGTCGAGCGGTATAATCAGTGTCTCGTCAGACAGACATTTCTTCAAGTTAGAAATGTGGAATGTGTTGAGAACGCTGCTAAGCTTAGCAGGAAGTTGCAGGCGGTATGCCACTGGACCAATCCTTTCAAGGATTTCGAATGGTCCGATGTATCTAGGGTTTAGTTTGCCTCGTTTTCCGAATCGAATGACACCCTTCCACGGTGCCACTTTGAGAAGTACCTTGTCCCCTACCTGGAACTCAAGGTGTTTGCGTCTCACGTCAGCATAGCTTTTCTGACGATCACGTGCGGCATTCAACCGGTTTTGAATACCAACGATTTTCTCAGTAGTTTCTTGAATGATATCTGGACCCGTGAGTTGGGAATCTCCTAACTCAGTCCAACAGATAGGTGATCGGCACTTACGCCCGTAAAGTGCCTCGAAAGGTGCAGCCTTTATGCTGGTATGGTAACTGTTGTTGTACGAGAACTCGCACAACGGTAAGTGATTTTCCCAAGAGGTACCGAAGTCAACTACGCAGGCTCGTAGCATATCCTCCAGTGTTTGAATGGTTCGCTCGCTTTGGCCATCGGTTTGCGGGTGATAAGCAGTACTCATATCCAGACGAGTACCAAGAGATTTCTGTAGTGATTACCAAAAGTTAGAAGTAAAACGGCTGTCCCTATCCGAGATGATCGAGATAGGTACACCGTGTCGCGAGATGATTTCTTTGACGTAGATGCGAGTCAGACGCTCCATCTTGTCGGTTTCCTTGATGGCCAGAAAATGAGCAGATTTCATGAGACGGTCCACGATCACCCAAATGGTATCGCAACCACTCGAAGTTTTTGGTAATGAAGTCCATGGTAATCTGTTCCCATTTCCATTGAGGAATTTCAGGTTGTTGGAGCAACCCCGAGGGTCTTTGGTGTTCGGCCTTGACTTTGGAACAGGTTAGGCATTTACTGACATACAAGGCAATGTCAGCTTTCATGTTAGGCCACCAATACAACCCTTTGACGTCGTGATACATCTTGTCAGAACCAGGATGTATAGAGTATCGAGATTTGTGAGCTTCAGCCATCACCAAATCTCGCAAGTTTCCGAATTTGGGTAACCATACCCGGTTAGAGAAGTATCGAGTTCCATCGGGTTTGATTTCGAATTGTTTATCCAAGCCTCGCAAAGCTTCATTTTTCAAGTTTTCATCGTTGAGTGCTTCAAGTTGAGCGGTAAGGATTTGAGCAGGGAGCTCGTTACGAATTGTCATAGAAAGTGCTCGGACTCGAAGGGGTTTCACTCGTTCTTTTCGGCTTAAGGCATCGGCAACTACGTTAGCCTTGCCCGGATGGTATTTGATCTCGCAGTCGTAGTCACTAAGTAACTCAACCCAGCGACGTTGCCTCATGTTTAGATCTTTCTGATCGAATATGTGTTGGAGACTTTTGTGATCGGTAAAGATAGTGCTTTTCGTACCGTAGAGATAATGTCTCCAGATTTTCAATGCGAAGACCACAGCACCTAACTCGAGGTCGTGGGTCGTATAGTTTTTCTCGTGAATTTTTTAGTTGTCGTGAGGCATAGGCAATGACTTTTTCCCGTTGCATCAACACACAACCAAGTCCTTGGTGTGAGGCGTCGCAGTAAACTACGAAATCGTCGGTGCCCTCGGGTAAGGACAAGATCGGTGCACTGCAAAGTTTGTTTTTCAATAGTTGGAAAGCTGACTCTTGTTTATCAGTCCAATCGAACTTCTTATCTTTCTGAGTCAGTGTGGTTAGGGGAACAGCTATTCTTGAAAAGTTTTCGATGAATCGGCGGTAATAACCAGCAAGACCTAAGAATTGTCTCACTTCGGTTGGAGTGGTCGGTGACTCCCAGCCCTTGATTGCTTCAATCTTGGCGGGATCAACATGAATTCCTTGGCTGTCAATCACGTGCCCGAGGAATTGAACGGTTCGAATCCAGAACTCACACTTAGAGAATTTGGCATATAACTCTTCGTGTTTAAGAAGTCCTAGAATGGTTTTCAGATGTTGAGCATGTTCCTGCTCGTTGCGAGAGTAAATCAGGATATCATCGATGAACACAATGACGAATTTGTCAAAATATGGTTTGCACACCAGATTCATAAGGTCCATGAATACGGCCGGTGCGTTGGTCAACCCGAATGGCATCACTTGGAATTCGTAATGCCCATAACGAGTTCGGAAAGCTGTCTTTGGGATATCATTGTCACGGACTCGGAGTTGATGATAACCCGACCGTAGATCAATCTTTGAGTAAACACTCGATCCCTGGAGTTGGTCAAACAGGTCATCGATTCTAGGAAGTGGGTACCGATTCTTTATGGTTAGCTTATTCAGCTCTCGGTAGTCGATACACATGCGGAAAGATCCATCTTTCTTTTTCACGAATAAGACCGGAGCTCCCCAAGGCGAGGAACTTGGTCGAATGAATCCTCTGTCCAGGAGTTCCTGTAGTTGGTTAGACAACTCCTGCATTTCGGATGGTGCTAAACGGTAAGGGGCTCGTGCCACGGGTGCAGCTCCTGGTACAAGTTCGATTTGAAACTCGATTTGTCTAGGTGGCGGAAGTCCGGGCAAGTCTTCAGGAAAGACTTCCGGGAAATCCCGCACGATCGGAACATCCTCAAGTCACTTCTCCTCCGACTTCTTCTCCGTTACATGTGCGAGGATGGCTTGATACCCTTTTCGTAGATATTTTCTAGTTTTCAGACAGGAGACAATATTCAGATTCCGTCTGCCGGTCTCCCCTTGTAGGACTAAGGTTCCACCGGAGACAAGAGGTATGCGAACGAGTTTGTCATGAGAGATGATTTCAGCTCGGTGCTTGGATAACCAATCCATACCGACAATAATATCGAAGCTGCCGATCTCGACAGGGATTAAATCAATGGAAAACGTTTCGTTCGTGAGGTTAAGTGTACAGTTGTGTATGATGCTATCAGTCTCAATCAGTTTGCCGTTAGCTAATTCTACAATGTATTTAGCATCTAAGGCAGTGGGAGTAATATCAAGTAAAGGGCTAAATTTCTCAGAAATGAAGCTTCTATCGGCACCGGTATCAAATAACACAGAAGCAGTAAGGTCGTTGAGAAGGAACGTACCCGTCACGACATTCGGGTCTTGTCTGGCTTCCCCAGCCTTGATAACGAAAGATCTGCCGCGAGCAGGGTTGTTGTTGTTTTTCAGCTTTGTGCAATCTTTCTTGAAGTGCCCTGAATTTCCGCACCCAAAGCAGGCCTTTGGTGCATTGGTGTTGGGGGTAGAAATGTTGGTTCGGCAATCCTTGGCTAGATGCCCGAACCGTTTGCAGTTGGAGCAAGGGCAAGAACCGTCATGATGGCGGCTGCATTTGGAACAGTAAGGCTTGTTCCCGCTGTACCCTTTCTTTTCCGAAGTCCCCGATGAATAAGCCTTAATGTACTCAGGCTTTTTGTTGGAGGTTTGGTTGGATGAGTTGGGGTTACCTTCCCACTTGCGTTTGTTGTTTGCAGATGGGGTTGAAGTTGTGCCCCGGCGGACAGAATTTGCCGTTAGTTCATGGGCCATACGGATGGCGCTCTGAATATTACCCGGTTTGGATGAAGTCACCAGGTCCTGTAGTCTCTCGAGAAGTCCATCAACGAATTTCTCGATCCTCTTGTACTCAGGATCGACCATGGTTGGGCACAGAAGTGCCAGTTGGTGGAAACGGTTGGTATAACCGGTGATGTCATCACCCTGCATCTTGTGGTTCCAGAATTCCATTTCCAGCTGTTTCAATTCATCCCTGGGGCAGTACTCGCCCCTCAACATCTCCTTCAACTCCTCCCACGGGAGTTTGTAAGCATTAGCAACACCCACAGTCTGGGCATAGGTGTTCCACCAGGTGAGTGCGGTGTCAGTAAAAGTACTAACGGAGAACTTAACTTTGTCTCCTTCCGCACAGTTGCAGATCAGAAATACGGATTCGACTTTCTCGATCCAGCGTACTAGACCGATAGCTCCCTCAGTACCTGCAAAGTTTAGAGGTTTGCAGTTCTGAAAGTCTTTGTATGAACAGGGTTTAGCAGTAGGGGTTTCAGCGGCATCGCTGTTCCTCGTGGAATTTGGTGGAGTATTCCGAGCCAAGGCTTCAGTAACAGCCTGGGTTATAAGGGAGGTAATCTGGGCATCGGTGTATGGTCTTGTCTTTGGCGGCATGATTCTTCAATAAAAGAAATGAAGATACATGAGATTTTGTAGGAACTTGTAATTGTCACAGATGTACATGTATAAAAGCAGTAATACATAACATCAACATGGAAAAATGACAATTATTATGAGTTTAAATATCAAGGAATATTTGATGGATAATGCGAGTTCAAAGGTTACATCCTACAGAGATATTACAAAAGGTGTCGGGAATTGTTACATCCGACTAGTTTATAGAATAGCGCTAGATAGTCATTAGATTACGAGACAAAGACTACACTAGTCTTAATGTAGATTAATCTGTTCCATCAGCGTGACAAGGCGGTCCACGGTTTCTGCCAGCCTGTTGGTTTGCCTGGCATTGTCTTCAACTAAGGCCAGTCGTTGTGCTAGTACACGAGAGTGATCTTCAGCCTCCTGTGTACGTTGTTCACATTCCTCTAGTCGGTTTCTTACAAGTTCATCCGCACCTAATTCGGCGGTCATTGAGTCCTGAATTATGCTTACAGAGAGGTTGGTATCCTCTTGTTCTCGCTGGAGTTGGGATATGTGATCAAGTGCCTGGCGAAGCAGGTAGGTCATTCGGAGTTGTTCCCGTTCGAGATGTTCGAGCCTTTGCTCCTGGCGGTGAAGTTTTGTAGCCAACACTGGCATCATGAGGTGTGCCGAGTTCTGAGAGTTATGAACAGGATAGGGGCTGTTTCGAGGCGACCTTGTGTTCCTCCTGGCTACTCGTGGGTTCCGTGACCCATGTGAGTGAGAGTGTGACGGATTAGGTGGTATGTTTGCCATTCCTGTGGCAGAGTGTAAGTAAGACGAGGCTAATATATATATACATATATCATATCCAGCCTAGTGTCTAGCACGTATCAAGTAATGGTCCGGTTCTCTCGTGGTCAGAGTCAACTAACGTATCCCCGTTCAACATATTCATTTCAGACCTTACATCATCTTTCCTTAATTGTACATAGTTGATCAGGCTATGTTAAATTAAAGTCGTATGCTGTAATTCCTGAACCAGTCATGTCTAATAAGAGAATACTGCCTAACGGTCATAGTCTAGGCCCACTAAATGCAACCTAGTTCACTATAACCTTAGGCTCTGATACCAATCTGTAACACCCCCGAAATTCACTGTTTTACGGAAGCATAGTTTGGGGTGTTACTAATCAAATATCACAGCACAAAGATAAGGTAAACGACATCTATATGCAACATTTGTAAATTAGTTACATTCCATAGATATATTGTTTGAAAACTTAGTGTTTTCGTATACAAAAATGTAGTTTCCCTAGAGTCCGCGCGTGTAGCGGGAGATTCTATTACATAATCAAAATATACAAAAGATAATGCTAAGAATCTCCGCTAATGCAGTTGTGTTAAAATCATGCGACTCTAGCTAAAAATCCTGGAGTAATCCTACTCCATCCGAGTACCTGAGAAAACATGCTAAAAAGTGTCAACCAAAAGGTTGGTGAATCTCACAGGTTTATAAGTAATATCAGCTTTGAACACGAGATTTCATCAGTAATGCCCGCAGGCGTAAAATTAGCAATTTCAATCCAGAAATCGTAAACCAGTATTTGCAATCCCGCAAATGTAAGTAAGTAAGTTTATACCGTTGCCATGAGGCTTATAATCGAAGCTTAACCCGTAAGTAATAAGTTTGCTCCCGTGACATGCTCGTAAATGAGCAAGCATCAGTAACGAATAATTAGTCACCCGTTTCTACGTGAAAATCAGTACGTGGCAGCGCTACTGCCCCGGGCGGGTAGGGTCATTTCCCTAATGGATCCATTAACTAGTGTTCGCGCTTAAGTCCATAACTAACGATATATGATGGAGAGACTTCTGTAAATAGTAAACAACTCATGCAATTCCGTTTGGTATAGTAAGCAGTTTAGTACTTGTGTTCAAGAAAAATCAGTAGCATGTATCTCCCCCAATAAGATAAAACAGTAAAAGTGGGGCCGTAAGACTCACCTGAGTCTTGAAATAAGCCGTAGCAAATAGCAAGTGGTAAATATAGCAAGTAGGTTCTCCGAACCCGTAACCTTCAAATGCCTAGCACATGAGGTTATGTAAGTATGTGTCTCGCAAGACGTTCCGTTTAGTTGTACACAACTAGTTAAGTCCAATGTTCGTTTGTATGTTCGTAGTCGTTTGTTTTGAGAAAACAGTTTTGGCCCATTGGTGACGGTTCATCAAAATAATTCTAAATTGTTGACTTTGCTACAGTAGATTTGCTACAGTACTGCTACAATAAAATTTGACTTTTTTGTACAGTAACTTTGACTTTAAAATTCTGGTTTTCTGTGTTTTTGCGACACAATCTGCGACACTAAAGTTTGGTATGCGACACAGTGGTTGTGTCGCATAAAGTGCGACACAAGAGCTTTGCGACACAGTTGTTGTGTCGCAAAAGCTTGAGATGCTAATTTAATAGCGACATAAGGGTTGTGTCGCATAAAAGTGCGACACAATAGTGCGACATAACGTACGACACAAAATACGACACTAAATGGTTTATGCGACATAGCATGCGACACAAGGCTTGTGTCGCATGTATGAACACCAGCCCAGAAACTTTCGGGATTCAAGAATTTCCGACCAAAAACGCAAATCTAACCCATCTTTGAGCTATAAAATCGTGTATTCTTCATGTATTAGGTTATATCTAAGTTGTGTACACATCAAAACATCAAAACATTACACCAATTTGAATAGATATAAGATTTTAGAAATTTCTTACTTTTGTAAATCGAGCCAAACGGAGGATGAAATGATGAAAACGGTCTTGATATTCTTGCTCCACTCGTGATGGTGATTCCGAATATGTAATTTTCGTGGTCGGGATTTGATTCCGAAAATTTGGTGTGAATTGAGGTTGAGAGAGTTTGGTTTGTGTGTGTTTTTTGTGATAATGAAAAATGAAAGAGAAAAGTGGGTGTGGGGGTGGGGTTTGGCTGATCCACCAAGGAAGGAGGGAGAAATACTCTCCAAAACACAGTGTTGACTCCGTGTCCTAATCGTTTAATCACTAGTTTTTAATATTTAACCAAACGTTTATATTTTTAAAATGTAACTAAAGTATTTAAATAAAAATACTTTGAAATTAATAGTAAAACATTTGTCGCAATATTTTAATTATTAAGTCGCGTTTATTACGTTTTGTTGCGTTAGTTAAAATGTCGTCGCGATAATATATAAATAATGCTCGTTCGGTTGCGTATTTTATATAACAAAATACGTTCTCATTATTTAAGTAAATTTCTGTCACCAACGTCCAAGTAAACTGTGTCGGACTCCGTCCGGTTAATTCGCACGATTTATCCAAATCGCGTAAGTACACACACATATATATAAATCACCTTATATATATATACAAATAGAGCCTGTAATCAGTCCTATTACATACTAATTACAACTAGTTACAAACAATTAGGCATAATTAATTATCCTAATTATGCAGGTGTTACAAATTTCTTTATGTTTTTTTTTTCTAATTACAAAATAGTGTTTTGTGAGTCAACGCAACCTGGTCAGGCTCATTTCAGGTTTTCAATCGAACTTCTTTTGACCTGTGACTGGATTCGTCCAGTTCGAGGATCTTGCCCTCTCTACGTCCTATAATTGTGTATGCATTTTGTTCTTGAATTAGTTAGTAACATCCTCTAATCGCTTTTAGATCTTATCTTTATTGAAGGCCTCTCTGCAATTTTATTCAAGATAGTAACATGGGTGGGTCAAGTATAAAAGCCATATGTAGCTAGCATATATTTTTGATTAGGCTAAGAGATTTTCTAAGTTTTATGAAGTATGTATAAATATTGACATCGGACGTGGAGATATATAGGTTCATTAGAATCAAACATATTTAAATTTTTTCTAGTACCCATATATACAACCATATTCTTCATTCCTGTCAATGCACAAGCATTTTATGTGGATGTGTATGACTTAGATTCTTTCAATTGATGATTACACTCAGGTATATCTAACTGTTAGGATCTGTTTTAAGCATGATTACTTCTCGTGCTTGAACGAAATGTCAATTTCTATTTTTTTTCTTTTTAGTTTTTAAAATTCGCAGGAGATTGTGTTCCCTTATTTTCGATCTTATTTAGGATCTATAAATGCAGAATTCAAAGTGATGTTGTTGGTAAAGAAACCAATGTATACACCTGATATGTCTCCATGGTGGTAGCAAGGTTGTTATTGTGAATCTTCAGGTATACGAATATTGTGTATTCCGTTTTGCATTATGTAATTAATGTATAATTTTGTACTTTTTATATTTATTATTTACTTTTGACAAAGCACTGTTTTTACCAACCATATTTTGACTATCCCTAAAATTGATGTGTTTCGACCCATTGCTTTACCGGCCCGTCTTGCCACCTTTGCCTTAAGAATTGTCTCTGAAAACTACCTATTCATCATGTACTAATATGTAAAGAATACCCATGTTTCTGTTAATCCAGGTATGGTGCTAATGGTGTTTGTTTAAGCATGCCACTTTACTCATTGCTGGTTTTTTAAATTGGGCTGGTAGATGTACTTGAATTAGTTACAGGATAAACGGATGTGAGTGTGGATGCTAACTATACATTGACATTGCGGACTATTGAAAGACAATGATAATGACATTATCAAACAATCAAGTTATTATTTTTGTTATATTAGTATAAAAAAATTGGTCTCATCCTGCAAAGCTGGGAGTTTTAAGCTTTACGTATTAAAAATAAAAATATAATATACAATTTTGTATTAAATATATGCAAAACCCCGCAAATTTGCAGGTTATGATCTAGTCTATATTAAATTATTCAATTTAATTGTATTGTGTTCTTGAAAGCCAGCTCAAGTAGTTGAGCAAAGTGGTCTCCATCCACTAGGTCCTGGGTTCAATCCTAGGCAAGGACATCTTAAATTCCATTGGGGTCTTAGCCCAGTGGTCAGGGAGTTTTCCACTAATGTGGTTTCTTCCTGGAGGTGAAGAGTTCGAATCTCGCCCATGGCATACCTGGGGGAGGGGGAGACTCCGCGACGCTGATGTATCGCAAAAAGTCACGTTTTTACATGCATTAATTGTCCCATATTTAGCTCTTTTCTAACAAATACATCTTAAAATCATCATTATTCATTAACTTTTGTTAGAAAAGTATAAACTTGTCGGTCTTTTGAAAATCAAGCAAAAAGGGCAGAAAACTAACCTAAATAGGCACTATTCTAAGCCTAACCCTAATTCTACTGTAAACTTTATACCAGAGCCTCATAATAGTATTATTTTGTAGCTATGAAGATTACGAGAACATGGATATAAGGATTTCTCAGAACGGATCAAGGACGAGAAAGTTATGCAAGTTACAGCGCAGCCGAAAGCTACAAAACGTATTCTGAACACGCCCGGGCCCCACACATCCAATTTCTACCAAATTGGCATCATTAGAAGCGTAACGGAATTACGAAGCCGTAGGCGAAAGAATCAAGTCAATCGGACGCGAAACGAAGAAGATACGGCCTTCCGAAGATGCGAGAAAAGTCGGAAAAATCACACGGCCACCACCAAGCCGTGTACGGCCTTGATGTGACCGTGTACGGCCTATACATAGCCGTGTACGGCCTGTATAGGGCCGTGTACGGTCTACTTTGGTCTCACACGGCCTCTTCCTTGCTTTGTTGGCTTGTACGTGTGCTTGTGGACTTGTACTCTTGGATCCAAGGCTTGCCTATAAATAGAGACCTCATGTAACCTCATTTCACACACCATTCTTCATAGAATTCTCTCACTTTCTCTCTCACACACATTCTCTCTCTAGCACTACTCTTAGGAGTTAGAGGAGAATTAGATTAGGTTAGCTTCTCTCTCTAGTTTCTCTCTCTAGAGAACTAGAGAGATGTAGGCACGGTTCGAGTGGGGAAGATAGCTGTAGCTTGGGAATTTTATTGTATTGAAGTTTTCAAGATTCTAGCTTGTACTACTCAGTGTTACGCTGCTTAAATACTGGTTATTACTTATTCCTTTACTTACGGTTATTATGTTTTGTTTGCATGATATCTTTGTTTGTGTTGCGAATATTGCCATGCTATTTACGTAGTTTAATACTGTGATTGTTGAAATGTAGATATTAGGATTATGGATGATATTTAATTCAGTGGGATAAACATTATGAAATAACGGAAGTAACGTTATACGGCTTTCATTTATATAGCGCCGGAATCATCACGAATGTGTGTAGTACGGAACGTGGAAGCTATGAAAGTTGTGGGCACAATCCGTTATGGAATAATGTCCCCAGTATTATGATTGGTGATTGTTTTGCTATGTATCTGGTTGAGTTTTACATGAATATAGACTTAATTCAGTGTCTACCCTTTCCAGTCTTTCACGTGACTATTGCCTTAGGATAGGATCTGATCAACCCTAATACTACGTAGATATAGTTATCTCATATTACAGTATGAAGCTACGAATATTCCGTAAAACGGCACAGTACTTCGTATAGCGTTGGAAACACTTCGTGTGGAGTACAAATACGTGGAAGCTAAGGAACTGCCGTAGGTTTATTTCATCGTGGAATACCTAGAAGTCACCCTTTTAGAATATGGGTCTAGGAACAATAAAGTTGTGGAAATGCTCACTGCACCGTACACCGTTAGTACACCAAGGTTCAAATACAGCTGTGGAAATGCTCGCTGCACCGTACACAATTAGTACACCAAGGTTAACATACAGCTGTGGAACTACTTTAAAGTACAGTACACCGTTAGTATGCCTTGAGTCTGGAACACTATGGATATGCCAAATGCACTGTACACCGTGAGTATACCTTGAGTCCGGAACACTGTGGATATGCCAATTGCACTGTACACATTGAGTATTCCTAGGGATGAACGCCTGATAGCAAAGGAAGGTCTAATTCATGACGGAGTTAATTATGCTTAAAACCTGATATAAATGAGTTCTGAAAAGAAAGCAAGTATTCGGCTCTAATACAAGATGCTTAAACCGCTTAACTCAACATAACATACAGCTCAACATATACAGCATACAATTAGTACATACCTAGATAAACTCAGATAGATTTAGGTGTTAAGAAAGGTCAGATAGAAAATTGCAGTTTGTTACCTTATGCCTACACCCAGGATATATCATCCGTAGAGGTCGCTTAGTCTTACAAGGCAAGTGAGGGGGGTTGAACAACCTATTTCTGATCAGCATCAGGATAACCTAGGATTCAGTGACATATGCTTTTAGGCTTTTAGACTAAAACGTAGGGTCCTAGTGTTTACACCGACTGTCCGTCTGATGATTTGCCCAAGGTAGTCTCCAATCATCTGTCTAATGAATATCATCCAGAAACCCTAATTATCGAAGTTTCAGCAATCACGCTCTACCTGTTGCCTACTCTCTTTTTAATTTACTTGTTTTTTTTAGTATTAGCTTAGATAACCAACCAAAACCTACCTACTTTTATAAACTCATCCTATCAGAAAGCTCATTTACGGTAAGTCCCTTTAAGTTCCATTCGCTCCGATTTTAAGAACGACACTCGAGTTATACTTACTGCTTACTCCCCAAAAGTAGGTAGTACTTATAGTTTGAGCCCCAGCTCATATAAATTTAAAACCTAACACGTTCACGCGTTGTTGCGTCGTTGCCTGCAGGACCGCCGTGCCAACCCCCTTGGAAAACGACCGCGGCTGAGTCAGCACTCTGACGGCGCAACAGACGCGATACCCATCTAAGACATGGGAGAGCAACCCCTTTAGAGCGTCACCGAGATTTCGAACTATGGAGCAGTTCTCATATCGGGGAGTAACCACTTGTGGGAGATGAACGGGTGGATCAAAATAAGGTCCGTCAATGATTCTACAACTGCCTTTCAAAAAAAATTGTATTGTATTTAATAGTTTTTTAAGATTAATTAAGATACTAAAAGGGTAAAGTTGTCATTTGTATTGTCCCCATTCTAAGGTATTAAGATGTTGGGTACAAATCCTTTATTAAGTAGTATAGATATATAAGATAAGATAAGATATAGCTATGACAAAACCTTAGTAGCTTGTTTAATTATGTGTATGCTTACCCAACATGGAATCAAGCATCATGATGAAATGTGTGTTGGATATTCAATCAATACATTTGGATATTTAATCAATACACTTACATATAAATAGAAGTTATAATCTGGGCAGAGATATAAAGTTCAACAACATTTAAGTTCAACAACATTTATTCATAGAAAATACATACATATATACTAGCATCGACCGACACAATGTAGCGGGACAGTGACAATACCTATGAAATATGTCAATTTATAACGAAGTTAAAATATTATTGTAAGATTAAAAATCGTTTTACCTTGATGCCGCCCGATAGGTCAGGTCTGTTTGAACACACCTCTCTCGGAAGAGAAGAGGGGGCCGTCCTCGTCGTCAAAGGACTTGACCGAACGGTACCGAGCGGCGATCGGTGAGTTTTAAAATTTTTAATATACGGGGCTCAATTTATAGGTACTACCTACTACACTGGGTGAGTAAGCAGCAAGTATAACTCGAGATCGTTCTTCAATCGGAGTGAATTGAAACGAAGCTTGGGCCAAAGATAAGGTTCACTATTAGGATTGGTTTGTGTAGATAGGTAGGTTTTGTTGGTTTTGGTTTTCTAGATTATCTAATTATCTAAGTGTAGAAAAGTAAAATAGAGATGAGAATCGATAATTACGTAGACAGATAGAGAATGCGGCTGTTGAAGTTTCAATAATCAATTGTCGGGATGATGTTCATTATAAATGTAATTGGGGACACAATAAGTTAACAGACAGATGAATTACAGGTGTAAACACTAGGACCCTACTTGTTTAGGTAAACCTAAATAGGTATGTCACTGAGTACCTAGGCTATCGTGATTCTGGTCAAAACAGGCTGTTCGACCCCCCACACTGTCTTGTGAAGACAAGTGACCCATGAAGGGTGCAGGAATAAGGTAACAGATTGCCCTCAGGTTATTCTGACCTTTCTTAACACCTAAATACAACTGTTATTATCTAATCGTGTTCTAAGTATTAACTTGTTATTCCAAACTATCAATTTTGTAGAATCTAGGGGTTCTAAGAATCCTTAACCACTACTGGGCTTGACTTTCATCTCCAGACTCATTGCTTAGGTTTTATTAGCACAATTACTTATGTCATGATCTAGAACTCTCCTTTGCGATCAGTCATTCGTCCCTAGGTACACTAGCGGTGTACAATACATTATTTTCCACAGCTTTCTAACCCTAGGTACTTTACGGTGTACAGTACTCTAACCGTTTTCCACAGTTTCATGCAACCAGAGATAGGTTCACCGTGTACTCCAGCTTTTCCATAGTCAACTAACCCTAGGTACAACAGCGGTGTACAGTGCTTGAAGCATTTCCACAACGTTCATAACTAGAGGTAGGTTTACGATGTACTACAGCTTTTCCACATGTTTACTAACCCTAGACACAATTACAGTGTACTTTAGTTAATGTATTTCCACATATTTGTAACCAGAGGTAGACCTACGGTGTACTTAGCATTTCCACAGCTTTACGGTTCCTAAACCATATTCTAGGGTTTCTAGGTAGGCCACAATGTTGGTACAGACGGCTTTTTCCGAAGCTTCCACGGTTGTACTCCACCAGTGGTGTTTCCATCGCTATACCCAGTACATTAGCCGAATTACAGTAACAAACATAGCTTTGTACGATAACACAGATAACAAACTACTGTATTTAGAGGTGATCAATTTCTAAACCTAGTAGCAGTCACGCGAAGGACTGGAAAGGATGATCCGTAAACTAAGTCTAGATGCATGAAAAGTTGAGACATAACAGAGTTTAATAATTCCCAATTACATATTTAATTAAAGATTAATTTAACAGCATTCCTACGTTTAATTATCTACATTTTAACAACCGCAATAATACACTACTCATTAATCATGGCAATACACATAACTTACATCATACAAGCAGGCAGAAATAATTCGGACATAGTATAAGTATGAGAGAATAGATATCACCAGAATTTAAGCAGAGTAATATTGAGAAACGTATAGTCTTGTACCAAGAATGCTTTTACACCGTGATTACAACAGCTAGCTTTTCTCTCTCTACCTCTAACTAACTAACTATCTATATCTCTCTAGAGAGAGAAACCAAAACTAAAAGCTAAATACGAAAACGAAAAAAATGAAAGTGTAAATGAGAAGTGTGTGAAAATTGGATTAAAAATGAATTAGAAATGAGGAGGTGGTGATGAGTATTTATAGATTTAGCTCAACCGTATTTCTTAACCATATTCCCACCTCCTAAATCTCATCCGTATTTCCTAACCGTATCAAAATCCTATCTTGTACGGGCAAAACATCGAATACGGGCGAGATTGGCCGTATACGGGTGAGATTGGCCGTATACGGGAGGGACCAGGCCGTATACGGGTGAGATTGGCCGTATACGGCGGAGACCAGGCCGTATACGCCCTAGCTAGGCCGTATACGGCTGAGGCTTGGCCGTATACGGTCAGTCTTGCCCGTATACGGCTTGGCTCTCCCGTATCTCGGTCTTCGGTTGCCTTGATTCTTCGTTTGGGCGTAACTTCTTCATCGTGCGTCCGTTTTGAGCAATCTTTATATCCACGCGTTCGTAATTTCCTAACAAAGAAAATGACATAAGTTAGAGGTCATAATTCTAAGTGTAGCTCAAAAAGTGTCAAAATGCGTGAACTAGAGATTCGTTAATCGTTTATGCTCAGTTTTCACGTTTTTCATGTCATTTTCAATGGTTATAAAACATCAATTCCGTTTTGACTTAGTTAACAAAATATCATAATATTTAGCATTATTGGTGTGGTTTTGTTAACTTTAGTTCTAAAATGCGGGAAATAACGTACGTAAAAACATGACTTTTTACGTGTTATCAAATATCCCACACTTAGAACTTTGCTTGTCCTCAAGCAAAAATTAAAATCCTCACTTGCTATAAGATTTTGAAAATAATGGTTTTGGGTTTCTGACATAAAATATTTTGAGATCAATCATTTATCGGTCATTAAATAAATCTTTTTAGAAAGCAAGCATCGTTAGGATAGTCACCCCTTAGATTTGAAATGTTAGCCCTAGTATACTTTCACAATTCTCGATGGATATTGTACATGACTAGGCGATCTCACTAGGTGGTCACTCAATTCACTCAGCGTGTATCGGGTTTCCTATCTTTCTAAATCGAAGAAATCGCTCATAAAGCCAGTCATGCATTTGCTTTTCGTCATAGGCTTGATCAAGAATCGGATCTCCACCACTTCGATGAGAACGGTGTTAATCATCCCTAGACATTTTAAAAGGGTGTAATGGTAAGTGAGGTTTAAGGGGGTACGGAAGGTGGTGTTTAGGGTTTGATGGATTTTGACTTAAGCTTAGAAATCCTAAAGCTATGAAAAGAATTATTTAGACACTCTTTGAACGGAACGAAACACGTGAGGAGGAATTTAATTTTTGAGGATAGCTTTGATGATATCACTCTCGGGAACACACGCAAATTTGTATGACTTTCTGATCTGGCATTCTTTGCGAGACTTGAAACACTAAGCTTTATTCTATTTTTGTGAAACTTTTTCAAGGGGTATTTCTTTCTTTCCTTTCTATTTTTCTTTCCTTCACAGACATATCTTTCTCCGTTTCGAGAGATCCTAGACAATTTGTCTTTTGACATTTCATTTTTTTCCTGAGTTTTTCACAGGGGTTCCAATTTTTCGCACCGAGTATTGCTTCTAGAGATTTTGACTTTTGAACACACGCAAGATTTTCTGAGAGAAACGCAGAGTAGCTGAAAGCTTTGAGACAAGAGTAATGAGGATGTCTAAATGACTCTTTTCATAACCTTAAAAGTTCTAAACTTGATTTTTGGAGGGATGAGGGAATTTTTGAGTGGGTTTGTTTTGTTAAGGTTTTAAGATAGAAACGAAAGGCTAAGGCGCAAAGGGGTTTTCTAGGCGGATCATCAACACTAAAGATAAGTGTTGGAAGGGTTTTCGGCTAGAAAAGATTTGTGAAAAATAATTTTAATCCTAGGAAATGTCGAGGTCCTCTGATTGCACCTACACCGCATATGGTGCTCATCGGTGTGGTCTTGAAACGTATACCAAGAGCAAGTTCTAATTCAAAGCAAAAGCATCGGCACACACATCAATCGAAAGTGAAGCATTAAAGATGAATGCTTATTGGGCTCAAGTACCTCACTACAAAGGGGTTATATGTGCCTAGTTGTGCGATGCTCTAGGATTAACATTTCATTTCTAAGGAATTTGTATCCTAACTTATCTTACTTTCCAAAGTAATTTATTTATTTTCTGACAAATGTCCTTTCGCAAAAAATATTTAAGTCAATAATTTAAAATTTTTAGCCAAAATGAGGTTTTGATGAAAAATTTAAGCCTAATGGAGGTTAAGCTTATTTTTATTTGTTGTTTACTTTGGACAAGCAATCAAAGTCAAAATACGGTATATCATACCGTGTATCCCACACTTAGAGGAACATTGTCCCTAATGTTCAAAAACTAAGTCTAAAGATTCTTCTTTGGAGAAGAATCCCACACTTAAAGTTTGATCATATTTTGGAACTTTGTTTCTAAGTCGATTTGATTTATGGGATTTGAAATCCCACACTTAAAGATTAAGCATAAAGGACAACGGTAATGATATATTGAGATATTTAATAACCACTAGAAAAAAGAACGAAAAACTCCCCTAAGAAAGAATGAGACGGATGTTTGATAAATTTGGGCGTGTTGACAGCAACCGGAGAATCCAGCGTCATTCAGCCCGAATTTTGCGTGATTTGCGCGTTGTCTTATGTTTCCTTGGGGAACTTCAATTACACTCACAACTTTCTTATTCAAAAGCAAAATAAACATAATATTAGTAAACGATAATAAACTAAGATGATAATACGATAAATAAAAGCAGATAAATCCAACCAGATCACTGGTTGGTCCAAAATATATCCGCACAGTCACAATACCAATACAGTCATCCAAAATATCAAGTGATAGTATAGTAATCCAACATAAGTAATAATAATAAGATAAGGAGTGATAGATAAGTAGAATCAAGGAGGAGGAAGGTCCTGATCCGCTGGTGGCTCCTGGAGAGTAGGAAGAGAGCTGCCTGCTGCCTACTGGGTGACGGAGTGCTGTCTACTCAACACCATGCGGGATACTGACCCTGATGATGCGGCACGCTGCTGCTCTGGATGTGGTGGATACAGATGGAAGTTCGAATCAAGGCCCATATCGCCTATGTCAGTTGATCCCAGAGGGTAGTCACGCAGAACCTGTGCCAAGTGAACCGGTGGCAAATCTGAGGATGGAACAGGGGTAGTGTCAAGTAAACCTGTCAATCCGGAAGATGTGGGTCCCGTAGGTAAAACTGGCACATAATCTGTCTGTATCTGCTCCTGTATCTGCTCATGTGTCTGATCCTCCTCAAGCTCCTAAACTGGCTCCATATGAGTATCCAAACTCTGCCCTGACTGTGGTGAGTCCATCTCTAAGGATGTATCTGTATCTGATGTGGCAGACTCAGCTGGTCGAGGATGGGTGACAGTCCGTGAAGATGGCTGTCGGATAACATGCAGGTCATGCGGCTCACGTATGGTGGTAGTGTGGATAGAGAATACTGGCTCAGATGTATGTGTAGATGAAGATCGACGAGCCCTGGTGATAGTCCCTGGTGTGGTGGTAGGTGCGATAGTGGTAGTGGGGTAAGGTGATGTGATGATGGGTATGGTGGTGGTGAATGGAGTCATGGTGAATGTATGGAGTGGTGATGTAGTGAAGTCTGGTGGTAGTGGGCCGCAGACCCAAGTCGGTGGAGCTGGTGTAGGAAATCCAAACTCCCAAGCCAGGTATGTGTCCATAGTGTGTCTCTGCTGTAGCATATGCAGCATACCATAAAAGAGCTCAGATGAAGGTGGATCTCCCCAATTAAGCACTCTGGGCTGAGGAGTAGGCACACTCTGAGCCTCAATATCAGAAACTGAAGTCTCCCCTGTCTCAGGCTCATGATGAACCTCATTTCTCGGCTCCCTATGCACTGTGCTATCATCAAACTCAAACCTAGCTCTCTTAGTCTTCGGAGGTCTCATAGAAACTCCCGGAATCAGATCACCATCCTTCCAGCGGATATCACCATTCAAATCTTTTTCCAATAACCAAAATTTTATCATGTAGTTCATATCATAAGGTTGTGACTCCTTTTCTCTCACCTCTGTCAACCGGCTAATCACATCACTAATCAAATCCCCATCTTCCTAACCAGCTTTGTAATGATAGCCCCCATGTAGACAGTCTCAACCTCAGAATAAGCAGACTCGGTAAAAAGTTGGTCAGCAACCAGATAAGCAACATTCACATGTATAACCTCTATAATACTCTTGATGATCAACAAACCTTTCTGCCCAACAGCTCCTTTCGTCTTCTTCTTTCCTCGAATACTACAAGTAAGAAGGTTATGAAGCACATTGTGATATTTATCCTGAAAAACTCGAGCTTTGACATTTGAATGTAACCGGCCTGATGCATATTGAGACCAAATAGCAGTGTGATCTCTCTGTCGTTGACTGCACTCTGAGTTGAGGAAGAATTTGGTGGTCACTTGATGTTCACTGTATAGCTCTAAATGAACAGCAAAAGTGGCTAAGGACATGCTGTGACTCTTTCCCTGAAAGTTAAACTGAATCATCGAATCATCGTCCAATCTAGATACTGATTTATCAAACTTAAAAGTAACCATGAATTCTGCCACAAGTTCTTGATAAACTTTCTCTTTTTAGTTAAACAGACTGGTCCATGCCCGAAGATGTCGTTTACCCACTTTGAATTCAATCAACTCCTTAAATCCCTTGTCTAAACCAATCTTAGCCAAATCCTCCCATACTACATATCTGTTAACTCCTAACTCATGAGATAGCCATTTCCGATAAAGCTTCCTTTTCTCGTCATCTTTGATCTACTTTTTTATGTATGAAGGAAGTGAAGTCTTAGCCATCTGAAACAAGAGAAAACAAACATCATAGTGAATTATATTAGATCAATTACAACTGTATGGATTATATCATACCCTCGAATTTTTAGAAAAAATTCGAAATTAGGGCTTTAAAATATGAATAATCCTGATGTGTGCTAAGTATAGGCAATTATAATCACAAGTTTTAAATAAAGAAATACTAAATAATACTATCACACAATTCAGGCAAGTATTAACCTGTTCGTATAATATAGCTATTTAAGTAAGTTCAACTTCGAACACAAAGAACGTGATTTAATTTCTAACTAATTATTTATTCCTAATTACACTATTATACAAATAATATACAAATAATATACAAGATATAATAATATACAAGATAGGGGGGACGTTTTAGTTCCGAACGAACATATTTATATTTTGATACAGATTCTAATAGATAAGTTTTAAGAAACAACTTAAGAATACTCAATTGGATAGAAGATTATAACTATTTAAACAATTATTTATTAAACGTATTATATCAACTTATGACTATTTGCTTTGTTGGCTATTATTATTGGTGAATTACTAATGTAGAAAATCACAAAGATTAAGATAATTTTCATATAGCAACACTCCCAAAGATTAAGTAAAGTATTACTATTTATTAAGATCTATCAGCAGTTTATTAATACAATTCCAAGATTATGTTGAATTACAATGTTACTTAACATTAATAATTGACAATCATTAATTAATTTATAAAACTCACAAGATTAGTAAAGCTATCTATATAAATTAATTAACTTTAATCAATATTAATGTAACACAGACAATTCTTGTATAATAAGCATTCAATAATATAGTTCCAACATAAACATATAATTCATATAATAAATCTAATAAACATACATTTAAACATTCATAATGAAACCTAATAAGAAATTAATTCAAATAAACAATATTCAAAATAACCCAAAAGATTAATAAAGTTACAAGGGTAAAGAAACCGAACCAATTAGCAAACCAGCTTTTCCTAGGGTTAAAAACCTTCAAACCCTAGCTCCTTTGCCTCCAAAATCGCACCTTAAAGTCGTCCTAAAACCCTAACTTTCGTTTTAGTATTCTTGAATCGTATATGGTTTAAGCTAATTTGAGCCTCTATTTATAGTTTTACTGGCCGACCTTCCAACCGCCGGTTGGAGTTATTTGAATCCGGGTCCAACTCCACGTGTCTGCACCGCCTTAAACCCTAAAGCTCAACCGCCGGTTGGTTAATCCAACCGCCGGTTGAATGTTAATTCTAGAATATTCCATTTTCGGGCTTGCGCTTAATTTTTGGACTCTCAATCTTCATAACCAGACTTCTTTGTTTTCTTGGCCCAGTTCTTCATTTTAACTCTTTTAGTCTTCATTTCTTCAAGGTCTTTAATCTTTATTTCTTTAAGTGCTTTAATTCTTCAGTTCTGGTCTCGTTCTTGTTCCTTTTTCTTCATTCTTTAATTAAAATACATTTCTGCAATTATTAACAAAATAAGTATATAAAATCATATAAATACAATAAAATGTATATAAATATAAGGATAAATTACTATAAAATATACTATCTATATGATGCTTATCAAATATCCCCACACTTAAGTTCTGCTTATCCTCAAGTAGAAAACTGAATATTAATTTAAAAATAAGCATCAAACTAATATTTAAGAATCAGAATACCAATACTAAAAATCTGTTTCATAAATTAAAAATTTAAACAATTTAATTAACATGGATAACTATAATGTATAAATAAAATTATTATTATTAGTGTAATATATAGCTCATGAATGATTACTAATATACTTGTCCACTTTAAACAATCTATACTCATATTTCTAAATACCCTTTTATTGTTAGTATGTATATTACTTATGATTTCCATATATGATATACCTTAAAATTTAATTATACAATTTACTTTTATATTTCAATTAAATATATGAAATACATTTTTAAGAATCAAGACATTGGTGACAGGTCTGCATTTTCATGCAACAGAGCGACATAACTTGATTCAGGTTTAAGCAAAACCAGACTTGGTCAAACCATTTTGGCGACCTCATTAGGTATCTTTTATTTTTAAGACTTTTCAAATATTTTTGACTTGCGTTTGCTTAATTTTTAAGTATATATTAATAGAGATCAGGTCTATACTTTCATATAACAGAGGAAACCATCAATATATACCCCCAAATGTACTCACATAAGTAAAAAGATATAAAATTATTGCATAATAAACTTAAAATTTAAGACTTTTATGTCATACATCATATTATGTATCATAAAATAATAAACAAGTTATTTTATTAATTTTTTAAAATTCAGAAATCCTCATATAGATTGCCTATTAGTACATCATATCATATAACTATATATCACTTCCTTATTAAGTAGCTTACATTATATATACAAAACAGTTAATCCATATTAAAGTATAAACTTTTAAATACAAAACAAAACTTTTAACAAAAGTATTATAACTAATAAATACTTAGTTATTCACTTAAAATTTTAAATTTTTAAAATTTTAGAACAATAGAAACTTAAATGTTTAATTAAAGAAATTCTTTTTCTTACGAACCATGTCCCCACACTTAAATTATACAACGCCCTCATTGTATAAAAATGATAAACAAAAAAGTGAGTAAGGGAAAGAAAAATAGAACAGAAAAACTCCCCTGACTGAAATTATAAATTTCATCATCGGCTAAGAAAAATCTGCTTGGTTGATTTCTTCATTTCTTGAAAAATAATATACAACATCCACACTTTCGTAGTTAATCACGATTGCATTTAGCATATGCAATAAGCCTTTAAACCCCTCGGTATCCCGAGTGGACGAGTTATAGTCTCGTGAGGGTTTCCAGGCACCCACAAAGTTCATAATTAATAAGATAAACTTATTAAATTTCCAAAAATTAAGCTGAACTGACTGCCAGCTTTTTCCCAATTGGTAACTCCATGCATGCAATCCTAAAACATAACATAATAATAATAAACTAGGTAAAGTAGTGTTGTACATAAGTAAACATAGACTTATCCAGAGTTTAAGTTAGTTATTACAAAACATCACACAAATAAAAATGTCAAACATAAATAATAAAGTTAGTAATAAAAACTAGGTCGATAACTCTACTGGTCATCATCATGCTACTGCTGCTGGTGGTACTTGTCACACCCCCAATTTAATGATTTGCGGAAGCGACTGTTTTGGAGCGTGACTAATCAATAATCAAAACACTAAAGTACAAGCAAACGACTCTAAATGAGACGTTGTAGAAGTTGTTACATTAATACATAAGTTTTCAAAAGTAATACATCATTAATGAGTTCGCAACTTGTTTTGTTAGATTTTAAGTACATAATCATTATACAAAAGATAATGCAAGTAAAATCTTCATATGTGTAATTGCATGCGACTCGAGCTACTAAAGCATATCCTGCTGGGCCATCTGTACTGATCAACCCTACTGTTGCTGTGTACCTGAGAATGCATTACTAAAACAGGTCAACCAAAAGGTTGGTGAATCTCACAGGTGTATAGTAAGTAACAGTTTGAACACATCAGCTTGTAAAATCATTGAGTAAATATTGCACAGTTGCAATAGTTTCCGTATACATTGCCATGAGCACCATAGTCGAAGCTTAACAATCAGTGATTTTGCCCTCGTGAATGCTAATCCAGACATTCATATGTAACGAGTAAGAAACACCCATTTATACTGAATGTTCGGGGTAGTGCGTGCTACCCTGGGTGAGGATTGTCAGTCCTAATGGATCCATTTACTAGTACTCGCGCTTAAGACCATAACTGACGACTATGATTAAAGGGACTTCATTGGATTAAGTAACCTCATGCAATCGATATACCAGTAAATCAGTTTGAAATCAAGTAAGTATGTACATGTGTTCGAGTAAAACAAGTAATGCATCTCCCCCAAATGTGAAAACAGTAAAAAGTGGGGCTGTAAAACTCACCTGTAGAGCCAGCAATTCCTAAAGTGCGTACGTATTCCACAGTAATCTCCTAACGTCCTAAACACGCAAGATTGTATGTTTGTAAGTGTACGCGAAACAATTCGTTTGTTTAGTTATTTATGTACGAGTGTTTGTTCATACGTTTAGAAGAAATTAAGTTTGTATTTTGTAAAAGTATACGGCCCGTTGGTGTCGGGTTACAATTATATTTGAAAAATATAATTACAAATGTTTCAAGGAAATGTACTTTGTAAAATTTTATTTCGTATATTTTACCTTTGAATTGTTTACAATTTGTAATGAGTTTATATAAGTCGATACTTAGTTTATAAAACGAAAATTTGTTGGAATGTGAGTTGGATCCGCCGGATCCTTATAACAAGCCGCCGGATCAGTGGCCAAAGAGGGGAATCCGCCGGATTGGTTTGAATCCGCCGGATTCAATTAGTTTGAAAAGGATCCGCCGGATCACCCATTGGATCCGCCGGATTGGGCTCAAGGTTTGGGGAATCCGCCGGATTGGCATGGTTTGTAATGAATCCGCCGGATCAGTATGAGGATCCGCCGGATAGTTCATGGGTTTGGGCGGGATCCGCCGGATCACCCCTTGGATCCGCCGGATCATTCAAGTTTCTGGGCAGGAATCCGCCGGATTCCCTTGAATCCGCCGGATTCAAAGGTCTGGTTCGACTCTGTTCGAGCAGAACACATTCAAACCCAGTTTTTAATCCGAATTCCGCATATTCTAACTTAGTACCAAGCTAATACATGTTATATAACATATTATAAACATGAAATAAAAAGGAAAACGAAACGATTTCTTACAATTTTTGAAAACAAAAACCGTGAGATGGTGATGATGAAGAACACGATGATGATGATGATGAACAAGGATGAAGATGATGATGATTGCTAATTGTTGTTGCTTGTTATTGTTAATTGTTGTTGTTGTTTGAAGAAAAACCGAGAGAAAGAAATGAGAGAGCGAGAGAATGAGATTGTGAGTTACATTATTGGGGTCGGTTGATATAACCGGCTCCAATAATTGAGGTGGTTGTGTGGTACGCAAAACCCGTGTTTGTGTACCCGATCGTTAAGTAATGTAATATTTAAAAATGAAAATTTTCTAAATATTATTTCGTATATGATTTCATTTGAAATATTTTATAAAAATACTTCCAGTGAGATATAAAAATATATCTTAGTTTAGTTCAAAGTACTCGGATAGTTTTCTGTATCAGAAATGTATTTAAATTTCAAACGGTGTATATAATTATTATTCCCCATAATAATACTTTGTTTAAAAATGTTTTTCACCAAATTCCATTTTGGGTTTCTGCGTTCTACCAAATTCGTGTACGGGTGATTATTATATAATCGTTTTCGGTTTATATATATACATATATATATATAATACTTGTGTACTTGAGTATTGACACGTATGTAATTGCGTGTTTTAAAAAGTTCAAATTAGGAGCTAATTTTGGGTTATTTTGACCGGGTGTCACATTCTCCCCTTGTTAGGAGAATTTCGTCCCGAAATTTGTTCGTAGTATTTATCGTTGTATTCAAGTTGTAGTTCGCGTGTTATCTACGTAAGTCTGACAACACCTATCTAGAGTTGTCTATCTCCCCTTGTTGAACTAGTGCCCTTCCGGCAACTAAGGAATTCGAAATCAATCTTCGAGATGTGTTGACTATTGTGCCTACATGATCAGTCCAGTCGATCACTAGGGAGTAGCTACAATGTGTAATAGTAGCCTAAAGTAATTCAGTAAATCCTTGATTGTTTTGTCGGTAGGACAAAGTTTGTCGTTTAGCCAATTGCTTGAGTACAACTACTTTTGCACTAGTAGTCCACCTTAGACTCTATCAGTCTCATACAGAAACGAAGTAGTTTAGCACATTTCAGGTCTATGTGGGTTGTTACCCAAAATACGGTTTTATGTGAGTCGTCACCCAAAAATTTGTTTTACTCGGGACGTTACCCAGTATATAAAAGTCAACCGGTATGTTTTCCGGTATACTACTGCGTAGGATCTGTGATTCCTATACCTTTGTGCTAAAACTAGTTTCATATATAGAGACTATAGATCTAATTTGTTATTTTCCCCTAACTCTTTAGTGTACTTAGAATCTAGGGAAAACCTAACAAGTAGCAAGTAAAGTTTATCACGTAAGTAGTATGAAAGCAGATAGGTTGCTAGCGAGTTACCATAATCGCATCCCTATTCAGATTCTGGTAGGTTTTTGCTCCTATACAGCAAGAAAATCATTGTGTACTGGGTATCTTTGTTGACCCTTCAGGGTTTGAAATTTTGTATCAAGTTGTGTACAGTAAGCAAGTTTGCGCTGTTTTGAAGTCTTGAAATTTCTATAAAACATTTCGTAAGAAACTTTGCCACATATTCGTTAAAAGTACATTGGTCAGAAAATCTTGACAGTGAAAGTCGATTGAAAACTTTGAAGTTTGATTAAAACTTTAGTCAATACACAGTTTGGTTGAAATTTTTGTCAGCGACAAGGTTTTGAAATCTTGTTTACCAAAATCTATTCAAAAATAGAATTCATGAAAAGTTTCGGGGTAAAAGCATGTTAAAATTGTTGAAAATGCTTTTCCTAGGATTCGCCTAACAGTACGACGGAGTACATTGTAGACATAAAATTTTGTAAACGGTAGCGTTTTAAAATAAAGTCCCGATCTTCTTATCAAGGACGTTGAAATAGTTATGTTTGTTCGTTGTAGTGGTGTAGACGGTCTGAAAAGTATCATCGAGTAAAGGCCTATTCCTATACATCCAGTATATAATAGCCTAGTGAGTAGTATGTAGTCTAGGCCCATGTATGTATATATACCAATATCCCATAATAGCCTAATCATACTTGTATGTATTACCGATTCCATCGGTTTCATACTGTCTACCTGAAATAGTTTGCCAATTTCCTTATTCTATTTGTACTTAGAATCTAAGGAAATACATAAGGTATTAAACAGTAATAGAACCTATTCAAGTAAGTAATACAGATGTAGTTTTGGTTATCCGGGAGTGAGCGTACCCGTGTTGAGTAAGTCAATAAGTCTAGGGTTCTAGTGATTACCTTCAGCATTGAGTACATAGAACCTGCCCTTAGCAGCGTTGTTGTTTTTGTCCTTCAGTTTTGGACAGTCTCTCTTGAAATGCCCAGTACCATTGCACTCATAGCAGGTTTTGGGTGCAGAGGTGTCGGTACCAGTGGTGGTTTCTTTACAGTCCTTGGTCAGATGTCCAAACCGCTTGCATTTGGTGCAAGGACATAGACCATCATGATGAAGCTTGCACTTAGAGCAATAGGGCTTTCTTCCCTTATACTCTTTCTTGTCATCAGTTTCAGAGGTGTTGGCCTGAACAGTTGCAGGTTTCTTGTTAGCTTGGCTCTGACTTCCAGAGCTTCCATCAGCTTTCCTCTTGTTATCTCCCAAGCTGTTTCCAGTGTTTTTGTCGCTAGCGGTTCCTTGACGAACCATTTGTGCCATTAGCTTGTGTGCCATACGCACTGTACCATGAAATGTAGGAGAGTTGGATGAAGTAACCATCCCTTGAATTTGTGGAGGAAGTCCCCAGACATAGCGCTCAATTCGCTTGGATTCTGTATCCACCATAGATGGACACAGGTGCGCTAACTGATTAAATCGAGAAGTGTAGCTGGCAATGTCGTTCCCTTGAGTGGAGAGATTCCAGAATTCCGCCTCAAGCTGTTGAATTTCATCCCTGGGACAATACTCATCCTTGAGCATTTTCTTCAGTTCATCCCAAGGAGTTTCCAGAGCAATGTCTTGGCCTATGGAGTCAGCATAAGTGTTCCACCATGTCAGAGCATCATCCATGAAAGTGTAGGTGGAGAACTTGACCTTACAGTTCTCAGGGCAACTGCAGATGCGAAAGACTGCCTCTGTCTTCTCCAGCCATCGCAACAACCCAATGGCACCTTCTGTGCCTTTGAAGCTCAAAGGATTGCAGTTAAGGAAGTCCTTGTAGGTGCAGGGTTTCACTACCGGGGCATTTGATGGTGTTTCAGCACTTTCAGATCGTTGTCTCTCGGCAAGTACTGCGTCAGCAACCAATCGATCGACCTGAGCTTGAGTGAATTGGCGACGTGGAGGCATGTTCCTTCAATGAAGATAAGGGACATGTCAGAGTTTCGTACAAGAATATGATCATCGTAGTTGCATATATAACAGTAATATATCACAACACAAGTGACAATCAATAGCGTAGAATAACAGTGATTGTAATCATCCAACTTGCGAGTTCAAATGATTACGAGGATTAAGGTTTTCTAAAGGAAAAGGATATTACATCCGAACAGATATCAGTAGTTTTGCGGAATGTGATAGGGAAGCAGAAAAGATTTGTATTTTGAGAAATACTGGATTCGAACGTTTAAACTGATGGGTGAGTGAAGAATGGTCCTCTGATGACCAGTTTGTGCAGAGTAAGGCGTCGAAGTTCTTAATCTCTACCTAGGGTAAGTCTATTTCGAAGAGATGACCTTCTCTGTCAGGGCACATCCCGGTACTCTTTTCCTGATTCGATCAACTTACCATAGGCCTATTCTAAAGTGTGTTTGTACAGTGAGTGTGTTACCAAATATCGGAGGATCTTAATAAGCCTAATCATATAGGTGTAACCTATATATACTTATTATCCACCTAGTTGTGTCTATCTCAGAACAAGTACAAGTCACGGTTCTCTCGTGGTCAGAGTCAACTAGTGCATTCCTGTTCAACATAACCCCTTTCAGATCTTACATCATCTTCATTTAATTGTACATAGTTGATCAGGCTATGTTAAATTAAACTCGTATGACGAAATCCCTGAACCAGTTATATCTAATGAGGAATACTGCCTAACGGTCATAGTCTAGGCCCACTAAATGCAACCTAGTTCGCTATAACCTTAGGCTCTGATACCAATCTGTCACACCCCCAATTTAATGATTTGCGGAAGCGACTGTTTTGGAGCGTGACTAATCAATAATCAAAACACTAAAGTACAAGCAAACGACTCTAAATGAGACGTTGTAGAAGTTGTTACATTAATACATAAGTTTTCAAAAGTAATACATCATTAATGAGTTCGCAACTTGTTTTGTTAGATTTTAAGTACATAATCATTATACAAAAGATAATGCAAGTAAAATCTTCATATGTGTAATTGCATGCGACTCGAGCTACTAAAGCATATCCTGCTGGGCCATCTGTACTGATCAACCCTACTGTTGCTGTGTACCTGAGAATGCATTACTAAAACAGGTCAACCAAAAGGTTGGTGAATCTCACAGGTGTATAGTAAGTAACAGTTTGAACACATCAGCTTGTAAAATCATTGAGTAAATATTGCACAGTTGCAATAGTTTCCGTATACATTGCCATGAGCACCATAGTCGAAGCTTAACAATCAGTGATTTTGCCCTCGTGAATGCTAATCCAGACATTCATATGTAACGAGTAAGAAACACCCATTTATACTGAATGTTCGGGGTAGTGCGTGCTACCCTGGGTGAGGATTGTCAGTCCTAATGGATCCATTTACTAGTACTCGCGCTTAAGACCATAACTGACGACTATGATTAAAGGGACTTCATTGGATTAAGTAACCTCATGAAATCGATATACCAGTAAATCAGTTTGAAATCAAGTAAGTATGTACATGTGTTCGAGTAAAACAAGTAATGCATCTCCCCCAAATGTGAAAACAGTAAAAAGTGGGGCTGTAAAACTCACCTGTAGAGCCAGCAATTCCTAAAGTGCGTACGTATTCCACAGTAATCTCCTAACGTCCTAAACACGCAAGATTGTATGTTTGTAAGTGTACGCGAAACAATTCGTTTGTTTAGTTATTTATGTACGAGTGTTTGTTCATACGTTTAGAAGAAATTAAGTTTATATTTTGTAAAAGTATACGGCCCGTTGGTGTCGGGTTACAATTATATTTGAAAAATATAATTACAAATGTTTCAAGGAAATGTACTTTGTAAAATTTTATTTCGTATATTTTACCTTTGAATTGTTTACAATTTGTAATGAGTTTATATAAGTCGATACTTAGTTTATAAAACGAAAATTTGTTGGAATGTGAGTTGGATCCGCCGGATCCTTATAACAAGCCGCCGGATCACTGGCCAAAGAGGGGAATCCGCCGGATTGGTTTGAATCCGCCGGATTCAATTAGTTTGAAAAGGATCCGCCGGATCACCCATTGGATCCGCCGGATTGGGCTCAAGGTTTGGGGAATCCGCCGGATTCACCCGAATCCGCCGGATTGGCATGGTTTGTAATGAATCCGCCGGATCAGTATGAGGATCCGCCGGATAGTTCATGGGTTTGGGCGGGATCCGCCGGATCACCCCTTGGATCCGCCGGATCATTCAAGTTTCTGGGCAGGAATCCGCCGGATTCCCTTGAATCCGCCGGATTCAAAGGTCTGGTTCGACTCTGTTCGAGCAGAACACATTCAAACCCAGTTTTTAATCCGAATTCCGCATATTCTAACTTAGTACCAAGCTAATACATGTTATATAACATATTATAAACATGAAATAAAAAGGAAAACGAAACGATTTCTTACAATTTTTGAAAACGAAAACCGTGAGATGGTGATGATGAAGAACACGATGATGATGATGATGAACAAGGATGAAGATGATGATGATTGCTAATTGTTGTTGCTTGTTATTGTTAATTGTTGTTGTTGTTTGAAGAAAAACCGAGAGAAAGAAATGAGAGAGCGAGAGAATGAGATTGTGAGTTACATTATTGGGGTCGGTTGATATAACCGGCTCCAATAATTGAGGTGGTTGTGTGGTACGCAAAACCCGTGTTTGTGTACCCGATCGTTAAGTAATGTAATATTTAAAAATGAAAATTTTCTAAATATTATTTCGTATATGATTTCATTTGAAATATTTTATAAAAATACTTCCAGTGAGATATAAAAATATATCTTAGTTTAGTTCAAAGTACTCGGATAGTTTTCTGTATCAGAAATGTATTTAAATTTCAAACGGTGTATATAATTATTATTCCCCATAATAATACTTTGTTTAAAAATGTTTTTCACCAAATTCCATTTTGGGTTTCTGCGTTCTACCAAATTCGTGTACGGGTGATTATTATATAATCGTTTTCGGTTTATATATATACATATATATATAATACTTGTGTACTTGAGTATTGACACGTATGTAATTACGTGTTTTAAAAAGTTCAAATTAGGAGCTAATTTTGGGTTATTTTGACCGGGTGTCACAGTACTGCTGCCAATACTCCAAGCTATACTCGGCTGAAGGATTATAAGGTGGGGGTGTCTGAGTGAACCAATCAGTACCATACGGTGGAGGAGGATAATATGATGGCATCTGAAAACCTGGAGGCGACTCTGGCTGTGAATCTGCCCAACGCTGTGAATACTCTCTCTGCCATCCCATATCTAAACTCATTCTCCCCATCTCATATACCAATCTATTATTCATCTCCTGCATCTGATCATGTACCGACTGTAATGTAGCTCTGGCCCCAGCTGCTCGTCTCTGTGGCTGCTATCCTGCCTGGGCTCCACCAATAATCCTCTGTACTAAACCCCTATCAAGATAACCCATATCCGGCTCCTTGTGAAGCCCAGCAAGTCTAATCCCCAAATGGGACTCCTAGTAATATACTGTCCACCACAAATGGGACTCCTAGACTTATCACCCGCAGCTATACTCAGAAATGATGCAACCATATAAGGAACATTTAAAATATCCTCTGTACTAGTAACAACAGATAAAATCCACAAATCAGTATAATTCATCTTCTCAATCCCTGATCCACGGGCAGCTACAGAATGCACAAAAATCCTGTGAAGAAGACGTTGAGAAGGATCTGTAATCTGACTCTCCAAGGAACTACCAGAATGCCACTCAGTATCCGAAAACCTACTCCAAGCTGCTCTAAAGTCAAATGTATCCGGAGCAGTAGTAAGAGCAGTACGGAAGTAATCAAGAAAACCCTCATCAGTGACCTGGTCATCCTCATATAAACCCAACAGTGCTCCAAACCCAGCTAAACTGTAACTGTGTGGATTACCTCCCAAACGGAAAGTAATCGTGCCAGGTGTGGTCACATCCTCATAATCAGCAACAAAGACAAAAGTAGCGAAGAACTCATAACAAAGTATGGTATAAGATGGCTCCCTGATACCTAAAAGTTTAATCCAAGCTTCATCACTAATCTCAAAGTCATCCGAAACAAATCCATTTGAAAGCACATTATTAACCCGTTGTTCTAATCCTAGCTCAGCTAAAACTCCCCAAGAAACAGATCTTCCTGGCTCAATAGATTTATCCTGCAAAGATACCAAATTTGCATACCAAACTTCACGAATATCCCAAGAAGTATCATTTGGAAACTGTAACCACTCATGATTATTTGCAGGTGCCAGAAATGCTCCAATATCTTGTGTGGAACTAGTGCTAGTACGTCCTCGTTTGCTACTACCACCTTTGAATAACTGAAATTTAAATATAAAAGTAATGGCAAAAACAACAAATATATGAGTTCACAAACAAGTTAGTACCAATAAAACAGCATTAACAAAATAATAGGTCATTTATAAATATCAAACACTATAATAAATAATTACTTACAATGGTACTTACTAGTATGTTTTTAAACTTAAAGCAATATCATTTATTATACCATAAGGTATATAATCATAACATACATACTAGTAACTCATATAATATCAAATTTTAAGAAATTATCTATTTTCAACAAGTATATATAAAACTCTATAGCATAATAATAATAATAATAATACTCGTAATGAATGTTTTCTACATCAATTTCACAACTCAATATAGCATTACTTTTTGTACTTCATAATACTCTCTTTTGACTAACTATGTGTTCACCCCAACTTTATAATATTATTAAGTTTAATAACAATAAATCCGCAAATATAGCTTTCTAATCATTCCACTACTCTATCAAATTGCTATATATATAAGTTTAATAATACTATAAGCCAAATGAAAACATTAAAACAAACAATAGCATGTTCAACTAAATATATTATAGTATGATTAAACTAAGTAGGCATCCTCATTAGATGCTAATTCTTATATTAAATCCATATCAAACTTAGCAGTCTTAATTAGATGGTCAAACTAATAAGCACCACAAAACGCATAAGCTTAATATTCATTAGTTGCTAATCAGTAATTTATACCAATAAAGATTTAAACAACCTATTTATAATCTCCAATCATCATTTTAGCTTAAATAAGTTTCTAAGCATCAAAAGATATCTATGGTAATCAAATTAATAATTAATCATCTTTAATCATCCAATTTCCTAAAATCCCCAATTTCATAAGAACCCTAATTATTGTATTTGCTCAAATCAAACATATAAACATAAATTAAGTCTAACCTAATTTTACATAAGTCTAATATGATCAATTTACAAGTAATTAAGCAATAGATTAACATAAACATGTATGAATCCGAATCTAGGGTTTATAGCCCCAAATTTGGATTAGTAAAGTAAATGCAAAATAAACACAAGAATGTAAATCAATTCAAGTTTAAGGTTCAAGAAATCATACCCTTCTCATGTTGGTTTGGCCGGATTTCGCGATTATAGAATTAGGGTTTCGGTTTTTAGAGAGAAAAATGAGAATAGAGGAGTGAAAATGAAGAAGAAAGAAGGAAAAACGCGTTTTATCCGCTGGACACCAAATCGCGTCGCTATTTCGGTATAATCGCGTCGCGGTTTACAACAAATCACGTCGCGATTTGTTGTTTGACCCGAATGTTGACCCGTTTGACCAGTAGGTTTGACCCGAATTTTTTTTTATCAAATAAACAATAATAATAGTAATAATATAATAATAATACTAAATAATGATACTACTAATACTAATACTAATAATACTTAATATTACTAATAATACTAAAACGTACTAAACCTAAATCTAAATTTACCTAATGATTATACATAATATACAAGCACGGGTTGCCTCCCGAGAAGCGCTTGTTTTTGTTCGAGTCACTAGCTTGACTCCAACCTTACTTACCTGAAAATCCGGTGATTTTCCCCACACTTAACTTAAAGCATGGATGATAATATCGATAACTATTTATTAATTGTAAATTTAGTATAATAAAGAGATAGAAATACTTATCGTGCAAGGCAGGTAAATATCCATTTTGAGATGCTCCGTGATTGTCCAAAAATTGCGAGAATTTCTCCTTTCGATTTAGTCGCCAAAAAGGATCTTCATAATTATAAAACAATGAATATGTGCTTATAGATATTTCAACCGTTGGTTGTGTCAACTCAACCACCGTTCGAATCTCAACTATTGACATTGTTTCAATCCGAATGTTGTTTGATATCTGATTACCGCAAATTATGTTTTTGTTTTCTTTTCCAATCCCTTGATCATCTTCCATTAATTTTACCTCCTCTGGGTGTAATGATAAAAATTCATCAATAATTGTCATCATTTCCTCTTCTGTTATTACCCCATTCCGGTTTCCCAATTCAAGTATCTCCTCGTCAGGATCATAGTGATCAAATTTAGGTGTTAACGACCAATCCACCTCCAAATCTTCTTCCTGTTTAGATTCACTAAAAATTTTGTTAGAAAATAAGGATTCAGAAAATTGAGTATACTTATTGATTTGATTATCCATCTCTTCAAGTTCTTGAATGAAATTCCCTTCACTATGGCCATTAGTTATAGTTTCTTTCATTCTAGTACTTGTTCCAGAAATTGTGTAGCTAATACAATTGATGGTCGAGATATATTCATCAATCTCTTGATTCTCAATCGTCATTTGGTAAATAGGCTCATTGATCGAATTTTGAAAATCCTCTTGAATGTAATCCATGGTAAATACCTGTTAAAACTAAGAGAAAAAGAAAAAGAGTAGAAAAGAATAAAAACTAAATAAAAATTGATAGATCCGGATGTGCTAGAATCAGGTTGGTGTAGACTAATCACAATAATCTAATAATAAAACACATTCAAAATTAAATGATTGAAAAAGAATACCCAACCCAACTTTAGAATTGGTTTAATTAGTAATGCAAGTTAGTTGTTATACAAATGATTTTTTTTTTTTTTTTTTGGTTAAATTTCTTCTACAAAACTAGTCAATAGATCTCGGTAGCTCCAAAGATAGTACACAAAAGCGGAGAAACAGGTCAACGCGAAGCTTATTAAAAACCTATCTCTTTCGAGAAGCACCTTACCTCTTATATGATAAATCAATAAGGTAGGGCTTTACTCTCCTTATACCTTTGTTTTTGTCAGTATTCTCAATGGGTGAGCCGATATTTCGTATTGATTTTGCAAGTATTAGAAATCAAAATTATACAGGGAAAAATAATTAGTTTAATTAAAATACACCGCTCCCCGGCAGCGGCGCCAAAAACTTGATGTGTGCTAAGTATAGGCAATTATAATCACAAGTTTTAAATAAGGAAATACTAAATAATACTATCACACAATTCAGGCAAGTATATTAACCTGTTCGTATAATATAGCTATTTAAGTAAGTTCAAGTTCGAACATAGGGAACGTGATTTAATTTCTAACTAATTATTTATTCCTAATTACACTATTATACAAATAATATACAAGATATAATAATATACAAGATAGGGGGGACGTTTTAGTTCCGAACGAACATATTTATATTTTGATACAGATTCTAATAGATAAGTTTTAAGAAACAACTTAAGAATACTCAATTGGATAGAAGATTATAACTATTTAAACAATTATTTATTAAACGTATTATATCAACTTATGTCTATTTGCTTTGTTGGCTATTATTATTGGTGAATTACTAATGTAGAAAATCACAAAGATTAAGATAATTTTCATATAGCAACACTCCCAAAGATTAAGTAAAGTATTACTATTTATTAAGATCTATCAGCAGTTTATTAATACAATTCCAAGATTATGTTGAATTACAATGTTACTTAACATTAATAATTGACAATCATTAATTAATTTATAAAACTCACAAGATTAGTAAAGCTATCTATATAAATTAATTAACTTTTATCAATATTAATATAACACAGACAATTCTTGTATAATAAGCATTCAATAATATAGTTCCAACATAAACATATAATTCGTATAATAAATCTAATAAACATACATTTAAACATTCATAATGAAAACCTAATAAGCAATTAATTCAAATAAACAATATCCAAAATAACCCAAAAGATTAATAAAGTTACAAGGGTAAAGAAACCGAACCAATTTGCAAACCAGCTTTTCCTAGGGTTAAAAACCTTCAAACCCTAGCTCCTTTGCCTCCAAAATCGCACCTTAAAGTCGTCCTAAAACCCTAACTTTCGGTTTTAGTATTCTTGAATCGTATATGGTTTAAGCTAATTTGAGCCTTTATTTATAGTTTTACTGGCCGACCTTCCAACCGCCGGTTGGGTTCTCCAACCGCCGGTTGGAGTTATTTAAATCCGGGTCCAACTCCATGTGTCTACACCGCCTTAAACCCTAAAGCTCAACCGCCGGTTGGTTAATCCAACCGCCGGTTGAATGTTAATTCCAAATATTCCATTTTTGGGCTTGGGCTTAATTTTTGGACTCTCAATCTTCATAACCAGACTTCTTTGTTTTCTCGGCCCAGTTCTTCATTTTAACTCTTTTAGTCTTCATTTCTTCAAGGTCTTTAATCTTTATTTCTTTAAGTGCTTTAATTCTTCAGTTCTGGTCTCGTTCTTGTTCCTTTTTCTTCATTCTTTAATTAAAATACATTTCTGCAATTATTAACAAAATAAGTATATAAAATCATATAAATGCAATAAAATGTATATAAATATAAGGATAAATTACTATAAAATATACTATCTATTTGATGCTTATCAAATCCATAAACCTGTAATGATTAATAATCATCCAAACCGCAATTTCCAACCATAAAAAGGGACTTTGGTTCATGTAAGAAGGTATCACGAACTATTTGCACCAAATTCTCAAGTAGACTTTATCACGTTAAAGTAACTCGAGAACTTGAGACTAGTTCCAATTTCCAACCACATAAGCATTAAGCATTTAGAATTTCACAATATGTAACATGTAAGTTTGTTCTAAACTTTCCAATTACCTTAAAGTGGCGAAAATGATATCTCCTTACATAATTTGCAAACTAGCATGGCATAAAAATCTTAAAGTTTTGGCAACTATGCCGAGCAAGTAAACAATCAAAGTTCCAAGTAAACTTTTATATCCCTTTTTGTGATTCAAGAATGCCCTTTAAAGTGGTCATGGCATTTTTGGTTCAAACATCGCCTTTGTTTTTAAACATGGTAATTTAAAGTCGCGATGCGTTAAACTAAATTTTGCCATGCTTACTTCTAAGTTTAAAATCTCATCAAAAATCCAATTTCTGTATAATGAAATGGTTACTTGAATGTTAGAACAAATCATAACTTATAAGCTTCACTAACTTTATTTTACCAAAGTAGCGCTACCTATAAATCTTGATTCATTCGTTTATTATCTTCAAGTGTTTTCAAGATTCAAAATGAGTTAAAAGCACCCGTTTAGGCACAAGTATCACTTTTAACAAAGATTTTAATTGAAAAATGCGATATTTGGCAAAAAGTCGGCTTTTTGCCCACTTTAATTCCCAAATGTAACCAATATCATGTTTTGATTAAGAACGAAGAAAATGTATAAGCTAGTTACATCTTTCTAAGCTTATAGAAATTCATAACAACTTCACATAAGCAATTTAATCATCCAAGAATCAAACATGAACAATTAGGGCCAAAAAGTTAACTTTCAAAGATCAAACTCTTAAATCATCCACTAATCATGCAATGTAAGCTTACAAATCAATTAACAATCAAGCTAAGCATAAGAAAACACCTAAATTCGTTCATTTAACCAACAATTTTCACCAAAAGTTCAAAACCCTAGCTTTTTATAAGTTGGAGAGATTTTGAGATTTAGAGTTTGAATCTTACCTTAATCTTGATGTAAACGAGTTAGAGACTACATAATCATGAAATGGAGCAAGGATTTGAGCTTGATTTGGTCATCAATGGTGGAAAGTTGAATTTTTGGGGGTGTTTGGTTGTGGCCGTCGAAGAAGAAGAAGGGGGAAGGAAGAAGGTTTTTAAATTTTATGATTTTTGCTATTACTTAAACCCTAAAATGCCTAAATATTTCTCCTTTTCTTCTTTTATTTTTATTAATTACTTATGTATAAATTATTAATTAATCACAAAATAATTTTGGGAATTCAAAACTTTGGCCAAATATTTTTAGCAAAAAGTTCAAAATTCTGCGCAGTACTGTGAGCGGTCAAAAAGAGTTTATTCAAAATCGCGAACGATTAAACTTAAACTAAAGGAAGCAAAATATTTTTGGTCCAAAAATTTGAATCTTTAAAAAACTAACAATTTTAAAACTTATAAAATTAAAAAATTGCACAAATTTTTGCGGAGACAAAGGTTTTAGAAGTTTTTGGTATTTTAAAAGGAAACTAACTCTATTATTATTTAAACTAAGCTAAACTAAATTAAAAATTATTTAAAACCTACTTTGGGTGGCCTCCCAAAAAGCGCTTGGTTAAAGTCTTCAGCTCGACTTTCCAAAACAGTTTTAATTTTTCAAGAGCAAATGCTTAAAAGCATTTGGTGGTCTTGGATCTCGAAGAATATAACGAGGAATGAAATCAATTATGAGGGTTTTAATGACATAATCAACTAGGTCTGCAGGATTTAGATAAAATCGTTCGAATTCGCTGAGAAATCTACGTTCCTTTTTGCCTAAATCTAGAAGATTGTCAATAAACCTATTGAATTCTTTTCTAACTTTCTTCGGACTTGAAATTCCTACTCGTGTTCCTTTGTCTATATGATTAAGGTCGTGGAGATGTTTATCTAGAGTTTTCTGAAATTTCCGTTCTTCCTCTGAATCAGGGTCTCCAGTTGTAGCGTGAATTGCTTCGGCGACGTCCATGATTATAGATCTTTGAGATATAGTGAAAGGAAATTTAGACTGAGCGAAAAGTGAAGTGAGTTCAACGTGAATATTCTTTCTTTCGGCAAAGAAAGCGGCATCTAACTTATCGTCATCGGCTCCAGGAAATATTTCCAACAATGTTTTAATCATATAGGTGGCGGGGTCTACGAAGAATGGAATTTTTCCAGAAATGTTGAGAGGGATTGCGGGATCCTTTGAGGTCCGGAACTTAAGCTCATACATCATAGCCGCAACATAACGATTAATCAGGGTTTGTGATACCAAGTGATAATCGGTGCTGGCGAATAAGTCCATTATTAGGTCTATTGTTGATATAAGCTTTCGTTCTTCCTCTCTATATCGTGTGAAGATACCATCTTCCTTTTGGGTTGGAAGACAGTGGAGAATACCTATTTGATCATCAGTCCTACTAATGACTTCTCTCTATTCAACTGAAAAAGGAAAGTCTGATGTATTGAGATGTCTGGAAAATGCCCTACATACATCTAACCTCCTGTCAGGATCAAAAGAGTAACCAACATAGCGGAATTTTTCACTTTCCGGTATATCCTTATCAACAACACGGTATATGGTGTACGCAGGTTCTGGTACAAGGTTTATAAAAATTGGTGATTTTGGAGGGTATTCGTAAGCGTCTTCATTCCTTATGGGGATGCGTTCTTCAACGGGTGGAAAATGAAAGGTTTAAAGATTCTCAGAGGTACCAACAAAATCAGGGAATTGAGAGAAATTTTCTAAGGGGAATGAGATCTCAGGTACATGTATGACCTGATAGCTTGGAATGCTAGAGACAGAAGTTGAAATCTTCTACTGAGACTCATTGGGTCCTAAGTCAAGATCTAAGAATTGCCCTATGGTTCTAGAAACGTCGTCTGGGCTAGCGGAGATTTCTTCGGATGAAGTTGAAGATGAAGAGTAGAAGTCGGATTCCAACTCTCGTTCTAGGCAGTCGAAGAACTCAGCGTCGTCCATGGCCATCATTTCTTCGGTCATCCTGTGAGCGAATGGAGAAATGGGGCAAGAAGGCGGTGAATCGTAGAAATATATTTTTGTATTTTTCATTTTATACTATTTAATTAAACTATATTATTCTAAGGCAATTAAGTAACTTTCGGATAAGTTTGGGTGAACCTAAACGAAAAGGATCTCCTAACAACTAAATTATCTAAGGCAGCTTCAGAATCGTGACGCTCTACGATCCCCGGCAGCGGCGCCAAAAACTTGATGCCGCCCGATAGGTCAGGTCTGTTTGAGCACACCTATCTCGGAAGAGAAGAGGGGGCCGTCCTCGTCGTCAAAGGACTTGACCGGACGGTACCGAGCGGTGATCGGTGAGTTTTAAAATTTGTAATATGCGGGGCTCAATTTATAGGTACTACCTACTACACTGGGTGAGTAAGCAGCAAGTATAACTCGAGGTCGTTCTTCAATCGGAGTGAATTGAAATGAAGCTTGGGCCAAAGATAAGGTTCACTATTAGGATGGGTTTGTGTAGATAGGTAGGTTTTGTTGGTTTTGGTTTTCTAGATTATCTAATTATCTAAGTGCATAAAAGTAAAATAGAGATGAGAATTGGTAATTAGGTAGATAGATAGAGAATGCGGCTGTTGAAGTTTCAATAATCATTTGTCGGGATGATGTTCATTATAAAGGGAATTGGGGACACAATTAGTTAACAGACAGATGAATTACAGGTGTAAATACTAGGACCCTACTTGTTTAGGTAAACCTAAATAGGTATGTCACTGAGTACCTAGGCTATCGTGATTCTGGTCAAAACAGGCTGCTCGACCCCCCACACTGTCTTGTGAAGATAAGTGACCCATGAAGGGTGCAGGAATAAGGTAACAGACTGCCCTCAGGTTATTCTGACCTTTCTTAACACCTAAATACAACTGTTATTATCTAATCGTGTTCTAAGTATTAACTTGTTATTCCAAACTATCAGTTTTGTAGAATCTAGGGGTTCTAAGAATCCTGAACCACTGCTGGGCTTGACTTTCATATCCAGACTCATTCCTTAGATTTTATTAGCACAATTACTTCTGTCATGATCTAGAACTCTCCTTCGCGATCAGTCATTCGTCCCTAGGTACATTAGCGGTGTACAATACATTATTTTCCAGAGCTTTCTAACCCTAGGTACTTTACGGTGTACAGTACTCTAACCGTTTTCCACAGTTTCATGCAACCAAAGATAGGTTCACCATGTACTCCAGCTTTTCCATATTCAACTAACCCTAGGTACAACAGCGGTGTACAGTGCTTGAAGCATCTCCACAACGTTCATAACCAGAGGTAGGTTTACGATGTACTACAGCTTTTCCACATGTTTACTAACTCTAGACACAGTTACAGTGTACTTTAGTTAATGTATTTCCACATATTTGTAACCAGAGGTAGACCTACGGTGTACTTAGCATTTCCACAGCTTTACGGTTCCTAGACCATATTCTAGGGTTTCTAGGTTAGCCACAATGTTGGTACAGACGGCTTTTTCCGGAGCTTCTACGGTTGTACTCCACCAGTGGTGTTTCCATTGCTATACCCAGTACTTTAGCCGAATTACAGTAACAAACATAGCTTTGTACGATAACACAGATAACAAACTACTGTATTTAGAGGTGATCAATTTCTAAACCTAGTAGCAGTCACGCGAAGGACTGGAAAGGGTGATCCGTAAACTAAGTTTAGATGCATGAAAAGTTTAGACATAACAGAGTTTAATAATTCCCAATTACATATTTAATTAAAGATTAATATAACATCATTCCTACGTTTAATTATCTACATCTCAACAACCGCAATAATACACTACTTAGTAATCATGGCAATACACATAACATACATTATACAAGCAGGCATAAATAATTCGGACATAGTATAAGTATGAGAGAATAGATATCACCAGAATTTAAGCAGAGTAATATTGAGAAACGCGTAGTCTTGCACCAAGAATGCTTTTACACCGTGATTACAATAGCTAGATTTTCTCTCTCTACCTCTAACTAACTAACTATCTATATCTCTCTAGAGAGAGAAACCAAAACTAAAAGCTAAATACGAAAACGAAAAAAATGAAAGTGTAAATGAGAAGTGTGAAGTGTATGAAAATTGGATGAAAAATGGATGAGAAATGAGGAGGTGGTGATGAGTATTTATAGATTTGGCTCAACAGTATTTCTCAATCGTATTCCCGCCTCCTAAATCTCATCCGTATTTCCCAACCGTATCAAAATCCTATCTTGTACGGGCAAAACATCGAATACGGGCGAGATTGGCCGTATACTGGTGAGATTGGCCGTATACGGGAGGGACCAGGCCGTATACTGGTGAGATTGGCCGTATACGGCTGAGACCAGGCCATATACGGCTGAGGCTTGGCCGTATATGGTCAGTCTTGCCGTATACGGCTTGGCTCTCCCGTATCTCGGTCTTCGGTTGCCTTGATTCTTCGTTTGGGCGTAACTTCTTCATCGTGCGTCCGTTTTGAGCGATCTTTATATCCACGCGTTCGTAATTTCATAACGAAGAAAATGACATAAGTTAGAGGTCATAATTCTTAGTGTAGCTCAAAAAGTGTCGAAATGCGTGAACTAGAGATTCGTTAATCGTTTATGCTCAGTTTTTCACGTTTTTCAATGGTTTTTAAAGCATCACTTCCGTTTTGACTTAGTTAACAAAATATCATAATATTTAGCATTATTGGTGTGGTTTTGTTAACTTTAGTTCTAAAATGCGGGAAATAACGTACGTAAAAACATGACTTTTTACGTGTTATCATACCTTCACCTTGAATTTACTTCTAGAATCAATAACAATGAAAATTTAGTAGGAAAAAAATATTTTGCTAAAATATAATACATATATATTCATTTATCGTACAGTTAAATATTATTTGAATTAATTTATTATTTTTATAATCACAAATGTTTATGTATGGAACATATTGCATGTTATTTAATATGGAAGATATTGAATCGAATATGTAAATGTTGATTTCAATATCATAAAGTTTTTCCAAATTTACCTATGGGTAGTTTTGTCTTTTATGTTGTAAGTAGGGGTAACTTTGTCATTTACAATCTTTAAAAATGTAAGTCTCTAAAGAAATGTGTTAAACAATTTATAAAGGAGAATGATACACTATGGAAAGACACATTTGAAGAGTTGTAAACCTTCAATTATGCGAGATCGTACTAACTGCCTATTTAGACCATTTAACTATCAAACTAACTGTGACAACCGTCACCAAATCAGGTTAGTTGACTGTCGGTTAACCTTTATTTAAGCCTATAAAGTAATCCATGACTTAGAACTCGTTGTATGAATCGTGTAAACTAAATGCTATTCTATGTACACTTATTGAAGTGACATATCAAGAGTCATAAAGAATTCATGTTATTTCTAAGGCATTTAACTATTTATACTCGAAATTGTTACGTGTTAAGTAACATCATAAATGTATAATAATAACAACGATGATAAGATTATTAGTAATAAGGATATTAGCTCATATAATGCATATATAATAAGCTAAGTAAAAATCTATAACATATAATTAACAAAGATACAACACGTTAAAAAGATAAAAACTGAGTTTTCTGCGAGGTTGCACCATTTGGGCCATAATTCTCTTATCCGGACTCCATATGAATCCAAAGCCCAATGTAACACCCCCAAATTTAACAGTTTGCGGAAGCGATGTTTTGGGTGTTACTAATCAATAATCACAAGCACCAAGGATACAGTGAACGACTCTAAATGAGACGTTCGGAAAGTTATTACATTAATACATAAGTAGTTTCAAAATACAAGCTCGAGTTCAAGTAAAATCCTAGAGATTCTAATACATAACAGTAAGTACAAAAGTAATGTATGTAAATCTCCAAGCTTGTAAATGCATGCGACTCGAGCTAAGAAAGCTTATCCTGCTGGGCATCCCTACTGATGCTGTGTACCTGAGAAGCATTACTAAAACGGTCAACCAAAAGGTTGGTGAATCTCACAGGTTTGTAAGTAAGTAAACAGTTGAACACACAAGTAGTATTTGTAAATCACAGCCAGCCAGTAAGTAACGATCACAGGTTATGCTCATCGTTAACTTAAGTTTTTAATCAGTGGGTGGTTGCAGGTTATGCTAACCGTTTGATACAATTGCCATGAGCCACCATAGTTGAAGCTTAACGTACAGTAAATATAGGTACCCCCTCATGAATGTAATCCAAAACATTCATACGGAACGAGTAAGAAACGCCCGTTTCTACAGGAACGGTTCGTGGTAGTGCGTGCTACCCCGGGCGGGGATTGTCAGTCCCATATGGATCCATATACTAAAACTCGCGCTTATCACATAACTAACAACTATGATTCAGGAGGATTTCATTGGATTAGTCGTAAACTCATGCAGTTGGCGTATTCGTAATCTCATACAGTAACTAAATCATGGCAGCAAGTAAGTTTTGTGTGTTCATGTAAAACAGTAATGCATCTCACCCCTGAGTAAAAACAGTAAAGTAGGGGCTGTAAGACTCACCTGAGTCTGGCAGACAATGCAGTAAGTAAGCAAGTAGTATCCCGAACTAGCAACCTTTAGCGTCCTAATACGCATAAGGTTTAGTAAGTAAATGGAATACTTGTAAAGTATCCGTGCTAGTTGTTCCCAAACTAGTTAATGTCCATTAGTTTGTTTGTACGTTTGTATTCGTTTGTAAATCGTAGTTTGTATAAAAGTTGTACGGTCCGTTGGTGTCGTTGTATAATAATAATAATTCCATCCATTATTATTATGTATTCATAGTAGTTGTACATTTGTAAAGCGTACGTGTATAACTGTTTGTTTGTATTACGACGTGTATCGTTTGCGTAAGTTCCAATGGGCTTAAACCCCAAAGGGTACGAGTGAAACCTTGTAAGTATTCGAGTGTATGTTCGTATCAGTTAACGTGTAATCCAGCACGTAACTAGTGAGTGAACTTGTAAGTTCGTATCGGATGTAATCCCGTGTAATGTACAAGTGCAAGTTCGTTGGAGTGTAATCTCCTAAGTATTTCGAGTGTAAACTCGTGTGCGTGTGTGAGTGAAATTTCACGTTAGTTTAGCATAGTCTTGTACGTATTCAAGTGTTGTTGTATACTTTCGAAAGTATAGTATTTTCAGGTATAAGTAGCATCGTATTTGATTTAGTAGTTGAAAAGTGATTCCAACACTTAGAACATATTTTGTTTTCTGATCTGGGCTATCTGCGACACAAGGCTTGTGTCGCAGACCGTATGCGACATAAGGTCTGTGTCGTATGGACTGGTTTCGGGTTGGTGTTTATGCGACACAATGGTTGTGTCGCAAACAAGGGTACGACACAACGATACGACATAGTCGTTGTGTCGCAATCAAGCGATAGGTAAGTTTTGTGTCGTAGATGATACGACATATAGTGCGACATAAGCGTTGTGTCGCATACATTGCGACATAACGTGCGACATAACATGCGACATAGTGTTGTGTCGCATGAAATTTTTGGTCCGATGCGACACAAGAGGTCTGTTCGGAAATTAAGTTTCCGAAAACATAATTTCCGGTTTCCGTTGGGTCTAGAACTTTTATACTAGTTTTAACATGTTATAATGAGTTCATAGTAACTATTGGTGGTCGTTTTTAAGGTTTGTGGAGTCGTTTTCTTTAAAATGATCAAAACTGACATTTCCGTTAACGTGTTCAAAAACGAGTTTTAATTACATATTTGGACATTACTAAGCTAGGGAAACATTAATCTAGCAAAATAAAAGTAATCGGAAAAGTTTGCGAGTCGCCGGAAAACTTACAAAGTCGTCGAAATGAGAAACCGCAAAGATAGGATCGTAGCCCTCGTTGCGGTGATCGTTGTTGCTCCTTTCCGTTTTGTGATTCAAGCTTGTTTTTGGTGCGTTTTTGGCTAGAGAGAGAGACCGAGATATAGAAAGAGAGTAGAGGGTTTAGAGAGTGAGTTGAGAGAGATTGAGTGTGTTTGTGTTTGTGTTTGTGTGAGGGAAAGGAGAAAAGGGCATGGGGGTGGTGCCCCATGTCTTGGCCGGCCCATGGTGGGGTCCACCATGTGTGGATCTCACCAAATGTTGTTCCCTCGCGTTTGCGCTCCGTGCGGTGTTCGTTTCCCCGGTCGTTTAAATGTTAAAATCATTTTATACGCGATTAATTATACGTTTAAAAATACGAAATAATATCCGATAATTTAGTTGAAGTATTTTACCAACTTAATTGTTTTTAAGTTATAAAATATAACTTTGTTTTGTTTTGTCGGTTGGTCGAGTTTTCGGAGAGTTCGGTAACGTTTTGATTTAAACGTACATTTTCGTTATATTATAAACATAATATAAAGTAGTAGTTGAAGTAATTAAATAATTTCACATTATTTAATAATTGTTTTACCAACGTCCGTATGTGTGTACGATTGTTGTTTTATACGATATGTACGAATCGTATACGCGTATATATATATATATTCCATCCATATATATATAATAAGTAAATAATGTATATAACCCTATTTCATATTATATACAAGTAATAAACACGTAATTAGGGAAATTTTAAATTGGCCCTAAATTTGGGGTTGTTACATTCTCCCCTTGTTAATAATATTTCGTCCCGAAATTTGTTTGAAGTAGTAATCGGTAGTTCGATACTAGTCAGGTAGCTACAATGTGTACTAGTAGCCTACGGTAGTTGGGTAGGTCCTACGGTGTTTGAAATCAAGTAATCGTCAGGTGATAACGTACCCTAATTTTTGTTGTCTGGAGGTAGTGGGCATTGGGCCTTGAGATGGCCAGCACTCCCGCAGTTGAAGCACAGCTTTGTCTTAGGGGAGTTAGTACTCTTAGGGTAGGGCTTGCATCGACCGATGGGTATGGCACACGGTCCTTCATGATGCCGAGTGCATTGAGAACAGAAAGGTTTCTTTCCCAAGTAGTTTCCGGTGAATTTGGAGGGAGTAATCTTCACCCTTTTTGCTGGAGGTGACGTACAGTCAGTGTCGGTATCCTCTTCAGTAGGAGTACCATGTGAAGTTGATTGTGAAGTAGGGTTTTCTAAAGCTATCAAACGTAGCTCGTACTCACGCATACGTATGTCATTTTGGAAAGCAATTCGTCGTAGGTCATCAATGTCTTCCCGTGCTTCAGTCAGTTGTTTTCGCAGCGAATCAATAGTTTGGTTGAGGTGGCTGACTGATTCAGCAGTCAAGGTTACATTAACCGGTGCTTTTGAAGTGGTTAGAGCAACAGGAGAGGCAGGTGCTGTTGCTGATTCAACAGAAGGTTCGGTATCACACTCGAGTTCGAGGAGGTAAGGAAACATTATCGGTTCCTCACTGAGCCGTTCATCATCCAAGGTAGGGTTGTTGACGGAGTGAGTTGTCATTTCCTACGAAATAATTATTCTATTTAAGAATTGTTACTAGTAAATGAAGTTCTATTGGATGACTTGTTCAAAGTACGAATAATATACGAGTTCCCGGTCTCAACCAGTGTGAGATAATTGGGAAAAGAGTTTGTTATTGGTAGTCTAAGTGTAATACAAGTTATATATTTGGGATTCGTATAGTCGGTCGTTTCCTAATCCTATTTGGTACTTAGGATCAAAGGAAACACACAGAATAATAGACAGTTACACATAATTATTAAGCGAGAGATTTATGGGAAAAACAGTTTCGGGTAATCAAAGAATGAGCGTACCCGGGTTGAGCAAATCACAGAGTCTCGGGTTTGGGTCATCATCCCTAGCATTAATTACATATGCTCTACTCCTCGTGTGGTTGGTCCGGAGTTTCAGTTTTGGGCAATCCTTTCTAAAGTGCCCGGTACCGTTGCACTCATAGCAGGTTTTGGGTGCAGGAGTATCAGTACCAGTGGGGTTGGTTCGGCAGTCTTGGGCCAGGTGCCCGAATTTCTTGCAGTTGGTGCAGGGACAGGAGCCATTATGATGGCGACCACATTTGGAGCAGTAAGGCTTGCTCCCCTTGTAAGCCTTTGAGTCATTGGCGTTGACAGTGGCAGGCTTTTTGTCAGAGGTAGGGTTGGATGAGTGGGGACTCACTTCCCATTTACGTTTGTTATTCGTAGACGGGGTTGAAGTCGAGCCACGGTGGACAGAATTGGCCGTTAACTCATGAGCCATACGAATGGCGCTCTGAATTGTTCCCGGTTTAGATGAAGTTACTAAATCTTGAAGTCGCTCGGGAAGTCCATCCACGTACTTTTCGATCCTTTTGTACTCGGGATCAACCATGGATGGGCACAAAAGTGCCAGTTGGTGAAAACGATTGGTGTAACCGGTGATGTCGTCACTCTGCATCTTGTGATTCCAAAATTCCACTTCCAATTGTTTCAGCTCATCTCTTGGGCAGTACTCGCCCCTCAGCATATTCTTCAGTTCATCCCACTGTAGTTTGTAAGCCTCGGCAACGCTCACAGTCTGCGCATAGGTGTTCCACCAGGTAAGGGCGGTGTTAGAAAAGGTGCTGGCGGCTAACTTAACTTTATCCTCTTCCTTGCAGTTGCAGATGAGGAATACTGATTCGATTTTCTCGGTCCAGCGAATCAGACCGATCGCTCCTTCAATACCTGCAAAGCTCAAGGGTTTGCAGTTTTGGAAGTCCTTGTAGGTGCAGGTTTTGGGTGGAGGTGTATTGTTAGCCGTATCTTCGCTACCAGGATTGGTTGCTCGGACAGCTAGAGCTTGGGCCACACTACGGGCAATAATACCCGCGACTTCGGCTTCAGTAAGTGTGATTTGTCGTCGAGGAGGCATGTTCCTTGAAATAACAAATAAAGAACATGTGAAGGTTTGAACAAGGATTATGATTGTGATGATTTTAGTAAGTTTAGAGAAATTACGCCAAAGTCTGAAGATTGTTTAAAGTTGTGTACTATAATTAAGTTTATACGGTTTTGAAGTTTTTGAAAATTTTATAAAAACATTTTTGTGAGAAATTTTGTAACATGTTTGATAAAAATACATTTGTTATAAAATTTTGCTAGTAAAAGTCTGTTGTATAATTTGAAGTCTGACGAAAATTGAGTTGAAAATGATATTATTAGGTTACACCTAACGGTACGGTAGTGTACATTGTAGAATGTTTTAAACGTAGAATTAGGTAGGAATAGCAAATGAAAACAAGGTCTCGATCTTCATATCGAAGGATGTTCGAGTAACTATGGTTGTCGGTTATAATGGTGTGGAGATCTTCGGACGTATGTCGGTATTCGTGAATTCATAAAAGTTAAATAAGGACAGAATGACGAGAATCGAGTTGTCGTTTGTTCGATGAAATTTTAAAGAATATTAATTTCGTAGTAGTCGAGAGAGAGTATCGTATCGGGGAAAGAGGCCTATGTATATATATATATATATATCACATAACCGCCTAGTTCGTGTCTAGCACAATCACGTAAAAGTCCCGGTTCTCTCGAGGTCAGAGTCAGCTAATGCATTCCGGTTCAACATAACCCCTTTCAGAACTCACATCATCTTCATTTAATTGTACATAGTTGATCAGGCTATGTTAAATTAAACTTGTATGCTGTAATTTATGAACCAGTTATACCTAATGAGGAATACTGCCTAACGGTCATAGTCTAGGCCCACTAAATGCAACCTAGTTCACTATAACCTAATCTGATACCAATCTGTAACACCCCCAAATTTAACAGTTTGCGGAAGCGATGTTTTGGGTGTTACTAATCAATAATCACAAGCACCAAGGATACAGTGAACGACTCTAAATGAGACGTTCGGAAAGTTATTACATTAATACATAAGTAGTTTCAAAATACAAGCTCGAGTTCAAGTAAAATCCTAGAGATTCTAATACATAACAGTAAGTACAAAAGTAATGTATGTAAATCTCCAAGCTTGTAAATGCATGCGACTCGAGCTAAGAAAGCTTATCCTGCTGGGCATCCCTACTGATGCTGTGTACCTGAGAAGCATTACTAAAACGGTCAACCAAAAGGTTGGTGAATCTCACAGGTTTGTAAGTAAGTAAACAGTTGAACACACAAGTAGTATTTGTAAATCATAGCCAGCCAGTAAGTAACGATCGCAGGTTATGCTCATCGTTAACTTAAGTTTTTAATCAGTGGGTGGTTGCAGGTTATGCTAACCGTTTGATACAATTGCCATGAGCCACCATAGTTGAAGCTTAACGTACAGTAAATATAGGTACCCCCTCATGAATGTAATCCAAAACATTCATACGGAACGAGTAAGAAACGCCCGTTTCTACAGGAACGGTTCGTGGTAGTGCGTGCTACCCCGGGCGGGGATTGTCAGTCCCATATGGATCCATATACTAAAACTCGCGCTTATCACATAACTAACAACTATGATTCAGGAGGATTTCATTGGATTAGTCGTAAACTCATGCAGTTGGCGTATTCGTAATCTCATACAGTAACTAAATCATGGCAGCAAGTAAGTTTTGTGTGTTCATGTAAAACAGTAATGCATCTCACCCCTGAGTAAAAACAGTAAAGTAGGGGCTGTAAGACTCACCTGAGTCTGGCAGACAATGCAGTAAGTAAGCAAGTAGTATCCCGAACTAGCAACCTTTAGCGTCCTAATACGCATAAGGTTTAGTAAGTAAATGGAATACTTGTAAAGTATCCGTGCTAGTTGTTCCCAAACTAGTTAATGTCCATTAGTTTGTTTGTACGTTTGTATTCGTTTGTAAATCGTAGTTTGTATAAAAGTTGTACGGTCCGTTGGTGTCGTTGTATAATAATAATAATTCCATCCATTATTATTATGTATTCATAGTAGTTGTACATTTGTAAAGCGTACGTGTATAACTGTTTGTTTGTATTACGACGTGTATCGTTTGCGTAAGTTCCAATGGGCTTAAACCCCAAAGGGTACGAGTGAAACCTCGTAAGTATTCGAGTGTATGTTCGTATCAGTTAACGTGTAATCCAGCACGTAACTAGTGAGTGAACTTGTAAGTTCGTATCGGATGTAATCCCGTGTAATGTACAAGTGCAAGTTCGTTGGAGTGTAATCTCCTAAGTATTTCGAGTGTAAACTCGTGTGCGTGTGTGAGTGAAATTTCACGTTAGTTTAGCATAGTCTTGTACGTATTCAAGTGTTGTTGTATACTTTCGAAAGTATAGTATTTTCAGGTATAAGTAGCATCGTATTTGATTTAGTAGTTGAAAAGTGATTCCAACACTTAGAACATATTTTGTTTTCTGATCTGGGCTATCTGCGACACAAGGCTTGTGTCGCAGACCGTATGCGACATAAGGTCTGTGTCGTATGGACTGGTTTCGGGTTGGTGTTTATGCGACACAATGGTTGTGTCGCAAACAAGGGTACGACACAACGATACGACATAGTCGTTGTGTCGCAATCAAGCGATAGGTAAGTTTTGTGTCGTAGATGATACGACATATAGTGCGACATAAGCGTTGTGTCGCATACATTGCGACATAACGTGCGACATAACATGCGACATAGTGTTGTGTCGCATGAAATTTTTGGTCCGATGCGACACAAGAGGTCTGTTCGGAAATTAAGTTTCCGAAAACGTAATTTCCGGTTTCCGTTGGGTCTAGAACTTTTATACTAGTTTTAACATGTTATAATGAGTTCATAGTAACTATTGGTGGTCGTTTTTAAGGTTTGTGGAGTCGTTTTCTTTAAAATGACCAAAACCGACATTTCCGTTAACGTGTTCAAAAACGAGTTTTAATTACATATTTGGACATTACTAAGCTAGGGAAACATTAATCAAGCAAAATAAAAGTAATCGGAAAAGTTTGCGAGTCGCCGGAAAACTTACAAAGTCGTCGAAATGAGAAACCACAAAGATAGGATCGTAGCCCTCGTTGCGGTGATCGTTGTTGCTCCTTTCCGTTTTGTGATTCAAGCTTGTTTTTGGTGCGTTTTTGGCTAGAGAGAGAGACCGAGATATAGAAAGAGAGTAGAGGGTTTAGAGAGAGAGTTGAGAGAGATTGAGTGTGTTTGTGTTTGTGTTTGTGTGAGGGAAAGGAGAAAAGGGCATGGGGGTGGTGCCCCATGTCTTGGCCGGCCCATGATGGGGTCCACCATGTGTGGATCTCACCAAATGTTGTTCCCTCGCGTTTGCACTCCGTGCGGTGTTCGTTTCCCCGGTCGTTTAAACGTTAAAATCATTTTATACGCGATTAATTATACGTTTAAAAATACGAAATAATATCCGATAATTTAGTTGAAGTATTTTACCAACTTAATTGTTTTTAAGTTATAAAATATAACTTTGTTTTGTTTTGTCGGTTGGTCGAGTTTTCGGAGAGTTCGGTAACGTTTTGATTTAAACGTACGTTTTCGTTATATTATAAACATAATATAAAGTAGTAGTTGAAGTAATTAAATAATTTCACATTATTTAATAATTGTTTTACCAACGTCCGTATGTGTGTACGATTGTTGTTTTATACGATATGTACGAATCGTATACGCGTATATATATATATATATTCCATCCATATATATATAATAAGTAAATAATGTATATAACCCTATTTCATATTATATACAAGTAATAAACACGTAATTAGGAAAATTTTAAATTGGCCCTAAATTTGGGGTTGTTACACCCAAGGTCACTAAAATCTTTGGGCAATAACATGTCCAAAATTTAGTCCAAAATACCCTCTAAAAACCGGCCAAGGAGGGAAGAGTGGGGAGCAAGCAACATGTCTTTTAAAAAATTAATTTCCCTATAATCTCATTCATTCACAATCCCTCCTCATTCAAAAGCTGCCCAAAACCCTAAATTCTTCTCCTCTCCCCCTCTCCAGCCGTTTTTCATCATCAACATCAACAATCTTCATCATTTTGATCACCCGTTTCAAAAAATCAAGGTGTTGTGGATAAAACTCTTATTTCCTTTCGATTCTCATCACTTTATTCGTATTATTATTTCTTTTCTATTGAAATCCAATTTTTGATGAAATAATGTTAAGATATGGTTTTAAATAATACAAAACATAAAATAAATAAATAATTAACTTCGCTTGATCGTGTAAAAGTTTTTATAACGAAAGAATAACGATAATCAAGATAATGATTCTGGACAGATTTATTAGTCCAACTTTGCGAGGTCATAAACTGGTCATAAAATATTTTTTGGTCACGTATCTTGAGTCCAAATTGAATTTCAGTGAGTCTACTTTCTGTTCCAAGTGGTTTCATGTCAAAACAATGAGGTTTGTTCGGTCAAACAGTTGTTACAAGTCGAAAGGTCAAAACTGATTTCGGTAACATAGTTTAGGACGACTTTGTTTATACATAACTCTCTCATCTTTTTGAGTTTTTGTATGAGACTTTTTGTGTGTTTGAAAACAAGTAACACATGTGTTACCAAGCGACTAACACATGTGATACCAGCTGGTAATACATGTGTTACTAATTTTGTAAAACCAAAAAAAAAAAAAAAGAGTCTTCGAAAGTATACCTTGTGACATGTCAAACCGAAGAGAGAAAAATGCTGATTTTTATGGTGTAATTTTTATAATTTTTTGACTTACTGTTTGTGGGATATCTGATTTTAAAAAACATGCGGAAAAATATGTTTTATGACATGTGACACATTATAATTGGTTCTTCCATTCTCACTAAATTTTCCATTATCATTCCTCACTCTCTTATTTTAATTAGATAATTTTGGATGATAATTTATTTGTTTAGTCTAATGTTTTTTTTAACTTTAAGATACAAGAGAGATAAGATTTTGCACGTGGTGCTTTTAGAGTGTGTCCAATCTTTCATAAAATCAATCCGTTATGAGAATTTGATATAATCAATGTATTATGAGAAAGCAGAATAGTGTCAATTAATCATGAGTTACTTCTTCATCAATAGATATAAAGGTATGATATATGATTCTTGTAGTTTAGAATGTGTTTTTATACGAGATTGATTAGAACAATTTTTTATTAGTTTTTGACTTTTTGTATAGTTTGATTTTCATTTCGTAGTTTTTGAATCTTGATAGATTGAAGTTGTCGCTGTTGAACCATCAGTAATGGGGTTTATAGAAGTGAGTCCACAGTGACATGGCTTTGATCTAGTGTATATTTGAAATTCATTGCATGAACTTAGCATTATATGTTGAAGTCTATGAAAATCTATAAAACTCATGTATAGTGAAGTCCATACATATGGACCGAAGAGAGAGGCTTATGTACGTAGATCAAAATCTTCATTTTATATACATAGAATTCGTATACATGAGTAGACTATATATGATAATAATATTCGAGTGGGGTCCTTTTATGGACTCGGGATGACACGCCCCGAAACTCTTGGAAATTTTTTTTTTTTTTTTAATACCGAATTTATACCTTTATAGGTTCCAGACACAACACTTATTTAATTTAAACCAATACATATTGTTTATGTCTATTTTATATAAGAGGAAATAAGATTTCAGAAAAACACAAGGAACCCGCCGGCTCCAAAGAGAACCCGTCGGGTACTCAAGGAAACAGCCGGGTCCTAAGGGATCCAGCCGGGTGAATTAACCATTCCACTAATAGAAGTAAAACCACGTTTAAAACCAGCAGAAACAGCCGGCTTCCACTGTTAATAGCCGGGTACACCATGTACCCGCCGGGTACCCTCACTAGCAGCCGGGTACTCCCCCTGCAGATCAGCCACTGGACCAGACTCCCTTCAAACCAAAATACGAAACTTAAACGTGCATATCTTTTGACTCGGATATATTTAAGTCCTGAAATTTGAAACACACGTCCACTATAATATTACCTAATTTTCACTTTAGACACTTTTTTCAAATTTACCAAAAATGACAAATATGAACGTGTCACCAATTTAGTGCCATTTCGGCCACTTTGGTGAACATATCAAATCCCAAACCATATGATCTCTAGCATAACCCTTTAGCACACTCACTTAACACTTGAAAACAAACTTAAAGAACACATTTGACCATTGATTCACTTTCAATTAAAGATCTAAACAATTCTTTTCATATACAACCACTTGTGACCCATTTCGACACTTTTTGACCCGTTGGCCCACAAGGGCTACTTTGACTCATTCACTAGCTAATAACTCATAATTGACTAATGAAATGTTTGACTACATGTCAATCCTCCATATCCAATGTAAATACATATTGACTACTTTCAACTATTAAACCCTTTTAATAACACTAGTTAGATTCAACCACTAATATTAAAACTTTAGGACCATAATTTACATCATTTACAAGTATTGTTGACTTTCAAAGTCAATTGTTTAAAACTTCATATATCATGGCTCACCATGACTAAACTTAAAAACGTGTTCAAGGGCGCTATTACATAAGTTATATCCAAACGATGCTTTATATAACACCCTATTATTTTGAAGATCATTTTTTTTAAACCTATCGGAAGCGCAAAGTAAAATAATTCCATTTTAGATTGCATAAATTACAATTCAAAAGTTGCAATCCACATAACATGATTCATAAAAATAAGTTACCATACTAATTACAAACACTAAGTTTAGGTGTTATAGAAATCCAAAACATAATGTTTAAACCATTAACTTGTTTATAAATTCCAGAGTGAGCCGTCAAACATTCCAATCCAAAATCAACTTCTTGCCCACCCACTATCAAAAGCTTAACCTGCAAGAAGTAAGGAGGGAATTAGCACGAAGCTAAGTGAATAGATCTACAACTATCAACCTAACCCAGATTATCAAATGTTTACAGCTAAGCATCGTAAATAACTAGCTTCAAAGAGGATCGGTGGTCCTTGAGGAACCCTACTACCGCGGTGGGCCCCAAGTAACACTTACAACCACTGAAGGCCAATTCAGTGATCTAACCGATAGTTTGGTACTATTACTACATACAACATAATTTCAATAAACAACACATGTGTAAAGCACTTATGTTGTCCAAGTGATAATACTCAAACCCAATCCCTGTTGACCTCTGAACAATTCACATAATCCACAATTTTCATGGCAATATGTAAACATACAGTATAGCAGTAAAACCAAGTTTACCCATTGTAACCAGATTGTTACAACTGATTTAGACTGAGAGTCATTAATCCACTCACCCTTGTCGACTACAACCTCCACTCAGAGATCTTATTTTACTGAGTCTTTGGTTTATCTGTGAACACGATCAAAATCCGAATTAGTATCTTATCTTATAAATTATTATAATCTACTCAAGTATATAATGTCAAATATGTGCACATAATATACTACCAATACTCTTTAAACTTCACAAGTGTATAAGTCACAAGTCATCAAATTTGTCAAGTTATAACATGCAAACGCGATTCGGGCAGGGAGAGATGGGATCACGTTAACTAGTTCAAAACATTCTGTAACCGAAATGCACTCTGAAACGCGATCCGGGAATGAGGTCTGGATCGCGTTCCCATGACCAATCACGACTGAACTCGATTTTAACACTGACTAAAGCGATCCGCGAACAAAGAAGATGGATCGCGTTACACCGACCAAAACCATTCTGTAACCATTTTTAACTATGAAACGCGATCCGGGTGGAAGGGTTGGGATCGCGTTCGTGTAAGTCCCCTAGTTTTAGGATCGATAACTTAGTTATCTGTAGTATTAAGGTGCGGAATCCCTCAATACGGTGTTATCTTACTAACAACGAATATGTTCGTATTGCGTTTAATAAGCTTAACTTTAAACGAATAATACGTCAAAGCCTAGCCGTAGGTTATATTTTTCTCTGGTTTGCTGGAATCGCAGATTAGCAAAAGTATCAAAAGTGTTTTTAAAATTGTTAACGATTTTACAAAGAAAATCGTTTAAATAGTCTATTCTGGCTCGGCTCGCTTGGGCCGGCGAGTTCAGTCCAACTCGCAGCCCAAGCCCAATATAGGACTCGGCTTGCCAGACTTATGCTTCGCGAGTTCAGGTCTCACCTCACAGCTCAACTCGCTGCGACTTGAGATCTCGACTCGCTACGCATCAAACGTCTATTATTTATTTTGTATTTAATTATTCGTCTAACTTAACAAAACAATATGTTTAACGAATATTACTAACAAAACAAATATTCTTTTACAAATCCAAACCAATATACAAACACAATAATAATTACACTAGTCCTATTTCAAGCTAGATCTGTTGTCACACTCTATGTCCCAACAGACTCCCCCTTGACAATAGCTCTAGCGTCTTTATCTTCACGCTTGTCTTTGGTCTTCATTTGTAAATCTTACTGCCTGCGTAAATCTTCATCTTGATACACGTCTTAACCATCATCTGATAATCTCGTCCTAAATCACCCCATGCGTCTGTCGTCAAGATTCTATTTTCATTCAACTTAATCAAATCTTTCGTCGACATGTTCATTAGGTGTCGATGATCATAGACTCTGAAGATTTCTCTTTCACCACCATCAACCTCATCATCAGCTTCAACCATAACAGCTTCTCCAGTTCCTGAATCTACATGCCATCTCTTCATATTACCCAGAATATCTTGTGGCATTGTCTTCAGTGGAATCTGCTGTATGCATCTAACAGCTGGATATATCTTCTTCCTTCTTCTTCTTCCTGTTCTTTGACTTCTCTCTTGAAACTTCACAGTTTTTCCCTTTCTTGGCTTAATCTGAACAATCTTATTCGTACCAACCTCATGTCTAATGATTCTTTCAACACGATCAGCATAATCATCACGACTTGGGTTATTAATCTCTAATCTAGCCAAATCACGTATTTCATAACGTGGTAGAGAACTAAAAACTGCAAGCTTTCTTTCAAAATATTGAACTCCGTCAAACCTTTTGATCGCGAAAAGCTTTAATTCTGAGTCAAAGTACCAACCAATAATCCCTTTACGTGGTACACGCTTTTTCGTAATATCAACTTCAGAAATTCCAATCTTCTTCTTCTTCTTTGGAAGTTTCCTAAGTACAACAGCAGGATTTTTGGTTTGAACAAGAACTTCTTCTTCTTCATCAGAGGTTGAATCATCAATATCTTCATCTATATCGACAATTGTTGGACCTTGTTCATTTTCAATAACAACTTCTGTCCTAGATGGGCTCACATGGTGTTCATCAATATTTGCATCTAGATCTACACCCATGTCTTGCACATTCTCAGGTACAGCAGTCCAATCAGTAGGTGGTTGGAATTCTCCATCCTCAAGATCATAATCAATATCTTCATCTATCTCATCCAAAATATCATCTTCCGAATCAGATAGATCAAGCATTTCCATTCCTAGAGAAAAATATAAATACAAATATATTAATAATTCAAATTCTTCATTGATTTCCCTGAACCAATCTAAGAATTTCTTTATTAATTCTTTTGTATATTTTAACCTAACATATAAACGCAATTTACATACAACTTATAAAATCTTTTATTGATTACCCTGAATCAATCCAAAATTTCTTAAGTCTACTTAACAAATATTAATTAATTTTAAATTCTAATGCATTGTGAATAATCACCAAACATTTAAATTTACTATTAATTACCTTATATAATTTCCAAGTGTTAATTGATCTCATTTATTATCAATTTAACCTTTAAATTATATATCATTTGTCTAGTTAACACGAATACATTTTTAACTTGTTAATTACTTATATACCTTACGGTCTTTAGTCCATAATCAAATCTAAAATGCATATGTTATCATAAAATTTTGACCGCCGAAATTAATCGGAACACGCCGCTCGACTACTCAATGAGTCGGAAGTCTTTCGATCACTATTTTATCTTAACATAATTATATAAAATCAAATAACTTAATAATATCTAATACATTTAACTTGTAATTACAATCTCAAGCCGAATATATTACCAAAATATTAAGTTACAATTATTCTGTACAAATTAATACCAATAATTACTACACTATGCTAATACTAAGCTATCTTACCAACTTCTGTATCAACCTGTGCAGTCTTATCAGCACTTGTACCAGCACCCGAACCACTAGCACCAGCATCAGACTCCCCCTGAATCGTAGCTTGCTCACCAGTCTTTGAAGGACCAGTCTGCTCACCACTCGGTGCATTGGGATCACCGTCTTTGTCTGAATCTCTCTTCCTCCTTAGCGCATCCTCTTTGCAAGACTCCAGATATACCAATATCTCCCCCTGAGTAGACTGTCCTGAATGCGATCTCAAGACCAGACTCTCTAAAGAAGATAACTTCAGTCTCTGTATGTTGAAGTCCGCAAGCAAAGTCTCATGAGTCTTCATCAACAGATTGTATGATGCACTCTGCTTGAGTATCTATTGTGAAAGAAGAAGATTGCTCGACACCAGCTCTGGAATCTGAGAAGTAAGCTTCTCTAAATCCTTTACCCTAGACTCTAAGGATGTAATCCTTTCAGCATCAGTCGTCGGAGTAACAGGTATCGTTCTTGGTCCAGGCGGTGTGAGAGACTCAATATGCCAGTCTCTGGTAAGCGGTGTATGAGGTTGAGACAAAGCTTGCGTAAGCAAACTTGTCGCAAATCTAGCTGTTTTGTTCGTCGGAAAATTAGCTCCACGAACTAAATCAGCAACCTCATGCTGAAGCAGTAAAGATATCGATTCAGTAACCACCTGTGCATCCATCTCCACCTGTGGTGTATCCTGAGCAACTGTATACAGAATTAACTGTCTCAGTTTAACTCCTGATAAACAACAAGTTAAGATTATTTAACTTTTTTAATCAATACTAACCATCTCGAATAATAAGCGTTCTCGGACGCTTCATCAAAGGAATCTCAACTTCCTCAGTACCTTCCTCCATAACACTCTTACCTTTTCTCTTCCTTTCAGAAACAGATGGAGGAGGAGAAGGTGTATTATCAGAATTTTCATCTGAAGCCGTCTCACCATCACGACCTCTAGATGATCTAACAGTCTCCTAAAGTTTAAATATATTCAACATTTATGATTAGCGTAAGCTCTATCATACAAGTTCTATATATTTAAGATTAATCAGATATAATACCTCAGTCGGTACTTCAACTGATCTATCAAGCTGTATCTGCTCATCCTCTAGTAATATAACTTCGGGATTTGCAGCCTCAGCTTCAGCTTCCTGTTTATATCATGATATTTATATTTTATAATCAGAAACATTATCCAATTAACTAAATATCTAATATCAGTATAAATATATATATAATAATATTATGCATCTATGATCAATAAAACAATCTATCAACTAAGTGAAAATAATATTATATAATGAAAATAATACATGTTCCGGTGCAATCTCCAAGAACAGATCAATTTCCCTCATCTCGGGATCTTGTGCCTCATCATTTTGATCTAGCACTTCCTGCACTACCTGTGCAGCAACCTCAGCATCAACTTGTTGACCTGATTGATCAGCTTGTATCAACACATCCTCAAGCAATGCCTGTGGCTCAGGTTGTGGAAACACAGCAGCAGCAGGCTCTGGAACAGCATCAGCAGCAACATCTAGCCATCCATTGTTCGGTGGCGTAATGTAAGCGGGATCAATAAGATAGCCAAAAAGATCACGGATCTCCGGCTTGACATATTCTTCCCGTCGAATAGTCTGCTGAAACATCGCATTGTATCCTCTGAGTGCGATAGTATCAACACGTAAGTGCGGCTAAGGGATAACAATATCCGGAAGACGAGCACGAATAATCATCATACAGAACCTAGAGTAGATCATAAAACGTGATCTGACAGAACCCGAAATCTGCCTAGCTAACTCGCCAAAAATGTAATCACAAAAACTGTATGGTTTATTGTAAACCAGTGACAGTACCATCGATACAAGAGCAGGGCTCAGTTCATCAAAACCGCCCTTCTTTGGTCCGAAAACAGTGACAATAACGTGCCACAAGAATCTCCACTGGCCGATTACTAGAGCCTTAAGGAACTGTCGTCCTCTACGCTCACCCGTATAGCCCATACGGCTTAGTGCACCCTCGATAAAATCACTTGAGTACTCAGTCGGACCATCTTCCTGGTCTACTGTACCCAAATGCAAAATCTGACGAAGGTCAGAAGCTGTAAACGCAATCGGTTGTTGGTTAACCGTTGCTCGGATGACCGGTGGATTGACCGACTCATCATACTGAATATCCCTCCAAAAATCGTTCAGTATTGACAGAGAGATTGGTGGGCACTCTGTAATTGCATATCTAATGCGTGAACGTGCGAAAAATGTAAGGACTTGAGCTACTTGTCTAGCTCCCTTGACTGTAAGATCTAGATCCACAAGAATATTGTGACCTTTATCAAACTGTCTAGCCATATCTACATAATAACACACATAACGAAAACAATTAATGCACGTTACTTACAATAAATAAATTTTAAACTATTATGTATATATGAATTAAAATTCATCAAACATCGTAGTTCTAAATTTAGAATATATAACTTGTTACATAATTGTCACAAGTTGTATACATACGTATATAACATATATAACTTATAACAAATAAGTCGTAAGTCCAATACGTAATTTCCATTAATTACTTGTAAATTAAAATATTCTCAAGTCGTTAATGTTTTATTAAACCAATATATATATTATACCGCTAATATAAAATTAGGACACGCCACTCGATTACGTTTTGAATCGGTAGACTTTCGATATATATACATATATATATATATATATATATATATATATATATATATATATATATATACATTGTTATAGGAATTCAAAATATACTAGTTATTACTTAAAAAGTCTTAACTCTTATAAAAACGTTTTTTTTTTAAAAAAATTTTTTTTAAGTTCTGAATTCGCATAAGACACCTATGCGAATCGAGTTCAACTCGTTTCGCATTTCAACTCGCAATTTTATTCGCAGTCAATTGAACTCGTTAATCAAATCGATCCGCAGGTCAACTCGTCAGTCGATCCGCTAATCAACTCGATCCGCTAGTCAACTCGCTGCGAGTTGAATCGAAGGTTCAACTCGTTCGATGAACAGCCGTCGCGAGTTTAAACTTAAAATCGATGATTTTGTTAGTTTTAACATGATCAAACGATATATTTACGTTTATTAAGGTTCGTTTAACATTAATCCTAAGGATTCGTGTTCTAACAAACCGTTAATCTACGTGAACCGATCAAACTTTAAACCTAAACCCTAAGTTTATTAAAAACTTCGATTTCGTGCAATTTAAACGGTGAAATCCGTTGTATTATACCTCAAAATGTTCGCAAAGAAGTCTTGAATATAATCTACGGATTCAAAAACTCGTTTCCTTACTCGCTAAATCAAAATCAAACGAAAACTAAGTTTCGCCTCGTTTCGCCTGTAAGCGGATTCGCCAAGTTTAAGTGAACTCGCGAATGATGTGGGTTCGGTGGGTTGGCTTGACTCGTTTGACCCCCTTTATACCTTGTATCCGATTCGCGAGATTTCAAGTGAATCCGCAAGTTGACTAAGTCGACTCGCAGGAATAAATAAAAACGCGAATTAAATACCTAGTATAAATTAAAACCCATCATTTGTACAAGTCTAAAATAAAATTATTTTTCACTTGTATTTGTTACGTTTGTTCAACTCAAAAATATTCAGCATAATTTAATTCCGAAGGGTAAACATAATTAATACAAAAATTAAAATAAGATAAAACAAAATTACATAACCATTGGTATCAAGTACCATTTTATTAAACACTTGATCAAAATAAAACACATAAACAAAATGAATAAGAATTTATCTGCTTAGGGATCATATTAGAAAGAGTAAGCAATTAATTTTATATTTAAAAGTCTAAACAGATTGGTAGTATACATACCTCATGAAATTCAAGTAAATCGCTGTAAAATTACAGCTAAATTTATCATTTATACATTTATATTTATGAAACTATATCTTAGGTACCTTTATCCACATAGCATAATTAATAAATACACTACTCACATAAAGTGAATATTTTAATTATAGATAGTTCAAGACGATTACTGGTATTATGATCCACATAAACAAATTAGACTCAATTTTCTAAGCAAACTCTTTATTGTTAGTATGAGTATTATCAAGTGCTTCCTTATTATATGATATACTGAAGAATTCAAGTAAAACACATATCACTGCATCATTAAATTTTCAAGGTAGCGGTTACTAAATGATGTATCTTTTCGAAACATATAACATACACTTGAATTTTTAAGGATAGACAAATATCAAACATACTTTGAATATGCTATGTTATCTAAGTCTGTACATAGTACAACAGAAGATCCCTTCTAGCATAATTCAAAATATATTTGAGAATATTAATTTAATTAAAGGTTTCAGTTCTGTACTTAGTACAACAAAGTTACTAGTAATTAAGTTAATACCCATATTACTACTATTTGTCAATTCAAATTAATATGTATAATAACAGTGTATGGCAATACCATCATTCAACAATTAAGACTTAATGTCATACATCATAGAATAGTAACACAAAATAATAAACAAGTTGTTAATTAACTTCTTAAGGCTTAGAAAATTTCATATAATTTGCCTACCAGTACATCATATGATGAAGCCATCTAAAGATTTAATAAAAATAAACAAATTATAACTTGTGGATATAGGTGTATAATCAAATAAATATAAACACATACCTGATAGAACCGCTGTAGTTCTAAAGCAACTTTATTTGAACCTACTACCATATCATACTTAGGACTTAAGCTTATTATTGTGAAGCTTATTCTCCTAATGTACTATCATTTCCCTTAGTTTTTGCAAATAAAAACTTAAATGAAAGCGATTCCCCTTAGGTAACAAGCAAATGAATGCCATACGCCTATTTTTTTTTTTTTTTTTTTAATAAACACATAAATACTAACTATTACAAAAATACCCTTGGAAAACTAATCACTCTGGATTTCTCATTCCGTTTAGTTGAACCAACATCTCAAATCTTGCTCTGTCGAACGCCTTTGTGTATAAGTCTGCTAAGTTATCCAATGATGGAACCTTAACTAACTTTATCAATTTCTTCTCAGCACAATCTCTAATAAAATGATGTCGAATATCAATATGCTTAGTTTTACTGTGCTTCACTGGATTATTGGTGATCGACATAGTAGATTCGTTATCAATCATCATAGGAGTATTGGTTATATTTAACCCATAATCCCGCAGTTGCTGTTGAATCCAAAGAACTTGTGAACAACAGCTGCCAGCTGCAACATACTCAGCTTCACATGTAGAAATGGCTACCGAGGTTTGCTTCTTGCACTGCCAGGATACTAATCTACCTCCTAGGAATTGACATCCTCCGGTCGTAGATTTCCTATTCTGATTGCATCCTCCATAATCCGAATCAGTATAAGCTACGAGATCTAAGTCTCCATCAATCGGATACCAAAGACCCAGCTTAGGTTTCCCTTTGAGGTAACGAAAGATTCGTTTAACAGCTTGCATGTGTGACTCTTTCGGATTAGCCTGATATCTTGCGCATAAACAAACAGCAAACATTATGTCAGGCCTAGAGGCTGTAAGATACATTAGTGATCCGATCATGGCTCTATAAAGAGTTGGATCCACATCGCTATCACTCGATGTATCTGGACCTAGTCCATGATTGACTGGAATTGGAGTATTGTAGACCTTACTTTCATCCATCTTGAAGCGTTCTAATAGCTCATATGTATATTTAGATTGATGAATAAAGAATCCATCCTTCTTTTGATCAACTTGTAATCCTAAGAAGAAATTCAACTCTCCCATTGCAGACATTTCGAACCTTTTTCTCATGATTTTCTCAAATTCTTGACACATCTTTTCATCAGATGATCCAAAGATAATGTCATCAACATAAACTTGCACGAGAAGAAAGTCTTTCTTTTTCCATTTCACAAACAGTGTACTATCAATCGATCCTCTTGTAAATCCATTCTCAAGTAGATACGTTGATAGTGTTCCATACCATGCCCTAGGTGCTTGATGTAATCCATATAGAGCCTTATTCAAACAATATACTCTATCTGGATACTCAGGATCAGCAAACCCTGGCGGTTGTGAAACATACACCAATTCTTCTACTTTGCCATACAAAAAGGCACTCTTAACATCCAACTGATACACTTTTATACCAAAATAAGATGCAAATGCTAAGAACACTCTAATTGCTTCTAGCCTAGCAACTGGTGCAAACACTTCATTGTAATCTATACCTTCTTGTTGATTAAAACCTTGAACTACCAGACGGGCTTTATTGCGAGTAACGATTCCTTTATCATCTCTCTTGCACTTAAATACCCATCTAGTTCCAATTGGATATTCTCCCTTTGGTAGGTCAACCAACTCCCATACTTGTAATTTAGAGAACTGAGATAGTTCTTCTTGCATTGCTTCTACCCACGAACTTTCTTTTAAAGCCATTTGAACATTTTTCGGCTCAATTTATGAGATAAAGCATGAATGAAGACATTGATTAGGAATCCATGTCTCTTTCAATGCAGTATACAAGCTTTGGTATTCAGAATTCTCAGACGTACTAGTTTTGGATTGATGCCTAGTTTGAACCGGAGTATTAATATCACCGATGATGTTTTCAACGGGATGATTCTTACTCGTTCTAGTTGTAGTAACTGGTTCAACCGGTATATCATCTTCTAAATTAGTACCAATTTCTTCCAAATCAGGTACATCTTCCGTACGTGCTGAAGATATCCTTAAATGTTTCAAAGGAGTAAGTATATCATCAAACTTTGTAGAAAGATCATCAGGATCTTCTTTTTCTTGAGACTTATCCTCTGAAGGTTGTTGTGACTCACTTGTGGAAGCTTTATCTGAGTCAACATTAGTCTTAATTCCAGACTGCTTAACACTTGATGTTGAAGCGGAACCAATATTCTCATCTTCAAACAATAAATGTTCAGCTATCTCTGAATCACTGACATAGTCACTAATAGGAACTTTAAATGATGCAAAAAGATCAGAATAATCAAATTGCCAATCTAAGCCCTTATGAACATCAGGTGAGTAGCTCGTAACCTCAATATTATAAACTACCTCCAAACGTCCTGTGACTTTATTAAAGACTCTCTTGTTTGGCGAATTGGGCATATAACCTAGGAAAAATCCTTCGTCAGCCTTCTCACCAAATTTAGCTTGATGTCCAGTCTTTAATATAGTGCATGAAACTCCAAAGGGTTCAAACCCTTTTAAGTTAGGTTTCTTATTGTTCAAAAGCTCATAACAAGTCTTGTTATGTCTCTTAACCGTAAGAACTCTATTAAGAACATAACATGCTGTATTCACTGCTTCTGCCCAAAAGATGACCGGAAGCTTTGAATCAGCAAGCATTGTTCTAGCAGCTTCAATCAACGTTCTATTTTTCCTTTCAGCAACACCATTCTGTTGAGGTTCATAAGGTGCACTGAATTGATGTAATATCCCTTTGCTTAAGCAATAGATATTCAACGTTGAATTCTTGAACTCTGTTCCATTGTCACTACGAATACGCTTTACTCTCTTTTTATAGACATTCTCTACTAGATCAAAGAACTCAATTAGAATTCCAGGAGTCTCATCCTTTGATCCCAAAAAGAATACCCATGAGAATCTAGAATAATCATCTGTGACAACCAAACAGTACCATTTGCCACCTAGACTTCTCTTGCTTATAGGGCCGAAGAGGTCCATATGTAGCAATTCAAATGGCGAGGAGATAGAGTTTTCAGTCTTAGGTCTGTGTGGTTTCTTGTGCTGCTTTCCTTTCATGCAAGGAACACACTTATCCTCAGACTCGAAACGTTTTTGTGGTACACCTAGAACCAAACCATTTTTGGTTATATAATTCATCTTTCTCCAGTTCAGATGTGCCATCCTCCTATGCCATAACAATGCGTCTGTTTCCGAAGCCTTGGATAATAAACATGTAGACACCATTGAAGAGTTAGGAACACCCATGTTGATAGCATAGATGTCCTTCTTCCTTGGCGCCCTCATCAATATCCATTCATCAGGAATTTTAAAACCTGGCTTCAGGACTAAGGCCTCCTTTTCATTAAAATAAACTGGGTGACCTTTATCACAGACTTGGGAAACACTCACTAGGTTGTGAGTAAGTTCTTCAACATAGTTCACATCCTCAAGAGTCAAAGTTCCATTTGAAACTTTTCCTTTTCCCGAAATTACTCCTCCTTTATCTCCTGCAAAATTTACTTTTTGCTTGAGACTATCCTTGAAGTCCTTCAATAGACTTCTTTCTCCAGTCATGTGCCTTGAGCATCCACTGTCTACATACCACCAGCTGTCCTTGTTCACAGCATGCTCCCGCACATAACACAAGATACGATCAGTTATCAAGAGGGACCCAAGCCATTACGGTCTTGGTTTGTCCCTTATCATCAACAAACTTAAGCTCTTTAAAATAACCATCCTTCCCATCAGGAGCTTTGGTTACTTTCGAAGTAGCTTGAGTTTGTGGACGATCAGCCTTAAGAGGTGAATTTGAGGAGAACCTCTTAGGCACATAATTATGAGCTCTATTATGATAATTATAATTAAACTCATGTGATCGTGAAGTAGTACCACTCTCATAATGACTATGGCCTCTACTTGGAGTTCTAAACCTCGACGGAGTCACATCCCTATACTTATGGACAGAATTATCACTTTGAGTATATGGCCGTTTAGGTTTAGGTGGGGAGACACTATGCTTACCATCTCTTTTAAGAATGTTAACAGGTTTATTACCTAAGTTAGGTTTGGCATCTAACCCATCTATAATCATACTAGAGTTGGTCTGTGTCTTTTCATCCATCACAAGCTTATGTGGTGTTTCAGGCTTTTTGTTAGGACAACACGAAGCCACGTGTCCCTTTTGATGACATTTGAAACAAGACATCTGCTTGCGTGATTTACTCACTTTTGCTTTCTCATCCGGAGTCTTAGGCACTAAAGGTTTAAGATGTTCCTTATCAACTTTATCATCAGTCTTAGCATTGTTAATCACTCCACCCGATACAAACTGTATTTTGGTGAACTGAGAAGCCTTGCTATTATCTAATGATACGTTCTTAATAACATCTTTCTGTGCCTCTGACTGTTCAGGTTTATCAGCTACTGAAATCTCAGGATTAACTTCAGTCATCTCAGAATCTTCAGGAATAGGAGTGTAATTTGGCATTAAAAGGTGGGGATACATCATTGTAACCTAACCCAGTCTTGTCCTTTACACTTCTTTGAGCATCTAACATTTTATCCATTTGAGATGTCCTATAGTTCTCAAGTTTACGGTTTTGCTCAATTAACCTTAAGTTAAGGTTCACTATTTCCTGATCCTTACTAGCAATCGTCTCATTTAAGTCTTTGATATTCATATAGAGACCATCTATGACAACAGATTTTTCACTTATGGTATCTCTAAGTTTTGTTCTATCCGAAGCATCAGACTTAATTTTATCTTTTAAGACCTGTTTATCATCACTTAATCTACGAATATCCATAATGGCTTGATCGAGTTCAGATCTAACAGACTTATAAGATTCCTTATCCATATTCAATTGAGATGACAAATTGCTATTTGACACAGTTAAGACACTATTCTGAGATTGTAAATCAGTAACTAAGTAACAAACATCAGCAAGATTAAGAATATCTAAACATACCTTCTTCTTGTCAGTTTGTAATTCAGCCATGCGTGCCACGAATTCCTCAGGACTCATATCTGGAGCTGAATCCATATATAGCACGTCATCATCACTTGCCTTCACTTCAGACTTAGGCACCTCTACTCTCTGTTCCATATCAGTGGGCATGTAGGAAACTGATCCAGCAGTTGTTTCTTCGATCTCGGTCATCAAGGCTACCTCAGAATGAGCTTGCCAATCATAAGAGACATCCAACTGCTTCACCACTAAGGCTTTGGAAGCGAGAGTACTTCCCGAACCTTGTTTTCCTTGTGCTTCTACTTTAGGTCTTTGGCATTCTCTAGCAAAATGACCAATACCCTGACAGTTAAAGCATCTGACCTTGGTTTTGTCAAACCCTGATCTATTGCCCAACACCTTTCTACCAGTTCTCTTGAGGAAATTCTTCACCTTTCTAGATATCAATGCTAGTTGATCTTGAAGCTCCAATTCCTCAAGATAATCAGAATCTATCTGCTCATAATCCTCATCAAACAGAATAGGATCATTGATCTTTCCCTCTATGTAGTTCTCATATGATGCCACAAAGGAAGCAAGAACAGACAGTTGCTGTTCAGCAGATTTCACACTCATCGGCATCTTCTGATGCTCTTGAGGTGACTTCTCAGAATTCTTTCCCTTTGTCTCATCACCAGAGGAGGAAATAAAACACAGATCTTCAGTAATCATTTCTCCATTTTCACTAGTATCACCAACTAACAGTGCAGTGGTCGAACTAGATGATGCAGTCGAAAGACTTGACTTTCCATGATACAACCCAGGGTTCTGAACCTGATCAGAATCACTATCTCTTGACTTCTTAGAGAAATCATAACCTTTCAGCTTGTCAATGACTTGCTCTAAGGTCATAGTAGAATACCTAGTTTCGTTATCCTTAATCATAACGCCATACATTTCCCATTTAGAAGGCAAACCCTCAAGAAACTTGTCGGTTTTAGATACTTCTTCTTCAACAATCTCATGGTATTCTAATTCACTTAGCATATGGTAGAAACGCGTGACATAGGCATCAAGATCTTCTCCTTTTAAAGCTTTAAACATAGTAAACTGGTTTTTAAGAAGACTCCTCTTGCCAGCTCTCACTTGTGGACTTCCCTCACCTCTTTTCTCTAGAGCTTCCCACAGTGTTCTAGCAGTATGAAAAGATTTCAGTTGATGAGCAATCTCTTTAGGAAGACACATCTTTATGCAAGAATGTGATTTATTTTCATTTCTGTAAGCTTCCTTCTCTTGATCACTCATGTTAGCATAGGTAAGAACCACAGTAGCATTTTGAACAGTTTGAGTAGGTGGGGTGTATCCACTCTTGATACACATCCAGATTGACAGGTAATGGAATCTACAGTAAGATTCAAATCTGTCCTTCCAATTGTAGTAATCCTCGATTCTTAACAACTTAGGTGGAACGTTTGACTTTCCCACCTCGTGGTCCATTTCGATCATTCTACTTAAGTCAGACATCTTAAAACGTAAAATTAAACTGTTTCAGCGAATTCAGAAAACTCGACTCGCAAGACTCAGCTCAACTCGCAATCTCAGCTCGACTCGCAGAATTCTTCGATTCGCAAGCCTCAGTTCGGATTGCTAAAAGATGTCGATTCGCAAGTGATGTCGATTTGCGAGGGATCTCGGTTCGACTCGCAAGCCTCAGTTCGACTCGCTAGTTCAACTCGGTTCGCAGGCGACGCTGGAACCCTAATCTCGACTCGCGAAACGGCTGTTAAACCCGAAAACGAATTTTTAAGGTATTTTTACGACTGAAACTTAAAATTTCGGCTGTAAACAAACCCTAAAATGTCCAGAGAATGATTTTGATCGTTAGTATTGCAAGAATGCACGTAAAAACGACCCGAATCAAAAACGCAATAACACTAAAACTCACGAACACACTCGTATTTAGCCCGAAAGCTTTGATACCAGATGTAAGTCCCCTAGTTTTAGGATCGATAACTTCGTTATCTGTAGTATTAAGGTGCGGAATCCCTCAATACGGTGTTATCTTACTAACAACGAATATGTTCGTATTGCGTTTAATAAGCTTAACTTTAAACGAATAATACGTCAAAGCCTAACCGTAGGTTATATTTTTCTCTGGTTTGCTGGAATCGCAGATTAGCAAAAGTATCAAAAGTGTTTTTAAAATTGTTAACGATTTTACAAAGAAAATCGTTTAAATAGTCTATTCTGGCTCGGCTCGCATGGGCCGGCGAGTTCAGTCCAACTCGCAGCCCAAGCCCAATATAGGACTCGGCTCGCCAGACTTATGCTTCGCGAGTTCAGGTCTCACCTCACAGCTCAACTCGCTGAGACTTGAGATCTCGACTCGCTACGCATCAAACGTCTATTATTTATTTTGTATTTAATTATTCGTCTAACTTAACAAAACAATATGTTTAACGAATATTACTAACAAAACAAATATTCTTTTACAAATCCAAACCAATATACAAACACAATAATAATTACACTAGTCCTATTTCAAGCTAGATCTGTTGTCACACTCTATGTCCCAACAGATCGCAAGAGTAAAATGTGACTGACCCATAATATCACTAAGGAACGCGATCCGGGTAAAGAGGCTGGATCGCGTTTCTGTGTTTTTCAGCAACAAAACCCAGACCTACACAATTTCAGCTCGAACCCAAAACCCCAATTTCACAAAATGCAGTTGCAAAACACGATTTTATCAAACTAATAACCTCAAATATCATCTATAAACATAATATAACAACAAAAAATTATCATCAAGCTTCAATTCCATACATGCATTATCTATTCAACCTAATTCAACTTAAATAGGTAAAGATGAAAACAAGAAGATGAAGAACAAGGTCAGGTGTTGAATCAAAATTACAGCTCTAAGATGATTACAAGTTGATTTCTATTTGATTTTCCTTTGAGTTCTAAGTGTAGGTGGGAGTGTTTTGGTTAGATGAAATTTTGTAAGTATGGGGAAACAAGTGTCGGCCTCACCATCTAACTCAAGTATTAGGTGGTGTAATATAATATCCGTTCTAAATCTATTGTCTGTAACCTAAAACCATTTTGCGTGACCAAATATTTTATTGTACCGATAACTAGAATAATTTAAAACAAGTGATAATTTATTAATCACAATAAGTCATTTAATTAATTGACCTATTTATTTCAATTATCTAAATAATATCAATTATTTCTAAATACAATTAAATAACCAGATAAAATTAGAAAATTACCGTATTTCTCCTAGGCCCACAAAGAGAATGTTACACTTTAAGAGAAAGAAACTTGCCATACTTCAACATCATGTAATCCATGCTAATCATCCTTAACCAACTTTCCTTTCACATGGCTACTTCCACCTAAAACATAAAACACTTAACAATAAGTATGCATGCTTAGTGAGCATATAAGCTACTTAATCAAATAATTCATAACAAAGCTACATAAACACTATGCTAGCAAAGCTAACAACTCTGAATCATAGACTTCATATCATTATCGTATGATTGTGCCCAACTCTAGCTCGGAAGCTATTCGGTAACATGCACAACCATAATTCATATAACAACAATCATAATCAATTAAACAAAAGTAACTTACAAACAACTTCCACTTGATTGTATGATCCTGAGAGTCCCGTGATCACTATCGATTAGTGATTTGGAATCGCAAAGTGAAAAGTTTAATTGTAGAAGGGGGGGGGGGGGGGGGGGGGGGGTTGAATACAATTAAAAACTTTTTCTGATTTTAACTAAGTTAATTGAAAGTTTTTTAATCGTTTTAACAGAAACAGAGTATATCAGATAACAGATATGACAATATCAAAGAACAATGTAATAGTAGCTGAAATGGTGAATTGTATTGATCATAAAATTCACAAGTGTTGAATGCGGAATGGATTTACCAAAGTTAATCCAATTCAAACACTTAGCTAATCTATTACAATTGAGATGAACAGCAATGGACAAACACGCTGACTGTTCACTCGATGAATCGCTAAGTCGTGCTTAGACAAACTACTCACTGATGTACAGTGATTAACACGAATTGAATGGCTAGCCTATACAGTACAAAACACTGAACTATTTATACTACAAGAGTTCCTAGAATATCGCCTACAAAATAGGATCTTGGAAGGACACGTGTCGCTGCTTGATTGGTTTGAACTCTGATGAACTGACATTCTGCGGGTCCCAATTCTGTTACCGCAAATATCTCGTTACCTTAAAACCAATCATTTGCTGCCACGTAATCTTTCGGACATACTTCAAACTAGAACACTCTTGATGATGTATAGATAAGTACAGTACTTTTAGTACTTGATGATAGGGAGGCTTTATTGGATAGTCCCTGAAGATGCATTAATCCTCCTCACTCACTGCGAGCTAACATGCTCTTGTAGAATGACTTGAACTAAAGATCTTCAGTGACTAGCTGTTATTCTGGCAGTGACTTTTGCCTTTATTGATTTGAAGAAGTAAAGCTCTCGCTGACGTTGATCAGCGACACACCAAGTTGAGCTTTAAATCTTCCTCAGTATATCAAGCAGAATGAATGACGCTCAGCGAAACCTATCATCAGCAACAGCAGCTTCGATATAATCCATTTCTTCATCGAGTAGTGAACAGTTGAGTTGGTCAGCGACCAGTGACTTCATCATGGTCAGCGACCAGTGACTCAACAATCTCCCCCTAAATGATTGTGATTGAAGCTCCCTAGACAAACTAGTTACTGAGGAAAGTTTATAGTCAGTGTTTAAGATTTTAAACATTCAGTGACTTATACTTTGATCCATTCATTTTTCTTTTTGGATTCTTTTGATATGATCTGAGTTTTGCACTTTGGTTTTCTCAAAGGATCAGATATTATTGAACTGCAAAATATAAAGTACAGATAGTTTTTCAGTTACAATATATCTATTCTATCACAAACTTTAAATCTATTATCTTCAGTGATTAGCAGAGATTCCAACTATCTTCAGCGATTTAGAAAAATAGCAGAGATTCCTACTATCTTTAGTGATTAAAAAAAATAGCAGAGATTCCTACTATCTTCAGTGATTAGATGAATAGCAGAGATTCCTACTATCTTCAGCATGACATCTTTCCACGAAGCTTTAACCGACTGAAAATCAATGAACCTTCAGATACTTAAGTTGTAACTTGTGACACCCGGTCAAAATAACCCAAAATTGGGTCCAAATTTAAACCTTAATTACTCGTACTCGGTATGTGTTAAAACAAAAGTATTCAGATAATATATATGTGTATATATATAACGTTGAACGATTATTTAAATAATCACATACAAACAAATCTAAAACCACGCGCAAACTTAAATACGGTCGTTGGTGAAAATATTTTTAAATAATGTATTATTAGCGAGAATAATAATTATCTACTCGATTAAAGTTTTAAATACATTCTGGACACTGAGAACTATCCGTAAGTTTTAAATAAAACAAAGATACAATTTTATACATCCGTAAAAACATTTTTATAAAACATTTCAACTGAAAACATATACGATCATATTTTTAGAAAATTATCATTTTAAAATATTATACTACATAACGATTGGGTACGCGAACACGGGGCGAAAAATACTACCAAACCTCAATTATTGGAGGCCGGTTATACTCACCCGACCCCCAATAATTCACACACACAAAAAACATACGATCCATCTCATTTCTCTCTCGGTCTCTCGCTCTTTCCTCTCGGTTTCAAATCATCATCATCATTCATCAATAACAACAACATCTGATCATCATCATCTTCTTCTTGGATCATCTTCATCATCATCGCGATCATCATCCTCACCACCATCTTCATCTTCCGGTTTCCATTTTTAATACGTAAGAACCTTTACTAAATTATTTTAGTTTTGTGATTATTATACTTATAATAGCTTATAGTAACATTATACGTGCGAAAAATTGGTTAAAACTAACTTAGAACTGGTTTGGGAATGATCTGATACGAACAGACTCGAAAGAAACAACCCACCCGGATGGGTGGATCAAGTAACCCGAACGGGTAAGGTTGCATACCCGATCGGGTATGGACCTGTACCCGGACGGGTAAGTCCATACACCCGAACGGGTGGTACACACAGACCCGGCCGGATTAGAAAACTCACCCGGACTGCTAACCAAACATACCCGGACGGGTATGGAGCCCCACCCGGACGGGTAAGACCTATTTAGCCCACCATATTTTGTAGTTTTGTAGTCCTCTGAGTCACGGTCGTCTGGGCAGCTTGATCGCCTAAATCCGAGTTCGTATGAGAGAGTTATGGCCAAAACGGTGCGACATAGTCAAATCAGCAAAATGCACTATCTTTTCATATTCTTTCTTCAATCTTTAACCTTAACACATGAGATCAATTCCAAGCTAAATAAGTATCTAAAGTACATGAAATCAACTAGAAACAAGTACAAAAATTGTATTTTGAAATATGATTTCACTTCTGTCACCAACGGGCCGTACACTTTTACAAACTACAAACTTAATTGTTTTCAAACATATAAACAAACACTTGGACACAATTCAACCGAATAAACATTAATATGGATGGTATTTGTACGCCTCCATTTACTTATATATAATCTCGCGTGTTTAGGGTACTAGGAAGTTACACTTGGTACACGCGCGCACATTAGGATTTGCTTGCTCTTCAGGTGAGTCTCACGGCCCCATTTTCAATGTTTACATGTTTTAATAATTGGGGGAGATGCAACACAAATTGTTTTCGTGATCACTGTTATTCGGTTAGTTAATTTAGTATTAACTCAAGTTATCTACATTGTTATTTAATTCGGTTAATCACATTGGTTACATTGTTCGGTTATCATTGTCGATCTTGATTTTCATTGTTCGGTATATGCACGAGTGTTTTAATTCGGTAAAAGTCCTCAACAGTGTATGGTTCATTAACTTAATAAGGCGCGGTTACTAAAGGATAGTACTATCATGGGAGTGACGTCCCCGTCCGGGTTGCTAGCTACAACCAAGATTAAAAACGGGCACTTTAGTAATTGTCATGGGTGTGTCACCAAATCGGGAGGCAAAGATCGGGTTAGGCTTTGAATCATAGCTCAGTGCAATACAAGTGTCGGTTATATCATGGGTCGGAAACCTTAATAGGTTTATCATTGTTCGGTTTACATTGTTTAATTATCATCGGATAATCATGTTGATCACATCAATGTTTATTTTAAACCTGTGAGATTCACCAGCTTTATAGCTGACCTTTTAGTGTTGTATTCTCAGGTGCTCATCAACAGTAGGAATGGCCTACAGGATAAGCTAGCTATCACGAGTCGCATACATCCATTTAGATATGAAGATTTTCTTGCATTATATTTTGTATAATGGTTATGTATTAAAATCTTCTGAAATCATTTTGCGAACTCACTACTATGTTTCAAACTTATGAATTAAACTTTGTAATACTTTTGTAATATTTATAACGTCTCATGTAGAGTCGTTTGTTGTAATCTTGGTGTTTTGATATGTGATTAGTGGCACCCAAAACTCGCTTCCGCAAAGCTAAATTTGGGGGTGTCACAGATTGGTATCAGAGCCTAAGGTTATAGTGAACTAGGTTGCATTTAGTGGGCCTAGACTATGACCGTTAGGTAGTATTCCTCATTAGATATAACTGGTTCAGGGATTTCATCATACAAGTTTAATTTAACATAGCCTGATCAACTATGTACAATTAAATGAAGATGATGTGAACTCTGAAAGGGGTTATGTTGAACTGGAATGCAGTAGTTGACTCTGACCACGAGAGAACCGTGATTTGTACTTGTTTTGCGTTAGACACGACTAGGTGGATAATACGTATGTATAGGTTATACATATATGGTTAGGCATATTAATATCCTCCGATACTTGGTAACGAACTTATCGTTCATATACGCCTTAGAACTCGCCAACGGTAAGTTGATCGAGTCAGGAAAATACTACCGGGATGTGCCTAAGCTTAGAGGGTCATCTCTTCGAAATAGGCTTACCCTAGGTAGAATTGAACACTTCAATACCTTATTCTACACGAATTGGTCATCAGAGGACCCGTCATTCACTCACACATCATGTTTAACATACGGATCCAGTATTCCTCTAAGTGCGAATCTTTTCCTACCTCCTTATCACATTCCGCATAATTGCTAATATCCGTTCGGATGTAATATCCCCTTCACTTTTATAAACTTTAATCCTCGTAATCATTTAAACTCGCAAGTTAAGTGATTGCAACCACTGTTATTCTACACTATTGATTGTCATTTGTGTTGTGGTATAATACCGTTATATATACAACTACGATGATCATATTCTTATACGAAAATCTGACATGTCCCTTATCTTCATTGAAGGAACATGCCTCCACGATGCCAAAAATTCACCCAGGCTCAAGTTGATCGACTGGTTGCTGACGCAGTAAGTGCTGAGCGATGACGATCTGAAGGCGCTGAAACACCACCAAGTACCACTGTGGTAAAACCGTGCACCCACAAGGACTTCCTTAACTGCAAGCCTCTGAACTTCAACGGCACTGAAGGTGCCATTGGGTTGATGTAAGTCCCCTAGTTTTAGGATCGATAACTTCGTTATCTGTAGTATTAAGGTGCGGAATCCCTCAATACGGTGTTATCTTACTAACAACGAATATGTTCGAATTGCGTTTTAATAAAGCTTAACTTTAAACAATGAATTGTCAAAGCCTAGCCTTTAGGTTCGGTTTTTCTCTGGGTCTGTCGAGTTCGCAGAAGGCAAAAGTATCAAAAGTGTTAAAAAATTATGTTTTTCAAGCCGTGAAAAACATTATATACGTCCAGCTCAACTCGGCTCGTATGGGCCTGCGAGTTCGGTCCAACTCGCAGCCCAAGCCCAACACAGAGCTCGGCTCGCAAGACTAATGCCTCGCGAGTTCAGATCTCATCTCACAGCTCAACTCGCTGCGACCTGAGATCTCGACTCGCCTCGCATTAGACGTCTATTATTTATTTCGTCTTTAAACATTCGTCTAACTTAGCACAATAATATGTTTAACGAATATTATTAACAAAACAAATATTCATTTACAAATCTAAACCAATATACAAACATAATAATAATTACACTAGTTCTATTTCAAGCTAGATCTGTTGTCACAATCTATGTTCCAACAGACTCCCCCTTGACAATAGCTCTAGCGTCTTTATCTTCATGCTGTCTTTGGTCTTCATTTGTAAATCTTACTTCCTGCAAAAATTTTAAGCTTGATGCATGTTTTAACCATCCTGTGATAATCTCGTGCTAAATCACCCCAACCAATAGTAGATTTGATCTTGTTCTTGTATAACATAATCAGATCTTCCTTTGATAAGTTCATCAGATGTCTGTGATCATATACACGAAGAATCTCTTTTTCGCCAACAGGATAATCATCATCAGCTTCAATCATAAAGGCTTCTCCTGTTCCAGCATCTACCCCCCAATATTTCAATTTACCCAAAATATTCTAAGGCATAGTCTTCATCGGTATTTGCTTAATACAATTGACCGCTGGATAAACCTTCTTTCTTCTTCTTCTTCCAGTTCTCTGACTGAGTTCGTTCAGCTTTATCGTTTTTCCTTTCCTTGGCTTAATCTTTGAGAACTTCATAGATAATCCTTCAGTCCTAATGATACGCTCAACATACTTAGCATAATCATCATCACTTGGATTTATCATATCTAATCTAGCCAAGTCTCGAATCTCATATCGAGGCAACGAACTAAACACTGCAAGCTTCTTCTCAAAATATTGAACCCCGTCAAACCTTTTGATCGCGAAGAGCTTCAGGTCAGAGTCATAATACCATCCAATAATGCCAGTTTTAAGTACACGCTTTCCAGTAATATCAACTTCTTTCAAAATGTGTGGCTTATTTTCCTTTTTCTTCTTAAGCATTCCTTGGATAAACATTGGATTACCAACCAAATTTTTGTATTTGTCCTCTATTTCTTCAACTTCAGTATCCGAATCTTCAGAAGCATTCTCAAAAGCTTCTAAATCAATAACTGATTCTCCTTGTTCATTTACAAAAACAAATTCAGTCGTTGATGGATTCACAACATGTTCATCTACATTTGCATCCAGATCAACACGGTGTTATCTTACTAACAACGAATATCTACATTTGATACCAGATGTAAGTCCCCTAGTTTTAGGATCGATAACTTCGTTATCTGTAGTATTAAGGTGTGGAATCCCTCAATACGGTGTTATCTTACTAACAACGAATATGTTCGAATTGCGTTTTAATAAAGCTTAACTTTAAACAATGAATTGTCAAAGCCTAGCCTTTAGGTTCGGTTTTTCTCTGGGTTGTCGAGTTCGCAGAAGGAAAAAGTATCAAAAGTGTTAAAAGTTATGTTTTTCAAGCCGTGAAAAACATTATATACGTCCAGCTCAACTCGGCTCGCATGGGCCTGCGAGTTCGGTCCAACTCGCAGCCCAAGCCCAACACAGAGCTCGGCTTGCCAGACTAATGCCTCGCGAGTTCAGATCTCATCTCACAGCTCAACTCGCTGCGACCTGAGATCTCGACTCGCCTCGCATTAAACGTCTATTATTTATTTCGTCTTTAAACATTCGTCTAACTTAGCACAATAATATGTTTAACGAATATTATTAACAAAACAAATATTTATTTACAAATCTAAACCAATATACAAACATAATAATAATTACACTAGTTCTATTTCAAGCTAGATCTGTTGTCACAATCTATGTTCCAACAGACTCCCCCTTGACAATAGCTCTAGCGTCTTTATCTTCATGCTGTCTTTGGTCTTCATGTATAAATCTTACTTCCTTCAAAAATTTTAAGCTTGATGCATGTTTTAACCATCCTGTGATAATCTCGTGCTAAATCACCCCAACCAATAGTAGATTTGATCTTGTTCTTGTACAACATAATCAGATCTTCCTTTGATAAGTTCATCAGATGTCTGTGATCATATACACGAAGAATCTCTTTTTCGCCATCAAGATAATCATCATCAGCTTCAATCATAAAGGCTTCTCCTGTTCCAGCATCTACCCCCCAATATTTCAATTTACCCAAAATATTCTGAGGCATAGTCTTCATCGGTATTTGCTTAATACAATTGACCGCTGGATAAACCTTCTTTCTTCTTCTTCTTCCAGTTCTCTGACTGAGTTCGTTCAGCTTTATCGTTTTTCCTTTCCTTGGCTTAATCTTTAAGAACTTCATAGATAATCCTTCAGTCCTAATGATACGCTCAACATACTTAGCATAATCATCATCACTTGGATTTATCATATCTAATTTAGCCAAGTCTCGAATCTCATATCGAGGCAACGAACTAAACACTGCAAGCTTCTTCTCAAAATATTGAACCCCGTCAAACCTTTTGATCGCGAAGAGCTTCAGGTCAGAGTCATAATACCATCAAATAATGCCAGTTTTAAGTACACGCTTTCCAGTAATATCAACTTCTTTCAAAATGCGTGGCTTATTTTCCTTTTTCTTCTTAAGCATTCCTTGGATAAACATTGGATTACCAACCAAATGTTTGTATTTGTCCTCTATTTCTTCAACTTCAGTATCCGAATCTTGAGAAGCATTCTCAAAAGCTTCTAAATCAATAACGGATTCTCCTTGTTCATTTACAAAAACAAATTCAGTCGTTGATGGATTCACAACATGTTCATCTACATTTGCATCCAGATCAACACCTTCATCTATCACAGATTCAAATACTGCAGTCCAGTCTTCAGGAAGTTTGAACTCTCCTTCTTCAATATCATAATCAATCTCTTCATCTATCTCATCCAAAATGTCATCTTCCGAATCTGATAGATTAAGCATTTCCATTCCTAGAGAAAAATGTAAATACAAATATATTAATAATTCAAATTCTTCATTGATTTCCCTGAACCAATCTAAGAATTTCTTTATTAATTCTTTTGTATGTTTTAACCTAACATATAAACGCAATTTACATATAACTTATAAAATCTTTTATTGATTACCCTGAATCAATCTAAAATCTCTTAAGTCTACTTAACAAATATTAATTAATTTTAAATTCTAATGCATTGTGAATAATCACCAAACATTTAAATTTACTATTAATTACCTTATATAATTTCCAAGTGTTAATTGATCTCATTCATTATCAATTTAACCTTTAAATTATATATCATTTGTCTAGTTAATACGAATACATTTTTAACTTGTTAATTACTTATATACCTTACGGTCTTAAGTCCATAATCAAATCTAAAATGCATATGTTATTATAAAATTTTGACCGCCGAAATTAATCGGAACACGCCGCTCGACTACTCAATGAGTCGGAAGTCTTTCGATCACTATTTTATCTTAACATGATTATATAAACTTAAATTACATCAAATATATTTTACTTAAAATAATAATAACCCTAAGTCGAATATATTTACACAATAAATTAAGTTTACATTTGTTCACTACAAACTATTACAAATATTACAGTACTATGATAATACTAAGCTATCTTACCAGCTTCAGTATCACCCGGTACAGTCTTATCTGCACTTGTATCCACTCCAGAACCACTAGCACCAGCACCAGACTCCCCCTGAATTGTAGCTTGCTCACCAGTCTTTGAAGGACCAGTCTGCTCACCACTCGGTGCATTGGGATCATCGTCCTTGTCTTGATCTCTCTTCCTCTTCAACTCATTTTCTCTGCAAGACTCCAGATATACCAATATCTCCCCCTGAGTAGACTGTCCTGAATGCGATCTCAAGACCAGACTCTCCAAAGAAGATAACTTCAGTCTCTGTACAGTGAAGTCCGTAAGTAAAGTCTCATGAGTCTTCAATCAACAGATTGTACGATTCACTCTGCTTGAGTATCTGCTGAGAAAGAAGAAGATTGCTCGACACCAGCTCTGGAATCTGAGAAGTAAGCTTCTCTAAATCCTTTACCCTCGACTCTAAGGATGTAATCCTTTCAGCATCAGTCGTTGGAGTAACAGGTATCGTCGTTGGTCCAGGCGGTGTGAGAGACTCAATATGCCAGTCTCTGGTCAGCGGTGTATGAGGTTGAGACAAAGCTTGTGTAAGCAAGCTTGTCGCAAATCTAGCTGTTTTGTTCGTCGGAAAATTAGCTCCACGAACTAGATCAGCAACCTCATGCTGTAAAGTTAAACACAATTAAAATCAGTTATTGTTACAGATTATTCTATCTCAAACTCTAATTAATTGCATAACACTCATAGTTATAGAACTTATATCTCATACCTGAAGCGGTAAAGACATCGGTTCAGTAACCACCGGTGCATCCATCTCTACCTGTGGTGTATCCTGAGCAACTGTATACAGAATTAACTGTCTCAGTTTAACTCCTGATAAACAACAAGTTAAGATTATTTAACTTTTATAATCAATACTAACCTTCTCGAATAGTCAGCGTTCTCGGACGCTTCATCAAAGGAATCTCAACTTCCTCAGTACCTTCCTCCATAACACTCTTACCTTTTCTCTTCCTTTAAGAAAGAGACGGAGGAGGAGATGGTGTATTCTCAGAATCATCATCAGAAGCCGTCTCACCATCACGACCTCTAGATGATCTAACAGGATCCTAAAATTTAAATATATTAAACATTTATGATTAGCGTAAGCTCTATCATACAAGTTCTATATATTTAAGATTAATCAGATATAATACCTCAGTCGGTACTTCAACTGATCTATCAAGCTGTATCTGCTCATCCTCAAGTAATATAACTTCTGGATTTGCAGCCTCAGCTTCAGCTTCCTGTTCGTGTAATGATATTTATATTTTAAAATCAGAAATAATATCCAATTTACTAAATATCTAATATCAGAATCATTATATAATAATATTATACATCTATGATTAATAAAAACAATCTATCAACTAAGCATCTATATTATCACATAAATAAAAGATTACCTCAGGTGGTGCTAAATAACTCTCAATATCTTGAAGCAAAGGATTGGTCGCATCGTCATTCTGCTCCAAAACCTCTTGCACAACCTGTGCAGCAACCTCTTGGTTCACTTGCTGATCAACCTGACCAGCCTAAATAAGAACATCCTCAAGGATCCCTTGTGGATCTTCAGGTTGAGCTTCCTCAGCTGCAGGTTCTGGTACAACATCAGCATCAGCAGGAGCAACAGCAGCAGCAGGAGCAACGTCTAACCACCCATGATTTGGCGGTGCAACGTAGTTCGGGTCAATAACATACCCAAAAAGTGGTCTAACTTCCGGTTTCACCACTCCTTCCTTCCTGACCGTCTGCATGAACATGGCGTTATACCCACGATGGTCAATCGTATTAACCACTAGATGTGGTTCAGGTATAGCCAAATCCGGTAGACGCGCACGGATAATCAACATACAAAATCGCGGGTAAACCAAAAATCTTGATCTAACAGACCCCGATATCTGTTTCGCAATCTCACCAAAAATATAGTCACAAAAACTGTATGGTTTATTATAAACCAGTGACAGTGCAGCCGGTAGAATCGCAGGGCTTAACTCATCAAAACCACCCTTCTTCGCTGCAAAAACGATATTCATCACGTGCCAAAGAAACCTCCACTGACCAATGACCAAAGGTTTCTGGAACTGACGTCCACGTCTATCTCCTGTATAACCCATACGACCTATTGCACCCTCTATAAAATCCATAGGGTACTCAATATCTCCGTTCTCCTGTTCTACTGTACCAAGCTGCAAAATCTCACGGAGATTTCCAGCTGAAAATGTAACAGGCTGACCACTAACCGTAGCTCGAATCTCTGGCGGGTTGACTGATTCGTCATATACTATATCCGTCCAGAAATCGTTCAGTATAGCCTGAGAGATAGGAGGATTGGTCGTAATGGCGTATCTAATCCGTGATCGTGCTAGAAAACGTAGAATATCAGCAACCCTATCAACCCGCTTGGCCTCAAGGTTCAGATCAACCAAAATGTTGTGACCCTTATCAAATGCTCTAGCCATATCTGTAAAATAAACACAAACAACAGATATAATTTAATGCACGATTAAAAATATTTAAACTATTACGTATTATGAATCGAGATTCATCAAACATCTTAGTTTAAAATTGAAATTATATATAACTTGTTACAAAAATAGTCTCAAGTCGTATATAAAAATTTAACTTATAACTAAAAGTCTTAAGTCTAATTTAAATTAATTATATAAAAGTTATTACTTAAAAAGTCTTAACATTTATATCACTACTTTAAAAAATAAAATTTTTCTAAGTACTGGACTCGCATAAACTGGCCTAACGAGTTGAGTTCAACTCGTTTTGCTTATCAACTCGCTATACTCATCAACTCGCTACATTGATCAACTCGCTATACTCATCAACTCGCTACATTGATCAACTCGCTAAACTTATCAAGCAGCTATTGAAATGAACTCGCTAATCACACCGATTCGCTAGTCAACTCACTGCGAGTTGATTCACAATGTCAACTCGTTCGATGAACTGCCGTCGCGAATTTCCAATTAAAATCGATTAATCTTGTAATTTTAACATGATCTATCGATTGATTCACGTTCATTAATGTTCGTTTAACATAAACCCTAAAGATCTATGTCCAATAGCATCGTAATCGACGCAAATTGTTTAAACTTCAAAACCGAAACCCTAAGTTTAAAAACCTTCGATTTCGTGCAATTTAAACGGTGAAATCCGTTGATATATACCTCAAAATGTGCGCAAATAAGTCTTGAATATAATCTACGGATTGAAAAACTCGTTCCCGTACTATAAAAATCGAAATCAAACGAAAAGTAAATATTGCCTCGTTTCGCCTGTGTGACGGATTCGCAAGCTTACTGAACTCGCGAAGTTTGTGTGGGTTCGGTGGGTTGGTTTGACTCGTTTGACCCCCTTTATACTTTATATCCGATTCGCGAGATTTGAAGTGGACTCGCAAGTTGATGTCAACTCGCAGAAATAATAAAAACGCGAATTTAATTCTAAGTATAAATAAAAACCCGATATTTTTACAAGTCTAAATTATAATTAATTTTCACTTGTATTTGTCACGTTTTTTCAACTCAAAAATATTCAGTATAATTTAATTCCAAAGGGTAAATTCAGATAAACATAAAAACTTAAATAAAAATAAAATAAAATAAACATACGATAAAAATACAACGATATAAACATTGGTATCAAGTACCATTTTATTAATCACTCAAAACAAAGTAAATATACAAAGTAAATATACAAAGTAAATAAGATTTTATCTGCTTAGGGATCATATTAGTAAGAATAAGCAATTAATTATATATTAAAAAGTCTAAGCAGATTGGTAGTATACATACCTCATGAAATTCAAGTAAATCACTGTAAAATTACAACTAAATTTATCATTGATACATTTATATTTATAAAACTATATCTTAGGTACCTTTATCCACATAGCATAATTAATAAATGCATTACTCACATAAAGTGAATTTTTTAATTATAGACAGTTCAAGACGATTACCGGTATTATGATCCACATAAACAAATTATACTCAATTTTCTAAGCAAACTCTTTATTGTTAGTATGAATATTATCAAGTGCTTCCTATTATATGACATACTGAAGAATTCAAGTAAAGCTCATAACACTGCATCATTAAATTTCAAGGTAGCGGTTACTAAATTATGTATCTTTTCGAAACATATAACATACACTTGAATTTTAAATATTAGACAAATATCAAACATATTTTGAATATGCTATGTTATCTAAGTCTGTACGTAGTACAACAAAAGATCCCTTCTAGCATAATTTAAAATATATTTGAGAATATTAATTTAATTAAAGGTTTCAGTTCTGTACTTAGTACAACAAAGTTACCAGTAATTAAGTTAATACCCATATTGCTACTATTTGTCACTTTAAATTAAGATGCATGATAACAGTGTATAGTAATACCATCATTCAACATTTAAGACTTAATGTCGTACATCATAGAATAGTAACACAAAATAATAAACAAGTAATTAAGTAACTTCTTAAGACTTAGAAAATTTTATATAATTTGCCTACCAGTACATCATATGATGAAGCCATCTAAAGTTTTCACTAAAAATAGACAAATTATAACTTGTGGATATAGGAGTATAATCAAATAAATATAAACACATACCTGATAGAACTGCTGTAGTTCTAAAGCAACTTTATTTGAACCTACTTACCATATCATACTTAGGACTTAAGCTTATTATTATGAAGCTTATTCTCCTAATGTACTATCATTTCCCTTAGTTTTTGCAAATAAAAACTTAAATGAATGCGATTCCCCTTAGGTAACAAGCAAATGAATGCCATACGCCTTTTTTTTTTTTTTTTAATGAACACAGAAATACTAACTATTACAAAATTACCCTTGGAAGACTAATCACTCTGGATTTCTCATTCCGTTCAGTTGAACCAACGTCTCAAATCTTGCTCTGTCGAACGCCTTTGTGTATAAGTCTGCTAAGTTATCCAATGATGGTACCTTAACTAACTTTATCAACTTTTTCTCAGCACAATCTCTAATAAAATGATGTCTAATATCAATATGCTTAGTTTTACTGTGCTTCACTGGATTATTGGTGATCGACATAGTAGATTCGTTATCAATCATCATAGGAGTATTGGTTATATTTAACCCGTAATCCCGCAGTTGCTGTTGATTCCAAAGAACTTGCGAGCAACAGCTGCCAGCTGCAACATACTCAGCTTCACATGTAGAAATGGCTACCGAGGTTTGCTTCTTGCACTGCCAGGATACTAATCTACCTCCTAGGAATTGACATCCTCCGGTCGTAGATTTCCTATTCTGATTGCATCCTCCGTAATCCGAATCAGTATAAGCTACGAGATCTAAGTCTCCATCAATCGGATACCAAAGACCAAGCTTAGGTTTCCCTTTGAGGTAACGAAAGATTCGTTTAACAGCTTGCATGTGTGACTCTTTCGGATTAGCCTGATATCTTGCGCATAAACAAACAGCAAACATTATGTCAGGCCTAGAGGCTGTAAGATACATTAGTGATCCGATCATGGCTCTATAAAGAGTTGGATCCACATCGCTATCACTCGATGTATCTGGACCTAGTCCATGATTGACTGGAATTGGAGTATTGTAGACCTTACTTTCATCCATCTTGAAGCGTTCTAATAGCTCATATGTATATTTAGATTGATGAATAAAGAATCCATCCTTCTTTTGATCAACTTGTAATCCTAAGAAGAAATTCAACTCTCCCATTGCAGACATTTCAAACCTTTTTCTCATGACTTGCTCGAATTCTTGACACATCTTTTCATCAGATGATCCAAAGATAATGTCATCAACATAAACTTGCACGAGAAGAAAGTCTTTCTTTTTCCACTTCACAAATAGTGTACTATCAATCGATCCTCTTGTAAATCCATTCTCAAGTAGATACGTTGACAGTGTTCCATACCACATCCTTGGTGCTTGATGTAATCCATATAGAGCCTTATTCAAACGATATACTCTATCTGGATACTCAGGATCAGCAAACCCTAGCGGTTGTGAAACATACACCAATTCTTCTACTTTGCCATACAAAAAGGCACTCTTAACATCCAACTGATACACTTTTATACCAAAATAAGATGCAAATGCTAAGAACACTCTAATTGCTTCTAGCCTAGCAACTGGTGCAAACACTTCATTGTAGTCAATACCTTCTTGTTGATTAAAACCTTGAACCAACAGACGAGATTTATTGCGAGTAACGATTCCTTTATCATCTCTCTTGCACTTAAATACCCATCTAGTTCCAATTGGATATTCTCCCTTTGGTAGGTCAACCAACTCCCATACTTGTAGTTTAGAGAACTGAGATAGTTCTTCTTGCATTGCTTCTACCCACGAACTTTCTTTTAAAGCCATTTGAACATTTTTAGGCTCGACTTGTGAGATAAAGCATGAATATAGACATTGATTAGGAATCCCTGTCTCTTTCATTGCAGTATACAAGCTTTGGTATTCTAAATTCTCAGATGTACTAGCTCTGGATTGATGTCTAGTTTGAACCGGAGTATTAATATCACCGATGATGTTTTCAACGGGATGATTCTTACTCGTTCTAGTTGTAGTAAATGGTTCAACCGGTATCTCATCTTCCAAATTAGTACCAATCTCTTCCAATTCAGGTACATCTTCCGTACGTGCTGAAGATATCCTTAAATGTTTCAAAGGAGTAAGTATATCATCAAACTTTGTAGAAAGATCATCAGGATCTTCTGTTTCTTGAGACTTATCCTCTGAAGGTTGTTGTGACTCACTTGTGGAAGCTTTATCTGAGTCAACATTAGTCTTAATTCCAGATTGCTTAACACTTGATGTTGAAGCGGGACCAATATTCTCATCTTCAAATAATAAATGTTCAGCTATCTCTGAATCACTGACATAGTCACTAATAGGAACTTTAAATGATGCAAAAAGATCAGAATAATCAAATTGCCAGTCTAAGCCCTTATGAACATCAGGTGAGTAGCTCGTAACCTCAATATTATAAACTACCTCCAAACGTCCTATGACTTTATTAAAGACTCTCTTGTTTGGCGAATTGGGCATATAACCTAGGAAAAATCCTTCGTCAGCCTTCTCACCAAATTTAGCTTGATGTCCAGTCTTTAATATAGTGCATGAAACTCCAAAGGGTTCAAACCCTTTTAAGTTAGGTTTCTTATTGTTCAAAAGCTCATAACAAGTCTTGTTATGTCTCTTAACCGTAAGAACTCTATTAAGAACATAACATGCTGTATTCACTGCTTCTGCCCAAAAGATGACAGGAAGCTTTGAATCAGCAAGCATTGTTCTAGCAGCTTCAATCAACGTTCTATTTTTCCTTTCAGCAACACCATTCTGTTGAGGTTCATAAGGTGCACTGAATTGATGTAATATCCCTTTGCTTAAGCAATAGATATTCAACGTTGAATTCTTGAATTCTGTTCCATTGTCACTACGAATACGCTTAACTCTCTTTTTATAGACATTCTCTACTAGATCAAAGAACTCAATTAAAATTCCAGGAGTCTCATCCTTTGATCCCAAAAAGAATACCCATGAGAATCTAGAATAATCATCTGTGACAACCAAACATTACCATTTGCCACCTATACTTCTCTTGCTTATAGGGCCGAAGAGATCCATATGTAGCAATTCAAATGGCGAGGAGATAGAGTTTTCAGTCTTAGTTCTGTGTGGTTTCCTGTGCAGCTTTCCTTTCATGCAAGGAACACACTTATCCTCAGACTCGAAACGTTTTTGTGGTACACCTAGAACCAAACCATTTTTTATTATGTAATTCATCTTTCTCCAGTTCAGATGTGTCATTCTCCTATGCCATAACAATGCGTCTGTTTCCGAAGCCTTGGATAATAAACATGTAGACACCATTGAAGAGTTAGAAACACCCATGTTAATAGCATAGATGTCCTTCTTCCTTGGCGCCCTCATCAATATCCATTTATCAGGAATTGTGAATCCTGGCTTCAGGACTAAGGCCTCCTTTTCATTGAAATAAACTGGATGACCTTTATCACAGACTTGGGAAACACTCACTAGGTTGTGAGTTAGTTCTTCAACGTAGTTCACATCCTCAAGAGTCAAAGTTCCATTTGAAACTTTTCCTTTTCCCGAAATTACTCCTCCTTTATCTCCTGCAAAGTTTACTTTTTGCTTGAGACTCTCCTTGAAGTCCTTCAACAGACTTCTTTCTCCGGTCATGTGCCTTGAGCATCCACTGTCTACATACCACCAGCTGTCCTTGTTCACAGCATGCTCCTGCACATAACACAAGATACGATCAGTTATCAAGAGGGACCCAAGCCATTACGGTCTTGGTTTATCCCTTATCATCAACAAACTTAAGCTCTTTAAAATAACCATCCTTCCCATCAGGAGCTTTGGTTACTTTCGAAGTAGCTTTAGGTTGTGGACGATCAGCCTTAAGAGGTGAATTTGAGGAGAACCTCTTAGGCACATAATTATGAGCTCTATGATTATAATTAAACTCATGTGATCGCGAAGTAGTACCACTCTCATAATGACTATGGCCTCTACTTGGAGTTCTAAACCTCGACGGTGTCACATCTCTAGACTTATAGACAGAATTATCACCTTGAGTATATGGCCGTTTAGGTTTAGGTGGGGAGACACTATGTTTACCATATCTTTTAAGAATGTTAACAGGTTTATTACCTAACTTAGGTTTGGTATCTAACCCATCTACAGTCATACTAGAGTCGGTCTGTGTCTTTTCATCCATCACAAGCTTATGTGGTGTTTCAGGCTTTTTGTTAGGACAATACGAAGCCACGTGTCCCTTTTGATGACACTTGAAACATGACATCTGCTTGCGTGATTTACTCACTTTTGCTTTCTCATCCGGAGTCTTAGGCACTAAAGGTTTAAGCTGTTCCTTATCAACTTTATCATCAATCTTAGCATCGTTAATCACTCCACCCGATACAAATTGTATTTTGGTGAACTGAGAAGCCTTGCTATTATCTAATGATACGTTCTTAATAACATCTTTCCGTGCCTCTGACTGTTCAGGTTTATCAGCTACTGAACTCTCAGGTTTAACTTCTGTCATTTCAGAATCTTCAGGAATAGGAGTGTAATTGGCATTAAAAGGCGGGGATACATCATTGTAACCTAACCTAGTCTTGTCCTTTACACTACGTTGAGCATCTAACATTTTATCCATTTGAGATGTCATATAGTTCTCAAGTTTACGATTTTGCTCAATTAACCTTAAGTTAAGGTTCACTATTTCCGGATCCTTACTAGCAATCGTCTCATTTAAGTCTTTGATATTTATATAGAGACCATCTATGATAACAGATTTTTCACTTATGGTATCTCTAAGTTTTGTTCTATCCGAAGCATCAGACTTAATTTTATCTTTTAAGACTTGTTTATCATCACTTAATCTACGAATATCCATAATAGCTTGATCAAGTTCAGATCTAACAGTCTTATAGGATTCCTTATCCATATTTAATTGAGATGACAGGTTGCTATTTGACACAGTTAAGACACTATTCTGAGATTGTAAATCAGTAACTAAGTAACAAACATCAGCAAGATTAAGAATATCTAAACATACCTTCTTCTTGTCAGTTTGTAATTCAGCCATACGTGCCACGAATTCTTCAGGACTCATATCTGGAGCTGAATCCATATATAGCACGTCATCATCACTTGCCTTCACTTCAGACTCAGGCACCTCTACTTTCTGTTCCATATCAGTGGGGATGTAGGACACTGATCCAGCAGTTGTCTCTTCAATCTCGGCCATCAAAGCTTCCTCAGAATGAGCTTGCCAATCATAAGAGTCATCCAACTGCTTCACCACTAAGGCTTTGGAAGCGAGAGTACTTCCCGAACCTTGTTTTCCTTGTGCTTCTACTTTAGGTCTTTGGCATTCTCTAGCAAAATGACCAATACCCTGACAGTTAAAGCATCTGACCTTGGTTTTGTCAAACCCTGATCTATTGCCCAACACCTTTCTACCAGTTCTCTTGAGGAAATTCTTCACCTTTCTAGATATCAACGCCAGTTGATCTTGAAGCTCCAATTCCTCAAGATAATCAGAATCTATCTGCTCATAATCCTCATCAAACAGAATAGGATCATTGATCTTTCCCTCTATGTAGTTCTCATATGATGCCACAAAGGAAGCAAGAACAGACAGTTGCTGTTCAGCAGATTTCACACTCATCGGCATCTTCTGATGCTCTTGAGGTGACTTCTCAGAATTCTTTCCCTTTGTCTCATCACCAGAGGAGGAAATAAAGCACAGATCTTCAGTAATCATTTCTCCATTTTCACTAGTATCACCAACTAACAGTGCAGTGGTCGAACTAGATGACGCAGTCGAAAGACTTGACTTTCCATGATACAACCCAGGGTTCTGAACCTGATCAGAATCACTGTCTCTTGACTTTTTGGAGAAATCATAACCTTTCAGCTTGTCAATGACTTGCTCTACGGTCATAGTAGAATACCTGGTTTCGTTATCCTTAATCATAACGCCATACATTTCCCATTTAGAAGGCAAACCCTCAAGAAACTTGTCGGTTTTAGCTACTTCTTCTTCAACAATCTCATGGTATTCTAATTCACTTAGCAGATGGTAGAAACGCGTGACATAGGCATCAAGATCTTCTCCTTTTAAAGCTTTAAACATAGTAAACTGGTTTTTAAGAAGACTCCTCTTGCCAGCTCTCACATGTGGACTTCCCTCACCTCTTTTCTCTAGAGCTTCCCAGAGCGTTCTAGCAGTATGAAAAGATTTCAGTTGATGAGCAATCTCTTTAGGAAGACACATCTTTATGCATGAATGTGCTTTATTCTCATTTCTGTAAGCTTCCTTCTCTTGATCACTCATGTTCGCATAGGTAAGAACCACAGTGGCATTCTGAATAGTTTGTGTAGGTGCGGTGTATCCACTCTTGATACACATCCAGATTGACAGGTCATGGAATCTACAGTAAGATTCAAATCTGTCCTTCCAGTTGTAGTAATCCTCGATTCTTAACAACTTAGGTGGAACGTTTGACTTTCCCACCTCGTGGTCCATTTCGATCATTCTACTTAAGTCAGACATCTTAAAAAACGTAAAATTAAACTGTTTCAGCGAATTCAGAAAACTCAACTCGCAAGACTCGGCTCAACTCGCAATCTCAGTTCGGATTGCTAAAGATGTCGATTCGCAAGTGATGTCGATTCGCGAGGGATCTCGGTTCGACTCGCAAGCCTTAGTTCGACTCGCTAGTTCAACTCGGTTCGCAGGCGACGCTGGAACCCTAATCTCGACTCGCGAAACGGCTGTTAATCCTGAAAAACGAATGTTAAGGTATTTTTACGACTGAAACTAAGAATTTCGACCGTAAACAAACCCTAAAACGTCCAGAGAATGATTTTGATCGTTAGTATTGCAAAAACGCACGTAAAAACGACCCGAATCAAAAACGCAATAACACTAAAACTTATGAACACACTCGTATTTAGCCCGAAAGCTCTGATACCATATGTAAGTCCCCTAGTTTTAGGATTGATAACTTCGTTATCTGTAGTATTAAGGTGCGGAATCCCTCAATACGGTGTTATCTTACTAACAACGAATATGTTCGAATTGCGTTTTAATAAAGCTTAACTTTAAACAATGAATTGTCAAAGCCTAGCCTTTAGGTTCGGTTTTTCTCTGGGTCTGTCGAGTTCGCAGAAGGCAAAAGTATCAAAAGTGTTAAAAAATTATGTTTTTCAAGCCGTGAAAAACATTATATACGTCCAGCTCAACTCGGCTCGTATGGGCCTGCGAGTTCAGTCCAACTCGCAGCCCAAGCCCAACACAGAGCTCGGTTTGCCAGACTAATGCCTCGCGAGTTCATATCTCATCTCACAGCTCAACTCGCTGCGACCTGAGATCTCGACTCGCCTCGCATTAAACGTCTATTATTTATTTCGTCTTTAAACATTCGTCTAACTTAGCACAATAATATGTTTAACGAATATTATTAACAAAACAAATATTCATTTACAAATCTAAACCAATATACAAACATAATAATAATTACACTAGTTCTATTTCAAGCTAGATCTGTTGTCACAATCTATGTTCCAACAGTTGTTACGATGGCTGGAAAAGACAGAGACAGTCTTTCGCATCTGCAGCTGCTCTGAGGACAGTAAGGTCAAGTTCTCCACCTACACTTTCATGGATGATGCTCTGACATGGTGGAACACTTATGCTGACTCCGTGGGTCAAGACATTGCTTTGGAAATTCCATGGGATGAGCTGAAGAAAATGCTCAAGGACGAGTATTGTCCTAGAGATGAAATCCAACAGCTGGAGGCGGAATTCTGGAATCTCACCACTCAAGGCAACGACATTGCTGGTTATTCCTCCCGATTTAATCAGTTGGCGCACCTGTATCCATCTATGGTGGATACAGAATCCAAGCGAATTGAGCGCTATGTCTGGGGACTTCCTCCACAAATTCAAGGGATGGTTACTTCGTCCAACTCTCCTACATTTCATGGTACTGTGCGCATGGCACATAAGCTGATGGCACAAATCGTTCGCCAAGGAACGTCTGTTGTCAAGAGTACTGTAAACCACCCTAGTGATAACAAGAGAAAACCTGAGGGAAATCCTGATAATCAAAGTCCGGCTACCAAAAAGTCTGCAACCATCAAGGCCAACACCTCTGGGTCTGAAAATAAGAAAGAGTACACTGGAACCAAACCCTACTGCTCAAAGTGTAAACGTCACCATGACGGGCCTTGTGGCACCCCCTGTGATAAGTGCCAGCGTTATGGTCATTCTGCTAAGGATTGCCGAGCGAAAGCCTGTTTCGAATGTGGAACTGTAGGTCACTACAGAAATGACTGTCCAAACCTAAAGGACAAGAACATTGGCCCTGCTCGAGGAAGAGCCTACGTACTCAGAACTAGGGAAGATGACCAGAACCCTAGACTCATTGACTTGCTCAACACGGGTATGGTCACTCATTAATGACCTGATTGCTTTACACTGTTTACATGGGTAGATATTACTTGCTGCTTGATATCTTTTATGTTTTCCCTAGATCCTAAGTGCACAATAGGGTTAGAGAAAAACGACAAGTTAGTTCTATAGTTTCTATAGGAGACTGTTAGAGTCTAGTTTACGCAACAATCCTACTGACTATTACAAATTGTATGAACACAGTACGACTCACTGAATTTGGAGGATTGTAAATACAAATCATAGTGATACTTGTTAAGACGGACCGACCGTGTCACATGGGTAACGGTCGGGTAAAGAATCGGACTTCTCCATTATCATTTGAGATCAGTAGGTTTAAGCCTAACAAGGGGAGAAGGATAAATCGGATGTCTTAGTATTAGACATATCACATAGTCGGCCTTAGAAACACGCGAATCTAGGTTTCACTTGAATTTCGGGACGAAATTCTCCTAACAAGGGGAGAATGTGACACCCGGTCAAAATAACCCAAAATTGGGTCCAAATTTAAACCTTAATTACTCGTACTCGGTATGTGTTAAAACAAAAGTATTCAGATAATATATATGTGTATATATATAACGTTGAACGATTATTTAAATAATCACATACAAACAAATCTAAAACCACGCGCAAACTTAAATACGGTCGTTGGTGAAAATATTTTTAAATAATGTATTATTAGCGAGAATAATAATTATTTACTCGATTAAAGTTTTAAATACATTCTGGACACTGAGAACTATCCGTAAGTTTTAAATAAAACAAAGATACAATTTTATACATCCGTAAAAACATTTTTATAAAACATTTCAATTGAAAACATATACGATCATATTTTTAGAAAATTATCATTTTAAAATATTATACTACATAACGATTGGGTACGCGAACACAGGGCGAAAAATACTACCAAACCTCAATTATTGGAGGCCGGTTATACTCACCCGACCCCCAATAATTCACACACACAAAAAACACACGATCCATCTCATTTCTCTCTCGGTCTCTCGCTCTTTCCTCTCGGTTTCAAATCATCATCATCATTCATCAACAACAACAACATCTGATCATCATCATCTTCTTCTTGGATCATCTTCATCATCATCGCGATCATCATCCTCACCACCATCTTCATCTTCCGGTTTCCATTTTTAATACGTAAGAACCTTTACTAAATTATTTTAGTTTTGTGATTATTATACTTATAATAGCTTATAGTAACATTGTACGTGCGAAAAATTGGTTAAAACTAAGTTAGAACTGGTTTGGGAATGATCTGATACGAACAGACCCGAAAGAAACAACCCACCCGGATGGGTGGATCAAGTAACCCGAACGGGTAAGGTTGCATACCCGATCGGGTATGGACCTGTACCCGGACGGGTAAGTCCATACACCCGAACGGGTGGTACACACAGACCCGGCCGGATTAGAAAACTCACCCGGACTGCTAACCAAACATACCCGGAAGGGTATGGAGCCCCACCCGGACGGGTAACACCTATCTAGCCCACCATCTTTTGTAGTTTTGTAGTCCTCTGAGTCACGGTCGTCTGGGCAGCTTGATCGCCTAAATCCGAGTTCGTATGAGAGAGTTATGGCCAAAACGGTGCGACATAGTCAAATCAGCAAAATGCACTATCTTTTCATATTCTTTCCTCAATCTTTAACCTTAACACATGAAATCAATTCCAAGCTAAATAAGTATCTAAAGTACATGAAATCAACTAGAAACAAGTACAAAAATTGTATTTTGAAATATGATTTCACTTCTGTCACCAACGGGCCGTACACTTTTACAAACTACAAACTTAATTGTTTTCAAACATATAAACAAACACTTGGACACAATTCAACCGAATAAACATTAATATGGATGGTATTTGTACGCCTCCATTTACTTATATATAATCTCGCATGTTTAGGGTACTAGGAAGTTACACTTGGTACACGCGCGCACATTAGGATTTGCTTGCTCTTCAGGTGAGTCTCACGACCCCATTTTCAATGTTTACATGTTTTAATAATTGGGGGAGATGCAACACAAATTGTTTTCGTGATCACTGTTATTCGGTTAGTTAATTTAGTATTAACTCAAGTTATCTGCATTGTTATTTAATTCGGTTAATCACATTGGTTACATTGTTCGGTTATCATTGTCGGTCTTGATTTTCATTGTTTGGTATATGCACGAGTGTTTTAATTCGGTAAAAGTTCTCAACAGTGTATGGTTCATTAACTTAATAAGGCGCGGTTACTAAAGGATAGTACTATCATGGGAGTGACGTCCCCGTCCGGGTTGCTAGCTACAACCAAGATTAAAAACGGGCACTTTAGTAATTGTCATGGGTGTGTCACCAAATCGGGAGGCAAAGATCGGGTTAGGCTTTGAATCATAGCTCAGTGCAATACAAGTGTCGGTTATATCATGGGTCGGAAACCTTAATAGGTTTATCATTGTTCGATTTACATTGTTTAATTATCATCGGATAATCATGTTGATCACATCAATGTTTATTTTAAACCTGTGAGATTCACCAGCTTTATAGCTGACCTTTTAGTGTTGTATTCTCAGGTGCTCATCAACAGTAGGAATGGCCTACAGGATAAGCTAGCTATCACGAGTCGCATACATCCATTTAGATATGAAGATTTTCTTGCATTATATTTTGTATAATGGTTATGTATTAAAATCTTCTGAAATCATTTTGCGAACTCACTACTATGTTTCAAACTTATGACTTAAACTTTGTAATACTTTTGTAATATTTATAACGTCTCATGTAGAGTTGTTTGTTGTAATCTTGGTGTTTTGATATGTGATTAGTGGCATCCAAAACTCACTTCCGCAAAGCTAAATTTGGGGGTGTCACATAACTGATCCGGATAGAGAAAGATTCATTGCTGGGCTGAAGTGACACAAATATTGAATAAAATCACCAAGAAAATTGTATCTCAAATACAGGAAATACATGATCTTGTGATATGATTTCCAATTATCAGCTACTTTGTCAGCATCAGCGATGTTAAGGATGATATGATTTCCAAGTATTAGCGTTTTGGCACATAAGCAACATTGGTTTTTGCATTCATTTGCACGTTTTCTCCCCCTTGAAAATACCATGAAGTATATCAGTATTTCCCTGGTAGCATCAGTAACACTTGAATATTTCTCCCCCTTGATGATAGCATGAAATACTGTGTGTAATAGGTGATTGGTTTTCTCATCATCATCAGCTTGTGTTTTTGCTAATGGATCATTGAAAACAGAGAGATCAGCTTGTATCTCTCCCTGTGACTGGAAAGAGACATTGATAGCTGGTGGAGTGAAAGATGAAAGTTGGCCCGGGTCTGTAGCCAGTGATGTGACATCAGCGATGGGTGTGTTATCACCCACTGATGTCACTTTCCCTTTGACTGAAACATTATCCTTTTGTGAGGATAATGAGTGGCTGATGGGTTGACTCGATAAGAGGGTGTGGGTTGCACCTGAATCACTACTAACAATGGGTTGAGCCATTGCAGTTGTCTGTAGGTTTCCCTTTTTAGAGTCACTGGACTTTCGTGAGTCCAGCGAAGCAGCTTTAGGCTCAGGTTGATCAAGAGTGCCCACAGGAACTGAACATTCAGTCGCTGTTTCACTCTTGGCGTCCTTAGACGTCTTTGTTAGACTCTGTCCCTGATCCTTTAATGTCAGGGACTTTAACTTGATTTTCTTTGGAGCAGTTGGTGGTTTTTGTTTGGGTGGTTGATCAGCAGTAGTCACTGGAGGTGTGATCAGTGACGTGATCGATGGGGGGGCAGAACCAGACGGATGTATAGCTTGTAAAGGCTGGGGTGCAAGAACCCCCTTTTGTTTCATAAAATCAGGGAGAAGCACAGTAGCATCTTTACCAAAAATTTGACTCCTTATTTGAGTAGGTTCAAAACCATTAAAAGAACGTCTATCATAGGCTTCAAACTGATTTTTAATGATCAGTGCGAGAAACCTAGGATAGGGAACAGATTTTGCTCTGGAGAGTTCATTTACTCTTGAAAGAATATCATTAAAGATCACACTTGCATAGTCAACTTTTAAGTAAGTGACCAGTGACCAGCTAATGTGTGCTTCTAGGGAGTTGAATTGATCATAACTCTCTGTTTTTGTGCCCAAAGATTGAATAAAATTTGAAAACAGGGCATTCCACACACCATCCATTTTAGATTTATGAACAGTAGTATACTTACGATTTCCATTGCTATCCACAACGTATTTGCAGTCAATTTCAGTGAGATTCACTATGCCAGCTTTGGCATCTTCTTTGTCAGGCAGTGGGTCGTAAGTACCATGCTCAGGTAGTTGTAAAATGGTACGGATGATGTGTGCAGAAATGATTATTTTTTGTTTTCCATTATCAATGAATCCCTAGATATGTGAGGTGCCATTAACAATTGGGTGAGTGCAGGTATACCAGAACTCACTTAACCATTCTGGATTTATCTTTACAGGGGATAATGTGAGAGCAGGGAGAATAAAATGATTGTTTAAGAAATTGATTATCTCCGCGTACTCTGTTTTAGGGCATGAAAGATTACCCAAATAGTTTGCTTTTGGAACTGTAATGATATACTTTTCACCAACTGCAGAGGCTCGAAGAGCTTTAATCTCTGGAGTTGCAGTATATGAGTTGAGAAAGTATTTTGATTTTGCCATTACATAACCTTTGAAAATTTTGGTTAACACTATTTTTAGGGTTTTTGAATGCCAAAGGTTTTTCGCAAATTAGTAAAGTGTAAAAGATGACAAGTTACTGATTTGTAGGCTTAAATAGTACACTATACTAATGATCTTGTGGGTGAGATGAAAACAACGTGGACAGTCGTGGTGGAAGAGGTAGAGGTGGTAGAGGGTTATGATGGTGGTGCGTGGTGGCATTAATGGTGATGGGAGTGGTGTGCCGGAAAAAGTACGCTGACGTAGGAGAGAGAGTGTCAGAAACACGCGATTTTTCCGATATACCATAAAACATTTATTTTTGAAATCCGTTAATTTAAATACAGAATGTACTAAATATAACGAATGTTTTGTCGATTGGAAAATCACCATTAAATGATATCTTCAGTGAGTTTGAAAGTTACTGAAGATACATAACCAATTACTTGATTTACCACAAAAAAAAAATAAACATTCAAGCAAAATAAAATTATTTCTTTATTTAGGCAAGGATGTAGTCTCGCTGGTTTAAACACAACTTAGAATACTGAATAAACCATAGAGATGTGATCACTTCATAAATAAAGAGAAAAGTTTATCATTCTTGAATATTTATATTGAAAGCTTTAAAAAAAATCATGAGTAGAGATTACGTTGTACATAAGTTGTATAACACATCATTAGATTGCTTCTTCACTGATTAAGTTACAACTTAAAATACTAAAAAAATCAGCTTAGAAGAAATTAAGTCACTGATATAAAACTTAATATGACAACATAATAAATACTCATGAGACTATATGAACTATAAAGTTAGATAAGCATAGTGAACTGATTATTATATCTGAAGATTCAAACATAATTGTATCAGTGACTATGTTTTTTAAAAGTTATATTTTAAAATAGTCAATTTATTTATTATATTTTAAAAAAAAAATGTTTAAACAGCAATAAATAAAAATACTCAGTGAGTATAATTATTTATTAGAGTTTATCATGCCGGAATATGATTAGTTCAGTTGATGAACCCATCCATAGACAGGTTCATAGTGACCAAGCGTTGGTTTTGGCTTCCATTGATTTGAATAAACAGTATCTGAATGTTCACTGATGATGTTTTGTTTTTCAAAAGGTATAACAGAACATTCAGATGACACATGTTGCCTGTTGCCACATTTATAACACTTTTTGTTCAAATAGCCGGCCTTTTTGTCTTTCCTCTTTTTAAGTTGCTGATCTGACATAATCACACAACTTTTCTTGTTGATTGTTACTTCTTGCATCTTTGACTTTAGGTTACTGATGGAGGGTGTCTCGGTGACTGATACAGTGTCAGTGAAGTTGCTGATGATTGTTTGATTATCAGCAATGGTTTTGATGAGATGTGAAGTTACTGATGATTTGACAGTTTTCAAAATATTCATCTCATTATTACCATTTAAGATATCAGTATCTTCAGTGGCCAACTTGCTTTTGGTAAAATAGTTTGGTCGTGGCTCACTGAAGATGGAGATAGGTTCAAATACAGCTTCTGAAAAATTACCTTTGGGATCAAAAACAGGGTCAACCATTGCTGAGTCAGCGAGGGATGCAGCATATTCATAATCTCCTCCCAAAATAGCTTTAACTTGTTTTGGAATTTGATTGTTTACACATTGATTGACCTTATCGTTTGACTTACACCAAAATTCCATAACCTTTTTAAGTTGTTGAAATTGTGTCTCAAATCTTACCTTTTCTTGAACACAAACTTGATTTGCATAAGTTTGTGCATCAAGATCTAGTTTTAATTTCTTCATTTTTGACTCATTTTTATTTTGGTCATTAAGTTTGGATTGTAAGTCACTGATTTTACGTTTTTGCCCTCTTTGAATATCATGAGCGTTTGATAAGTCAACTATCAAAGACTCAAAGATATTATCTTTTTCAGCAGTTGTGTATGATTTGAAACAATGCACCTTGTAAAGAGTTTCAGGATCCCATTCAGATGCTGAACATTTAGGAGTGACTTCTTTGATGCCTTTAAGAAGTTCAGTGTCATCAGCCATCAGACAGTACTCCTTATCTAAACAAATCATTGCCTCTTCTTCATCAGATGATGAGGAGTCAGAATCACTGAATGAACCTTCTTCAGCGATAAAACATTTTCCCTTCTTCTTTCCAGATTTAGCCAATGCCTTCAGTTTCTTGTATTTTGCCTTGTACTTATTATACTTATCACTTCTGAAATCTGGCACTGGTTCAGAGACTTGGTTTACTGACTTTGATCTACATTCAGCTGCAAAATGACCAATTTTGCCACACTTGTAGCATTCACCTTTGGACTGAAATTTATCAGATGATGGAGCACCAGCGAATCTTTTTGATCTGGTGTTCCTTCTGAAATTAGCAACCATCATGGCCATATCCTTTTCAAGCTTCTCCAATACTTCATCATACTCGTACTCTGACTGTTCTTCATCTTGACCACCTTCTTCTTCAGCTATTAGTGACTTCGAACTTTTCTTAGACACCTTTGACTTCTGTCTCTGATTGATTTCATCAAGCTCTGCTACAAGGGCATTGGATATCTTCTGACTTCCAAGAGTAGCACGAATATGCTCACTCTGATCAGCTTGCTTTTCTGACTGCTCCCATTTGAGCAAAATACCATACACTTGAGTAAGATTAAGAACTGAATAATCATTCCTTTGTCTGGTACACGTGGCAATGGTTCCCCAGATTTTCCTTGGCAGCAACTCAAGAAATTTCTCAACAACAAATCTCTGTTCCTTACCTATACCAGCCTGTTCCATTTTGTTCATCAGCGACTGGTATCTGGTGTAAGTAGAAGACAAAGATTCATTTGGTTCCATTGCAAACAGCTCATACTGGTGAGTGAGATTGACTTCCCTGCAACGAATAATATCAGGAGTTCCAATATATATATATTCCTAAGGGTATCCCACATGTCTTTAGCAGTTCTACAAAGCCTGATTGATTCGAACACTTCATCAGGAAGTGCCATGCCTATGTAGATTTTAGCTTGTTTATCCAATCTAACCAATCGTCTATCCTCATCTGACCATTGTTCCTCTCTTTTAGGCAAAACCATTTCTGGTATAGCAGGAGTAGTAGCTGTAGCCATGACAGCAGGAACAATTGTGGTTTGGATGTGGGGACCATTGGTTATTATATTACAGAGACGGTCATCAATTAGATCTAAAAACATCATCATTCGAGACATCCAAGTTTCAATCCTTCATGGATCAAAAGCTGGAGGTTTGGTTGTAGAACCATTTCCCTTTTGATAATCAGAGTCAACACAGCTGTACTTTACTGATTCTATTACAGACCTGGTTAATTGAATTTAAACCAACTCTGCTCTGATACCAATTGAGAGTCCCGTGATCACTATCGATTAGTGATTTGGAATCGCAAAGTGTAAAGTTTAATTGTAGAAAGGGGGTTGAATACAATTAAAAACTTTTTTTGATTTTAACTAAGTTAATTGAAAGTTTTTAATCGTTTTAACAGAAACAGAGTATATCAGATAACAGATATGACAATATCAAAGAACAATGTAATAGTAGCTGAAATGGTAAATTGTATTGATCATAAAATTCACAAGTGTTGAATGCGGAATGGATTAACCAAAGTTAATCCAATTCAAACACTTAGCTAATCTATTACAACTGAGATGAACAGCAGTGGACAAACACGCTGACTGTTCACTCGATGAATCGCTAAGTCGTGCTTAGACAAACTACTCACTGATGTACAGTGATTAACACGAATTGAACGGCTAGTCTCTACAGTACAAAACACTGAACTATTTATACTACAAGAGTTCCTAGAATATCGCCTACAAAATAGGATCTTGGAAGGACACGTGTCGCTGCTTGATTGGTTTGAACTCTGATGAACCGACATTCTGCGGGTCCCAATTCTGTTACCGCAAATATCTCGTTACCTTAAAACCAATCACTTGCTGCCGTACTTCAAACTAGAACACTCTTGCTGATGTATAGATAAGTACAGTACTTTTAGTACTTGATGATAGAGAGGCTTTATTGGATAGTCCCTGAAGATGCATTAATCCTCCTCACTCACTGCGAGCTAACATGCTCTTGTAGAATGACTTGAACTAAAGATCTTCAGTGACTAGCTGTTATTCTGGCAGTGACTTTTGCCTTTATTGATTTGAAGAAGTAAAGCTCTCGCTGACACACCAAGTTGAGCTTTAAATCTTCCTCAGTATATCAAGCAGAATGAATGACGCTCAGCGAAACCTATCATCAGTAACAGCAGCTTCGATACAATCCATTTCTTCATCGAGTAGTGAACAGTTGAGTTGGTCAGAAACCTGTGACTTCATCATGGTCAGCGACCAGTGACTCAACAGATCCTCTTGCTCGAAAGCAATCCGAAAACACATACAACCAATTCATGTCATAATAATTCACAAGTAACAATTAAAACATATAAATCATAATTAACTTCCACATGGTTGTATGATCCTCTTACTCGAGAGTAATCCGGAAACATATACAACCATTTACTTAATTAATCCTTATACTACTCACATTTTCCTTTTATTGATGATTCACAAGATATAACAATTGATGATATGCCCAAATCTTTAACACCTAAGCATACAACACATAACAACACATTTAAATCTCTGAACTTCATTAATTTAAACTACTAACCCATATAATAACTCCCCCACTTTGAATCAACTAATTCCAATTATTAATCACTAACATAGCCATTTGTTCTACCATCATAATCACAATGACTTCTATTTCACTTTAATTCTAATCTAGACATGTTATTCATACCATATTAACATCACTAATAACATATATGAGTTTATTACATCATAACACAAAGATTTCGCAAAACCTTAAAAATCATTCAAGAACAATAAGGATTAATTCATCATTTTTAACTTGTTATTTGATTACTACTAAGCTTATAAACACTAACAAACAACAATTCTAACAAATCTTAACCCTAATTTCGTATTAATTTAACTAATTTCTATAAACCCATGGAGACCCCAAAAACTAGATTAATCAAGGGAGAATCAACACTTACAATGATTATAGGAATGAAAGAAATGATGATTTAGAAGATTATGAACTTGATTCAAGGTTTAATTTGATGATTTGTGAGTGATGTTCAGTTCCTGCGATTTCTCTAAGTTCTCTGTGAAGAAATTGGAATGTTTGAGACAAATGAAGAAGTCTCCGGGAAATCCCACGTACATATCTATCTATTTAATTTAATTCCTATATTTTTACAGTCTGAAACTGGTAAATCATTTACGTTTTCTATTGTATCTTATTATTTAAATAACGATACTTGATAATAAAATTATATCCGCGTACAAAATTAAAATCCTAAAACTTGGGGTGTTACACGGGATCAGTGCCGGATTTGGGCCTGTGCAAGATGAGCAGATGCACAGGGCCCATAATCATAGAAGGCCCAAAATTTTACCCAATTTACTTACTATCATACAACCCAGTGTTTGATCTAGTTCAAAGCTAATATTTCCATGTACCAGTAAATTTAAACTTAAGAGGTGAGTTCTATTAAGAATGCTAAAAAAGTAGAGAATGAGATAACCAATAGGATTCTTCCATTTCTCTACAAAACACACTTCTATTTTTTACCCCTTGATTAATTATCTCACAAATAGTAAGTCCATAAATTATAAAAATTAGATATTCGGAACCAGCGCGTTTTTCTCTTCGATTAGAGATGTCATAAGATATACATTCAACGAATTTTTTTTCTTCGCTTTTTTTACCGGATTTCACAATATAATCACATGTTATTTATGATATAAAATTAAAATTTGTGCACGATTATTTATTCATGGTATTTGCTACTTAACACGTGATTATAACTTAATATTTACCCACATTAATAGTTATAAATAAAAAATTAAAAATTGCAATAGTTTTCATTAAAAATCACATGTGATTGTTATTTGTACACTTAATCACAATTGATTTGTCATATAATCACATATGATTTTGCATATAATCACATATGATTTTCATTTAAAAATTGATATTTGATGAGAAATTTACCGATATATGATAATTCATGTATGATTTCAACTTGATTTTTACTTGATTGTATAATTCTTAGTCAATGATTTGAAAATTCGTATTTTATTACTCTTTAAACACATGTGATTGATAGTTTGATATTCAATAGTATGTGATTACACCTTAGTTTTTCATATCTTAATCTCTTTATATCATCAATGATTTGAATTTAAAGTTTAATCGGAAATATAAGCGGGTGTGATTATTTTTTAGTGTTAAATCATATGTGATTTCACATTAAAAGTTTCTAAAACCCAAAAAAATGAAAAAAAAAAAAAAAAAAAAAAAAAAAAAAAAACTTCGTCGAAAGTATATCTTGTTAGATCTAGAATCGAAGAGAAAAAGACGCTGATTCCGAATATGTAATTTTTATAATTTATGGACTTACGGTTTGTGAGATATTTAGCTTTGAAAAAACAGGTGGAAATAGGTATTTGAAATGGAGCAATCCTATTGGTTCCTTCATTCTCCCTTTTTTTACTATTCTTTTTTGAACTTTCCTCTTAAACTTTAACCGATTAATGATTTCTCTATTACGGTTTGCAATGGACCTATAGTCAAAAACTCGATCACTACATTTTTTTTTCTTAGAAGAATACATAGATGTTAATATGGATAAGTTATGCTTGCCAACAATCTATTATCCATATATCACATACCAATACCAATTTATTTTAACGATTCCACTACTGTGAAATTGGTGTAGAATCTATATAAATAGTCACTAAGAATAGTTTATTCATACTTTATTTGTAATTACTGATTGCTATATTATTGTAGAACTATTAATTGGATCTTCGAATTACTTCTATGTTTTGCCATAATTATTTCATTGTTTTTGGATATTTATTACTCGTAGCTTTTTAAACATATGTATTCATAGTATATACTAAGGGGCCTTTTTTTATATTTTTTTTTTTGTATACCTGGGTATCCAACTCGCTTTGCAAGCTGACTAATCCCAGGGCGACTACTCGCTTTGCGAGTAGCCCGGAGTCATCGCGGGTGAACCTCCGTGGCCACAAGGAGGATTTTGCTGCTCCTAGGGTTCGAACTTGGGACCTCTAGGTATTACACCTTAGAGACCAAGCCTTTACCACTAGGCCGCCTCCTCATGGTTACTAGCACAGGGCATTAAAAATTCATGAGACGACCGGGCCCTGCTCGGGATAAGTTTATAGGAGTATATGAATAAGTTTATGGGAATTAATAATTTATAAAAAGCTGATATGGTATGACGTAACAATCCTATATATAGACATGATAAAGTTCATAGTATTAAGGATGGTTGAAGGATAGAACTATGGTTGAAAGTTTGATGGTGTGCTTTTCAAAAATAAAGTGAAGGGAAAAGGCAAATTTAGTTGTAGTTAAAACGCTTAAAGATTGGAAATGAAGAATAATGTTAAACATGACTACTTACATAGACCTAAAAAGAGACCTAATTTTTCGATTGGTTGAATTTTTTCTCTCTCTTAAGCGCATCCAATCAAGTTTTCAAACTTACCAATCACATCTTTAGGTCTATTTTTAGTCTTACAAATTTAGGCATACCAATCATTTTTCAAAAATGAAGTTAGAAAAAAAGTATACGGATAAATCAATAGTTAATTGCATAGTTTGTAAATGTGGTTTACACATAATTGCACTCTGATTTTTTATACTTCACTTTTTGCACCCCGAGTCCAAAATGAGAAACTTTGTTGGGCGATTGGTCTTTCCCTCTACCCCTATCTATTTTCATCCTTTATGTCATGACATGTGCTTTCCATGTGAGTGCACAATCATCCTTTCACTGCATCTTTCTTTTATCCCCGTTTCTTCCCACTCTACTTCATAACTCGATCGTCTACCCCACTCAAAGGACGATTGAGCTCTCACGTGGAAAGCACAAGTTATGACTTAACGGATGAAAATATACGAGATTAGAGGGGAGTGACCAATCGCGAAACAATGTATCTCATTTTGGACTCATGGTGTAAAAATTGAAGTATAGGGATGTATGGTGAAACCGTAGCAACGAACCTTGCAATGAAAATTAACAAATTCGAAAGACTACACGGTTAAAAATATTGTACTACTAGTATAATTCATACTGTAATCTAACTTGTAAATATAATAATTCCCTCATATATTATACATACATATATATAATATAATAAAAATAGTATATCAAAAAATTTAGAATGGAGAAACCTGTCAGACCGATTCATTTGAAAACGGTGATGATAAATCCACTCAAATTTTTGATAAATCCACCATAATAGTGTAATAATAGTTTGTACAATACAAGTTTTCGATGCAAAAATATGATGGATTTATCAAAAAAAGGGGTGGGAATATCACCACCCATTTGAAAAAGGGTATAATGGTCGACTAACAAAAACCTAAATAACCACTCACAATTTGGAAACCAGTCAGACCGATTCATATGAAAAGAGTATAAGAGCACAAGGAGTGCCCGGCGTTCACTCGCCGTTCAAACTCGGAAAATGCCGGAACCCGGCGTTCGACACTCCGGCTCGGCGTTCGTGGCCACTTTCGGATCAAAACGGTGAAGTTGGACGTTTTCCTTTTTTTTTTTCGTTCCAACAGTTATAAAAATAAAAATAAAATTAAAATAGCCGTTAAAGGGCCGTTGGTTTTGTTTTTTTTTTTTCAAAAATCTTTATTTTACACTATAAATACACACTCAACTTCCACCATTTTTCACACCTCAAATCTTTTCTTCTTCTTCTTCTTCTTATTTCTATACTTCTTCAAAACTAAACAAAAAAAATGTCTCATAACCCAAACGACCCATTCAACCTCCATTCGCAATGGAACCCATTTCCACCAAACTACAACCCGCAAACACCACAATACCACCCGTGTCCACCACAAGTTCCAAATGCTCAAATGCCGGGCTTTGGTCAAACTTACAACCCGCAAACACCACAATCATCTTCATACAACCCGTGTCCACAACAAGTTCCACCCTCCCAATTCCCGCAAATGACATCCGAGAGTTACCAAGAATTTTTGTTATGGAAGCAAAGTCAAGTGCCGCTGCCGTTGGAGCATTCGGTTGAGGCCGAAACACCGACGTCGTCTCGGCCCAAAAAATCAAAAGCCAAAGTAGTCGAGTCGCCGAATAAAAAGAAAGTAATATCCGTCCGTAATTATTGGACGTCCAAAGAGGAGCTATTTTTAGCTCAATGTTGGATTTGTATATCCGAAGATCAAAACCGAGGCATCGATCAAAAAGGAGAGTCATTTTGGTACTTGGTGATGGACGAGTACAATAAACGTGCGGATATGGATAGGGGTGTTCATTCAGTTAATTCGGTTTAAACCGAACCTAATAGATAAAACCGATCGATTTTCGGTTTTAAAAAATTGAAACCGAACCGAACCGAACAAGTATAAAACCAAACCGAACCAAACAAGTATAAAACTAAACCGAACCGAACCGAACCGAATTACTATTCGGTTTATTCGGTTCTACTATTCGGTTTACGCTTTCATATATACATAATAAAATCATTAAAACAAAATCAAGATACTTTAATATTAAACAAAACTAATTGACACGTTTCGTAAGTTCTTAACAAAAGTTTAATTATTTGCAAGACAAAACTAAAATATAGTTGAGAGTTTTGTGATAAATGATAAATAGATTTAATAATGGTATTAGTATACATAATAATGGATGATTAACTCAATTAATATGTACACATGTCGAAAATATTACCAAAGTATATTATAATTCAGTTAATTTGAACTATTTGGTTTTTACAATGATAACCAAAACCAATTTAAATATTCGGTTTTGAACCGAACCGATCTAAAAAACCAAATTATCCGAACCAAATAGTCCAAACCAAATTGTCCAATTGGACAATTCGGTTTGTCCAAATAGTGAACACCCCTAGATATGGAAAAAGTCGTCCAACGGGGGAAAGACGCATTGTCGTCTAAGTGTACTTTTGTGAACAATCGTTGTCATAAGTATCAAGGAATTGTTGCTAGGTTGGGAAGAGAAAGGCATAGTGGTGAAAAAGATGAAGATTTTAGGTTGCGGTGTTTGGAGACGTTCCGATTTGAGGCGAAATCGGCTTTTGGCCAAGAGCTAGCTTGGAATTTTTTGAAAGATAAACAAAAATGGTTGGTGCCCGAGGCGGTTGTAGTCGGGTGTAGGAACAAGCGGAGGGAGACGGTGGACTTGGAAGAGGTAGCTTATGATTTGGAGAATGACGTGGAGAATGAAGAAAACCCGAACGCCGCCCTTTTTGTAGATGATGTACACCCGCGGCCACCCGGAAAATCAAGGCGTGCTAAAAGTTCCAAAACATCTTCTGGCACTTCTACTAAAATTAGCACGCCTTCTTTTGATGAATCGATCGCAACAAACTTTCAACAATTGACTCAATCGAAAGCTAGCGTTTATCGTACCCGAGACATCACCGAAGCAATGCGGGTTTTGAAGATGACAACGGATGGCTTATCGGAAGATGACACGTGGTTTTTAAACATGGAATAGGAGAAGATTCGCGAAAAGTTCAGGTGGAGGCGACCGAGTTCGGATGGTGGATCAGGTTCGGTTGGTGGATCGGGTTCGGTTGGTGGATCGGAGACGGATGACGAATAATTATGTATTTTTAAATTATCGTATTTTAGGATCTTTAATTATGTATTTTTAGGATCTTTATTTATCGTATTTTAATTATGTATTTTTAAGAACTTTAATTATGTTTTTTTAGGATCTTTAATTATCGTATTTTAATTTTGTATTTTTAGGATCTTTAATTATTGTATGAAAGTACTTTTTAATTTAATGTTATTTGTTTTTATTTTGTGTTTTTTTAAATATTTAATAAGTTTTTAGAAAAAATAAATAATAATAAAATAATAACGAGAACACTGAACTGAACACTGAACCTCAAGATTAACCATTACCTCACTTTTCTGCTTCAGTGTTCAAGTTCAGTGTTCTCAAAAACACTAAACTGAACACTGAACCACCATTCAGCGCTTCCTGTACTCTAATGGTCAATTAACACATACCCAAGTATATACACATAATTTTGAAATCAATGACACCTATTCAATTTAAAAGGTTAAAATGGTAAATTAAGAAAAACCCACGTAACCACTCACAATTTTGAAATCAATCAAGAGTGATTCATTTAAAATGGGTAAAATGGACAATCATAAAGGGTAGTTATATTTCCACCAAATTTTTTGATAAATTCAACACATTTGTGCAATCAAAGCTTGTACTGTACAAATTAAAATTGCACTATTGTGATGAACTTAAAAAAATCCTAAGTGGATTTATTATCACCCATTATAAAAAAAAACCCTAAATAACTACTACCGATACATTTGAAAAGGGTAATGGTCAATTAACAAAAACCCAAATAACCACTCACAATTTTGAAATCAATTAGACCGATTCATTTGAAAAGGCTAAAATGGTCCATCAACAAAAACCCAAATAACCATTTACAATTCTAATGGAGTAACAATTACACTATTTCGAGATGAGAGTTAATAAATACAACAAAGATATTGATTGATACACCAAATTGTACGACAATTAATTCTAAAGGGTTTGAACGTGTAACTACAACTTGATATTAACAAACTACGATATGCTCTTGCTTTATGACGAGATGGATCTAACATAACTAAATTATACTCGTAAATCATATGTAATTGTTCAAGAGATGATAGTAACATGTTCTTTTATTGTCCGTGTTCAGTATCAAGAAATATTTATCCTTTAGATCATGTTTGATATATTTTTAAAAAATTATAACAATCTACAACAATTATAGTAACCAATACATTCATTAAAGCTTATAATATAATCATAGTATTTTGGAGTATACCCCTTTATCCCCGTACAATATTTTAATGGTACGCGTCTTCCCAATCCGTAAGGAGCATCAACACCGGGTAAATCACATGTCCACAAATCAACCACATGTGCTGAGGAACACGTTCGAACCTCTAATATGTCGGTCACGCATGTGAAGTCTGGGCTTTGCGATGGCAGTACGACTTGAGCTATGCTCAATTTGTATCATATCAAGGGTTATTATGACAAAGTAACCTAATATTTTGAAAGTTTGAAAAACAGGAAGCAAAAAAATGTATAGTTGATGTTAACTTAGGACTTGAACTTGGGTAGTTTATAACAAATTAGAAACAACTAATCACTCATACAAACCTTCACTTAGTAACTTTATCACAATATTATACTTTATAAAATATGTTTGACTTACTTGCACTAAATTAAGTATAAACAACTTTTGTTTTAAAATTGATATTAAGAGATAATCCAAAGGATTTAATTATAATTTGGGTTATATGCATCGACTTTTACATCTTTTATTATTATTATACATCCAATTTTAATAATGACTAAATAGCCTAGTGGTAAGGGCATCCCATGACTTCCTAGAGGTCATGGGTTCGAATCCTGCCAATGAAGCGCATGGCCCACAACGTTAAGGAACTACTTTTGTATACTTATATTCTAATAAACAGTTACAACTCATCCTACATGAAGTTATCTCCTTTGTTTATGTCTAGATCACTAGATGCGGTTTTGACATTTTCAATTCATTTACGCATAAATTTATTACTCGTATACATTATCATTTGTATACATTATCATTATATCACAAGTCCTTATCCAATCCATTATACATATAAGTGGAATGATCGTGTCCATGAGTAAGCTCATATCTCAAAAGTCTATAAACAAATTTAAACTTCAAAACACATCAAAGCTTTCAACGTTCTCTACTTTTATACAACTGAGTAATATATATATTATGGATCATATAAAATAAGAACCAAATACTAATAAGAACCGTACCATGCGTCTAATATTTGTAGAAGCCCGATCGATGTGTATGCTCACGCTGTCAACAAGTAAAGAAATTATAAGGTTTTTTGTATTAATTTCATATATCAATCGGACAATCACATATCCTCTATTTATACATGAATTTAGAAGGATAATTATAGAAACAAAATCACAGGATGATCCTTGGTTTGCTGCCTAAGACACGATCTCCTTAAATTAGGAAGTGATGACGATTTGTTCTGATCCTTTTCACCTTCTTATTTTAACACTCCCCCTCAAGTTGAATTGTGGGACTACCAAAATTCAACTTGCTTAAGCACTTGTGGAAAATAGAGGTTCCTACTGCTTTAGTTAGGATATCTGCCAGTTGATCTTCAGATTTAACGAATGGCAACTTTATAATGCCATTTTCTAGTTTCTCTTTGATAAAATGACGATCAACTTCCACATGCTTAGTTCTGTCATGTTGAACTGGATTCTCTGAGATTTGAATAGCTGCTTCATTATCACTCATTATCTGAATACTTTCTTTAGGAGCGAACCCTAACTCTGTCACAAGTTTCTTCAACCATAATGCTTCTGCTAAGCCTTTAGCTATACCTCGAAATTCAGCCTCAGCACTTGACAAAGATACAACTTTTTGCTTCTTACTCTTCCATGTGACAAGATTGCCTCCTACCATAGAAAAATACCCTGATGTTGACCTTCTGTTACCTTTGTCTCCAGCCCAATCAGCATCTGTATATATCTGAATATTCAGATTACCATTTGCTTTAAACAATACTCCATGACCTGTAGTTCCTTTGAGATATCTGAGAATTCTAAGAACTGCATCCATATGCTCTACTTGAGGTTGGTGCATGAACTGACTTACTACTCCCACAGCATAAGCTATATCTGGACGAGTATGAGACAGATAAATCAACTTCCCTACCATTCGTTGGTACCTGTTTTTATCAGCAAACTCACCATCAGATTTCATAAATAATTTCTGATTGATAACCATAGGTGTATCTGCCGGCTTACAATCAATCATTCCAGTTTCAGCTAAAAAATCCAATATGTACTTCTTCTGACAAATGAAAATCCCTAGCTGTGACCTCAACACCTCAATTCCAAGGAAGTATCTCAAATTTCCCAAGTCTTTCATCTCAAATTCTGCACACAAATCTTCTTTAAGCTTCTTGATTTCACTTTCATCATTCCCAGTGATAATCATGTCATCGACATAAATTATCAAACATGTTATACGATCTCCTTTACGGCTAAGAAATAAGGTGTGATCAGAATTACTTTGTATATACCCATACTTTTTCATTGCTAGTGTGAACCTGCCAAACCATGCTCTGGGTGACTGTTTTAGTCCATAAAGAGATATCTTTAACTTACAGACTTCTCCTTGTTTGAAATTCTGAGAAAAACCAGGTGGAGGATCCATATATACTTCCTCTTTTAACTCTCCGTGTAAAAAAGCATTCTTAACATCAAACTGATGAAGAGGCCAACCTTGATTTGCTGCTACTGAGAACAAGACCCTTATTGTATCCAGCTTTGCAACTGGAGAGAATGTTTCAGAATAGTCAATTCCATATGTCTGAGTGTACCCTTTGGCAACTAATCGAGCTTTATATCTTTCTACTTCCCCATCTGGTCTATATTTAACTGTATAGATCCACCGGCATCCGACTGATTTCTTTCCTTGTGGCAAGATACATTTGTCCCATGTTTCATTTTTCTCCAGTGCATCCATCTCGACCTTCATAGCATCTTTCCATTTACATATTTTCAAAGCCTGCTCTACGTTTGATGGAATCTCTTCTGAATACAATTTTGCTGTGAATGCTTTTGCTTCTTCAGATAGATATCCTTTTGCTGTGTTAGCTATAGGATATTTAGAACTTCTGGAGAAAAACGCTTTGCAGGAATTCCTCTGGTAGATCTTGCTGGTAGCACATATCTTGCTGGAACCTCCGTATTAATCTGTTCTGAACTATCCTGCACATTTTCATTTGTGGAATCTGGTATAGTTTCAGGTATACCATTTGGTGATGGATCACGTACCTCGGATATCAGGTTTGGACTCATATTTTCGGTGGCACTGATTTGTTGTTCCTGGGAGAGCTGTTCTGGAGAGGACTGTTCTTCTGGCTGTTCTTCTGGAGGGCTTTGAGAATATCCTAGCCAGCTCAGTGTGTCATACTGTTCCTCCCCCTGACCACTGGGTGGCTGGGAATAGAAATACTTGGTTTCAAGAAAATCACAGTTCATTGTGGTGAACATATGACGAGTTTTTGGGTTATAACACCTATACCCTTTTTGGGTTACTCCATATCCCACAAAGACACATTTTTCAGCACACGGATCTAGTTTATCATGATACGATTTCGGAACATGAACAAAGACAGTACATCCAAACACTTTAGGTGGAAGGGTAAGTGTTGACGGAGGTGTATGGTATTCAGTGAGAGTTTTAAGTGGTGTTTTCATTTTGAGGATTTTTGTTGGAAGGCGATTAATTAAGTAGGTGGCAGTGGCTAGAGCTTCTGGCCAAAAATGTTTCGGAATACATGATTCAATTATTAGAGCTCTAGTCATTTCTAGTAAAAGTCTGTTTTTCCGTTCAGCAACACCATTCTGTTCTGGGGTATGTGGACATGTGGTTTGATGGACTATCCCTTTTGATTGAAAAAACAGGTTCATTTGTGAGTTTATATACTCCCCACCATTATCTGATCTCACAACTTTGATTGACTGTTGGAATTGTGTTTGAATCATGGTATGAAAAACAGTGAACCTATCATATACTTCAGCCTTATTTTTTAAAAAATAAATCCAAGTCATCCGGGTGCAATCATCAACAAAAATTACATAATACCGGAAATTTTGACCCCCAAGAACCGGGGCAGGACCCCACACATCAGAATGAATTAATGAAAAAGGAACTTGAACTCTAGTGTTGCTAGGTTTATAGGTTTGTCTGTGGCTTTTAGCTAAAATGCAACTTTCACAAGAAATTGGTTTATTCAACGGAAAAAGTTTAGGAAACAAAGTATGTAAATAACCAACTGAAGGATGTCCCAGTCTTCTATGCCATAACCATGCTTCTCTTTCCCTTGTTCCATGAGCTAGCATCACATTCCCATTTGAACTAACTTCATCAACATAGTACAGTCCCTCTCTCTCAGTGCCACGCCCAATAATCTGTCCCGTCCTGATATCCTGTAAAAGACAAAATTCTGGATGCATGAGAACTGAGCAATTGAGTTCTTTCGTCACATGACTTATTGATAAGAGTTTGTGTGACAATGAAGGAACATAAAGACAATTAGAAAGTTTAATGTCCGGAGAAATTTTGATCGTTCCTCCGGTTTTTACATCCATTTTCCCTTTATTTGCTGCTTGGATATGTGTTTTCCGAGGTTTTGAAATTTCTGAAAAATCAGATAACTCGTACGTCATTGTATCTGTTGCTCCACAATCAAATATCCATGGCCCATTTGAAGTTTTACAATGGACATTGTGAGCTTCTCCATTTAACTTTAATGGGCTTAGACTACAACACAAAAAACAATTAGGTCCATACAAAAAACAATTATGTCCATTATCATTATTTCCCACAGTACGTGTGGATTGTTTATTTTTAAAACCACACTTTTCTTTTTTCTTTGTACCTTCCACCACTGAAAATGAGGCTTCATCCCTTTGAGCTCCGTTCGCCGCCGCTGCCATTCCACCAAATCCGGCTACTCGTTGATCACTTCCACTATCTTTGGTGGCGGTAGAGACAGTGGGTTTTTCCTTGCCTGATTTGGTGCCCTTTTTTGGACCGGTCCACCAATCAGGGTATCCGACGATTTCAAAATATTGCTCCTTTGTGTGTCTTGACATACCACACTCATCACACTTTAGATGAGATTTATCATCTTGGATCCCCTTTTTCTTGCCGTCGTTCCGACGAAACCCCTTTGATACAAAACCGCCGCTGTCGGTAAGTTCTCTGGCAATTAAGCCGGAAGCGATGCCTTGTGTTTCGTTGACTGTTGCTCCCATAATTATCTGGTGAGCGGCTTCCTTACGAACTGTGGCATATGCGGATTCGACGGTAGGAAGCGGATCAACCCGGAGAATTTCTCGGATGATAGGTTCGAATTTCCTATCTAAACCATTCAAGAACTGAAATAGTTTTTGATCGGATCTGATTTTGGCATATGTTTTGATATCGTCTGGACACTTCATCGGGTTTGGATCGATTCGATCGATTTCACCCCATACCCCTTGCAAGGAAATCCAAAATTCTTCGAGGGGCTTATTGGTTTGTTTGATTTCGTTGGCTTTAACATGAAGGTTAAAGGTTTGGAGTTTATCTTTACCACTACTGTAAGTGATTGCTAATGCATCCCACAGCTCTTTCGCAGTGGCAAATTCGGTAAGATTTCCGGCTAATATTGGTTCAATGTTTTGAATGAGCCAAGAGAACACAATCAGGTCTTCTTGTTCCCATAACTCATATTTTTCTGATGTTGATTTTTTTGATGGTGTTTGGGTTAAGTGTGATAATAGATTTTTTGATCTGCCGCCTATAGCAACCCGGATCATTCGTGTCCACAAGGCGTAGTTGGTGCTGTTTAGCTTCAGATTAATCTGAAGATTGTCAGATAACTTGGGGTTTTGAGATTGTTGATTGGTATTATTTTGCAAAAGGGTGGCTAATTGTAATGCCAAATCGGAACCAGAGATGTCGGCACCTCCTGTCATGGCGACTGTGGTTTTCGATTTAGGTGATACAATTTTGTTTTACTGGGTAAATGATGAGGCCCCAATTAGAGGCTTTGATACCATGTCAACAAGTAAAGAAATTATAAGGTTTTTTGTATTAATTTCATATATCAATCGGACAATCACATATCCTCTATTTATACATGAATTTAGAAGGATAATTATAGAAACAAAATCACAGGATGATCCTTGGTTTGCTGCCTAAGACACGATCTCCTTAAATTAGGAAGTGATGACGATTTGTTCTGATCCTTTTCACCTTCTTATTTTAACACACGCTTGAACGAACTCTATCTTAAACCGTAAACACATCAACATGAACATATAATGTTGTTACATATTGTGCAACTGTGCAAGCCTTAGATACTAGTTAGAAAATACAACATATCTCAAATCCAACAAAAAAATTTAAGGGCCAATAAAAGTGAGACGGGGGAGTACATTTTAGGAAAAGAAAGATTTAACCGGATAAACTTCTTTGAAGAATCGAAAGACGAATCAAAGTCAATATATATGCATGTCGCATATGTCCAACTATTAGATTCTTAGATTATATATGGACATAATAATTAATTAATATTGCTCAACCATTTAGTTTAAGATTAAATTTGAAATTATTGAAGCTCGACTTCGAGCGAAATACCAAGTTGCCAAGTGCCAACTTATCCATTTTCCGCAATCCTCGCTTGAAGTTTGTTATTCGTAATTTTAGATACGTTGAAATTACTTTTGGAATGAATTGGTAACTTAGGTAAAAAGTTAAGGAAAATATATATTTTGTTGGTGGAAAAAACCCATGCCCCAGTACATCAACTGATCAATGGACATTTTTAAACATTTCAAATGCGCTTCTTTAAGATGGTGCATTTTCGACACGATACGAAAATCGACACGAAGCAAGTCAGGGTTTTTGATCCTGAAATTCGAAACCCGCCAACCTGCTATATTTTTGGGTCGGATTAAAGTCACCCAATGAGTTTTGGATTGATCCGACAACCCGAGTAAGTTAAACAATCTAAAGTTTTAATTTAACAAATCAAAGTGTTTATCTCTACAACTAAGAAGTCTTTACTGAGATGACCTTTGTAACACCCTAAAAACGTAAAAGTATTATTGTGATAAGTCAAGAAATAATTATTTAAGTTGATAAAGTTATAAAAAATAATAAATAAATAAAGTGGTAGAAATCGTAATTGGTTTTGAGTTCCAGACAATAGGTATTAAATGGATCTAAATTATTATCCACGTATGTATATGAGTACACGTGCATACACTTTGACACTTTCTCAAAGTTTCCAAATCAAGACAAAAAGAAAGAAAATAGGGGAAGAAATCGTCCCTGTGGCTCGTCAATTAATTGAAGCATGAAAACATCAAAATCCTATTTAAATCTTAAGCTCACTTCAGGAAGTAATTCATGATCTCCACTCCTCCTCTTATATAAGTAAGTTTAACTCTCTTTCTTATTTAATTTAGAAATTTAATTAGGGTACAAATATATATACATGAGATTGAAGCAAGAGTTGAGATAAATTGGATATATCAATTGTTGTATGGTGAAATTGATTTGGGGTTTATGAACCTATCATTAAATTGGATATAAAATATATTTAGATGATGTTATTAGTTGTTATATAAGAAACCTGGGTTCATGATTGATTGTAAAGAAATCAGGGTTTGCTATGTTATAGTCGAGCTGCAGATTCTGGGGAAGAAGGAGGACCCTGCTGGTTCCTCTTTGAGCCGGCGGGTACTAACCCCAAACAGCAGCCTTTGTTAAATTGTTAAGAAATGAGAGGTTTCATTGAAACCTAGTATAATAATCGATGTGTAAGCATAATTAAAGGAGTTCTTAAGTTAAAGAGTTGGTCTAAGTGAAGCATGTAACATAATTAAAATCGGAAGGTTATAATTGAATTAAAGTAAATATGATTAAGAGGTTGATGACCAAACCAAGTTATGAGTTAGTGAGATAATTGACCGGAACCAATACATGATTAAATAATGTCATGTTAATGGTAATGATTAAGTAAAGAAAGATTTAAGTTAATAAGGTTATGAGAAGTATAATATATAATGTGTGATCAAGTAAGTAATCACGACAAGTATTAGTAATTTAAATGTGTTATTTCGATTATGTGTGTAACAGATATGTGATCCAAGATTTCAAGTTATGGCACCTATGGACAATGCGAAATTATGCTTATTCGGCTAAAAGGCAAAGGTGAGTAAAATGGGGAATTAAATAGGTAATGATTGTGTATACCGGAAGGGGTTACACAATTTGAATAAAGAACATTATGAAATATTATTGTATGCTAGTTTATCATGATAAAGTGTTACGGTTGAGATTGATTGAATGTTAAGGTGATTAATTGTTATAAGTTTATAAAGCTATTATGATATGGCTTATTGATATGTGAGAAATGATTAATACGAATAGAATAGTGATATATGATTTATATGAACTGAAAGATGTAAAGATGTACACATGTTAAAGTTATATAAATTCCATTACTTGGTAGATAAGTAGATGGATAATATATGTGTTATGTGAATTCCATTACTTGGTAGATAAGTAGTTGGATATTGAGTGAGTTATATGGTTTCCATTACTTATGTGATTTAAGTAGATGGATATGAAATGTTATGTGGTTTCCATTACTTCCGCGAGGTAGATGGATAGTTCCAAGTAATGATTCGCAGTCATTAGCTTGGTATGAACTGCTAATCTTATGTATTAGCATAGAATGATGGTTGATGATTCTTAATAGTACAGAAAGTGATTAGTACGCATACCATTCAGAGGTAAGGTACTAATTCGAACGGTTCAGATAAGTTGCTGTAGTTATATAAAGGTGATATGAATGGTTAGATTGTGACATGTACAGATTATATGTTGACGTGAAAGTACATTATTTATTTAATTGTTCATATTATTCACTAAGCTTTGGCTTACCCCGTTCCGTTATTTATGTTGTAGGTTTTGGTTCGGTTGAACCAATGAAGTAAAGAGTAGACTATGCTTGCTAGAAGTGACGTGGAGTGGAGCTTGAATGAAATGGTTAGACAAGCTCCTATTCTTTTAAATTATCGTTATGATAACATTGTATAAATCGCCCAGCCAATGACGTTTGAAGTCAAGGTTGAAATGAAAGTAAAGTTAGACGATTTTAAATAATCGTGTATGAAATTGATTGGAGAGTCAAATAAATGGGACCAAGTCAATCAAATATTTGTATGTATGTTTGACTGCAAAGTCAAAAAGACGATTCAAAGTAATGATATTATATAAATTTAAAGTACACAGGTTTGAGTATAATATATTATAAAAGAAAATTTTCAGGGCGTTTCAAGTTGGTATCAGAGCGATGGTTTGAGAGAATTAGGTAATCCACAGTGAGATTTCCTAATCTTAAACCGATATGAAATGCATGATTATGTATGCTGAGTAAGTGTAGTAGTAAAGTATAGTAGACAGAACTGATAGGCTTCCCTGTAATGGACTATTCGATTATGGTCATGTGCTAATTTATTAACAGAATGTTAAAAGAGATGCTAGTATATCGAATAGTTCTTATTGAAGGTTAGTATGCTTATAATGTTAAAGAAAATGTGAGAATGACCAGAGGAAGTAGAGAAAGATTTTATATGATTGTGCTTACAGAATATGAACAAATGTGAGTAGGTAGTTGTACAGACATGTGAAAAGTATGCTTAAGTGCTTAGTTATGTGTAAAGGCCCAGTTACGTTACGTATACAAATAGGCTAACTTATGTTGGCCATATGTCCAGAGGTGCAGTTAATTGCTAATATGTATATCGGCAATGTGATACGAGTTCAGACGAAAGAATTACTAACCTAAGTTAGCTACAGTTAATGTGATAAGTAAATGTTGTATGTGTACAGAATTTCGGGAAAAAAAATCTGATTGATGTCAGTTATAAAGTAAAGAATGTTATGAGAATAGATAAAGTAGTAGAGGCGGTAATAAATGCCTCATAAAAGATGTCGATTGATTATGTGGAATTAATTGTTTATGTGAAGATGATTACGTGTAAGGCAACTTATAAATTAATTATTTGGATTGCTAAAGTGGTATGTTGTGTGTTATGTGTTTACAGTAAAGAATAGTCACAGTGAGAATTAATGATATGAAGTAACCTGATGATGGAAGTGTGAAAAACATAATCTAGCCATGCCTGATCACCGTAGCTATATTATGCTATGTCACCAGAAGTTATTGAGGTTACCAATTATCCGAGATACTTAATGTGACTAAGTGTGTGTAAGTATAAGATACGTATAAACTCTTCATTGAGTAAAACATAAATAAGTTTAAATGCACAGGTGTGCATGATTATGTGAATGTGATGGTATAGATGACATGATAAGAAATTTATTGGATAACGTTATGATTTAATGTCTAAAGTAGAATCTGGATTGATTCTAATATCCTAGAAATGTAAACCGGGTCAATAGTGACATGAAGAAGTTAAAAAGTAAATGTTATGTGATGAGAGTTATTGTTAATACCCTCAACGGGTTGATCGGTACCTTATGTGAGTTACCCAATTGATGTAAATGCTAAAGTGAGTAAAAGTCAAGATATAATGAATATTATTATGACATGAGACCAATGTGTAGAAAGGTAGAATGTGGTAAAATTTAGTTCAAATGAGTAATGACATGTAGTCGTTACTTTAAAATGATAAACGTTGTTGAAAAACGTGAATTAGAACGTTATTGAATGATTAAAGATTAAAGGTTATAGTAAATGGGGCAAAAGTGCTCAAACGGGTTATAAAAGTACCCTTGGTTTAAATATGCTAATGTACAAGTATGTCAGTTGTTATCGATAAATTGAATTAATTGTTGATAACTAAAATCAGTAGTTAAAGATTTGAAGTCAGAAATAAGAAAATAAGTAAGTCAAGCAAACGAGTATGTGTATGTTAGTTGATTAAAAGTTTGAATGTACGAAAAGAATATGAAAATATTGTTTAATAAGAAAGTAAGTCATGGAAGTCAAAAGTGTTAAGTTTTGATGTTATGGTCAAATGATGATGTTAGTAAGTTAGTTTGGCTTGAATAAGTCAACTAGATGAAAAGTGTTGAGAAGATGGTGTCAGTATGGTTGAAGACCTAAATGGATCGTTTTGGTGTCCAAACGGGTCACTAATGAGATTACGTGTCGTTTTGGGCTAGAATTGATGAAAGTCAATGATTTCTACGCCAATAGGTTTCATTTATAAGGTTGAAAACGTGGTCAAAGACTTGGAATCAGAACCTCATTGGTTTAGAATTGAGTATGTCATGTAAATTGGTCCAAAATAGCCGAAAACAAGTCAAAAGTCCACTTTGAGTTAAAACGCGAAATTTAGAAAAGTAAAAATTGAGAAATGTTTATTTGACCATAATATAAGTGCCTGCAAAGTTTCAAGTTTTCAGGTGGTGTCGTTTGAGAGATATGCACGTTGGAAGTTCGAGTTTTGGTCATTAAGTGTGCAGGCTGCAGGTTCTGCTGGGAAAAGGATGAATCCGGCGGATTCATCCCAATCCGGCGGATTGCCGAGGACGGATTCCCTGATTTTTATTCTGGCTGCGAGTTGAGCTGAAAGGCCATGAGAATCCGGCGGATTCAAGGGAATCCGACGGATTGTACAATGATTAGGAAATTGCAGTTTAGTCTTATAATATATATATACAAATGATTAGTAAATACAAAATGAATTATAAATTGTAAAGGGTACAAGTATGTAGTATTGACTTGATTAGTCGATGATGGTTACGTGATATTAAGTTGTCAGAAGTGAAATTTATTTCACTTATTATGTTAAAAGTTTGTTATAAATACGAACATTGAAAGGTGAGCTAGTTTGTAAAGAGAATAGTAACAAGAGTCTAAGTGGGGGGAGAAGATTGAATTGTTATGACGAAATATGCTTATTGTTATAGATACACATTCAGTAATTTATGATGTTAAAGTACTAGTAACGGCTTTAATAGTCGAATAGTTTTTTAAAAAAAATGATGATGGTAATGAAAAGGTAAGTGACACATTTTATGTCTAACGACAAAATATTTCACTATATAAGTGAAACCCATTTAAGAGAAAGTGATATGTATATGAAATATTAAGCGGAAAGTTAATTCAGTGACAAGAAAGAAAAGGTGAATATTGCACTTGGGACTAGTGAAGAAGTGAATAGAAAGGCATGCATATGCCGGGTGTTTATGTGAAAAAGTTAAGAGCACACAAATTGTGTGCAAATGAATGAGATGGGATGCACGTTTTGTGCATATGCTGGTAAAGTTATATGCATACTTGTTACATGTATAAGTGACTTAAATTATATGATATATGTATTATAAGTGAAAATATGTTAAAATGTGCAGATGAATAATGACGAGAGATCTTTGTAAAGGGTCAATTGAGGTAAGTAGACATGTGAAACATGTACAGTTGTACATAAGTTGTTATGTGAAAAATGTGAAGGTTGTGCATTGAAGTAGTAGAAATATAGATATAAGTACTACTTAAATTGATATTTAGGTAGTATAGCTAATAAGTAGTATACGTGCAAAGTTGAGAAAAATATATGCTTCCGCTGAAATAGAAAAGTGTTAAAATAAAATAGATACGATTGACATTCGTGAGGACACGAATGGAACAAGTGGGGGGGAGTTGTAACACCCTAAAAACGTAAAAGTATTATTGTGATAAGTCAAGAAATAATTATTTAAGTTGATAAAGTTATAAAAAATAATAAATAAATAAAGTGGTAGAAATCGTAATTGGTTTTGAGTTCCAGACAATAGGTATTAAATGGATCTAAATTATTATCCACGTATGTATATGAGTACACGTGCATACACTTTGACACTTTCTCAAAGTTTCCAAACCAAGACAAAAAGAAAGAAAATAGGGGAAGAAATCGTCCCTGTGGCTCGTCAATTAATTGAAGCATGAAAACATCAAAATCCTATTTAAATCTTAAGCTCACTTCAGGAAGTAATTCATGATCTCCACTCCTCCTCTTATATAAGTAAGTTTAACTCTCTTTCTTATTTAATTTAGAAATTTAATTAGGGTACAAATATATATACATGAGATTGAAGCAAGAGTTGAGATAAATTGGATATATCAATTGTTGTATGGTGAAATTGATTTGGGGTTTATGAACCTATCATTAAATTGGATATAAAATATATTTAGATGATGTTATTAGTTGTTATGGATAATAAGAAACCTGGGTTCATGATTGATTGTAAAGAAATCAGGGTTTGCTATGTTATAGTCGAGCTGCAGATTCTGGGGAAGAAGGAGGACCCTGCTGGTTCCTCTTTGAGCCGGCGGGTACTAACCCCAAACAGCAGCCTTTGTTAAATTGTTAAGAAATGAGAGGTTTCATTGAAACCTAGTATAATAATCGATGTGTAAGCATAATTAAAGGAGTTCTTAAGTTAAAGAGTTGGTCTAAGTGAAGCATGTAACATAATTAAAATCGGAAGGTTATAATTGAATTAAAGTAAATATGATTAAGAGGTTGATGACCAAACCAAGTTATGAGTTAGTGAGATAATTGACCGGAACCAATACATGATTAAATAATGTCATGTTAATGGTAATGATTAAGTAAAGAAAGATTTAAGTTAATAAGGTTATGAGAAGTATAATATATAATGTGTGATCAAGTAAGTAATCACGACAAGTATTAGTAATTTAAATGTGTTATTTCGATTATGTGTGTAACAGATATGTGATCCAAGATTTCAAGTTATGGCACCTACGGACAATGCGAAATTATGCTTATTCGGCTAAAAGGCAAAGGTGAGTAAAATGGGGAATTAAATAGGTAATGATTGTGTATACCGGAAGGGGTTACACAATTTGAATAAAGAACATTATGAAATATTATTGTATGCTAGTTTATCATGATAAAGTGTTACGGTTGAGATTGATTGAATGTTAAGGTGATTAATTGTTATAAGTTTATAAAGCTATTATGATATGGCTTATTGATATGTGAGAAATGATTAATACGAATAGAATAGTGATATATGAATTATATGAACTGAAAGATGTAAAGATGTACACATGTTAAAGTTATATAAATTCCATTACTTGGTAGATAAGTAGATGGATAATATATGTGTTATGTGAATTCCATTACTTGGTAGATAAGTAGTTGGATATTGAGTGAGTTATATGGTTTCCATTACTTATGTGATTTAAGTAGATGGATATGAAATGTTATGTGGTTTCCATTACTTCCGCGAGGTAGATGGATAGTTCCAAGTAATGATTCGCAGTCATTAGCTTGGTATGAACTGCTAATCTTATGTATTAGCATAGAATGATGGTTGATGATTCTTAATAGTACAGAAAGTGATTAGTACGCATACCATTCAGAGGTAAGGTACTAATTCGAACGGTTCAGATAAGTTGCTGTAGTTATATAAAGGTGATATGAATTGTTAGATTGTGACATGTATAGATTATATGTTGACGTGAAAGTACATTATTTATTTAATTGTTCATATTATTCACTAAGCTTTGGCTTACCCCGTTCCGTTATTTATGTTGTAGGTTTTGGTTCAGTTGAACCAATGAAGTAAAGAGTAGACTATGCTTGCTAGAAGTGACGTGGAGTGGAGCTTGAATGAAATGGTTAGACAAGCTCCTATTCTTTTAAATTATCGTTATGATAACATTGTATAAATCGCCCAGCCAATGACGTTTGAAGTCAAGGTTGAAATGAAAGTAAAGTTAGACGATTTTAAATAATCGTGTATGAAATTGATTGGAGAGTCAAATAAATGGGACCAAGTCAATCAAATATTTGTATGTATGTTTGACTGCAAAGTCAAAAAGACGATTCAAAGTAATGATATTATATAAATTTAAAGTACACAGGTTTGAGTATAATATATTATAAAAGAAAATTTTCAGGGCGTTTCAACCTTAGGAATGAAAGATACGAAAACAGGGGTTTGTTGGCAAGGACATGTAACAACAGCCACAGATAGTAAGGGGTTCAAAATGTTTTTGGTACCCCTTGGGCTATGTCTAAATTGTTAATTTACAAATTACAATTTACAAATTAGCTTTTACATGTAGTAATAATAATAGAGCATACACTATACAGTATATGTTAACATCACTACTATCAATCACTAACGTCACGTTAATATCGTATCAGTGTGGCTCTTAAGAATTGGAGATGCCGAGGTCGCACTACAGCTATGGTGAAGCCGTTTGGATGCTGAAATCTAACCCTCATTGCTGATGGACACCGAGCATGCATATCAGTGCACGCTCTTAGGTGTTTATTTTGTCCATTATCGTTCTCTTATTTCCGAATCACGTAGAATTATTTTATTTACAACTTGTAACGCTGGTTTATTATTAACCTGGTGTTGTTTGTAGTTTGTACGTCTGGATCTTTTGGTACATCCCATGAGCCTTTTACTGTTCTTCACACAGGATGCGGCAAACAGGATCCTCGTATATATTAACATAAATTATAAGTTATCATTCATTCATCACAACCTTTTGAAATCCCCACAAGCTATCTAGTATTAACCCTTCTCAAATGTCAACTCTTTTGACCATATTTTCGAATATAATTATAGATCCTTCTCAATAATGACATCTGTTTTATACAATATTAAATTATAAATTATCTTTCCTTCATTCTTTGTCTCTTCGATCATGAAGCCTATATAAACTCCATTTTCCTCATCACTTCAAGAAAAATATCATCAAACACAACAATTAATTCACAGAAACATTTCAAGTTAGAGATATAACTCTAAACTTGAAATTGTAAGTTGATTGAAAAAAAAAATGCCTGAAGTTGAAGGATCTCCGGGAACCTCCATGCATGGAGTCACTGGTCGAGAACCCGTTCTCGCCTTCTCTGTGGCGTCCCCAATGGTGCATACTGATCGCACAGCTAAATTTGACCTACCGGTTGACTCGGAACACAAAGCAACAGTTTTTAAACTGTTTTCATTTGCAAACCCTCATATGAGAACTTTTCATCTTTCATGGATTTCTTTTTTCACCACTTTTATTTCCACTTTTGCTGCGGCCCCACTTGTCCCAATTATTCGGGACAACCTTAATCTCACCAAATCCGACATTGGGAACGCTGGTGTGGCGTCCGTTTCTGGTAGTATTTTCTCGAGGCTAGCCATGGGTGCGGTCTGTGACATGTTGGGACCACGTTACGGTTGCGCTTTCCTCATCATGTTGGCAGCCCCCACCGTGTTTTGCATGTCGTTTGTGAGCGATGCGAGTGGTTACATAGTTGTCCGGTTTATGATTGGGTTCTCGTTAGCGACGTTTGTGTCGTGTCAGTATTGGATGAGTACGATGTTCAATAGTAAGATTATTGGGCTTGTGAATGGGACGGCGGCCGGATGGGGGAACATGGGTGGTGGTGCCACCCAACTGCTGATGCCGATATTGTTCGAGATCATCAAGAAGGCAGGGGCCTCACCGTTTGTGGCGTGGAGGATCGCTTTCTTTATTCCTGGATGGCTTAATGTGATTATGGGGATATTGGTGCTGACTCTTGGTCAAGATTTGCCTGATGGTAACCTTGGTGCTTTGCAGAAGAAGGGTGATGTTGCTAAAGATAAGTTTGGAAAGGTAAAAAACAAACATTATATTCGGGGAGACAGGGGTTTTCTCTCGAAATATTCGGGTTTCCCCTGGAATTGGTGATGGGTATATGAAGAGGCAATGCCGCTGAGCCCAATACTGCCTTTAAAAAAAAAAAAAAAAAACAAACATTATATAATTAAACCTGATTAATTATATCTAATTATGTTTTGGGTAAATAATTAATTTTTTATTTATGGTGTTTAAATAGGTATTATGGAATGCTGTGACCAACTATAGGACATGGATCTTTGTACTTCTGTATGGTTACTCTATGGGTGTTGAGTTAACAATCGACAACGTGATTGCTGAATACTTTTATGACAGGTATAATTTCTGGTGTTTATTTGAAGTTGATTTTTTATTTTTTCTCATGATAATGATGTCTCAAATCAGATAGTTTATAGGAATAATGGTTTGAAACGATCAAAACGTATTATAGATTATATTATATTGTTTACATTATTTGTACAAATATTAACTTTTGTTATGTATTCTATTTGTAATTACAGATTTGACCTAAAGCTTCATTATGCTGGGATTGTTGCTGCTTGTTTCGGGATGGCAAACATTCTAGCTCGTCCATTCGGAGGATTCACATCAGACTACATGGCAAGAACGTTCGGAATGAGAGGTAGATTATGGAACCTATGGATGCTTCAAACCGCGGGTGGTCTTTGTTGCCTCTGTCTCGGCTTAGTCAACTCATTACCATTAGCCATCACCTTTATGATGCTGTTTTCAATCGGAGCACAAGCCGCTTGTGGGGCCACATTCGGTATCATTCCTTTTATATCTCGACGATCTCTTGGTATCATCTCAGGAATGACTGGTGCTGGTGGGAACTTCGGATCAGGACTAACCCAATTAATATTTTTCGCAAATGCAACGATGTCAACTGAACAAGGGTTGACTTATATGGGAATTATGATCATGTGTGTTACACTTCCTGTCACTTTAGTTCATTTCCCTCAATGGGGAAGCATGTTTCTTCCTCCTAGCCAAGATATCGTTAAAGGTACCGAAGAACATTATTATGGTTCCGAATGGAATGAAGCTGAGAAACAAAAGGGGATGCATCAAGCGAGTATTAGGTTCGCAGAAAACAGCCGGTCCGAGCGTGGAGGTAAGGTTGGGTCCGCTCCAACACCGCCGGAGAACACCCCTAACCGTGTTTAATTTCCAAGATGTTTTTTTTTTATATATATAAAATAAGTTGTGTCAATTTATATGCAATGAACTAGAAAATTATCCTTGTTTTCTCCCATTTGTATTTCCCTAACTATGCAAATAATGTTTGGGGATACAATCTCCTTCTTACTTACCAAATTGTATTTTGCTTTGTAATGGTGGTGGACTTTTTTTTGGGGTGATTTTATTTAATGGTTTCTTCATATCGATCAAGTTATGGTCTTTATTGGTTTAATTGGGGTTTTCTCAAATATAGTTGATGATGAACAAAGTTAAATTATCCAAATGATTTTTCCGAAGATTGTACGATGACCCTATCATGCATTAACCCTTTTAGTCTTTTACCGAACTATTTATCAAAATACATATTAATAGTGATTGCTTAAAATATTTGTATTTTTCATTCATAGAAAATATCTTGCCATAGTTCATATATATAGAGGTTAAGTAAATATGTAAAATCAAATATTGATATAGTAATTGTTTGTATATTATATCAACCCCGTATAGGCAGGGGCGGAGACAGGACGGGGGTAGCGTAGGTAACTGCCATCACAAAAATTTTTAAATGACGTAAAAAAGAATCTTTTTTAAAGTATTAATGACATTTTATAATATTCGCCCCCACTAAATTAAAAAAGATATAAAAAAAATATTTCACCCGCTTTATTTCGATTTCCTACCTCCACTTCTACATATAGGTTCGGATATTGGAAGCATATTATGACAAAGAATGTTGGTAAGCATATTTTGGAGTTTAAAGAGAAAGACAAGAACCTCAAACCAAACCGGAAAAGGTACTTATGTGTCAAAATTATTTAACAAAGAAAAAGATACATTAAAGAAAAAGATACTTATATTGGAAGCATAAGACTTTTGGTGTTACATAATTTGTTCTTTTGTGTATTTTCTTCACCTTCTTCCCATGATGTCACTTATTGTCACATGTAAAAATACAAAGAAAAAGATACATTAAAGGCACTGTGATTATAATAGAAACCACCGTTAATGTCATTATCCTTCATGAAAACTTATTTATTTAAGTATTAAAAAAATCAACTTTTTCTTAAGTGGCACATGGTTTATCAAGGAATATGACAATTAATATCTACAAATTTAATTGTTTCTAGTTATAGAATAGTTCTTAACTTTCTAATATTGTAAATTAATATATACATTATTTGAGGTGTAGTCTTTTGGAAGAAGTCCCGTTAGATTCAAAGGTGCCCGTCGAAACAATCTTTTTTGAGAATACAACACAAATGTTGGACTCGATAAGCTAAATTATTATCCCTTATATACAATCGACAAACTAAATTTTTTATCATGAGATTATATGACTAAATAATAAAGTTTCATTCAAAACCACTTGAAATTGAAGTTTTCATGAGATTTTAATGGTTAATTAATCTATTTGACTTATGCATTTTGTCCCCACAACCAACATATATATATATTAGGGTAAGGTTCAAATGAGACTAAAAATTTGTGTGAGAATAGAGGAACCAATGATATGGTGCCATGTGTACAAAGAGAATACAAAACCCATTTACCCCTTAAGTTAAATATCTCACAAACGACAAATCGAAAAATTATGAAAATTGCACCATTAGATTCAGCGTTTGATTCTCTTCGATTTGCCGTATATTAAGACATACTTTTGACGAGTTTTTTTTCATTATTTTTAGTGGGTTTCACATTACTAACACGTGTGTTACAGTGTTGCGTTTAGGGTTTAGGGTTTGGGGTTTAGGGGTTAGGGTTTAGGGTTTAGGGTTGGGAGTTTGGGGTTTCGGGACGAGAATAAAACTCTAAACCCTAAATCATACTAAACCCTAAACCCTAAACCCTGCTAAACCCTAACACTAAACCCTGCTAAACCCTAACACTAAACCCTGCTAAACCCTAACTCGAAACCCTAACCCTAAACCTTAAATCAAATGTATAATCAATCACTAACACATGTGTTACTAATATGTAAAACCCACCAAAAAAATGAAAAAAAAAAAGTTCGTCGGAAGTATGCTTTGATGGACGGCAAATCGAAGAGGATAAAACGCTGAAAAATATGGTGCAATTTTCATGATTTTTCGACTTGTCGTTTGTGAGATATTTAATTTTTAAAAACGTGGATGAGAGAGAAAAAAGTGACACGTGACATATTGTGGTTAGTTCCCCATTCTCACACAAAATAAATGGTCTCAATTGAACTCTTCTCATATATATTATTACTACTATCATTTAATTCTAGCTATTAACAAAAAAAAAAAAAAAAACAAAAAACAAAAAAAAAGAACACTAATTTAATGATTATTATTACTACTAAGGTATAACATAATTTAACAATATAATATGCTAACATAAATGAGATGTTATATTGTTAAACCATTTCAATCTATATATTAAAACATGAATTCGGTATTATGGTGTAAAAGTACGTATTATTTTAATATGTTTCATTTTAACAATTTAATCATATTAGGGGTAAATATTTGACAAGTACATTGGATTGAAATAAAATCAAGTCAATGTCAAGAGCTATATGTATCAGAATCGAATTTTATGTATCCCAAAAAAAAAAAAAAAAAAAGTTAACATATGTGTCTCATCAAATGTATATAAGAGTGCGTTTGGTTTAAAATTAGGAATTAATATGGGTATGAGATTGATTGACGGTTGGTATGGGAATGAGAGTGAACAAGAAAATTCACCACCGTTGATAGTATATATGGATCTATGAGTTTGATTTCTACTTTTTGAGTTCTATATATGCTAGCAACCAAACATTCTCAATAAGTAAAAGTATAAAGATAAACAAAATAATATTCTCATTAAAACATGATAAAAGTAGCTACATTCCCACTACAACGCGACGGGCTAACCAAATACATATATATTTGTTGACTATATAACAAAGAAAAAAGTTAGTAGAATTATTTAACGTGTATCATATAGGTTTTACGATAATAAACGAAGTCTAAACCAACTATAAGACTGATTGTGCCAACCTATGAAAATTAATCTACTTTCTATAAACTCATTTGACATGACAAATTGTTTCCTCGATTTCTAAATAATCGATCGACAACTTACGTGGGCTGTGTCTAGCACAACGGAAAGCTAACTAGTTGATATAATACAAACAAGACAACACTAATGTATTAGTAATACATAAAATACACTATACACATTAATAGAATAATTAGTGATAAATCTATACTTGTTAATTATATATTTTAATTAATTTTATCAAATTGTTATTGCTTTTTTGAAGCAAACGGGACTTGAGGTGCATAGTAACTACTAACTAGTAAGTGAAAGAGGATTTTGAAATGGATAATGTAGGCATCTGATGGGCCAGAAAGACCAAGCCCATGAATTGGAATGACCATGACACAACTGGGCCTGTCACATCGGTCACATAGAATTTAATTCACCATGGAAGCAACAACATTTTGTAGAGTAAAATGTTGACCAGTCTATTTTTAGCATCATAGCAAAATTAAAATATACAATATGTGAGATGGAACTTTTTAATTTCAATAAAAGATATTGTTTCATCATTAGAAATACGTAACGACATGCTTAGAATAACTGAATAAGGGTAAATATTGACAAACGAGGCAAGGATCTAAATTCTACTAGACGCCCGATTTGTTACGGTGGCGAAAAGGAGTTACATTGTTTAAAATGTTGCTTGCTTATAAAACTTAGCGTAATAGGCTTCAAATTGGTGGTCATTGGGGTACTTGTATGTTTAAACATCAATGATATCATCACTTCTTCGTATTATTTCCTCCCTCCAACTAAATTCGGCCTATTTCAAATGTGGTTTAACCGACACTTTGGAACTATGGAGCTACATAGACGCCGTATATTCATTCAAACGCATATTAAAAAGCTATGTATCATGTGGCCAGGTTGTACATTTTGGTTTCAAGTGTGTGAGGAGACGGTAAGAATATATATACGACCTTCGTCCCAAAATAATTGTTCGGTTTTGAGCTTTTAAAGTCTTTCTTTTTCAATTTTGACCTTATACATATAGGGTGGGGTTCAAATGAGAATAGGAATTTGTGTTATAATGAGGGAACCAATGATATTGTGACATGTGTACAAAGAGAATGTTTCAAATGTACAAAACTCATTTACCCCCAACATCAATTATCTCACAAGTGACAAATCGAAAAATTATGAAAATTGCACCATTAAATTCAGCGTTTTCTCCTCTTCGATTTGCCGTGCCTTCAAGGCATACTTTCGACGAGTTTTTTTTTCATCTTTTTTGGTGGGTTTCACATTTACTAATACGTGTATTAAAGTGTTGCGTTTAGGGTTTAAGGTTTGGGCTTTAAGGGTTAGGGTTTAGGGTTGGGGGTTTGAGGTTTCGCCCCAAAACCCCAAACCCTAAACCCTAAACGCTTTACAAAACTCTAAACCTTAAATCATACTAAACCCTAAACCCTAACCCTAAACCCTACTAAACCATAACCCTAAATCCTAAACCGTAGCCCTAACCCTAACCACAAATCAAATGTACAACAAATCACTAACATATGTGTTACTAATTTGTAAAACTCACCAAAAAATGAAGAAAAAAAAAGTTGTCAAAAGTATGCCTTGAGGGACGGCAAATCGAAGTAGAGAAAACGCTGAATTTTATGGTGCAATTTTCATGATTTTTCGACTTACCGTTTGTGAGATATTTGAGTTTCAAAAATGTGAGGGGAAATGAGTATTTGATGAATATGGGTGATTGAGATTGATTCTCCTATTTTCACTCAAAATTGATGTACTCATTTGAACTCTACTATATATATATATATATGGTTATATAATACTTGATGAAAATTATATCACTGATAATACATTTAAAATTCAGTCCATTCTTATATTATCAATTATAATACTTGATGCAAAATATATAAATGGATTGGGTTTTAAATGTATTTTCATTAGTATAATTTTCATCAAGTATTATATAACACAAACACAAATATTTAAGGTCAAAAGTGAAAAAAAATTAACTTTGAAAAGTCAAAACAGGACACTTGTAATGGGACGGATGTAGTATGTAAATAATTAAACATCATTTAAATAATGATTACAGCCTACACTAGTAGTTATTTCAAACACACGAACATGTAGGGTGTGTTTGATACAATGCTTTTGAGGGGGTTTTAGGGGATTAAACTTCTACTTTTAATAATTACTAGTCATAAGCCTTATTTATGTGCAACAAACCGATTATTTATGTGCTCTTTGCAAACTATGTTTTTACCTGTTACAACCTACAAAATGATGACGTGGCAACCACATCATGTGGCCTAAAAAATGACACGTAAGTAATTTTACCGGTTCTCCCGGTAACCGGTTACCATATTGCCGATATCGATACAACATTAACCAGTTTACTGCAGACAATAGGAGTTTTAATGGTAGGTTGCTTAACTCGGAACAAACAGGGGGTACGATGCCGACAAAATATATTTACCCTTAAATAATTAAGCATCATTTACATAATGATTACATTCCACCGGTGGTAGTGATTTCAAACACTAGAACATATAATATAGTCATCAACGTTTGTCAGAACTTGTATTTATTTTGAAAATGAAATACATTCTAAGTTTATGAATTGAATGTGTTATTCACGAGTCACGTTGAAGATATGGTAGCAATAGCAACGGATTCATTCGCTATATGAAGTATAAATTTTTTATATAAAACTGCATGCATTCTATGTTTGTATTACGGATTCACACAAATTGAGATACATGTGCTACAAGTCACATATAACTCCTCTTTTACGTTATTACCTCTCTTAACCTTTACTCCATTTTGATATATTGAACTGATAAATTGTAATATTAAAAAAAAAAATTTCCAGCAAGATTTAATTTTGTGCATTAATTAAGAAAACAGTCCTCGAAGCTACAGCGCAAGTGGTAAGGCATGTGATTTTATATCACAGGTCGTGGGTTCGAACCCACTCGAGGACATGGAAAATCCCTTGGGCCCTTTGGGGCTCCGGGGTGAGGAGTTTTACCCGCTTCGGCAACCGGATCTGTCGGCACTTGGGCCGGGGACGGAGTAGGGTTTCTTCTCGAGGGTGCATAATGGTGATGATCGGGTGGGAGGCTAATGGGCCCCCGTCAGTGATCCAAAAACTGCCTTTCAAAAAAAAACAAATTACAGTAATATCATATCACACTATATGTTCATATAAGTAACCGTACGTATCGCAAATTTTGCTTTTCATTTGATTACTTCACCCAAACAGTTATCACACTCCACTACTTGTCAATTAAACTTTAAGTACTGATCAATTTATCCATAAAAATAAAAGAAAATCTATTAATGGAGAGTGATTCGTACACCATCGAAAACTTGTACACAAAATCGAGATTGGCTTAATTAATGGGTAGTGATTCGTACACCATTAAAAATTCTCCGTAGACTACTAAATGTGTTTTATGGTGTTGTACATTACAACATTGTAAAATATAATTAGTGGTATCCGAGTATTTTTTCATGGTGTATATAAATCATTACCCTTCATTAATTCCACTAAAAGCATCCACAATGAAGAAAACCTATTAAAAGCTTCTGTGTTAGCCACTTCACTAATTTATAAGACCATTCCTAATGGTTACTGAAAATCGACTGGTCAGTATGTGTCATATCAGCGTCACGTCAGTTTTTTCCCAAAATTAACTAAAACTGATTGACCCCTGCCATCAGTGACACCATCACTTTAATTTTTAGGCCCACATATACCAATTACCTTTATTTATATACACACGAAAAGAAAATAATAATAAAAAAAACTACTGGGCGTCTAATATCCGACCCCCAAATCCGACGAGTGAAACTGACAGGGTCGTGCCATTGGTGTCACTCAAGTGACGACCGTCAGCTTGAAACTGACGGACACCATTGGGAACGCTTTAAAAAAGCTTTCATAAAAAGTCTTTTCCTCCAATGAAGAAAAACTTTTCTTTTCAAAAAGCACACACAATTCTAGAAAAAGGTTTTTTATGCAAGACTTTAGATTTATCAAGCTTTAGCACAAAAAAACTTTTTTCACTAACGAAGAAAAGCTTTTCTAAAGCTTTTTTATTTTATAAAAATCCCTATAAAAAGCCTTCATCGGAGATGCTCTAACAATAATATGTACGAAGTTATGCTAAATGTGTCTAATTTGGTATGTCTAGATATGTGTTTAACCCACTTTATATTTAACACGTAAATTGCGAATCCTCTCACTCCTCATATATTCACCCAGGGGTGGATCCAATGCACAAGGGTAGGGGTGAACAAACCGGATTTTTTTCCCAACCCGACCCGACCCATTACCCGAACCGGGTTTTGATCAACAAAATGAAAACCGGTTCGTTGACATACCCGACCCGATCCGAACCGGGTTTTTTGACCCATTTCAACCGGGTTTTTACCGGGTTTTCCAACCCGACCCGACCCCTACCCGGTCCCAACACGATTTTGAAATCCGAAACCTCTACCCGGTTCCCTACCCGCCGGGTAGTGAAAAAACCCGAACCGGGTTGGGTTATACCCGGTTCTTACCGGGGCGGTTTTCCGGGTTTGGGCCGGGTCGGTTTTTAAAACCGGTTTATATGTTCACGCCTACACAAGGGAGGGGGTCCAGCCCCCCATGGCCCAACAATTACCACTGTATTATAGTGGAGTTATCATCATTTTTTTAGCTAGCCCAATTGCCTAAAGGTGACAGGCCCCTAAGCTCAAAAACAAAACTCTTCAATCGTGAAATTTCAGTTTGATAATTATTATTTATTAATAACTGAAAATTTAGAAGCTAGCACTTAAATTTCTTATCAATAAATTATATAAATTGTTGACGGTTTCAAAATAACTAACTTTAATGGGTACCTGGACATAATAATATATATTAATAACTGAAAATTTAGAAGCTAGCACGTTTTACTTTTCTGGATCCGCCACTGTATTCACCTATTATTATTTTTATGTCGTTCAATCGCATTTTTAAACGTAATTTTAGATACATATTTTAGGTCACCCAATTTATTTTTTCATATGTACGACCCTTGTATATATCGGTGTATATCATGCATGTACTACAAAGTTAAATACAAGTGTATTAATATTTGATTATTTGTCATTCATCCACGTACTAATTTTGACACAGGTGATGCATGACACATGCGACATCATTTGTACATGAAATATTATAGCCCATAGACAATAGTACACATCCATCTTGCTCTTTTTTATTTTTGTAGTTCTGCTCATTCTCTTTTTGCTACTTTAAAAAAAAAAAAAAAAAAAAAAAAAAAAAAAACTGATAAAAAACTATAAATAAACAACGTAAATCACGCGTCTAACATCCCACTGACATTTTAAAAATAAAATAAAGCATGCCTCTTTTTTGTAAAACAAAAGAATATATAATATCCAACTAATTTCTAATATTAATAACAAAGTCAACTATATAAGTACGGTACTCTCACCAATGACATTATATGATCATGTCCATTACTTGCTATTTTTTAATTCTTAGCAACCATCCAAGTTTGACCAACACGTACACGTTATTAAATAAATACTGAGTATTTGGTTAGGTTTGACTAAACGAGATTAATCTTAATCACTCTAACGTTATTACGTCAAATTAATCTTTTTACAAGTTTTTGGGTTAAGTATAACGGCAGACCTATTGAAGTTTAACTGTGGACGTAACTGATCTACAATATCAGCAAGTGTGTTATGTTTCAATAAATAGGTAACACATTCTTGTGGACGGGTGAACCAGTTTCACAACTTGAGTATCATCTGGTTAATAGCTGCTTACGTTTATTTAATAAAATTTGCTTGAGGGACTTACAATTCTCAAGGTGGTCTATAAACAATCCTCAATCCATGTGTGATCACCCATGTGTGGTCAATCACCAAAGCTACCACCCAGTGTGATCACCCATGTGTGGTCAATCACCAGCTCGGCGATCACCTCAATCCACTCCGTTCACCGAAGCTTTTAAAGACTTTTAGTTTTACATTTAACACTTTATTTCTACGAGCCTTTGTTTTTTAAAAAAGCAATTCACTTCCAGTAATTTTTTTTTTTTTTTTCAAATTAAGTATATATCTTTATCCAAAATCAACACACAAACTAATTAAAACGTATTTAGGAAAACATTGAGTTTTTACGAATCTATAAACAAAAAGAGACTATATATATATATATATATATATATATATATATATATATATATATATATATATAGGGGAGGGATCAAGAGGGAAGCAATTTTTTGAGGGAAGGGGGAATCGTTTAGTATTCATCAAGAAGCATATTACAATTATCAATCAAAACGTCAACAAAAAATTATTTTTACTTGTAAATAGTAATCAAAATCGATGCTACAAAGAATATTTTAACGAATGAATATCACTTTTAAATCATAACATTAGTTAAATAATTATTTATTTAAGAAATTGTTAATATTCACTATGATGAATATTAACTAATATGCATCACGATGCATATTAAAACTTCACATTATTATAAAAATATTTATTGTTAATATTCATCACAATGTATATTAAGTAGATCTGATGGTGCAAAGCTCACTTCCCCCCTTCCGTCCCCCCTTCCCTCTGGATCCTCTCAAATGAGAACCACTTTAAAGTTGAAAACTGTGAGAACCACAACGAATACGTGTTTGTTCACATGTGATTAACTTCAATCATATGTGAACATTGATGTACGCTTAATTGAAAAATAAAAAAGTCAAAAAAAATCTTAACATCATATCGAAAAATGCAAAAAACAAATACATGTTCACATGTGAACGATAATGTGAACAAATCGGTTAAAATGTGTTTTAAGACGTAAATTTATGATTTTTTTTTACTTTTTTCTTTTTCAATTAAACGTACATCAATGTTCACATATGATTGAAGTTAATCACATGTGAACAAATACGTATTCGTTGTGGTTCTCACAGTTCTCAACTTTAAAGTGGTTTTCATTTGAACCTCCCACTATATATATATATATATATATATATATATATATATATATATATATATATATATTTATTTATTTATTTGTTTACATAGGTTTTTACAAAGATTTTAAAAATTCTTTCATTAGATATGTTTTTGCCTCAAGTTTTAAAATCTATATTTCATTATGAAGTCTCTCTTATAATCCAACTATAAATGAGTCAGATATCGCACAGTTAGGCTGTTAATAGTTTAACTAATGACCACCGAATAAGATCATAAATCAATGGTGATTATAAAATATTAATTTTTTTGAGAAGCACATGGTAAAGTTAGAGAAAGTTTAAATAATTTATATATCCTAAATTAGACTAAATTTATGAATTATGAGGGAAGGTCCCAAATGAGGGAAGGAGGGGCATATCACATTTGATATGTTTTATGACAAATTTGTAAGAGATAAAAATCTAGACAAATTTTTTAGATGTAAAATGCATTTTTGTTATAATAAAATATAGTTGTTGTTAATAAGATGCATTGAATTTAGACGTAAATCATAAAAAAAATAAATAAAAATTGTCTTAAAATCCAGTATATCTGGCATGCCCCTCATTCCCCTTATTTGAGGGCTTCCTCTCTGCCACCTAGATTATCATTTATTACCTATCTTAATCTTAAGTAAATATAATGCACATCTACATTTTTCTTAAAATTGAATTCAACATTGTCTAATGACTAAATCGTCATCTATAACTTATTATACATAATTAATTTGACTTTGTTAAATATGATAATACAACATGCAATATCTCTCAATTCTCCTTTTAACTAACACTTCTTATTAATTTAATACTTAATCAATAATTTGAATAGAAATTATGTAATTGTAGCAAACATATATGCAAAACTTTATAATAATTGATTGACCTGAAAATAGTTTGGAAGCTAACACAAAAATATGCATAGTTGTTAACTCGTGACTCGATTCGTGACTCGGAGTATTGATTTTTAACTCGTGACTCGTGACTCGACTCGACTCGTAAGAGTCATAATTTTACAATAAATACATATATTTATATCTATATGTATATTATTGTTTAGATTTATATCCTTAATTGAAGTAAAACATAATGAAAGTCATCAAATAACACAAATGTTTAATTTATAATGGATTATTAGTCATTTCCTATAATATTTTGTCATTTTATATTTTTTATTATATTACATTAAACGTGTGTCCGGTTTATGACTCGTAAGAGTCGTCCAAGACTCGTAAGAGTCGCCCACGACTCGGAAGAGTCAATAAATGACTCGTAAGAGTCAAAGCCATTTACGAGTCGGGGTCCGAGTCGCCTCGTTTTTTGAATTTCTGAGCCGACTCGTAAGAGTCGACTCGTGAATCGTAAGAGTTTAACAACTATAAAAATATGTATTTGAAACCAATCCAGAATGTTCGTCGAAAGGTGATATCGCTGCTTACAAATTAATAGGTGCACAAAATTTCATTTTCGATTTCTGATGAATAGCGCATATATTTTGCTAGTACCTAAATATTGATACATACTTATAACATGATCTCTCTTGTTAAATGGTTTAATATAAGCTTTAATTCACAACAAAAACAAACCTATAATATTAATTGTATCAAACCAAGTTTTCTATGGGAATGTTTTCCGTGTAAACTACAAGTGGAAACTAAAACGAACTTGTAAAAGTCAATATATGGCCTAGTGGTGATACTACTGTACATACACCATAGAACGTGATAAGAAGAATATCAAGTGTATTCCCCGAAGTACGGCAAGATATGTAGACTTGCTTATACCAACACATGCAACAATACCCACAAGTGGTTCTTTTATTCTGTTTTTTTCTGTTTTGAAAACGACCGTATATATATTTTTAATTAAATAGTAGATATTGGTTACCTATATGATATTTTTGTTTTATTTTAGAATCACAAAGTAAACTAATTTGTACTCTATTAGTATTATTACAAATCAGAAAAGTCTCTCCGCCATTTAAAGTGACTAAAATACCCCTAGACTCTTCATTATTTTAATTTTTAGAAACAGTGAATAAAATTGGTTAAGGGTAATTTAGTCATTTTAAATAACGGATGAGCCATTTACAAGATTGACAAAAGTGAAATTACTGAACTGATAGCGTGAAAAAAGAAGTTGATTTTTTTTTTTTTTTTTTTTTTTTTGCATTTTTAATTAAATCCGTCGATATATACCATATTGACAATTGGGGTTTAATCTTATACTATAATTAGCATATAAAATAGTTGTGCCAACATATACGATCGATTGATACTTGATAATGAATTCTAATTTTTATTATTGTTTATCTTTTTTACGTACTATTTCTAATCTTAACCATTTTACCTATCAATTTACAGTAGTTAAAAAACTAAAGATAGATGTATGGTATCTTAAATTTCATTGGGGTCTTGGCCCAGTGATCAGAGAGTTTTCCATAAGGTTTCTTCTTGGAGGTGATGAGTTCGAGCTTTGTTGTGAGGGGGACTCCTGCGACGTTATACCCATCGAAGACATGGGAGAGCAACCCCTTTAGTGCGTCGCCTTGGCTACGAACTCAGGGGCGGTTACTCGATCCTAGGGGATCGAGTAACCGCTTATGGAGATGATCGGGTGGGTCAAAGGTCCGTCAGTGATTCCACAACTGCCTTTAAAAAAAACTAACTGACACACTTCCACGTTCGAAGTAACATGCAGTTTTTGTTGACACGCAGACATTACAAGGACTTAAGCGAGATACAATAAAATATAGGATAGAAATGAAAAGTTAATTAGGGGGCAAAATGCTAAACGTGTTATTGGATGTCCTTATAGTACAACATTTGACTTTAGAATAAAGACAACTTGTATTATTCGACCTGCTTTATTCATTTCCGACGATATTTCAACTGCGAGTTTTGATATATTTATCAGAACTCGCATTTTTGTACGACATGCGATACTTGATACTTGTACTTCTTATGGTGAATCTATTAAATATAATATTGTGGAAATATCATCACCTCATAAATTAAGATGATGAAACATACGTTACAGCTAGAGGCGGACCTACATTATAGTCCGCGGATGCATATAACACCAGTCATTTAAGTCGACTTAGTGTAAATTAGAGTGCTATATATTATAGTTACTTCTTCGGCAATAATAACATTCGTTCATCACTTAAAAAAATCGATTGACATGCTGAAATGTTAAAGCATAACCGTGTAATGTGTGTAAATATCAACCTCACATTTTTTCTTTCCACAATAATATATTACTTTCACCGTGCCACTACATGCTTATATTGTTAATCTGCTATATTTTCAGTTGTTTCAAATAAGTATCCAATTTAATTTTGTAACCAATCAAAAGAAATTATAATCGGTAGAGATGTAATTTGATTGAATAAGAATGCAATTAGTAGAAATTTCTAAAAACTATATGAATAATCAAAGTGAACATTTTAACCGGAACGGAGGAAACTAATACTTATATATACCGTCAAGTCAACTCTCTAAACCATCATTTTTCTCTATATATACCCTTTAGCCCCTTTCATTCATAAGCACACCTACATCTTAATCTTCTCACCCTATTATCAAATACATAACAACTTCCACTTTTCTTGAATTATTAACTCCCCTAAACCCTTATAAGATCAACAAACCATGGCGGCTTACCCAGCAACCATTCCCGCACATGAGGAAACCGTGCCACGGCAGACCTTCGCTTTGCCCGTGGATTCCGAAAATAAAGCCACTAAGATGAAGATATTTTCAGTAGCACAACCCCACATGAGAGCATTCCATCTTTCATGGCTCTCTTTTTGCACTTGTGTTATCTCCACATTTGCTGCAGCCCCTCTTGTTCCCATCATTCGGGACAACCTTAACCTCACCCGTTCAGACATTTCCAACGCTGGAATCGCCTCCGTCTCTGGCAGCATTCTCTCACGACTTGTCATGGGAGTGCTTTGTGACCTTGTGGGTCCTAGGTATGTAGAGAAAAAAACCACTTTGATATTGCTAATTACATTAAAATATTTTTAGCCACAAAATAAACTTAAAGCTTATTTCAAGTATATATATGTACACTCACAAATAGCATATACACTGGACAAAAGGTTTTACTGGTGACAAGTGTATATACTTGGTGATAATTATACATATAGGTAGAATATCTAATATCAACTATTGGTTCACGGATTCCTCACGTAGCATTAGGCCAAATTAAATACCCTTCGGTGCACTATCACTAATTTTTTACTTGTTTTAAATCTCAATTAGTATTTGACATGTAGATCTGACTATGTAGGTATGGTTGTGCGGTGATCAACATGCTGGCTGCTCCGGTGGTTTTCAGTGTTTCGTTTGTGGCAGATGCTGGTGGTTATGTGGCAGTCAGGTTCATGATTGGGTTCTCACTAGCGACGTTCGTGTCTTGTCAATATTGGACGAGTGTCATGTTTAACGGGAAGATAATTGGGGTCGTGAATGGGGTGTCAGCAGGGTGGGGTGATCTCGGAGGTGGGGTTACTCAACTTCTAATGCCGGTACTCTTTCATGTCATAACGCATATGCTTAAAGCAACTCCATTTATGGCTTGGCGGATCGCTTTTTTTGTTCCTGGTTGGTTTCATTTGATTGTTGGCACTCTTGTTTTGGTCTATGGCCAAGACTTGCCTGATGGCAACTTTGCTCAAATTCGAAAGGATGGACAACCTTCAAAGGATAAATTCTCTAAGGTAACCTACAACATTTGACTATAAACATGTTAATATTTTATCTTGTAATAAACACAGGGAATGAAATCGATAACCATATAAATCTGTGTAATCGTGCTTGAAAAACCACTCTCCACTCCGCACCACCTAATCAGTGTCCGGAAAAATTGTATCAAAGTACTATATATTCGTCAAATGTTAAAACTCACTTCAACGAGTAACTAGATCATATCTGTTTGATATAACTAATATATTCTATCAAATGCAGGTGTTTCGGAATGCGGTCACAAATTATAGGACATGGGTCTTTTTCTTGATCTATGGATACTCAATGGGAGTGCAGTTGTGCTTAAACAATGTCATCTCCGAATACTTCTATGATAGGTAATTAGCTTATCTCAATATTGGTTTCTTTAGTTTTTAACTAATTGTGGATAGCCCTGTTAACGAATTCTTTTTCAAATGTGCAACAGGTTTGGTTTAAAGCTTCACACAGCCGGAATAGTGGCAGCAAGTTTTGGTATTGCTAACTTCGTTACCCGTCCATTCGGTGGCTATGCATCCGACTTATCAGCTCGTAAATTCGGAATGCGAGGAAGGTTATGGACACTATGGATCACACAAACCTTAGGAGGAGTTTTTTGTATATGTTTTGGCCAAGCCAACTCTTTACCTATCGCAATCATTGCAATGATGCTAATGGCCGCAGGAGCACAAGCCGCTTGTGGGGCAACTTATGGAATCATTCCCTTCGTTTCAAGACGATCTCTCGGTATTCTATCAGGTTTGACCGGAGCCGGTGGCAATGTAGGTGGTGGTTTGACCCAATTATTATTTTTCTCCGGTGCTAGGTTTTCGACTGCATCGGGGTTAACATGGATGGGTGTGATGACCATGGTTTTAACGATTCCGGTTGCATTTATTCATTTCCCACAATGGGGAAGCATGTTTATACCACCATCAAAGAATGAAAAATATAATGAAGAGTATTATTATGGTTTGGAGTATAGCGAAGAAGAGAAAGAAATGGGTATGCATATCGGAAGCATGAAGTTCGCCGAGAACAGCCGGGCGGAGCGTGGGAGGAGATCGGTGGTCGCCGTCACGGAAACTCCGCCGATCACTACGCCGAATCACGACGTTTAAAGCAATACTAAATAAATAAGTGAAGTAGGGCGGGTTATTATATTATGTGAAGAAGAAGTAAAGAAAAAGAATTTGAGTTTTGGGAAGCTAGGCATCATACCATGTGGTTGTATAGGCAACCGTACGTGCTTATTATTATCGCAACTTGTGATTATTATAAGATTACCTCTCGTGATCTTCTTCTTAGCATAAGGCTCTACTAGTGTTCTAGAATTAACGTATCTTATCTTGAGATATTATATATGTGTAGCAGTAGTACTACTATACCTTGATGTAATTTAACGTGTAATTTTCACTTTAATTTTGATTATGTGTGTGAAAGATATAAGCTTTTATGAATGTCTTTATTTAATTTGTCGCGTCTTAAAGAGGGTTTTGATAATCAGTGTCCTTAATTAGGACAGTCGTTAAGCTTTCTTAATGTAACCTTAAAGTATCTATTAAACACAATGTTTTCGTATTTATACTAAACTTTAAATCAACTCCGTCATGAATATCAGTAAGTATGGAACGTATTCATTCTAAATAAGGAATGTTTGTCGAAACCCATTTTTTAATGGTAGTGACACTTTATCACATTACTTAATTTTAATACTTAATTCTAATAATATCAATTAAATGGAAGGTAATTAACTTTGGTACACAGAGTATACAAATCACATGTTGTCCTTTTATAGATAAGCAAATATGTTATTGTGTTTACGTTTTGTTCATTTGGGTCGATGAAAGGAAATTATATATTCATGCAAGTTAGTATTATATGATACAACATAATTTATCTAAGAGACTAAGATATTGTGCTTACTTATTGTTCAGTTAATTTGGGTCAATGATCTTACTAAATCACGATATGTAAGTTTCTTGATGTTAATATAAAAGGCCGGAAAAATGTTAATATAACTTATTGGACTATTAATAATCGAGGTCGTTAAACTGTATATACTAAAATATTCATTCATCTATTATATATAGTACTTACTTTTTGTTCATTTGGCCGTCACTGACGTTAATAAACGAGTGACCCACATATATTATGATTTAGTAACCGAAAAAATATAGTTTATGTGGTTTGTTCAAAATTACACCGGTCGTCCCTACAACGTTTTTTTGACACTCGTCGTCCTTGTGGTTGCAACATCTTGAACGGGTTGTCCCTTTCACTAACGACCTTAACTAAGTCCGTTAAAATTTGACAAGTGACGTGCATGTGGGGTAAAAGGATAAGTTCTCATACCATTTTCAATTCCATTCAATTAATTCTTATTTAATTCAATTTAATTTTTCATTATAATATCTTTAAATAAGTGATTAAAAAATTAAATAACTAAAACAAAAAAGATTTTAACTATAACTTATTATCAATTGTGCTATATATATACTGTTATCCCCATTTCATTCTCTTTATGTATTGGTCTATCCCAACCATTTCTCAAAATCTTTAATTTTTTCTTTTAATAATGCTCATCCATTGAGATTTCAAACACTACGACATATTTGTCATTCATCATTTTTACGTTGTATTTCATAGTAGATAATAATCGAATAGACACCGGATTCCATCTAGCATTATATACATAAGCTATATGATCTTATATGTTCTTATTTCGTAATTATTATATATATTTCATTATCTTATCTTATCTTATATATAAATAATTAAACCAAAATTCCATTTAGAAATTTGGACCCTTCGATGAGATTTTTCAATGTGATCCAACGGTGTATAATTAACTTAGAATAAAAATAATAATATTACACTTTATTTCCACTAAATCAAGCCAATTATAAATAAAATCCCAAATTACATCCCATCAAAATTTTTATTTTTATAAATAATAAGATTACATCAAATATTTTCAAATTCTATAAAAAATCAAACACTTTACATTTATTTCAAAATATTCAACTACATGCCATATTTTACCAAAAGATATGGAACCTACATTTTAAAAAAATAGATAATAAATAATATTAATTGTAATAATTAATAAACATTAAATTAATTATTATTATATGTAAATTAGTAAATCTCTAATCAAATGGTTTCGACATTTCCTTGGATTTGTAGTTTGTGTATATGTGTTTTTGTGTGCGCTCTTTCTTCATTAATAGGTCAAATCGTCATATGTTTTTCTATAACGATAATTTGAAGTGTGAGCTAGTTATCCTTTCGTTGCCACAGAAAATCTATACAATCCAAACCGTTATTGGCTATTAAATGTGTTTAGCAAAATGTATACATATTTTTCAAATTAGTGTTCGCTTTTTATTTATAAGACTAGGTTTTTTCAATTTGGTCCGATGATTTAAATTTGATTAAATAATTACACTTTTCCCCTTAAATCTTATGGAGTAAATATTATCAAAAAAATCAGATATAATACTATAAAAAAAAGGGTAAGGATCAGAGGAGCAGCTCCTCTTAGAGGAGCAGGAGGAGGAGAAAAAATGTACTGCATTTTAAAAACAAATTTTATAACACCCCTCATTTATAGTAATTTAAATATAGTCAATCGGAAGCGTAAGTCCAAATAGATAGTGTTAAATTACATAGTTTTATCAACTAATAAAATTCAACCTTTTCAAAACACAATTTCTTCAACCGAGGTGTTATATAAAACATTTTAAAACATTATATTATACAAATCCATTATCAGAGTAATGCCTCGTGGTCAAACATTCCTTCAGCCCAACTTCTTGCACACCCATTATTCTAACCGAAACCTGCAAGAAGTGATAATGTGGGGGATTAGCATAACGCTAAGTGAGCAGATAACTAATCAACATCATAACTTAGCTCAACAACCTTGTGTACAACACTTAACACTAAAACCAGCAAGTACACAATACAACTCATCAACTAATCAACAACACCATAATGAGGATCGGCGGCTCTGGGGATAACCATAAACCCGGGTGGCTCCCCAAGAACACTTATCCAACCTAACCGTATGGCCATACGGACGAGACCGATAGCTAGTGATTATCTTCAACTAACACAGGAGGTGTGTTAAACTTTGGATAACCAACTAGCCCAACCAACAGTTCAACAACTCGTTGCCTCATTAACAACTGATGCCCGAAGGCCAACAACAAGTCAAGTGATCACATAATCAACAAGTCACATATTCAACTAGTCAACATATCAACAGTATTATTACTATCAACATAATCATCAATGCAACTAATAAAGTAATAATACGTTACTTGTTGTAACCAAACTTGTTACAACCAAGTTACGCTGAGGATTAGAGATCCACTCACCGAATACCTCAGGCATCCACTCAGTATTCTAATATCACTGAGTCTTCTGCACATCTGAGAATACAGTAGAATGATACAAGTTAGTCACTTATCTCAAGATTTATACAACATTATTCCAATATTAACAACATAACTCAAACTCACTTAACAAGTTATAATCATAACATCACTCTTAATCTACTTCAATTATTACTAATCAACATGGTTAAACCATCACCAAGGTTATTAACCTCAAATATCACTAATTTATCAAAACTACAATTCTAATGAATACTTAACAATTAAATTCACACAATTATCTTTAATCATCAATTATGTGTTCTTAGCTATAACCAATGCTAATTTGATCATATAATCCATGATCATCATCAAATTCATCATTAACCTCAAGAACACATAATCATTTTCTTCAATCAATTGTTAGGCTTAGATTATAATCATGTATTAAACATAAATCAACAAGCCTCACATAACCACAAACTTTACTTCATGAATAATTAACTAAACCCAAACTTTTCTTATGATCATACACCATTTCTTTTATTTCTAGATTAGGGTTTAGTCACAAATCATGAATTAAGCATCAATTAACAATTATATCATCATTACCTTAAGCTTAAGACTTAATTCTTGATTATCCAATTCTTTTCATAGTCTTGCTTCATAAGAACTTATCAAGTTCTTAGTTTCTAAGTTAGAGCTTAGCTATTAATCATGATTTAAGCATCTACTAGTCATTATATCATGAACACAAGCTTAATTTCATGAAAATCAATTAAACCCACAACTTTTATCATGATCATAATTTAATTACACCATCTCTAACATAGGATTTCAATTATAATCATGAACTAACATCAACTAAACAATTTCAACCCTTTAATTCGGATCTTAACACATCAATTTGTTAAAAATCCCAAAACCCCAAATTCTAGGTTTACATAACTCAAGAAATTGAGACTTACCACATGATTAGATGAATTAGAGGGAGATAATCTATGTTTTTGAAGCTTTAATTCGAACTTGGCCTCTTCAATTTGATGGAAGAAATGAATTTAGAAAGAAATCTAGGGTTTCATGATTTTTTGTAAGTACGTATGTGTATATGTATGTCGATATATGATAAAAATAACAACCGACTTAAAACTGTGTAGTTATCATACAATTGTTTAAATTTCATTCCCCGTACTTATCATTGTCTGGAACTTAAAAACCATTTGCGGGGAAACACTATTTTATTTTACCGTCAACTGAATTAAATTAAAACAGTTAACAATTTACTAGTCACAATAAATTATTCGACTATTATCACTATTTATTTCAAATAATACAACACACCTATTTTCTGACACACTTAATAATAATTCACAGTCAGAAAATATTAAATACTACTAGACCCGAGGACTGGGTGTTACAAATCTCTCCCCCTTAAAGAGATTTCGTCCTCGAAATCTGATCACACTTAATCAACCTAGTGAAATAGAATCACACATTGCCTTTCACTAATACTATACTTTTAATACAACTTATACATCCCATGAACACAAAATGTATCTATATATCAACATATACTTATATAGGTATATATATTATTTCATCAACCAACACACTACCAGTGTGTATTTCAACTGAATTCAGATAAACACACAAGTTGTGTTTTATACACCACTTAATTCAACTATCATAAAATATATGTACACGGTTTCGATCCAAATGTAAATGTTTCTATTTTTCCCCCTTGTACCAACATAGTGCCTCTACCCAGTTTCTATTAATTTAATTGACCCCTTACATGACCATTCATACTTAGTCATGTAAACAATTAAAACACATAATTACAGTTTACAAATGTAACACATATCCATGTGAACATTTCAACTTTACAACTATAATAACCACACTAACAACAACAACAACAACAACATCAACAACAACAACAACAACAACAGCATCAATAAATGGTACTGACTACTACAATATACACATTAACAACTATATATTTCTTTGGCTATCAACTTGCTGTGAATTTTCACTTTTGCAACTAGTTAATTACAACCTTACAACTTGTAATTATAAATACGACTAGGTTATATGAAACCCTTTACTTGACAGTAATCTACAATCATATAATCATCAACATATAACATTAACTAATAAGCATTATGTAGAGGTCAAATTCTATAGTTAAAATTATTATCATGTAATCAACTAGCATCACGTCACACCAATTTGGATGCTAAGCAACACCTGTTAATACCAAACGTTTTCAACAATGGTATTTCAACAACACGAGGTGCTGTGATTAATCATCTCGTCAACAATATCAACACACAATTATTCACAGTCCACTGACCTCTACTTTGCTTAAATCAACTTTTTAATTCATACTATTGGCAATGCATCACACATACACATCAATTGGGCCATAGTTATCACATTAGCAACAACAACTTAGTGGTTTATTACTCTTTCATATTAGTCCATCATTGACTATTTATCAATTACATGTCAACATATCTTATCTGTGATTTTAAAACCACTTAACTTTATATGGTACTTAGTAACCTCAACAACTCCATGTGAAATGGCATAATATAAATACGTTGGCCAGACGTCGTCATATTATGTCAGTCACACTTTATTCTCAGGTCACTTCATACCATTCATCTCCTAAGTAATTATCTTTACTCTCACATATTTCTCAATAGTAATATCAACAATTTACACAATTATAACAACCTGTAATGGTAATTATATTCCCAATTATTAACATAGGCACAATGTCTAATACACATATCATAGAGTTTACATAAGCAACACAGACATTCAACACCTCTTTTTATTATATCATTAACCCAAGTGTAATGTCTAACACTATTATTACAATCAACTTCTTTATTACCTGATTCAAGGTCGTTTACTAATTACATCACTTAACATTAATAGTACATCTGGTACTAAACACTTCATCCATACTACGTGTAATATTCAACATGTTCTCTCTAATCTTTACCTCTTTAGTTGTATTATAAATAAACATATCATATCAAACATACACATTATAACTCTATTGACAAATGCCAAATAAGTATAAACTCACACACTTCTTTTCAAACTCTAAGAATACTTATTTTAACCATTTCCAATATTTTAGATGACTCATTTACTTTATCCTATTTCACTTAGTCCATATAACTCAAGAACTTAAATCACCACCAACAACAGTTGGCCACTATTTGACAATACGACGAATACACAGCTTGAAAATAACTCATACTCAATAAAACTTAAGGACCTCTTAAAACAAGTTATAACGTCATATATAGTCATAGGAATGATCCCAGGGCTCAAAGAAACAAAAGCCCAATACAAAACGTAAGCTAAAAGTTCAAAATAAGGTCCGAAAAACAATAAAATGCGATTTTCGGCCCCCAAACGACCCCGAAGTGCCGAAAACTGACAGGGCTCATGGCAAAGCGATGAGCTTTGACCGTTGGGCCGTTTTTGAGTGGACTTGTAAATTTCGTCTTGATCTGACACCGAAATTTCCTTACGGAAATTCTACGTCAAACGTTACGTCGAACGTCGAAAAATTTTATTTTCACTTACTAACGCGATCCGGGGAACAGGTTCAGGATCGCGTTCCCTAGTTAAAATTGTTCTGTTACCAAATTAGTCATACCAACGCGATCCGGAGAACTGGGCGGGATCGCGTTCCCAAGAACGAAATCTGATAATCACGAAATACACATGCAAACGCGATCCGAGAAAACTCGGCTGGGATCGCGTTCATTAAGCCAAAATATTCTGTAACCTAAATCAACATGCTAACGCGATCCAGATCCCATGCCAGGATCGCGTTCCCAATGCATTTTTCAGACCTGAAATTTTAATGCAATTTTTCGAAATTCAAACGCACATATCTCCTAAACCGTAAAGAATTTGAGTCTGAAATTTTGCAAACAACTTCATATAATCAAAATGCAACTTTCCATTTTCACACTTTTTCAAAATCTACGTTTATCGAGAAAACGGACGTATAACTCATTTTTGACCATTTTCGACCATTTTGGTTGACACGCCATATTCCAAATGGCTAAGTTTCTGGTTTCAACCCTTTGCCAACATACTTATACATATATTTGTGACGTGTGGGCACTTTCATCACACTCATATACTTATTCTATCATATTTTAACTAGTCGACCCGTTTAAGGGTCCAAATGGGCATTCTTAACAAAACAACCACATTGATTACCCAAAACACTTTCAACACATAAACCGACTATATGTAGGACTTAAAGTCACTCTTACATTGGTTATAACCAATCCTCTACTCATTTTAACCGTTTAACCATCAAGTGATCCATTTGGGCACTTTAACAACCCATATAACTACCATTTCATATCCCATTAAATTTACTATATGGAATCTTATCAACAAATCTATCATGTATCAAATAATTTCTTAGCAAGAATTCATACTCACACCTTGCATTTATCAAATCATAATCACTCAATGATTTATACTTTATTTTCACATTGTAGACACACTTAAATCCAATTAATTCAACTATTACACTTTATACAACAAGGTGTCTACAAAATCCATTTCTAGTTCATTTTGAACTACTCATGATGCTAAACATCTCAATTAACATTCCTAGCATCACATTAACAAGTAATAATCACCAAGGACTCACAACTGGGGATTCATATCAGTCTGACTCAATTTACTTTACTATTCATCATACCATAGCAAAGTAAACACTTCAAGCTTATTTAAATTCAACAAGCTTATCGAAAAGTACCTGATACACTTTTGCCGACGAATATCGAGGAATCAATGAGAATACCCTTAGGTTCCTCATGTTCCTCCGTCTCTGCAACCAAAACACAACTTCGAAACTTGTTATGGGTTAGTGCATATTCAATAACCACATTTTCATACAATCACTAATCCCACACCCACTGGAATGTTTTTTTTTTTTTTTTTTTTGTAACATCCTCCCCCTGAGCCCACTGGAATGTTTGACTTGACATATCTTATAGAGTTGGGATTGAACATAACCAGTGTCCAATTCACCCAAACTTATGCTCTGATACCAACTTATAACACCCCTCATTTATAGTAATTTAAATATAGTCAATCGGAAGCGTAAGTCCAAATAGATAGTGTTAAATTACATAGTTTTATCAACTAATAAAATTCAACCTTTTCAAAACACAATTTCTTCAACCGAGGTGTTATATAAAACATTTTAAAACATTATATTATACAAATCCATTATCAGAGTAATGCCTCGTGGTCAAACATTCCTTCAGCCCAACTTCTTGCACACCCATTATTCTAACCGAAACCTGCAAGAAGTGATAATGTGGGGGATTAGCATAACGCTAAGTGAGCAGATAACTAATCAACATCATAACTTAGCTCAACAACCTTGTGTACAACACTTAACACTAAAACCAGCAAGTACACAATACAACTCATCAACTAATCAACAACACCATAATGAGGATCGGCGGCTCTGGGGATAACCATAAACCCGGGTGGCTCCCCAAGAACACTTATCCAACCTAACCGTATGGCCATACGGACGAGACCGATAGCTAGTGATTATCTTCAACTAACACAGGAGGTGTGTTAAACTTTGGATAACCAACTAGCCCAACCAACAGTTCAACAACTCGTTGCCTCATTAACAACTGATGCCCGAAGGCCAACAACAAGTCAAGTGATCACATAATCAACAAGTCACATATTCAACTAGTCAACATATCAACAGTATTATTACTATCAACATAATCATCAATGCAACTAATAAAGTAATAATACGTTACTTGTTGTAACCAAACTTGTTACAACCAAGTTACGCTGAGGATTAGAGATCCACTCACCGAATACCTCAGGCATCCACTCAGTATTCTAATATCACTGAGTCTTCTGCACATCTGAGAATACAGTAGAATGATACAAGTTAGTCACTTATCTCAAGATTTATACAACATTATTCCAATATTAACAACATAACTCAAACTCACTTAACAAGTTATAATCATAACATCACTCTTAATCTACTTCAATTATTACTAATCAACATGGTTAAACCATCACCAAGGTTATTAACCTCAAATATCACTAATTTATCAAAACTACAATTCTAATGAATACTTAACAATTAAATTCACACAATTATCTTTAATCATCAATTATGTGTTCTTAGCTATAACCAATGCTAATTTGATCATATAATCCATGATCATCATCAAATTCATCATTAACCTCAAGAACACATAATCATTTTCTTCAATCAATTGTTAGGCTTAGATTATAATCATGTATTAAACATAAATCAACAAGCCTCACATAACCACAAACTTTACTTCATGAATAATTAACTAAACCCAAACTTTTCTTATGATCATACACCATTTCTTTTATTTCTAGATTAGGGTTTAGTCACAAATCATGAATTAAGCATCAATTAACAATTATATCATCATTACCTTAAGCTTAAGACTTAATTCTTGATTATCCAATTCTTTTCATAGTCTTGCTTCATAAGAACTTATCAAGTTCTTAGTTTCTAAGTTAGAGCTTAGCTATTAATCATGATTTAAGCATCTACTAGTCATTATATCATGAACACAAGCTTAATTTCATGAAAATCAATTAAACCCACAACTTTTATCATGATCATAATTTAATTACACCATCTCTAACATAGGATTTCAATTATAATCATGAACTAACATCAACTAAACAATTTCAACCCTTTAATTCGGATCTTAACACATCAATTTGTTAAAAATCCCAAAACCCCAAATTCTAGGTTTACATAACTCAAGAAATTGAGACTTACCACATGATTAGATGAATTAGAGGGAGATAATCTATGTTTTTGAAGCTTTAATTCGAACTTGGCCTCTTCAATTTGATGGAAGAAATGAATTTAGAAAGAAATCTAGGGTTTCATGATTTTTTGTAAGTACGTATGTGTATATGTATGTCGATATATGATAAAAATAACAACCGACTTAAAACTGTGTAGTTATCATACAATTGTTTAAATTTCATTCCCCGTACTTATCATTGTCTGGAACTTAAAAACCATTTGCGGGGAAACACTATTTTATTTTACCGTCAACTGAATTAAATTAAAACAGTTAACAATTTACTAGTCACAATAAATTATTCGACTATTATCACTATTTATTTCAAATAATACAACACACCTATTTTCTGACACACTTAATAATAATTCACAGTCAGAAAATATTAAATACTACTAGACCCGAGGACTGGGTGTTACAAATTTGAAGGTGTCATAATGCAGTGTCGCTAAAATGCAGTAAAATGTCACTAAAATGCATTAAAAATATCGCTAAAATGCAGTAAATCGTCGTTAAATCGCTAAAATGCAGTAAATCGTCGTTAAAATGCAGTAAAATATTATAAGTGTAAAATGCAGTAATTACTCCGTTGGTAAAATGCAGTGAATTTTGAGCGAATTTTTGCCTTAAAATGCAGTGAATTTTTCCTGCTCCTCCTTGTGACACCTCCAAATTTAATGGTTTGCGGAAGCTCGATTTGGGTGTCACTAATCAATATACAAAGCACATAAGATATATAATGAACGACCACTATATGCGTCGTTTTAAACTTGTATTAATAAAGTAAACGTTTACATCAAAATAATGTTACATTAGCTCGGTTCCTGAAATTGAGAGATTACATAGCATAATTACTTTTACAAAATATAATAATGCAATCAAATCTCTAGTTGTATGTATGCTGACTCGAGCTAATAGTCCCTGCCTGTGCAGCCAACCTACTGCTGGGTACCTGTGATAAATACTAAAATGGGTCAGCGAAAACGCTGGTGAGATCACAGGTTTGTACGTCAAAGTATAGTTGTAAGAACCGCAAGATTTATATTGAATTCAAAATGCAATTAAGCAAAATAAAAGTTATACAATCCATGAGCACATAGTCTGAGCTTAACTTGAGCGCTAGGTCCAATTAAGGAAACCTAACTGGTTTACCTCCTACGAGTGTCTAATCCACACTCGTCTTCCCAAATGCTAATACATCCGTTTGACCGGTTAGTGCGTGCTAACCCGGATGAGGATTGTCAATCCCATATGATATCATATACTAACATTCACGCTAAAATATTAGAGACTATGCTATAGAGGACTTTAAATTGATTAGCTTGAAACTCATGTAGTATTTGAAGGTTGGTACTTGCGTTCTACTTGTAAAATAAAATAGAGCAGTAATATCACACCCCTAGTTGTAAAATAGTGAAAATGGGGCCATGAAACTCACCTGAGTCTTGAAATGTTTAATTTAATAAACTTGAAGTAATTAGCTGTGAATTGGTGTCCAAAGACTTGAAACCTGAATGTGTTCATGACACTTGATTGTTATTAATTGTACCGGTATCTCGAAAGACTACCTTTGTAGTTGTTATACAACTATATATATATATGTTCAAATTACTACGTTCTGGTTGATTGTATTGTTACAAGTTACTACGACTTGTTTGATTGAATTGATACAAGTTACAACGACTTGTTTGATTTTGAAGTATGTTTTGGAAACGTGTACGGCCCGTTGGTGGTTTAGTTGAAATAATAATCTCGTCTTATCTATATTTGTTTGAAGTGTTATGCTGGAAAAACATGTTTCAATGTCCCTTAGAAGTTATTTTGTTTAATCGTTTGAAGTTCCAAATGTCTAACACTTAGTATGGAATTAAATTGTAAAACTGCTGTGTTTTGCGACATAATATGCGACACAAAAGTTTGTCATGCGACACAAGAGTTGTGTCGCAGACGTCATGCGACACAAGGATACGACACAAGGACTGTGTCGCATCGGATACGATATGCTAAATTAATAGCGACATAGTGGTTGTGTCGTATAAAAATACGACATAGTATGCGACATAGAGTACGACACAATATTGTGTCGCATAAGGTACGACACTAAAGGTTTGGTACGACACAAGATGCGACATAACGGGTTTTATGCGACATAACAGGCAAAATACGACACTACATGCGACACAAGGCTTGTGTCGCATTGAAGAACACCAGCCCAGAAAGTCCGACTATCGAGATTTTTCCGACCAAAAACCCAATTCAAACCCGTTTTTAAGCTATAAAACCGTGTTCTACACTTTGTAATGGACATATATAAGTTATATAAACAACTAACAAGTGAAAATACAAAGAATCGAGAGTTTTCGGGATTTTGTCGGAAACTTACAAAGTGCCGAAATGAAATTCCGGAAAGATGAGAATGTAGATCGCGTCGAGGTGGTTCCTTTTCCGTAATTATTTTGCCGATTTGGTTGCGTTTTGTGGTAGTTTATAAAGGATTTAGGTGGTGGTGTGGTATGGTGATTGTAGAGAGAAAAGAGAGTGAAGAGAGAGAAGGAGAGATGGTGAAATGAGGAGGAAAAAGGGAAGGGTGGGGGTTTTGGTGGAAGCCTCCACCTTTCAGTCCTCGTCTCTGTGCTCCGTGCTGTGTTCGTTTTCTCCGTCATTTAATGTTAAATATTTATTTTATTCATTTAATTGTCCGTTTTAAATTACAAATCATTATAAAGTGTTTTATTGTAATATTTTACCAATTATCTATTTATGGTGTTTAAAATGAAATTCGTTTTATTCGTTTGCGCGTTTGTATTTTTAATCGCGTATACATTAATTGTGTAATAAAATATGGATACGAAATATCACAATAAATAATATTCTAAATAAAAATGAGTTATTAAATAATATTTGTATTACTTAATAAAATTGTTCACCAACGTCCGTATTTATTGTATCGAAATTCATTCGATTTGAAACTCGTACGATTTAAACAAACCGCATAATTGTGTAGATATATATTCAACAATATATATAATAATTGATACATTAATTAGCCTAACACAGAACTATATACATGTATTAAAACTTGATTAGGCACTAAATTCTAGTCCTAAATTGACGGGTGTCACACTCCTGCTCCTCTAAGAGGAGCTGCTCCTCTGATCCAAATCTTTAAAAAAAATAAAATATTACAAATTAAAAACCACACAACTTTCAAGACATATTCTCAATATTAACGAATTAGCAGGAAATGAGCAGATTTGGTGATTGCAAGGAAATGAGCAGATTTGGTGAGACGATCGATGATCACCCAAATGGTATCGCAACCGCTCGCCGACTAGGGTAGTTTGGTTATGAAATCCATGGCAATCTGATCCCATTTCCATTCAGGGATTTCAGGTTGTTGGAGTAAACCAGAAGGTTTTTGATGTTCGGTTTTGACTTTTGAGCAAGTAAGGCACTTGCTGACATAAGTGGCGATTTCGGCTTTCATGTTTGGCCACCAATAAAATTCCTTGATGCCGTGGTACATCTTATCGGATCCTGGATGGATAGAATATTTGGACTTGTGAGCCTCATCCATCACCAAGTCTCGTAGATTCCCGAAATTAGGCAACCAGGTTCGGTTTGAGAAATACCTAATCCCGTTAGATCTGGTTTCGAATTGTTTGTCAATACCCCATAAGGCTTCGTTTTTTATGTTGTCAGGTTTCTGGGCTTCGATCTGAGCGGTATGAATCTGAACGGTAAGATCGTTGTGAATGGTCATACTGAGGGCTCGGACTCGAAGTGGTTTCGGCCGTTCCTTTCGACTGAGGGCATCGGCTACAACATTAGCCTTCCCTGGATGGTACTTGATCTCGCAATCGTAATCGGTAAGTAACTCGACCCATCGACGTTGCCTCATATTGAGATCCTTCTGATCGAATATATGTTGGAGACTTTTGTGATCGGTAAAGATTGTGCACTTAGTGCCGTAGAGATAATGTCTCCAGATTTTGAGAGCGAACACGACAGCTCCAAGTTCAAGGTCATGAGTGGTGTAGTTCTTTTCGTGAATTTTGAGTTGCCGTGAGGCATAAGCAATGACCTTGTCTCGTTGCATTAACACGCAACCGAGACCTTGATGAGAAGCATCGCAGTATACCACGAAGTCATCGGTGCCTTCGGGTAGTGATAGAATTGGAGCACTGCAAAGCTTTTGTTTCAGAAGTTGGAACGCTGACTCTTGTTTATCGGTCCAATCGAACTTTTTGTCCTTCTGAGTCAGTACCGTGAGTGGTTGAGCTATTTTGGAGAAATTTTCAATGAATCGCCGATAGTACCCAGCAAGACCCAAGAATTGGTGTACTTCAGTTGCAGAGGTGGGTGCTTGCCAGTCTTTGATAGCCTCGATTTTTGATGGGTCAACATGAATTCCCTGACTGTCGATCACGTGACCAAGGAATTGAACGATTTTTATCCAGAACTCACACTTAGAGAATTTGGCATAAAGCTCCTCGTGTCTTAGTAGTTCTAGAATGGTTCTGAGGTGTTGCGCATGTTCTTGCTCGTTGCGCGAGTAAATGAGTATGTCATCGATAAAGACAATGACAAACTTGTCGAGGTAAGGTTTACACACCCGGTTCATGAGGTCCATGAATACAGCCGGTGCGTTGGTTAGACCAAAGGGCATCACTTGGAATTCGTAGTGCCCGTAACGAGTTCTGAAAGCAGTTTTTGGAATATCGGTGTCGCGAACTCGTAACTGATGGTATCCTGATCGCAGGTCGATTTTTGAGTAGAAACTTGAACCCTGAAGTTGGTCGAATAGATCATCAATGTGAGGAAGTGGGTATCGGTTTTTGACGGTCAATTTGTTCAATTCTCGGTAGTCGATGCACATTCGGAATGAACCGTCCTTCTTTTTAACAAATAAGACCGGAGCTCCCCAAGGTGAAGAACTCGGTCTAATGAATCCTCTATCCAGGAGTTCCTGTAACTGGGCGGACAACTCCTGAAGTTCGGATGGGGCTAAACGGTAAGGTGCGCGGGCCACCGGTGCGGCACCCGGCACGAGATCGATTGAGAACTCAACCTGTCTAGGCGGAGGTAGACCAGGTAGTTCTTCCGGAAAGACTTCGGGAAAGTCTCTAACAATCGGCACATCCTCAAGTCGCTTCTCCTCCGACTTCTTCTCTGTGATGTGTGCGAGTATTGCAGGGTAACCCTTTCTCAGAAATTTTCGGGTTTTTAAGCAGGAGATTATATTGAGTCTCGTCCCACTGGTCTCCCCTGTATGATCAAGGTTCCACCGACGGCGAGTGGGATACGGACGATCTTATCGTAACAAACAATTTCAGCTCGGTGTTTGGACAACCAGTCCATTCCAATGATGACGTCGAAACTCCCGATTTCAATGGGTACAAGGTCGATTGAGAAGGTTTCGTCAGCTAGGTTTAAAGTGCAATTAGGTATCACACTATTGGTTTCTATAAGTTTCCCATTTGCTAGCTCTACAGTATACTTAACCTCTAAGGCAACAGGATTGATGTCAAGTAATGGGCAAAAATCATCGGAGATAAAGCTTCTATCAGCACCAGTATCGAATAGAACAGAAGCAGTTAAGTTGTTGAGGAGGAACATACCCGAGACCACATTCGGGTCTTGGCGGGCGTCCCCGGATTTGATGACGAAGGCTCTGCTTCGGGTGTTGTTGTTGTTGCTGTTGCGGTTGTTGCTGTTGTTGTTGTTATTCTTCAGCTTTGGGCACGTGTCCCTGAAGTGCCCGGGTTTCCCACACTCAAAGCAGACTTTGGGTGGTCTGGTGTTGTTGTTGGAATTGTTGTTGGCAGGTGAATTGCAATCTTTGGTGAGGTGGCCGTACCTCTTGCAATTGTTGCAAAAGGGACCACAGGAGCCTTCATGGTGGCGACTGCACTTGGAACAATAGGGTTTGTTCCCAGTGTAGCCCCGTGTGATGTCGGTGGTGGTGTTGTAGGCTTTGATGGTGTCGGGTTTCTTGTTTTGTTGGTTTGAGTGGTTGTTGTGGTAGTCGGACCACTTTCGTTTGTTGTTGTGAGAGGATGAAGTGGGTGGTTCAGAATCTTGGCTCATGGACATCAGGTCTTGGGCCAATAGGATTGCACCGTCGATGGTGGTTTGGTTGGAAGAGGCAACATGCCCCCGAACAGGCTCAGGAAGGCCAAGGATGTACTTCCTGATTTTATCAGGTTCAGTGCTTACCATGGCTGGGCGGAGGGCAGCGAGTTGTTGGAATCTGGTGGTATAACCATCGATATCACCACCTTGAACCTTTAGGTTCCAGAACTCCTCATCCAGCTTTTGGAGTTTGGCGATAGAGCAGTATTTGGCAGTGAGTTTTGCTTTCAAATCCTCCCAAGAGAGTTGGTAGGCAATGTCAGCACCCACTGATTGGGATATGAGTTCCACCAAGAGTGGGCGTCATCTTCGAAAGAGCAGGTGGCGAAATTTACTTTGTCGTTCTCCGCGCATTTGCTGACACGGAAAACAGTTTCCATCTTTTCGAACCATCTGATCAGTCCGATGGCTCCCTCAGAACCCTTGAAACTTGAGGGTTTGCAGCTCTGGAAGTCCTTGTAAGAACAAGGTTTAGCAGCAGGGGTTTCAGCGGCATCGCTGTTTCTTGCGGAATTCTGTGGAGTATTCCGAGCCAAGGCTTCAGTCACAGCCTGGGTTATGAGCGATGTAAGCTGAGCATCGGTGTATGGTCTTGACTTTGGCGGCATGATTCTTCAATAAAAGAAATGAAGATACATGAGATTTTGTAAGAAAATTGTATTTGTCTCAGATGTACATGTATAAAGGCGGTAATAAATAACATCAATATGAAAAAGAATTATGGCAATTAATATGAGTCGAAACAGCAAGGAATATTTGATAGATAATACGAGTTTCAAAGGTTACATCCTACGGATGTATTACAAAAGGCGTCGGGAATTGTTACATCCGACCGAATTATAGAGTAGCGCTTAGATAGTTACTAGAGTACAGGACAGATTACAAGACAAAGACTACACTAGTCTTAACGTAGATTAATCTGCTCCATCATTTCAATGAGACGATCCAAAGTATTGGCAAGTCTGCTGGCCTGTCGGGCATTGTCTTCAGCTAAGGCCAGTCGTTGTACCAAACTGCCAATGTATTCATCTGATACCCGTGAGCGTTGTTCACACTCATCTAGTCTGTGTTTCAATAGAGCGGTTTCCACGCTTATCTCCACCACTTTGTTGAAAAGAACGTCTACATTGTTAACGGTGGTTTCGTGATCCTCGGTGACTTGTTCGATGCGTTCAAGAGAGGTAAGTCGCCAGTTTTCGTTTGTTTTTTGTAACACGACCTCCATGGTGCGAAGTCGCTGCTCGTGTTGGTTCACCCTAGCGGCTAACGCCGGCAAGGTGAAGTGAGTGGGGTACGGGCCAGCTCGAGGCAACCTGGCGTTCCTCCTAGCTACCCTTGGGTTCTGCGACCCGGATTGAGAGCGCGATGAATTCAGTGGTATGTTTGCCATTTCTGAGACAAAGCGTTAGTAAGAATGAGGCCTATATTCATATAGTTCCTATATAATATCGCCTATTGAGTGTCTAGCACAAACATGTTTAAGTCTCGGTCCTCTCGTGGTCAGAGTCTTCAAGTGTACTTCTGTTCAACATAACCATTTCAGACCTTACATCATCTTTCCTTAATTGTACATAGTTGATCAGGCTATGTTAAATTAAAGTCTTATGCTGTAATTCCTGAACCAGTCATGCCTAATAAGAAAATACCGCCTAATGGTCATAGTCTAGGCCCACTAAATGCAACCTAGTTCACTATAACCTTAGGCTCTGATACCAATCTGTAACACCTCCAAATTTAATGATTTGCGGAAGCTTGATTTGGGTGTTACTAATCAATAACAAAGCACAAAGATATATAGTAAACGACTCTATATGCGTCGTTTTAACAAAATATATTGATAATTGAAATGTTTACAACATTTAAAGCTTTACATAGCTCGAGTTTAAATAAAAGGAGATTCCAGTACATAAGTACTTGTACAAAATATACTAATGCAAGAAAATCTCAATCGTCTGTATGCTGACTCGAGCTAAAGTCCTGAAGCAGAAACATCCTACTGCTTGGTACCTACGATATATGCTAAAAGGTCAGCTAAAAGCTGGTGAGCTCACAGGTTTGAAATCAAGTAATATCGTATGAACCGCAAGATTTAAATAATTGAATTGCATCCAGCAATTGATAATGTGTATGTATACAGCCATGAGCACATAGTTGAGCTTAACTCGAGGGTCGGGTCCCATATAGAGAATTCCGGGCGAGGTGCCTCCACGAATGCCTAATCAACATTCGTCTTCCCAAATATTAGTACGTCCGTTTACCCGGTTAGTGCTTGCTAACCCGGACGAGGAGGGTCAATCCTATATGGTACCATATACTAATATTCACGCTACAACGTATTAACAACTATGCTGATGGAGGACTTTAAATGATTAGTTGTGAAAAACTCATGTAGTATATGAAAATGCTTGTACTTGCGTTCACGTGTTAAAATTGAGCAATATATCACACCCCTGAGTAAAACAGTAAAAAGAGGGGCTATGAGACTCACCTGAGTCTTGTGAGTTTAACTTAATAAACTTGAGTTGATTAGCCGAGTAATGAAGTCCAAAGACTTGTAACCTGAGGGTGTCCACGACACGCGATGGTTATAAACATGATTGGGTATCTCAAAAGATCACCCTTGTAGTTGTTACACAACTATATATATGTCCAAATTACTACGATTTGGTTGATTTGTTAAGTGTTTGAAAACGTGTACGGCCCGTTGGTGATTAATTGTAATAATAGTCCTGATGTTATCGCATTGATTTAGAAGTGTTATACTTAAAAGTATATTCCATTATGTTTGAAAAGTTGTATCATATAAGCGTTTTGAAGTCATACAAGTTTGACGCTTGGTGAGAAATGTGCTTACGGAATCTAAGTACTGGGGTCCGAGGGCAGCGCCCCTGGCGGGGTCCAAGGGGCTGGCCCCTGGCTGGGGTCGAGATGCCAGGTCAGCTCGAAAAATTTTTATTTCTACTATATTGCTTTGGTGAAAAACGCGTCTGGGATCTGAATTCGGGTAAAATCGAGTGATAAATTTCGAGTCTCAACACTTAGTAAAAATCTGAGTTTTCTGTGTTTTGCGACACAATATGCGACACAAAAGTTTGTCATGCGACACAAGGGTTGTGTCGCATAGGAATGCGACACAATGTCTATGCGACACAAGGGTTGTGTCGCATAGATGCGAGATGCTGATTCAACAACGACATAGTGATTGTGTCGTATGAAAATACGACATAGAATACGACATAATGGTTGTGTCGCAAAACTTACGACACTAATTCTTTGGTACGACATAACATGCGAAATACGACATAACGTGCGACACAACAGGTAAAATACGACACAACATGCGACACAAGGCTTGTGTCGCATGGAAGAACATCAGCCCAGAAAGTCCGGCTGTCAAGAATTTTCCGGCCAAAAACCCATTTCAAATCCGTTTTTAAGCTATGAAATCGTGTTCTATGCTTAGCAAGGGACATATACAAGTTATAATAACAACTACAAGTGAAAAATACTAAGAATCGAGAGATTTCGGGATTTTGTCGGAAACTTACAAATAGCCGAAATGGAAATCCGGAAAGATAGGAGTGTAGATCGTTGCGAGGTGGTCGTGAATCTATAAAAATCTTGATGATTCGAGCGCGTTTCGTTGTGTGATTTGATGATTTTGTATGATAGAGGTGGATGGTGTTTTTAGAGAGAAAGAAGAGAAAGAGAAAGGAGAGAGAGAGAGAGTGGAAGTGAATTGAATGAGGAAAGAAAGGAGGGAGGACGAGGTTATCCTCCACTTTCAGTCTTCGCCCCGCGCTCCACGCGGTGTTCGTTTTCTCCGTCATTTAACGTTTTAAAAAATATTTCGCGCGTTAATTATCCATTTTAAAATACGAATTTTTGTTTAATAATTTAATTAAATTGTTTTACTAATTACCTGAAAATTTAAAGATTTAAAATGTGATTTAAATAATTTGCGTATTTTGTTGTTAATTAGGTAACTTTCTTTTGTACGAAGCGAATTGTAATTTGAACATTATTAAAATACTATTTTCAACATAATAGTGTTACTTAATAAAGTTGGTCACCAACGTCCGTATTTATGGAATCGAAATACATTCGATTTAAATTGCGTACGATTTAATCAAATCGCATTTTCGTATATATTCAACAATATATATATAATTCGATACATTAATTAGCCTAACACAGAACTAATTACATGTATTAACATATGATTATGCACTAAATACTAGTCCTAATTTGGCGGGTGTTACATTCTCCCCCTGTTAGAAGAATTTCGTCCCGAAATTTAGTTCGAAGTCGCGTTTGATGTAGAATCTGTGAAGAGTTGAGGATATTTGAGTCGCATTTGGTCTTCCCGTTCCCAGGTGAATTCCGGACCACGCCGCTAATTCCATCTGACCTTGACGATGGGAATACGACTTTGTTTTAGTTGTTTGACCTCACGGTCCATGATTTCAGCGGGTTTCTCAACAAAATGAAGTTTGTCGTCAACTCGAATTTCATCGAGTGGAATGATAAGTGTCTCATCAGACAGACACTTCTTCAAATTCGAAATATGAAAAGTGGGGTGCACGCTGCTGAGTTCGGATGGCAGTTGCAATCGATAAGCTACGGGGCCAATCCGTTCGAGGATCTCAAAAGGCCCGATGTACCGGGGATTTAACTTCCCGCGTTTGCCAAAACGGATGACGCCTTTCCAAGGCGATACTTTTAAGAGTACTCGATCCCCAACTTGGAACTCGAGTGGTTTGCATCTCACGTCAGCATAACTTTTCTGACGATCACGTGCGGCTTTAAGTCGGTTTTGGATTTCCACAATTTTCTCAGTGGTGGCGTGTATGAGTTCAGGACCAGTGAGTTGACTATCTCCCACTTCAGTCCAACAGATCGGTGATCGGCACTTACGACCGTACAGTGCCTCAAAAGGTGCAGCCTTAATGCTGGCGTGATAGCTGTTATTGTACGAGAATTCGCACAACGGTAGATGTCTTTCCCAGTTTGTACCGAAATCAACTACGCAGGCTCGTAGCATATCTTCCAGTGTTTGAATGGTTCGTTCACTTTGGCCATCGGTTTGGGGATGGTACGCGGTGCTCATATCGAGACGAGTACCCAATGCTTTCTGAAGTGACTGCCAAAAGTGAGAGGAGAAACGGGCATCTCTGTCAGAGATGATCGAGATTGGAACGCCGAGTTGAGAAATGATTTCTTTAATGTAGATTTGTGCAAGGCGCTCCATTTTATCGTTTTCCTTGATTGCCAGGAAATGAGCAGATTTGGTGAGACGATCGATGATCACCCAAATGGTATCGCAACCGCTCGCCGACTTGGGTAGTTTGGTTATGAAATCTATGGCAATCTAATCCCATTTCCATTAAGGGATTTCAGGTTGTTGGAGTAAACCAGAAGGTTTTTGATGTTCGGTTTTGACTTTTGAGCAAGTAAGGCACTTGCTGACATAAGTGGCGATTTCGGCTTTCATGTTTGGCCACCAATAAAATTCCTTGATGCCGTGGTACATCTTATCGGATCCTGGATGGATAGAATATTTGGACTTGTGAGCCTCATCCATCACCAAGTCTCGTAGATTCCCGAAATTAGGCAACCAGGTTCGGTTTGAGAAATACCTAATCCCATTAGATCTGGTTTCGAATTGTTTGTCAATACCCCGTAAGGCTTCTTTTTGATGTTGTCAGGTTTCTGGGCTTCGATCTGAGCGGTATGAATCTAAACGGTAAGATCGTTGTGAATGGTCATACTGAGGGCTCGGACTCGAAGTGGTTTCGGCCGTTCCTTTCGACTGAGGGCATCGGCTACAACATTAGCCTTCCCTGGATGGTACTTGATCTCGCAATCGTAATCGGTAAGTAACTCGACCCATCGACGTTGCCTCATATTGAGATCCTTCTGATCGAATATATGTTGGAGACTTTTGTGATCGATAAAGATTGTGCACTTAGTGCCGTAGAGATAATGTCTCCAGATTTTGAGAGCGAACACGACAGCTCCAAGTTCAAGGTCATGAGTGGTGTAGTTCTTTTCGTGAATTTTGAGTTGCCGTGAGGCATAAGCAATGACCTTGTCTCGTTGCATTAACACGCAACCGAGACCTTGATGAGAAGCATCGCAGTATACCACGAAGTCATCGGTGCCTTCGGGTAGTGATAGAATTGGAGCACTGCAAAGCTTTTGTTTCAGAAGTTGGAACGCTGACTCTTGTTTATCGGTCCAATCGAACTTTTTGTCCTTCTGAGTCAGTACCGTGAGTGGTTGAGCTATTTTGGAGAAATTTTCAATGAATCGCCGATAGTACCCAGCAAGACCCAAGAATTGGCGTACTTCAGTTGCAGAGGTGGGTGCTTGCCAGTCTTTGATAGCCTCGATATTTGATGGGTCAACGTGAATTCCCTGACTGTCGATCACGTGACCAAGGAATTGAACGGTTTTATCCAGAACTCACACTTAGAGAATTTGGCATAAAGCTCCTCGTGTCTTAGTAGTTCTAGAATGGTTCTGAGGTGTTGCGAATGTTCTTGCTCGTTGCGCGAGTAAATGAGTATGTCATCGATAAAGACAATGACAAACTTGTCGAGGTAAGGTTTACACACCCGGTTCATGAGGTCCATGAATACAGCCGGTGCGTTGGTTAGACCAAAGGGCATCACTTGGAATTCGTAGTGCCCGTAACGAGTTCTGAAAGCAGTTTTTGGAATATCGGTGTCGCGAACTCGTAACTGATGGTATCCTGATCGCAGGTCGATTTTTGAGTAGAAACTTGAACCCTGAAGTTGGTCGAATAGATCATCAATGCGAGGAAGTGGGTATCGGTTTTTGACGGTCAATTTGTTCAATTCTCGGTAGTCGATGCACATTCGGAATGAACCGTCCTTCTTTTTAACAAATAAGACCGGAGCTCCCCAAGGTGAAGAACTCGGTCTAATGAATCCTCTATCCAGGAGTTCCTGTAACTGGGCGGACAACTCCTGAAGTTCGGATGGGGCTAAACGGTACGGTGCGCGGGCCACCGGTGCGGCACCCGGCACGAGATCGATTGAGAACTCAACCTGTCTAGGCGGAGGTAGACCAGGTAGTTCTTCCGGAAAGACTTCGGGAAAGTCTCTAACAATCGGCACATCCTCAAGTCGCTTCTCCTCCGACTTCTTCTCTGTGATGTGTGTGAGTATTGCAGGGTAACCCTTTCTCAGAAATTTTCGGGTTTTTAAGCAGGAGATTATATTGAGTCTCGTCCCACCGGTCTCCCCTGTATGATCAAGGTTCCACCGACGGCGAGTGGGATACGGACGATCTTATCGTAACAAACAATTTCAGCTCGGTGTTTGGACAACCAGTCCATTCCAATGATGACGTCGAAACTCCCGATTTCAATGGGTACAAGGTCGATTGAGAAGGTTTCGTCAGCTAGGTTTAAAGTGCAATTAGGTATCACACTATTGGTTTCTATAAGTTTCCCATTTGCTAGCTCTACAGTATACTTAACCTCTAAGGCAACAGGATTGATGTCAAGTAATGGGCAAAAATCATCGGAGATAAAGCTTCTATCAGCACCAGTATCGAATAGAACAGAAGCAGTTAAGTTGTTGAGGAGGAACATACCCGAGACCACATTCGGGTCTTGGCGGGCGTCCCCGGATTTGATGACGAAGGCTCTGCTTCGGGTGTTGTTGTTGTTGCTGTTGCGGTTGTTGCTGTTGTTGTTGTTATTCTTCAGCTTTGGGCACGTGTCCCTGAAGTGCCCGGGTTTCCCACACTCAAAGCAGACTTTGGGTGGTCTGGTGTTGTTGTTGGAATTGTTGTTGGCAGGTGAATTGCAATCTTTGGTGAGGTGGCCGTACCTCTTGCAATTGTTGCAAAAGGGACCACAGGAGCCTTCATGGTGGCGACTGCACTTGGAACAACAGGGTTTGTTCCCAGTGTAGCCCCGTGTGATGTCGGTGGTGGTGTTGTAGGCTTTGATGGTATCGGGTTTCTTGTTTTGTTGGTTTGAGTGGTTGTTGTGGTAGTCGGACCACTTTCGTTTGTTGTTGTGAGAGGATGAAGTGGGTGGTTCAGAATCTTGGCTCATGGACATCAGGTCTTGGGCCAATAGGATTGCACCGTCGATGGTGGTTTGGTTGGAAGAGGCAACATGCCCCCGAACAGGCTCAGGAAGGCCGAGGATGTACTTCTTGATTTTATCAGATTCAGTGCTTACCATGGCTGGGCGGAGGGCAGCGAGTTGTTGGAATCTGGTGGTATAACCATCGATATCACCACCTTGAACCTTTAGGTTCCAGAACTCCTCATCCAGCTTTTGGAGTTTGGCGATAGAGCAGTATTTGGCAGTGAGTTTTGCTTTCAAATCCTCCCAAGAGAGTTGGTAGGCAATGTCAGCACCCACTGATTGGGATATGAGTTCCACCAAGAGTGGGCGTCATCTTCGAAAGAGCAGGTGGCGAAATTTACTTTGTCGTTCTCCGCGCATTTGCTGACACGGAAAACAGTTTCCATCTTTTCGAACCATCTGATCAGTCCGATGGCTCCCTCAGAACCCTTGAAACTTGAGGGTTTGCAGCTCTGGAAGTCCTTGTAAGAACAAGGTTTAGCAGCAGGGGTTTCAGCGGCATCGCTGTTTCTTGCGGAATTCTGTGGAGTATTCCGAGCCAAGGCTTCAGTCACAGCCTGGGTTATGAGCGATGTAAGCTGAGCATCGGTGTATGGTCTTGACTTTGGCGGCATGATTCTTCAATAAAAGAAATGAAGATACATGAGATTTTGTAAGAAAATTGTATTTGTCTCAGATGTACATGTATAAAGGCGGTAATAAATAACATCAATATGAAAAAGAATTATGGCAATTAATATGAGTCGAAACAGCAAGGAATATTTGATAGATAATACGAGTTTCAAAGGTTACATCCTACGGATGTATTACAAAAGGCGTCGGGAATTGTTACATCCGACCGAATTATAGAGTAGCGCTTAGATAGTTACTAGAGTACAGGACAGATTACAAGACAAAGACTACACTAGTCTTAACGTAGATTAATCTGCTCCATCATTTCAATGAGTCGATCCACAGTATTGGCAAGTCTGCTGGCCTGTCGGGCATTGTCTTCAGCTAAGGCCAGTCGTTGTACCAAACTGCCAATGTATTCATCTGATACCCGTGAGCGTTGTTCACACTCATCTAGTATGTGTTTCAATAGAGCGGTTTCCACGCTTATCTCCACCACTTTGTTGAAAAGAACGTCTACATTGTTAACGGTGGTTTCGTGATCCTCGGTGACTTGTTCGATGCGTTCAAGAGAGGTAAGTCGCCAGTTTTCGTTTGTTTTTTGTAACACGACCTCCATGGTGCGAAGTCGCTGCTCGTGTTGGTTCACCCTAGCGGCTAACGCCGGCAAGGTGAAGTGAGTGGGGTACGGGCCAGCTCGAGGCAACCTGGCGTTCCTCCTAGCTACCCTTGGGTTCTGCGACCCGGATTGAGAGCGCGATGAATTCAGTGGTATGTTTGCCATTTCTGAGACAAAGCGTTAGTAAGAATGAGGCCTATATTCATATAGTTCCTATATAATATCGCCTATTGAGTGTCTAGCACAAACATGTTTAAGTCTCGGTCCTCTCGTGGTCAGAGTCTTCTAGTGTACTTCTGTTCAACATAACCGTTTCAGACCTTACATCATCTTTCCTTAATTGTACATAGTTGATCAGGCTATGTTAAATTAAAGTCTTATGCTGTAATTCCTGAACCAGTCATGCCTAATAAGAAAATACCGCCTAATGGTCATAGTCTAGGCCCACTAAATGCAACCTAGTTCACTATAACCTTAGGCTCTGATACCAATCTGTAACACCTCCAAATTTAATGATTTGCGGAAGCTTGATTTGGGTGTTACTAATCAATAACAAAGCACAAAGATATATAGTAAACGACTCTATATGCGTCGTTTTAACAAAATATATTGATAATTGAAATGTTTACAACATTTAAAGCTTTACATAGCTCGAGTTTAAATAAAAGGAGATTCCAGTACATAAGTACTTGTACAAAATATACTAATGCAAGAAAATCTCAATCGTCTGTATGCTGACTCGAGCTAAAGTCCTGAAGCAGAAACATCCTACTGCTTGGTACCTACGATATATGCTAAAAGGTCAGCTAAAAGCTGGTGAGCTCACAGGTTTGAAATCAAGTAATATCGTATGAACCGCAAGATTTAAATAATTGAATTGCATCCAGCAATTGATAATGTGTATGTATACAGCCATGAGCACATAGTTGAGCTTAACTCGAGGGTCGGGTCCCATATAGAGAATTCCGGGCGAGGTGCCTCCACGAATGCCTAATCAACATTCGTCTTCCCAAATATTAGTACGTCCGTTTACCCGGTTAGTGCTTGCTAACCCGGACGAGGAGGGTCAATCCTATATGGTACCATATACTAATATTCACGCTACAACGTATTAACAACTATGCTGATGGAGGACTTTAAATGATTAGTTGTGAAAAACTCATGTAGTATATGAAAATGCTTGTACTTGCGTTCACGTGTTAAAATTGAGCAATATATCACACCCCTGAGTAAAACAGTAAAAAGAGGGGCTATGAGACTCACCTGAGTCTTGTGAGTTTAACTTAATAAACTTGAGTTGATTAGCCGAGTAATGAAGTCCAAAGACTTGTAACCTGAGGGTGTCCACGACACGCGATGGTTATAAACATGATTGGGTATCTCAAAAGATCACCCTTGTAGTTGTTACACAACTATATATATGTCCAAATTACTACGATTTGGTTGATTTGTTAAGTGTTTGAAAACGTGTACGGCCCGTTGGTGATTAATTGTAATAATAGTCCTGATGTTATCGCATTGATTTAGAAGTGTTATACTTAAAGTATATTCCATTATGTTTGAAAAGTTGTATCATATAAGCGTTTTGAAGTCATACAAGTTTGACGCTTGGTGAGAAATGTGCTTACGGAATCTAAGTACTGGGGTCCGAGGGCAGCGCCCCTGGCGGGGTCCAAGGGGCTGGCCCCTGGCTGGGGTCGAGATGCCAGGTCAGCTCGAAAAATTTTTATTTCTACTATATTGCTTTGGTGAAAAACGCGTCTGGGATCTGAATTCGGGTAAAATCGAGTGATAAATTTTGAGTCTCAACACTTAGTAAAAATCTGAGTTTTCTGTGTTTTGCGACACAATATGCGACACAAAAGTTTGTCATGCGACACAAGGGTTGTGTCGCATAGGAATGCGACACAATGTCTATGCGACACAAGGGTTGTGTCGCATAGATGCGAGATGCTGATTCAACAACGACATAGTGATTGTGTCGTATGAAAATACGACATAGAATACGACATAATGGTTGTGTCGCAAAACTTACGACACTAATTCTTTGGTACGACATAACATGCGAAATACGACATAACGTGCGACACAACAGGTAAAATACGACACAACATGCGACACAAGGCTTGTGTCGCATGGAAGAACATCAGCCCAGAAAGTCCGGCTGTCAAGAATTTTCTGGCCAAAAACCCATTTCAAATCCGTTTTTAAGCTATGAAATCGTGTTCTATGCTTAGCAAGGGACATATACAAGTTATAATAACAACTACAAGTGAAAAATACTAAGAATCGAGAGATTTCGGGATTTTGTCGGAAACTTACAAATTGCCGAAATGGAAATCCGGAAAGATAGGAGTGTAGATAAATTGCGAGGTGGTCGTGAATCTATAAAAATCTTGATGATTCGAGCGCATTTCGTTGTGTGATTTGATGATTTTGTATGATAGAGGTGGATGGTGTTTTTAGAGAGAAAGAAGAGAAAGAGAAAGGAGAGAGAGAGAGTGGAAGTGAATTGAATGAGGAAAGAAAGGAGGGAGGTGGAGGTTATCCTCCACTTTTAGTCTTCGCCCCGCGCTCCGCGCAGTGTTCGTTTTCTCCGTCATTTAACGTTTTAATAAATATTTCGCGCGTTAATTATCCATTTTAAAATACGAATTTTTGTTTAATAATTTAATTAAATTGTTTTACTAATTACCTGAAAATTTAAAGATTTAAAATGTGATTTAAATAATTTACGTATTTTGTTGTTAATTAGGTAACTTTCTTTTGTACGAAGCGAATTGTAATTGGAACATTATTAAAATACTATTTTCAACATAATAGTGTTACTTAATAAAGTTGGTCACCAACGTCCGTATTTATGGAATCGAAATACATTCGATTTAAATTGCGTACGATTTAATCAAATCGCATTTTCGTATATATTCAACAATATATATATAATTCGATACATTAATTAGCCTAACACAGAACTAATTACATGTATTAACATATGATTAGGCACTAAATACTAGTCCTAATTTGGCGGGTGTTACAAATTTCGTCCCGAAATTTATGTTGAAGTCGAGTTTGATGTTGAGTAAGTGAAGAGTTGAGGATACTTCAGTCGCATTTGGTCTTCCCGTTCCCAGGTGAATTCCGGACCATGCCGCGAATTCCACCTAACTTTGACGATGGGAATACGACTTTGTTTAAGTTGTTTGACCTCACGGTCCATGATTTCGGCGGGTTCCTCAACAAAGTGAAGTTTCTCGTCAACTCGAATTTCATCGAGGGGAATGATAAGTGTCTCATCAGACAGACACTTCTTCAGGTTTGAAACATGAAAAGTGGGATGCACGTTGCTGAGTTCGGATGGCAGCTGCAATCGATATGCCACTGGACCAATCCTCTCGAGGATCTCGAATGGTCCAATGTATCTGGGATTTAACTTCCCTCGTTTGCCAAATCGGATTACGCCTTTCCAAGGCGATACTTTGAGTAGTACTCGATCCCCAACTTGGAACTCGAGTGGTTTGCGTCTCATGTCAGCATAACTTTTCTGACGATCACGCGCGGCTTTGAGCTTGTTTTGAATTTCGACGATTCTCTCGGTCGTCTCGTGAAGGATTTCTGGACCTGTGAGTTGGCTATCCCCAAATTCGGTCCAACAGATAGGTGACCGGCACTTATTGAATCCAGAACTCACACTTAGAAAATTTAGCATACAGCTCTTCGTGTCTAAGTAGCTCTAGGATGGTTTTGAGGTGTTGCGCGTGTTCTTGTTCACTTCGTGAATATATGAGGATGTCATCGATGAAGACAATGACAAACTTGTCAAGGTAAGGTTTACACACCCGATTCATAAGGTCCATGAATACAGCCGGTGCATTGGTTAGGCCGAATGGCATCACTTGGAATTCGTAATGCCCATAGCGGGTTCGGAAAGCGGTTTTTGGAATGTCGGCATCGCGAACACGCAATTGGTGATATCCGGATCGGAGATCAATCTTTGAATAACAACTCGATCCTTGAAGTTGGTCGAACAAATCATCGATTCGAGGTAATGGGTATCGGTTCTTGACGGTCAACTTTTTCAACTCTCGATAGTCGATACACATTCGGAAAGTGCCGTCTTTCTTTTTGACAAATAGGACCGGAGCTCCCCAAGGTGAAGAACTCGGCCTGATGAATCCTCTTTCCAGAAGTTCCTGTAGTTGGGCAGACAACTCCTGAAGTTCGGATGGAGCTAAACGATATGGTGCTCGTGCCACAGGGGCAGCACCTGGCACAAGATCGATCGAGAACTCAACCTGTCTTGGTGGTGGTAGACCAGGTAGTTCTTCCGGAAAGACTTCAGGAAAGTCTCGGGCAATTGGTACATCATCAAGTCGCTTCTCCTCCGACTTTTTCTCCATGATGTGCGCGAGGATTGCAGGATAGCCCTTTTTCAGAAATTTGCGGGTTTTCAAGCAAGACATGATATTGAGTCTCGTCCCACCGGTCTCCCCCTGTATGATTAAAGTTCCACCGGTGGCGAGAGGTATACGAATAACTTTGTCGCCACAGATAATTTCAGCCCGATGCTTGGACAACCAGTCCATTCCAACAATGACATCGAAACTTCCTATCTTAACAGGCATGAGATCTATTGAGAAAATTTCGTCTGCTAGACTTAAAGTGCAATTAGGGATCACACTCTTGGTTTCCATAAGTTTACCGTTTGCAAGCTCTACCGTGTACTTAACATCTAAGGCAACCGGGGTGATGTCAAGTAGTGGGAAAAACTCATCAGAAATAAAACTCCTATCAGCACCGGTATCAAACAGAATTGAAGCAGTTAAGTTGTTGAGGAGGAACATACCCGTGACCACATTTGGGTCTTGGCGGGCGTCCCCGGAGTTGATGACGAAGGCTCTGCTTCGGGTGTTGTTGTTGTTGTTCTTGTTCTTCAGTTTGGGACATGCATCCCTGAAATGTCCTCTTTCCCCACATTCGTAACAGGTTTTGGGTTGTTGGTTGTTGTTTTGTGATTTAGGGGCTCAGCAGTCTTTGGATGAATGCCCGTACTTCCTGCAGTTGTTGCAAGGAGATTTGCAGGGGCCATGGTGATGGTAGTTACACTTGGAACAATATGGTCTGTCCCCAGTGTAGGTGCGTTTGGGTTCGGTGTTGGTGTTGTAAGCTTGGATGGCGTTGGACTTTTTGTTTTGGTGGCTGCGGTGTGGTTCGGTGGATTTACGTTTGTTGTTGTTGGATTTCTCGCGGCTGACCACCAGTGCCATGAGCTCGTGTGCTAGCCTGATAGCACTTTCAGTGGTGGCTGGTTGTGATGAGGCGACACTACCTTGAATGCTCTCGGGAAGGCCGCGGATGTATTTCTTAACTCCCTTTTTCTCTGGTTAGACCAGGCTAGGGCACAGGGACGTGTATTGCTGGAACTTGATGGTGTATCCCTCAATATCGGTCCCCTGCACAGCTAGTTGCCAGAACTCCTCTTCTAATCGGTGTATCTCTTCCTCGGGACAATACTTCTCCCTCAGTTTGTCCTTCAACTCGGCCCAAGGTAGTTGATTAGCTATCTCAAGACCCACAGAGTTGGCATGGGCGTTCCACCATGTGAGGGCTCCTTCCTGAAAAGTGTAGGCGGCAAACTTTACCTTGTTTTCCTCGGTGCAGTTGTATAGGCTGAAAACAGATTCTATGCGTTCTATCCATCGGCTCAAACCAATAGCACCTTCCGTGCCCTTGAAGTATAGTGGTTTGCAGCGCAGAAAGTCCTTATAGGAGCAGGGTCTGGGTGGTGGAGCATTGTTGGCTGTGTCCTCGCTACTGGGTGGTGGTGTTCGGCAGCCAAGGCTTGGGTCACACTGCGGGCAATCAGTCCCGCGATCTCAGCTTCACTAAGGGTGATTTGTCAGCGAGGAGGCATGATGCTGAGTAAGAAAGAACAAGGAAAGGAAGTAAGATATTAGTTCGAAATGCATGATGGTGTGGCCTAGCGGCTAAGACAGGTGGTGTATAGTGAGTGGGGTATGGGCTAGCTCGTGGCAACCCGGTGTTTCTCCTAGCTACCCTTGGATTTCACGAGCCATGCGGGTGAGAGCGTGATGAACTAGGTGGTGTGTTTGCCATTCCATGACAAAGCATTAGAAAGAATGAGGCCTATATTCATATAATATAATATAGCCTAAGATTGTAAGTGAGGTCTATTTATGTATGTATATATATATATATATATATATATATATATATCACATAATAACCTATTGAGTGTCTAGCACATATATGTTTTGAGTCCCGGTTCTCTCGAGGTCAGAGTCAACTAGTGTATCCTGTTCAGCCACAACTTCCTTCAGATCTTACATCATCTTCATTTAATTGTACATAGTTGATCAGGCTATGTTAAATTAAATTCGTATGCTGTAATCCCTGAACTGGTTATACCTAATAGGGAATACTGCCTAACGGTCATAGTCTAGGCCCACTAAATGCAACCTAGTTCACTATAACCTTAGGCTCTGATACCAATCTGTGACACCCCCAAATTTAATGGTTTGCGGAAGCTCGATTTGGGTGTCACTAATCAATATACAAAGCACATAAGATATATAATGAACGACCACTATATGCGTCGTTTTAAACTTGTATTAATAAAGTAAACGTTTACATCAAAATAATGTTACATTAGCTCGGTTCCTGAAATTGAGAGATTACATAGCATAATTACTTTTACAAAATATAATAATGCAATCAAATCTCTAGTTGTATGTATGCTGACTCGAGCTAATAGTCCCTGCCTGTGCAGCCAACCTACTGCTGGGTACCTGTGATAAATACTAAAATGGGTCAGCGAAAACGCTGGTGAGCTCACAGGTTTGTACGTCAATGTATAGTTGTAAGAATCGCAAGATTTATATTGAATTTAAAATGCAATTAAGCAAAATAAAAGTTATACAATCCATGAGCACATAGTCTGAGCTTAACTTGAGCGCTAGGTCCAATTAAGGAAACCTAACTGGTTTGCCTCCTACGAGTGTCTAATCCACACTCGTCTTCCCAAATGCTAATACATCCGTTTGACCGGTTAGTGCGTGCTAACCCGGATGAGGATTGTCAATCCCATATGATATCATATACTAACATTCACGCTAAAATATTAGAGACTATGCTATAGAGGACTTTAAATTGATTAGCTTGAAACTCATGTAGTATTTGAAGGTTGGTACTTGCGTTCTACTTGTAAAACAAAATAGAGCAGTAATATCACACCCCTAGTTGTAAAATAGTGAAAATTGGGCCATGAAACTCACCTGAGTCTTGAAGTGTTTAATTTAATAAACTTGAAGTAATTAGCTGTGAATTGGTGTCCAAAGACTTGAAACCTGAATGTGTTCACGACACTTGATTGTTATTAATTGTACCGGTATCTCGAAAGACTACCTTTGTAGTTGTTATACAACTATATATATATATATATGTCCAAATTACTACGATCTGGTTGATTGTATTGTTACAAGTTACTACGACTTGTTTGATTGAATTGATACAAGTTACAACGACTTGTTTGATTTTGAAGTATGTTTTGGAAACGTGTACGGCCCGTTGGTGGTTTAGTTGAAATAATAATCTCGTCTTATCTATATTTGTTTGAAGTGTTATGCTGGAAAAACATGTTTCAATGTCCCTTAGAAGTTATTTTGTTTAATCGTTTGAAGTTCCAAATGTCTAACACTTAGTATGGAATTAAATTGTAAAACTGCTGTGTTTTGCGACATAATATGCGACACAAAAGTTTGTCATGCGACACAAGAGTTGTGTCGCAGACGTCATGCGACACAAGGATACGACACAAGGACTGTGTCGCATCGGATACGATATGCTAAATTAATAGCGACATAGTGGTTGTGTCGTATAAAAATACGACATAGTATGCGACATAGAGTACGACACAATATTGTGTCGCATAAGGTACGACACTAAAGGTTTGGTACGACACAAGATGCGACATAACGGGTTTTATGCGACATAACAGGCAAAATACGACACTACATGCGACACAAGGCTTGTGTCGCATTGAAGAACACCAGCCCAGAAAGTCCGACTGTCGAGATTTTTCTGACCAAAAACCCAATTCAAACCCGTTTTTAAGCTATAAAATCGTGTTCTACGCTTTGTAATGGACATATATAAGTTATATAAACAACTAACAAGTGAAAATACAAAGAATCGAAAGTTTTCGGGATTTTGTCGGAAACTTACAAAGTGCCGAAATGAAATTCCGGAAAGATGAGAATGTAGATCGCGTCGAGGTGGTTCCTTTTCCGTAATTATTTTGCCGATTTGGTTGCGTTTTGTGGTAGTTTATAAAGGATTTAGGTGGTGGTGTGGTATGGTGATTGTAGAGAGAAAAGAGAGTGAAGAGAGAGAAGGAGAGATGGTGAAATGAGGAGGAAAAAGGGAAGGGTGGGGGTTTTGGTGGAAGCCTCCACCTTTCAGTCCTCGTCTCTGTGCTCTGTGTTGTGTTCGTTTTCTCCGTCATTTAATGTTAAATATTTATTTTATTCATTTAATTGTCCGTTTTAAATTACAAATCATTATAAAGTGTTTTATTGTAATATTTTACCAATTATCTATTTATGGTGTTTAAAATGAAATTCGTTTTATTCGTTTGCGCGTTTGTATTTTTAATCGCGTATACATTAATTGTGTAATAAAATATGGATACGAAATATCACAATAAATAATATTCTAAATAAAATTGAGTTATTAAATAATATTTGTATTACTTAATAAAATTGTTCACCAACGTCCGTATTTATTGTATCGAAATTCATTCGATTTGAAACTCGTACGATTTAAATAAACCGCATAATTGTGTAGATATATATTCAACAATATATATAATAATTGATACATTAATTAGCCTAACACAGAACTAATTACATGTATTAAAACTTGATTAGGCACTAAATTCTAGTCCTAAATTGATGGGTGTCACACTCCTGCTCCTCTAAGAGGAGCTGCTCCTCTGATCCAAATCTTTTAAAAAAATAAAATATTACAAATTAAAAACCACACAACTTTCACGACATATTCTCAATATTAACGAATTATTTCATAAATTTAAGGAAAATCAATACTATATAAAATAAAATTTTATTCCTTTCAAATCTTCTTAGTTATAAATCTTTATTTCTAAACCTATATATATGATTCATCATTCTCTACGTTTTCTCTCATATTAATATCAATGGATTTCGAAAGATCTCAACCTCTTTCAAAAGTTGTTCATCTCAAAAAGCAAGTGTAGTTGAATATCTCCGATAAAAAATAAACGGTTGTTCAAGATTTTGAAGTTCAAAAAAGGAAAAGTATGATGTATGCATTTTTAAATTTAAATATTTTCATTTATTATTCGTACATTTTAAATTCAATTATCAAAGAGGATAACATCTATATTTTCTCTATTTGCAACTTTCTCCATTTACCGCTAACAAAATCATCCTACCAATCCACCTGCCCAAATAGTTAACTTAAATTATCTAAAGCCCAATGACTAATTCTTACATAATAATGGTTTTAAAAACTAACAATTATCCTCTTGAAACAAATAAATGAAAGTATATAAGGAATAAAAATCACATAATATGTCATTGAAAAACTACGTATTCTTTTCAAATCAAAAAATATTGGAAAATGATTTGTAGACCTAAATCTATAGGACTAATTTTAGATCTAAAGATGTGATTGGTAGGTTTGAAAAATTGATTGGATGAGATTAGGAAAGAAAAAAATGTAACCAATCAGAAAGTTATGTATGTTTTTAGGTCTACGTAAGTAGACCTATTTAGCATTACTTAAAAATATTTTCAAAACATAATGCAAAAATAACTAGGCAACTTGAATATTTTGTTACAATTCAAAATATCATGTCTTAAAACCAAAAGGACTTTGGTTAGCTATATCGTGGTGACCCTTCAACTAAGAGATTGGGGGTTCGGGTCCTAGAAATTGGACAATTGTATATATTTGTGGATTAATGTAAATATGTTTAGTAGTGGGGTGTGTGTACTTGCCTTTCTAAAAAAATATCATGCCTTTCAATATATTTTTAAACGACGCTATTATTATCATATGATTTATAACAATCAGTTTTAGATAACATAACATTATTATCTTATTACTCCCTCCGTCCCATTATAAGTGTCTTGTTTTGACTTTATGAAGTCATTCTTTTTCAACTTTGACGTTACATATTTTTGTTTGCGTTATATAATACCTTATGAAAACTATACCAATGAAAATACATTTAAAACCCAACCCATTTATATATTTTACATCAAGTATTATATAACACAAACAAAAATATTTAAGATCAAAGTTGAAAAAGAAAGACTTCAAAAAGTCAAAAATAACACTTGTAATAGGACGGAGTGAGTATTTCCCAACCAATTTGCAAAACTAACAATTCTGAATACTTTAATACTATTGAAGCTAAACTAAAAAAGGTAAAAAAAATTAAACATCACCAAAACTATTTTATCTTAAAAGAAAAAATTATTAAAAAAAAAAATGTTAAAGCCCGTCATATAAAAATATGCACTCACTTATAAGAGGTTGATCGTTTTAGAAGCAGTCTCTCTACTCTAAAGTAGATATACGATTGTTTATATTATACAACTAATCACATTTTACCTTTTACATACCTTACCTCGGACGAAATTGAATAGTGCGATTATTGTATACTCCGTGTTACTTAGAACCGTCACATAACTAATTTTGGATATTAAAATCGGAAAGTCAACTGTAAGTACAGATCGTACACCAATGACCGTACATGTCTCATGTTGAGCCAAGGTCGTTCTTTGACTGAACCAGAGGTGATCCATTAACCATTTTATATGACACGATTTTTTATTACGTTTGGTTCATTTGTCATTTCACAAGACAAGATATATTGCGATTAGCATTTTTTATTTCTTTATTTATTTTTACTTTTGAACCTGTTAGAATCGTAAATAGTGGTACTCTAATGTAGAATCCATGTTTTCTTTATACAAATTCAAATGAGTTACAAACTGAACATTTGAAGAACAAGTGACCGTAAACGACTAAACGGCCTATTGGTTGATCAATGTAAATTCACTAAACATATATAATTACCAAAAAATTTAACAGCATCATCAACATCCTCAAGGATGCGGACTCGTTACAACTCAGACTGATATAAAAATATCTTGAGGTTGTAGTCCACCCCGGCATGTTCTATTTACGATGTGATGAACCGTACAGATCAAGACGAGGTGACTTTTATCTCAAAATCATATAAAACAGTTACTCTCCTTTGAATCTCGAATAGGGTGAAAAATGTTATCTTAAAACTAAAATTGGACTTCACAATTAACTAAATTTCTCCTAATCACTCTTTATATAGATCCTTTCTCATTCCTTTAGTTACTAGAAGCCAATAAAGATAAATTTGAACTATATGATGTTGATAAATTCCTCTAAAAGTAACTTGAAAAATTAATTTTCCAATATAATATGATAGACTCTAAACAAAGGATTAGTTGCAAGGAAAGCACAATATAAGCTAGGAATAAGACGTTAGACTTTGTCCTTATAATTCTTTATTCTAAGATAATTTTATAATTAGGTCATCTCCAATTTGTTAGCAATTAAGGTCATATTTTACACTAAAATATATATAATATATATAAAACTACATAAACTTCAAAATTGATAGGTAGTATTTAATTTATGTATACGAGTTTCAAAAAATGGGAAATCAAACCCTCAAATCAAGGATTATTGTTAAGTCACTGGTTGCTGACCATGATAAATCATTGGTCGCTGACCAACTCAATAATATACAACTCGATGAAGAAATGATCTATGTCAAAGCTGCTGTTGCTGAAGACTAGTACTCACTGGTCGCCACTCATTCTACTTCTGGATTTAACATGTTGAGGAAGATTAAAACTCAACTTTGTGTGTCGCTGGTATAAGCAGCGAGAGTTTTGTATCTTCATATTGAATAAGGCAAAAGTCACTGCCCGAATAACAGCTAGTCACTGAAGAACAATATTTCAAGTCATTCTACAAGAGCATGCTAGCTCGCAGTGAGTGAGGAGAGTTACTGCATCTTCAGTGACTATTCAATAAAGTCTCTTTAAACTACAAGTACAAAGGTTCTGTACTTATATATATCAGCAATAGTTTCTCGTACTTGAAGAATGTTTAAAGGATTACGTGGCAGCAAGTGATTGGTTTTATGAAGACGAGATATTTGCGATAACAGAATTGGGACCCGCAGAATGTCGGTTCATCAGAGATCAAGCCAATCAAACAGCGACACGTGTCATTCCAAGATCCTATTTTATAGGAGATATTTTAGGAACCCTTGTAGTATATATAGTTCAGCATATTGTACTTTAGAGGCTAGTTGTCCATACGCATTATTCACTTGTGCGTCAGTGAATATAGTTTGTCTAAGTACGTATTGTCACTCAGCGAGAAAAACAGTTAGCGTGTTTGTCCACTACTGTTTATCTCGTTTGTAATAGTTAGTTAGAGAGTGTAACACCCTAAAATTTAACGATTTGCGGAAGCATACATTGGGTGTTACTAATCAATATACAAAGCGCAAGATTAATAGTAAATGACCTCTAAATGAGACGTTTCGAAAAGGTTTCATAAATAATAATCGTTTGAAAACCGTAGGTTTCGTATACAAAAATGTAGTTCCTAGAGTCCGCGCGTATAGCGGGAGATTCTATTACATAATCATAATATACAAAAGATAATGCTAAGAATCTCCGTTAATGCAAGGCAGAAATCATGCGACTCTAGCTAGTGTCCAAGGGTGGTCCTACTCCGTCTGTGTACCTGAGATACAAAGCTAAAAAGTGTCAACCAAAAAGGTTGGTGAATCTTACAGGTTAGAATTAAGTAAGTGTTATGAACCACAAGTATGTACCCGTATTGCTATCAAGCAAAGTAAGTAAATCAGTATATCAGTACAGTGCCATGAGCTCATAAGTTGAAGCTTAACCGTGTGGTGTGAAAATATCACGTACCCCCGTGAGTGCTATCCGTACACTCATAAGTAACAAATACTAATATGCCTGTTTCTACGTGTAAATCGGTACGTGGTGGCGCTACCACCCCAGGCAGGGATTGTCAGTCCCAAATGGATCCATCTATTAGTAATCGCGTGTAAGTCCATAACTAACAACTTACGAATAGGAGGCTTTCAGTGGATAAAAGTAACTCATGCGTTTGTTTGTAAACAGTAACGTATGCAGTTCAGTACATTGTGTTCATATGTAAAACAGTTGCTAAGTATCTCACCCCAAAGTATAAAACAGTAAAAGTGGGGCTGTAAGACTCACCTGAGTCGAGCAGTGGTAAATAGCAAGTAGTAGTAAAGCAAGTAGGTTCTCCGAACCCGTAACCTCCTAGTGCCTAGACACGTAAGGTTAAGTAAGTAGATGTCTCGCAAGACCATCTAGGCTAGTTGTTCATTTATAACGCAATTTAGTGCAATTGTAATAGAAAGTATGTTCTATGATGTTTGTTAAGTCGTATGGTATAAGTATTTGAAGTTGTATAAGTTCGACACTTAGTGTAAAAAGAGTTGGAAATCTGCTGTTTTATGCGACACTTGTATGCGTCACTTACATGTTCTATGCGTCACTTGTGAAGTGTCGGGTATTGGTGTCAGTGTAAAGGTATGCGTCACTAAGATAGTGTCGTGTATCATATTTATGCGTCACTTAAGAAGTGACGGGTTCCGTAACATTGCGGCACTTAAGCAGTGTCGTATAAAAGAATGATTTTCAGAATTCGGGCGTCACTTAAGGAGTGACGTGCAATATAACGACACTAAAGAAGTGTCAGGTAAAATAGTATGGCGACACTAAGGGAGTGTCGTTAAGTAGTGTCGGTTAACATAGAGTGCGGCACTAGAGAAGTGCCGTTAAATAGTATGTGCGTCACTATGGAAGTGACGGTATGAGGTTCGTGTGACGTCATCAGTAGTAACCGGACGTCATTTGTTTCTACTGAAAGTTACGGGCTAATACTGATGATAGCGACACTTACGAAGTGTCGCATGTTTCTGCTGATAGTTATATGCTTGCGTCACTAAAGAAGTGACGATATATGTGTGATAGCGACACTTAAGTAGTGTCGCTATAGGGGCGACAGAGAGGCATAGCCCCTAGCACTGTTTTTGGCATTATAGCGACACTTAAGACTGTTCGACGGATTTCGAGCCAAAAACATGTTTTCGGGTTTCCTTTTGGTCCGACTCTTTTACCCAAACCTCATATGAACATATTAAGCCTATTTAAACCGTAAACTAGTAAAAATGATCAAAAACGAGAGATGTCGGGATTTGTCGGAAACTTACAAGGTGTCGGATTGAAAATCCGAAAAGATAGGAATGTAGATCGGGTAGTGGTGAACGTTTTTTTTTCCAAAGTGATGATGAGATCCGAGGTCGTTTAGTACGTTTATTTGTCGATTTTGTGAGGTTTTTGGAGGTGGTGGTGATTAGAGAAAAAGAAAAAGAGAGAGGAAGGAGAGAGAGTGAGTGGAAGAGGATGAAGAGAAAAGGAAAGGGAGGTGGGGGTTTTACCTCCACTTTTCAGTCCCCGCTCCCCGTGCGGTGTTCGTTTGCTCCGTCGTTTAACGTATAATAATTATTTTACATTTTAAATGGTAGGTTTTAAATACAAATAATTACGCGACATTTTTATTTAAATATTTTACAAATAAGTTTGAATACTTTTGTTTTTAAATCGTGTAAACTTTGATCGAGCGATACGAGATAATTACTAATTATTATAAAATAGCGTTTCGGTCATAATTGCGTTATTTTAGTTTATAAACATTTGTTCACCAACGTCCGTATTAACCGAATAGAATTTCATTCTATTTAAATTGCGTACGATTTAAGTCAAATCGCAAAGTTGTATATATTTAACAACATATAATCCGATACATAAATTAGCCTAACACAGAACTAATTACATGTATTAACAAGAAATTAGGCGCTAATACTAGCCCTAATTTGGCGGTTGTTACAGAGAGTATTTGATTTGAATTAGCTTTGGCTAATTCATTCCGCAATCAATACTCAGTGAGTTCTATGATTAATAAAATTCATAGTTTACCTATTCATTGCGTATTCTACTTTGATACTGTCATATCTATTTGTTACATACTCTGTTAGTGTTAAATCAATTAAAAACTGCTTAAATAACTTAAGTAAAATCAGAAATAGTTTTTAATTGTATTCAACCCCCCCTTCTACAATTAAACTTTACTTATTGAGATTTCAAATCACTTATCAATAGTGATTACGGGACTATCAATTGGTATCAGAGCAGAGTTGGTTTAATCTAATTAACCAGATCTGCAATGGAATCAGTAAAGTATAGTTGTGTTGACTCTGAGTATCAAAAGGGAAATAGTTCCACTACCAAACCTCCAGCGTTTGATCCCTCTAGGATTAAAACCTGGATGTCCCGGATGATGATGTTTCTTGATCTTGTTGATGATCGTCTTTGCAATATCATAACCAATGGTCCCCATATTCCAACCACTATTATTCCTGCTGTTGTAGCTACTGCTACCACTCCTGCCATACCAGAAATGGTTACACCTAAAAGAGATGAATAGTGGATGGATGAGGATAGACGATTGATTAGATTAGATAAGCAAGCTAAAATCTACATAGGCATGTCACTTCCTGATGAAGTGTTTGAATCAATCAGGCTTTGTAAAACTGCAAAAGATACGTGGGATACCCTTAGGAATATATATATTGGAACTCCTGATATTATTCGTTGCAGGGAAGTAAATCTCACTCGCCAGTATGAGCTATTTGCAATGGAACCCAACGAGTCACTATCTTCTACTTATACCAGATATCAGTCGCTGATGAACAAAATGGAAAAGGCTGGTATAGGAAAGGAGCAGAGATTTGTCGTTAAAAATTTTTTGGAATTATTACCAAGAAAAGTTTGGGGAACTATTGCTACCTGTACAAGACAGAGGAATGATTATACATTGTTGAATCTTACTCAAGTCTATGGTATTCTTCTCAACTGGGAGCAGTCCGAAAAGCAAGCTGATCAAAGTCAGCACATTCGTGCAACACTTGGAAGTCAAAAAGTATCGAATGTCCTTGTAGCTGAGCTTGAAGAAATTGATCAAAGGCAGAAATCAAAAGGTTCTAAGCTAAGCTCAAAGTCGCTGATATCTGGTGAAGAAGGTGAAGGAGCTGAAGAACAGTCAGAGTATGAATATGATGAGGGTCTAGAGAAGCTGGAAAGAGACATGGCAATGATGGTTGCAAATTTCAGAAGGAACACCAGATCAAAAAGATTCGCTGGTGCTCCATCATCTGATAATTTCAAATCAAAAGGTGAATGCTACAAGTGTGGTAAACCTGGTCACTTTGCAGCTGAGTATAGATCAAAGTATGTCAACCAAGTTCCTGAACCAATGCCAGACTCCAGAAATGACAAGTACAACAAGTACAAAGCAAAGTACAAGAAGCTGAAGGCAATGTCTAAATCTGGGAAAAAGAAAGGTAAAGGTTTTTTCGCTGAAATGGGTTCATTCAGTGACTCTGACTCATCCTCATCATCTGATGAAGAAGAAGCAATGATTTGTATAGATAAGGATTACTGTCTGATGGCTGATGATGCTGAATTTCATAAAGATATCAAAGAAGTCGCTCATAAATGTTCAGCATCTGGATGGGATCCTGAAACTATCTACAAAGGCATTCTTAGAGAAACTATCTGGTATCTGGACAGCGGGTGTTCTAGATATATGACCGGATGTAAGTCTCTTCTCAGTGACTACCAGGAGGAAAGAGGTCCTGATGTAATGTTTGGTGACAACAAAGTTGGCAAAACCAGGGGATATGGTGTTTTGACAAATGGGAATGTGATGTTCAAGAGATTTGCATATGTGGAGGGACTGAAGCACAATTTGTTGAGCATCAGTCAGTTCTGTGACTCCAAAAACAAGGTGCTGTTTGATCATGAAGCTGGTGTTGTTTACAATAAGAAGGGAAGTGATGTGCTGGCTGCCAACAGAAAGGGAAATACATATGTGGTCAATATGGACTCAGCTCAGTCAGGAACATGCTATTATTCCAGAACTGTTTCAGAAGAAAAATGGTTATGGCATAAGCGACTTTCTCATCTGAATCTAAAAGCTATCAACAAATTAAGCAAATGTAGTTTAGTCACTAGACTTTCAAAATTGTCCTATGATAAAGACAAGTTTTGTTCAGCATGTGAGAAAGGAAAGCATCATAGCTCATCCTTCAAAAGTAAACAGACATCATCAGTGACTGAATGTTTCTATCTACTCCATATGGATCTGTTTGGTCCAGTGAGTACTCCAAGTCTTGGTGGAAAGAAATACTGTTTGATAATTATAGATGAGTACTCCAGGTACACTTGGGTATTCTTTCTTAAGGCCAAAAGTGATGCTGCCAGCGAGATTATATCCTATATCAAGAAAATGGAGAACTTAAATGGTAGTTTGGTAAAACATTTAAGAAGTGATAATGGCACTGAATTTCGAAATATTGACCTTGAAACCTTCTGTGATTCAAAAGGTATTTCTCAAAGTTTTTCAGCTCCAAGAACACCCCAACAAAATGGGGTGGCAGAGAGGAGAAATAGGACCTTAATTAAATCTGCCAGGTCAATGCTAATTGATGCTGGTCTTAAGACCTATTTCTGGGCTGAAGCAGTGAGTACTGCCTGCTATACTCAGAATAGGTCACTGATTTTCAAACGACATAATAAGACAGCATATGAGGTGTTAAGAGGGAGAAAACCATAAGTTTTCTTCATGTTTTTGGAAGTACCTGTTACATTTTAAACAAAAGAGATCACTTAGGAAAGTTTGATCCAAAAGCTGATGAAGGAATATTTGTTGGTTACTCAATCATCTCTAAAGCTTTCAGAGTTTACAATAAAAGAAGAGAATGTATTGAGGAATCAATGGATGTTACTTTTGATGAATCATATGATGAGTCACTCACTGATCCAAAAGAATATGAAAATCTTGTTTTTAATAAAATGGATGGTGACTCATCAGATGAAAGAAAATCAAATGATAAAAAATATGAAAATTTCTCATTAGACTCTGATAGGGAAGATAATGTTCCTGAAATCTATTCTAGATCTACTTCAGCTGAAAAGAATTCAAGGACATCATCTTTACCTACTGATGTCCCATCATCATCAACTCACTGTCCAAACCTAAACTCTCATAACAACAATACTCATGTTTTTTATGCTGATCTGTCACATGAACCATCACCAGATAAGACAGTCACTGCTGAACCTCAGCGAATGACTAAGTGGACAAAGCATATTGATAATCAATTGATTATTGGTAATCCACAATCCAGGGTTCAGACAAGATCAACAACTGCTAACTTTTGTTTGTTTGTAAGTTTTGTATCACTGATGGAACCAAAGAAGGTTGATGAAGCACTCACTGATCATCACTGGATAGCTGCCATGCAAGAAGAGCTATCTCATTTTGAAAGAAATAAAGTTTCGAAGCTTGTATCTCAACCTGCTGGTTAATCATTAATTGGAACACGATGGGTGTTCAGAAATAAAATGGATGCTGATGGTGTGGTAACAAGAAACAAGGCTAGACTGGTTGCACAAGGTTACTGTCAGCAAGAAGGCATTGACTATGACGAAACCTTTGCACCAGTGGCTAGGCTTGAAGCAATCAGGCTGTTTCTAGCCTATGCAGCTCGCAAGAAATTCAAAGTATATCAGATGGATATGAAAAGTGCCTTTTTAAATGGCAAGCTGCAGGAAGAAGTGTATATCAAGCAACCACCTGGATTCATTGATCCAAAACATCCTGGTTATGTTTACAAACTTGATAAAGCACTGTATGGACTAAAACAGGCTCCCAGAGCTTGGTATGACACTCTCTCTGTCTACCTGATAAAATGTGGCTACGTCAGAGGTAAAATTGACAGCACATTATTTATCAAAAGTGATAAGAGAGATGTCATATTAGTCCAGATCTATGTTGATGATATCATCTTCGGGTCTACTAACAGTGACATGTGCAAGGAAGTCTCTGATCTCATGACCAAAAGTTATGAGATGAGCATGATGGGTGAATTAACATTTTTCCTTAGTCTGCAAATAAAACAAACCAAAACTGGAATTTTTATAATTTAAGGAAAATATGTTAAAGATCTGTTAAAGAAATTTAAATTTGCTAATTGCTCATCCCTTGCTACACCCATGTCACCTGCAGTAAAGCTACATGCTGATCCTGATGGTAAATCTGTAAACATCACTGCTTACAGAGGTATGATTGGGTCACTATTGTATCTAACTGCAAGTAGACCAGACATTATGTTTGCTACATGTCTCTGTGCTAGGTATCAAGCTGATCCAAAGGAATCACATTTGCTTGCTGTCAAAAGAATATTCAGATATTTGAAGGGTACATCAAATCTTGGTCTCTGGTACCCATCAGGTTCTGATTTCTCGCTGAAAGGATATTATGATTCTGATCACGCTGGATGCAAGCTGGATAGAAAGAGCACTTCTGGTAGCTGTCAGTTTCTTAGAGAAAAGCTTGTAAGCTGGTCTAGCAAGAAATAAAATTCAGTTTCAACCTCAACTGCTGAAGCTGAATATGTTGCTGCTAGTGCTTGTACAGCTCAAATTCTCTGGATGAGAAATCAGCTCGCTGACTATGGATTTGACTTCAAAGAAATTCCAATCTATTGTGATAGTCAAAGTGCCATAGCTATTGCAAACAATTCAGTGATGCACTCAAGGACAAAGCACGTTGATGTACGATATCATTTCATCAGGGATCATGTGATGAAAGGTGATATTGAAGTTCATTTCATTCTAACTGATTACCAACTCGCTGATTTGTTTATAAAACCTTTGGATGAGAAAAGATTTAATTTTCTTATCAGCGAGCTTGGTATGTTAAACTTCAATGAATAAATAAACTCTTTGAGTTTATTTATTTATTGTTGTTTAAATTTATAAATGCTTTAAATAAAATGTCTTTGTAAAATATAATTTCAGTTGACCATACACACTGAAGTTTTAATCACTGAAGTTTTAATCTTTACTTAAAGATTAATACCTAGCTTACTATGATCATCTAATGTTATATTTTTCTAAAGACTCATGAATATTTTCTTATGTCTTAATGTTAGGTTTGTAGCATTGTTCTATGGTATTTCTAAGCGATCTAGTTAGTATTCTAAGTTGTAACTAGATCAGTGAGGTGTAATATAGAATTATGTTATACATTTAATATAGGACATAATTTATATTCATGTTCTTTTTTATAATTAAAAAAAAAAGAGAAAAGAAAAACTTACAATGTAACAATAGTGAGTTGATAAGTTAAATTTATATCAAAACTATAACTGTGTCACAATGACTCAATCAGTATTCTAAGTTGTGATTAAGTCAGTGAGACATAGTCTCAGCAAGATAAACGATTAAATTTATTATCTTATAGTTGTTATATTTCTTTTGGGGGGTAAATCAAGTAATTGATTATATATCTTCAGTAACTCTTTCTCTCACTGAAGATATCATTTAATGGTGCTATTAAATTTACAAATATCATTTGAAATAAACGGTTTATGGTGTAACGGAAAAGTCGCATTGTCTGACACTCTCTCTTATGTCAGTGTACTTTTCCGGCACACCTCTCCCATCACCATTAATACCACCAGGTTCCACAATCATCACCCCTATCCCACTACCACTCACCACCACCATTGTCCACGATGATCCATTCTCCACCACATGATTATCAGGAAGCGTATGATATAAACCAATGCTTTAAATCTCATTTGAGATTTACACCTTCTTGATTCTCATTAAAAACACTCTGGTTTTGATAAATCCTAAAAGAGAAAGCAAGAATCTTCAAATAATCTTTCTCAACGGCAAGATCAAAATTTTCAAAAATACATACATCCCCACTACAGAGAATAAAGCTTTTCTACCCTCTGTAGTGAGCAAGGATCTTGTCATTACAGCTCCCAGATCAAAATTATTTGGGAACTATAACTTAATAAAAAACAGAGCATGCGGAGAAACTAAACTTTTTGAATAAACCACTTTATTCTCCCTGTTCTTGCGTTATCACCTGGAGAGATGAACCCAGAATGGCTCAATGAGTTCTGGTCTATCTATATTCACTCGATAGTTCAAGTGGTTTCATATCTTCAGGGTTTTATTGATAACAGGTATCAAAAGATAACCGTCACTGTACATAACACTTATGTTCCACTGCCTGACAGAAATGACGCCAAAGGAGGCTTAGTCAATCTCACTGGGATTGACTGTAAATACTCTGTCAAAAGCAGTGGTAATCACAAGTGTGCCTCTATACAATCATCCGTTGCTGCCACCAAATCGACTACGTCACTGACAACACCCCCAGTGATTATTTCTGGTCAACCACCACTACAAAACACATCAACTGCTCTCAAAAGAAAATCCAAATTAGGGTTCTTGACATTAACGGATCAGGGACATAGCAAAAAGAAGACATCCAAGGATGCCAAGGGTGAAGCGGAGGCTGAACGTTCACTCCCTGTGGGCACCCTTGCTGACCCCAAGCCTTCAACTGCTTCACTGAACTCCCGAAAGTCCAGTGACTCTAAAAAGGGACAACTGCAGACAGCTACAATAGCTCAAACTGTTGTTAGCAGTGATTTGGGTGCATCCCACACCCTCATATCGAGTCTAACCATCAGCTACTTGTCATTCTCACAAAATGATGACATTTCATCAAAAAGGCTAGTGATATCAGTGGGTGATAACACACTCATTGCTGATACCACATCATTGGCTACAGACCCGGGCCAACTCTCATCTATCACTGCACCAACTGTCAATATCTCTCCACAGACACATGGAGAGATACTGGTTGACCCTTCTGTTTCCAATGATCCGTCAGCTAGAACATAAGCTGGTGATGACGAGGAAGCCAAACCCGTAGCAAAATACATCACTCATACTCAAAACGTTCAAAAGTCAGTCACAACATTTCATGCTAACATCAAGGGGGAGAAATCTGATGACTTTGATGATTATGATGAAAGTAATGATGCTAACATCAAGGGGGAGAAAGTGATGATGGGAGAAAGTGATGATGTTACCAGAAAATGCTGATCAGAAAAACTTGGATGTAGAAACCACTAGAAACATGTTCATTGTGGTTCTAGGTCACTCTTTAGGTCCTGGTTTGCATTATCCAAGTCAAACAATGCCTGAGCAACAGACTCATCTAACTCAGTAGTAATCTTCTCTGAATGTGTAGTAAGTTTCAAGATAACTTCTGTTATCAAAGGTAATCTGATCGCTGAAGATAGTAGGTTTGATATGTCAAGAGTCACTACAACTTATCAAAGGTAATCTGATCGCTGAAGATAGTAGATTTGATATGTCAAGAGTCACTACAACTTATCAAAGGTAATCTGATCGCTGAAGATAGTAAATTTGATATGTCAAGAGTCACTACAATTCAAAATCACCGAAGTTACACCAGCTGTTGATCTGCAGCTACTCAGACCAGAAGATACTGTCATACGTGGTGAAATTTTATAACATACTAGATTTATTGTAACTAAAAATCACTTGTAATATTTATATTTTGCAGTTCAATAATATCTGATCTTTTGAGAAAACCAAAATGCAAAACTCAGATCATGTTAAAAGAATCCAAAAAGAAAAATGAATGGATCACAAGTATATGTCACTGAATGTTTAAAATCTTAAACACTGACTATAAACTTTATCAGCAACGAGTTTGTCTAGGGAGCTTTGATTACAATCATTTAGGGGGAGATTGTTGAGTCACTGGTCGCGGACCATGATAAGTCACTGGTCGCTGACCAACTCAATAATATACAACTCGATGAAGAAATGATCAATGTCAAAGCTGCTGTTGCCGAAGACTAGTACTCACTGGTCGCCACTCATTCTACTTCGGGATTTAACATGCTTAGGAAGATTAAAACTCAACTTTGTGTGTCGCTGGTACAAGCAGCGAGAGTTTTGTATCTTCATATTGAATAAGGCAAAAGTCACTGCCCGAATAACAGCTAGTCACTGAAGAACAATATTTCAAGTCATTCTACAAGAGCATGCTAGCTCGCAGTGAGTGATGAGAGTTACTGCATCTTCATTGACTATTCAATAAAGCCTCTTTAAACTACAAGTACAAAGGTTCTGTACTTATATACATCAGCAAGAGTTTCTCGTACTTGAAGAATGTTTAAAGGATTACGTGGCAGCAAGTGATTGGTTTTATGAAGACGAGATATTTGCGGTAACAGAATTGGGACCCGCAGAATGTCGGTTCATCAGAGATCAAGCCAATCAAACAGCGACACGTGTCATTCCAAGATCCTATTTTATAGGAGATATTTTAGGAACCCTTGTAGTATATATAGTTCAGCATATTGTAATTTAGAGGCTAGTTGTCCATACGTATTATTCATTTGTGTGTTAGTGAATATAGTTTGTCTAAGTACGTATTGTCACTCAGCGAGAAAAATAATTAGCGTGTTTGTCCACTACTGTTTATCTCGTTTGTAATAGTTAGCTAGAGAGTATTTGATTTGAATAAGCTTTGGCTAATTCATTCCGCAATCAATACTCAGTGAGTTCTATGATTAATAAAATTCACAGTTTAGCTATTCATTGCGTATTCTACTTTGATACTGTCATATCTATTTGTTACATACTCTGTTAGTGTTAAATCAATTAAAAACTGCTTAAATAACTTAAGTAAAATCAGAAATAGTTTTTAATTGTATTCAACCCCCTCTTCTACAATTAAACTTTACTTATTGAGATTTCAAATCACTTATCAATAGTGATTACAAGACTATCAATTTTCTCAAACTCATCACAACTGATGAGTTTGAAAAACCATTTCCATTTTCATTTCACGAATGGAAGGTGAAAAATACAACACTAAATTGATTTATACATCAAAGTTATGTTATTGTATACTTGTACTGTCAGCTTTAAGTGTTATACAGTGTGTTTTATGAATCAATTTGGATGTTGTATTTATCACCTCCCTTTCACGAATATATAAAACTTATACTCTTTCAATTAATGTTTTTATGTGTACTAGTTTAAAGACCCGCAAAATTTGCGGGGCCATTATGGTCATTCAACATCACTTATTGAAAAAATTTAACGAAAGTTAGACGGAAGGACAAAAATTGCAGCAAACGAAAAATAATTTTAAGGACAAAATCGGCTAAAATACAAGACCAGATGGACAATAATTGAAAATTTCTCTAAAGCAAAAAAATAAGAAAAGGTCAAAGGTTTATTAATGGTTACATAAATTAGAGGAAGAATTGATTAGTCTTTTTCGCATATAAAATTAAGAATAAGTATGTCATGATTTTGATCAATGGTTAGATGATTAAAGATGATCTTTCATCCAAGGGTTGTGGCTCTTTTATGGTTTTTCTTATATACAATATAATAGAATAATAGATTACTAGTATTTAATAATTATAATAATTAATACAAATATTTAGTGCAAACACATTAAAAAAATACTCCCTCCGTTCCAAAATAATTGTTACCCAATTAAAAATACGCAGTTTAATAAAAACATAATCATTACTACTTTCTTTTTCTTACTTTTTGCAGAATGACAGTATTATCCTAACCAATTAGTTACCGTTTCTTTAAAAGTTTGTAACATAATTTCAATTAATATTAATATGGTAATCACGATCAAACTTCGTTATCTATTTTTGGAAGTGAACAATTAATTTAGGACGGCCATAAAAAGAAAAATAGACTATAATTATGGGACGGAATGAGTATTTCTTATGGTACAAATATTATCAAAAGATTCTAATTTTTATATACTAGTTTAGGACCTGTGAAATTCGCGAAATCGTCAATGAAAAATATTTAAGTACCCGTATCCATAGCTGTATATTTGTTATTATTATTTTGAGTTTTATATACTATATATATATATAAAAAATTTATATATAATAAGATAATGCACATATCAACTGATGAACTTTATACCATACACTATTATATTTGGATTTTCATGATTATTACATTTTAATTTTATAGGATACGAGTACATGAAATTGTTCGTTATCAATAAAAGGAAAAATAGAGGATTTATATTGTAAATATTGAAGGGTGTATATTGTAAATATAGAAGGGTATATTAGTCTTTTAGTCACATAAAAGTAGGATTAATTATGTCATTAAATAAATTAAGGATTATATCTTAGTTGTTGATCTCCATCTAATAGTCCTTATTCTCTAAAGATTTTTCTTTTAATATATAATATAAAATTTTAAGATAAGATAGAAGATAGATTAAAATAAAGTATATAAATTATTTAGTTTATTTTCCCATTTAGTTTTAAATATGAAAATTTTGGGAAGTACGGTGCCATAGGTACGGCTGCTTATACTACCACATCACATGCATGTCCCACTAGGCTACAAATCCGCATGCCGTACGGAAAATAGTCACAACATTTATAAATACATATAATAACGTTTGTATAATTTTATTTATTTTATTATTACAATAAAAACAAAATTCCATCATTTTATATTATTAAAATTAACTACTACGAGTAGTTATCCTTAATTTAAATATAGAGTTGATAACCTTCGTTACCAAAATCAATCAATGCTAGTGATGGATAGTGTCAAGAGGTGTAAATGAGACGAGACAACTCGTTAGTTACTCAAGATCAACTCGAAAAATACTCGAAATCGACTCGAAACAAGTCGAGCTCGAGCTCGAACTACTCGAGTAGAATTTCGAGTCGAGCTCGAGTAGTTAATACTCGGCTCGATAGGCTCGCGAGCTTAATCGAGCTTGCACTATTTTACATTTTTACCCTCCATTTATATGTATATTTTACCATTTTACCGGATTACTTAATAAACTCCGAGTCGAGTCGAGCTTGAAAGCATCGAGTCGAGTCGAGTCAAGCTTGAAGGTGTCGAGTTCAAAAATATAATAATTGATAATCGAGTCGAGTCAAACTCGAAAGTATCGATCGATACATTAGTCGAATCGAGCTCTAGCTTAAAAAAACAAGCTCGATCGAGCTCGAGTCGAGTTTCGAGCTTCAAGTTTTCTAATCGAGTCGAGCTCGATCTTGGGACTGTGTCGGCTCAACTCGACTCGATTACACCCTTAATTCGACTCGATTACACCCTTAATAGTGTGGCAACTAAAATAGTTTAAGCCATATCGAAAAATAAAAAAAAATAGTATTACTAATATCATAACTTATGATAGTTCAAATAATGTTCAACGAGTGTTTAACGTAATCACAATATGAGTTTTAAACTCTCGAATTCATTCTAATTAATTTAGATTAACGAATTCTTCAAATTCAATTCCACTTATAGTTCTTGTAAGTTTCAGCCAATATTTGTTATATATTGTTTAGAACTAGTAAATCGAGCTAAGACCATCTTAAATGAAAAGGTTTAATAAAAATTGTACAAAAACCATTTTCCAAATGCTACAGTATATATTATTATTAATCAAATTCCTCATACTTTCAATTAATAATATATTTAATTCATATTGTATTCAAGTGTAATTAAAAAGCTCTTAGGCATATCAGCCCGCGGGCTATTATTCTTTGTTACGCTTCTTGACATTAAATTTTTTTCAAAGAAAAAACGTCATAACAATCTGTTTCGATCAATTTTGTCAATTTATTACGTATGTACTCCAACTAGTCATAAACGGACTACAAAATTCAATAATCTGATATCCTACGTTGAAAACAATTTTTTTATGCCATGCCTTTTTTTTAAAAGTCGATCGAATAATCCAAGCTACCTTACGTAATTGACATTTAATAGTCAAAGCATATTAACATCATGTTTCAACTACCACATTACCGTACGGTCGTTCTACAAAACATTACAATTAGATCATACAAGTATAAAATTAAAAATCATGAGTAATTATGACTATTAGACCATTCCCTTTCGAATGGTGATTTGTAAACCACTAAAATCTAGTCATACATCATTAATATGCATCACACTGGTGTACCTTACGTAATTGACATTTAATAGTCAAAGGATATTAACATCATGTTTCAACTACCACATTACCGTACGGTCCTACTACAAAACATTACAATTAGATCATATAAAATTAAAAATCACGAGTAATTATGACTATTAGACCATTCCCTTTCAAATGGTGATTTGTAAACCACTAAAATCTAGTCATACATCATTAATATGCATCACACTTGTGTACTGTATAACATTTTAAAATATAATTAGTGTTATATCACTAAGTTTTATTGGTGTAACAAATTACTACATTCCCCTCTCTTTTTATTCCACTTTGGTACCTTGTACCTTTTTTATTTCTCCCATTAATCAATTTTAGGGTATGTTTGGTAAAACTAGCTTGTAGCTGGAACTGAAAGTTTATAGCTGGAGCTTATTTTTTAAACTTGAAGCTGGATCTTATTGTTTTATAAGTGTTTGGCAAACTAGCTGGTGTTTAAAGATGTAAATTGACATAAATGGACATGAAAAATATATGACAAATAAATTATAAGGGGTATTTGAATAATTTCTCATTTCATAAGTTATAAACTTATTTTAAAAGCTGCTTCTAATAGCTTACTTTTCTAGAACTTATTTTTTCAATAAGATCTTAAATTATTGTTAACTAAACAATGGTAGAAACTTCAGCCTATGAAAAAAAACAAGCTTAAACTCTCATAAACTTCTATAAGCTAATATGCCAAATACATTCTTAGATTGAAATTTCCAATTTTCTTATTTGGTTGCCGATTTGTGTGTATACCTTCGAGTTTTTACTTTTTATAGTACATAGAATCTCTTTGTATTCGATTGTTTGAACGTTTTATTTAAATGGATCCAATTTTTTTTGTAACCACTTAAAAATTACCCGTATATTGTAAAATATTTATATATTTATAATACTATTTGACATGCAGGATTTTTACTTTTTAGTCATGTTGGTGAAAAGGGAAAAATATATATAATGATTTTGTTATATTAATAGTTTAATTTAATTTAATTCAATTATTAAAATTGATCGTTTATCAAGTCAACCACTCAACCTGGCTACATGATATTATAAGTGTTAAAGCCCCGTGACAATGCAGGGGACTAAACTAAAATTGTATTAGTTTTAAAGTTTTATTTTTAATTTTTTAATTAAATAAATTAGTATATATGTTAGTGTATTGAATGTAAAGTGTTGTATTTCATATATGTATAACTTTGAGACCCGAGACAACGCGAACGACTAAATTAAAATTGTTACGGATATTTAAATGAATATGAGTGTATACATTGTTGTAGATTGAAATTGTCATATATATAAAAAAAATGCATACATCATATCTTCCAATTTTTTCGGACTTTTGGAATTTTGAACAACCAGTTGTTTTTTATATGAGGGATGTTCAACTACACTTAAATTTTGGGATGAACAATTTTTTAAAAGATGTTGAGATCTTTATATATCCATTGATATGGAATACATAGAGAATAATTTATCATATATAGAGGGTTAGAAATTAAGAATTATATATTAAATAAATATTTGAATGAAATACATTTTTATTTTAGATAGCATTGATTTTACTTAAATTGATGAAAGAAATTCGTTAATATCAAGAATATTTCGTGAAAGTTGTGTAAGTTTTTATTTTTTATATTATTTTATTTAATATTATTATTAAAAGATTTTTTTAGTATATTTAATAATATTTAATATTTAAAGGGGGAATTGAACAAAAGGTAACAAAATTTCAATCAACTTTTTAATTAAAATTTTGATGATACCACAAAGTGTTTCCTATATTATATTTAAAAAGATGGAGAAATAAATAATTCGGCTATAATAATCTATTATATTAATAATTATATTTATATTATTATCTATTATTATAATTATAATTAGATTTTTTTTTTTGAAAAAAAAAAAACTATGAAAACATAATCTTTTCACGAAAACAAATCCGAGATATTCAAATTGTTGAGGATATGCTCATTCTGTTCATTAATATATTTTAATATATAATTATAAATTATAATCTATTTATATATTTAATATAATAATTTAATACAAATAAATTGACTAAATCCATAATAAACATTATATATAAGATATTAATTAATTAGAGGGGGACAAATTTTTTGATTTAATTAATTATTTAGTATTTATTAAATATATCGCTTCTAAATTGATTAGATAACATATAATTTAATGATAAATATAAGTAGGGGGTTAGGTGTAACTATTATCAAATAAATCTACATCATTGGATCGATTTGGGAAAAATCAATTAAGGGTTGAAATTGCCCCAACTATTTTGTTTAGTTTATAGATGTCTAGATAGATAGATATTTATATTTATATTGATGATAGATGATTAGATATCGTTTTAATCAATCAACTAATCAGGTTTTGTGAATACCCATTTATATATTTGGAATAATAAAAGCCCACTTATTGTATAACGACTGAGGCCCAACAATTGAATAAGTTTTGAGTTTTATGAAATGTTTTAAGTCCATATGTCCACATGTCTAATATAGAATTTACCATTGAATCGGGTTTTAATAATTGAAAAAACTTTTTAAAAAATAAGGGTGTGTTCAGATTAAGAGATTTGGTGAGCGGGAATGGGGATGGGAATGAAAATAAAAATGTGTTTGTTTAAGGGGTGTGAGATTCAAAAAGTGATAATCAAACCCACAAAATGAAGGTTATTTCAGACTTGACCTGAGTAATGTGATGGGTTTAGAAATGATTTTCATTCTCATTTCATACCAATTTTAATCACATACCCATAGTGATTCACTTAAACAAATCAAATGCACTCTAAGTGGATAAGCTCCGGTGTTAGATTTAATAATTAAGTATCTTGTATCATTATTAATCTTGCTGATAATAAATGGGAATTGGGTCGGATTTTGAAAGCATCCGACTTCCGACTACAATGAGGATTCCAAGTAAGATCTTCGATGAGGAACGTATCAGGTTAAAAAAGTTGTTCTGATTAATTGGTTTCAATACGTACGTTGTTCTCTCTGTCCCTCAAACTCGCCCCTATATTGATTGCGTTCAATACATGCATGGTAACTCGGCAGTTTTTTTTCCTTTCAAATATCTATATAGATGCTCTTAGTAAACGTATGTGGTTGACATCCGTGAGCTGACTCCCATCCGAAGCATGTCTACTACTAGAAATCATTATAAACGTAATTGATGTTAGTAAATGGTCATCCAAATAGTTGAATATAGAAGCAACGCTATTTTATTGTGAAAAAACTGTCATATGTAGTCGAAGCCCGCTTGTTACAATGATATGACGTCCTTGCAACAATATTACTATTGGCTAGGTTAACATTACGTACACAATGAACTAACGGAGTATGGTTAGAGTTAGTAACTTATGCAATGCCACAAACTTATATATTATTGTACGTAGTTTTTGTAACACCCCAAGTTCATGTTTCAGGTTTTAAAATCGTACGCGGAAATATTTTTATTACGAAATATTATTATGTAGATAACGAGATATAGTGAAAAACGTAAACGGTTTTACCAGTTCCAGACTGTAAAATATAAAGGGATTTAATTATAAACACAGATAAATACGTGGGTGGCCTGTAGTTATCTTATTTTGTTCTAAAACCTTCCTGAGACATCACAGAGACTTGAGAAAATCGTAGGAGCTTATGAATTTCACCAAATCATCAAACTAATTCATGAATAAAGATTTCTAGAGTTTAATTCTTCATCCTTTTCATCATCCTTAAGCTTTGTAAGTGAATTTCTCCATGGTTTTAACCTAGCTTTTGAGTTTCATGGGGTTTTAAGAAATTAAAAGTTTTAAATATGAAATTAGGGTTTTAATTTGATGAAACTAGTGTTAATTAGTGTTTTTATGATTGATTAGTGATGTATAAGCATATATGTGTTCATTATTAACAAACATTCAAGTGGAAAGTGGGTAATTTGAATTATGTAGTTAAAAATCAAAGTGGGGTTTTGATAGAACTTTATGAACTAGTGATTATGATATGAACTTAGTGTTTAATATGTTTAGTTGAAGTTAGTAAAGCTTATTAGTGAATGAATTAGTGTTAAAATGAGTTAAAGATTAAGAAATAGGTGATATGTTCATAAGAGTTATGTTAAATACTTGTAGAAATAGAGTTAAATCATGAACTAGTGTTAGTGAAATATGATTACGATAATAGAACATGAAATTAGTAGGAAAGTGATGATTGTTAGTGTCTAAGTGTTGTTATGATGATATGTATGATTATGTAGGTGTTAAGAGACGTGGAGACTTATGATGATCAATATGGTGAAATCGTCTAAGGGATTGTGGTGAGTGATACGGGGGTTAAACAGGTGATGTGATTGTGTAGTACCGTATAGCTTGCGGGCTAGAGGTTTACACAATCAAAGAATAAGTTATTTGTTATGTTTATTTAATTGTGTTTATTGCTTAAATTAGCTGTTGTGTTAAATTTCTTAATTGTGCTTAATTGTTATGTGTTTAATTGTTCCTTGGTAAGAAAAGTAGTGATTCCTCTTTAGCTTGATGTTAGCCAAGTAATGAGTAAGTCACTAGCTTAAAGGTAAAGGAAAAGAATTGGTGATGAATAATATATGATTCGATTGTGTTGGATCCGGATTGCTTCCGAGCAAGAGGCTACACAATCGGGTGGAAGATGATTTGTTGATATATGTGGATTAAATAGTGATTATGTGGTGAACCGTGTATGAATTGATTGTATGTGTTTTCGGATAGCTTCCGAGCTAGAGGATCATACAATCAAGTGAGAGTTGCTTATTATATGTTTTGTTTCTTTTATGTATTTAAGATTATGTTAAAAGATGTGTTGATTAGTGTTTTGATTGTTGATGGTTAAGTTATGTGATATGATTATGTGTAAAGATTCAGTGGTGATTAGAGAGTTAACTGCGGTTAACACAGTGTTTAGTGTTCAGTGTTTAGGGCCCAGTGATTTTGTGTTTATGTATTGTGTTGATATGTGTTATGTGTTAAGTGTTATGTGTATTGCTTGTTTGATTGCCTGTGTACTCACTAAGCAGTTGTGCTTACCCGTTTTAGTGTTTATGTTATAGGTTGATGTTTGGCTAGCGACATGTGGATAGAAGGGTTATGAGAAGCTAGTGACATGGATATGGAGCATTCTTACGGTTAGAATATGCTTCTTTCTTTTGAATTGTTGTTTTGATGCCCAATTGTGTAAATCGCCCAAACAAAGAGTTTTCGAATTAAATATGTTGGTCAATATATAGTAGTTGAATTTGAAAGTCAAACTGAAATATGGTGTCTAGTGTATGTGGTTATCAAGTGTATGAAGTCATATGATTGGTTTGGTTTGGGTCAAAGTGGTGAAAAGTGATTAGTGTCGAATGTGATTGGTTGGTCAAATGTGAAGTTGACATATAGTCAACAGAGTTATAATGGTCAAACATATGTGGTATTGGGTAGAGTTGTGGTTGTACATGGTTATTTGGTTAAACGGGTTGAAAGTGTCAAAACGGGTCAAAAGAGTTAAATCAGGTTAGAATGTACTTATGTGGGTTTGGTCAATGGTGTTAGACTTATTTTGGTATGTTGAAAATGTGTGCAAAAAGTTAGAGTCAAAATGTTTATGGTTTGTGAATTGGGTTGTAGTCAAAAAGTGGTTAAAATGGTCGAAAAGAGGTTATACGTCCGTTTTCTCGTAAAACGTGTATTTTGGAAAATTGTAAAAAGGGAAAGTTTCGTATTGTCATTTTGGAGGTGCATGCAAATTTTCAGGGTCTAACTCCTTACGGTTTAGGAGTTATGCGTGTTTGAATTTGGTCAAAAATTTGAGTTTGTTACCACTAGAACAGACTTGTTCTAGTCTAAAACAAGCTTGATCTAGCTAAAACAAGGTTGTTTTACCTACCTGTACTACATGGTTGGTAATTTGCACACCCCGTTGTTTTGTTTTGGGTCAAAATGTAAAGATGAGAATACGGTATCAAATACGAGATGTGGGACCAATAGAGAGTGCTTTTATAGTATGTATAAAAAAAATGGTTCTGTTTTCAGGGCGTTTCAGTTTTGTTAAAAAAATGGCCGATTTAAAGAATAACTAGTTGAATGACCCGTGACAATGCGGGCTACGAAATTTGACTTTATATATTTTGCGATTAAGTGTTTGAAGTTTTTAAAATAAAAGTATGGATTTTCTAATAATAGCCCTAAGGGCTGTATTTAAAAGAAATTTTGTGCATAAATGATGGTGCATTAAGGTCAGTGGGATGGTTATTCTAAAGTTAGTGGGGTGGTTATCAGCATGGTACAACAAAATGATACGTGTCCGAATATCTTAAAAACAGCCCTTAGGGCTATCGTTATAAAAATCCTAAAAGTATGTACACTACTAGAAAACTGAGCATCAGCGACGGCAGAAAACATTGGAAATCTGTCGGAAATGGCCTTCAGCGACGGATTTCTGACAAAAACATTTCGTCCGAAAACACCTCGTTGGTAATTTATTCGATGAAATTTTCCAATGGAAATGCTATAATTCCCACAAATATTTCCGTTGGAAATTCGTTGCTCGAAAGATTAAAAAAACTTGAAAAAAGGGAAAAATTGGTACTTTAGCAACCAAATAATTCGTCGGAAATCTGTAGCAAATGTATGACATAAAGTGACGCATTTCCAACGGAAAAAAACATCCAAACTAGTTAATAAGTATTGGTTGAATAGCAAGGGATTTGCAAGGTAAAATTCATCGGAAATCTTTCCTGTAATTAAAAACCTATATTTTATTTATTGATATATTGCTGCAATTTTTTATACAAAATCATACCTAAAAATAATAGTTGAAAGATTCTAAATTTGCAATATATATTGCATTCGATGGATTCAAATTATACAAAATAATTGCACATGACAAATTACAACCCAAACCATCGAAAGTATTCAAAATATCTAATAATTAAAAGTATTCATAGCATTCGATCATTAATAGTATTCAAAATATCGAATGTTGTAAACAACCCACGTGTATATCAATACTAGCTGGGTGGTGGAAATTGTGTTGCCGAGTGAACATCTCGTTGAACTCTTTTACTTTCTCTTCCATATCTACCCTTAAAGTGCGTTGTCGTTCAACCTCCGCCTCTATTATCTACATGTTAGCAAGCATCTTCTTTTCCCTTTCGGCAGCACCTTTTTTCCTCTCCTCTGCTAATCTATCCCGCTCCTCTGCTAACTTATCCCGTTCCTCTAATTTAGTTTTCAAAGTTTCCACCTGCACATAAAAAAAATGAAAAGATGGAATAAAAACAGCAGAAGCTTAAATATTATTCAACACCTCATTGATATTAATGGGTCATAAAGTCTAATGGGTATCTAAAATATTGAATAAAGTGACCATACAATAGCAGCAACATTGCTGTGATTCAAACTGAAGTGGACTTAAGAGTCAGTTACGAGCTACTTACAGAAAATAATCAACTTATAATGGCGTGTTTAGGTCGGCCAGGAGAAGTAACAAAGAGAAACATACTAAATTAACAATATATACAACAAGAATCAGCAACTTACGAGTATTTGTTTACAGGGAACAGAAAATATAGATATAACATAACATTGGGGGTCATAATGGTTTATAATAATGGGTCTAAATAATAGGTATTTGGTTGTCATGTGTTTTAACAGATCTTATATCACACCCCGCTAAAGCGGAAACACGAGATGTAACAGCACAATGGTTCCATAGCACAAGGTTCAACTAATGACTTCAACATTCATAAGGGTAAACGTAGCTTCTTTCCACAACTAGTGATCGTTTCCTGAAAAGCATGTAAAATGAGGGTCAACTACAAAAATATAGTTGGTGAGTTCACAGGTTTTAGAATAAGTGCGAATGCCATCTAAAAGTTATCAAAACCACATTTGAAAGATTTACGTTGCTACGCAAATAGTTGTTTATACGCAAATTAGAATTCATTTAAGAACGACATGTATAGCTTGAGTCCACAACCAAACCTACTGGCCCGAGAACAACGCCCCAAAGACATGTCCTATCGCGAACATTTAGAGTTGGTGGTATGCACTCACATGCACGAGAGAATGGGAAGGTGGCCTCCTTCCAAATAGTACTATTCATATCAACCATCGGCTCAATAATGAGTTAATAGGTTGTGTAACAGAAACCGGGGACTTAAGATGCGATAGAGTCACAAGCACATACAATAAGAGCGTATAAATAGTATATGTACACACAGAAAACATTTTTAGCACAAAAGATAGCATGTGTACATTTCCAGAACAGTTTTTAGTATCAAAATAATAAACGTTCAATCCTGAACAGTTTGATAGTAAGATATAGTTTGTGTACAAGTTCAAGAACAGTTTCAATAAACAAGATCAGTTTCTCAGAAAAATACAGATTGTGTACCTCTTTCAAGAACAATTTTACTAAGTTACACATTAAAGAACAACTTTACTAAGAGTACACATTAAAGAACCATTTTACTAAGATATAGTTTGTGTACTAGTTCGAGAACAGTTTCAGTAAACAAGATCAGTTTCGCAGAAAAATACAGATTGTGTACCTCTTTCAAGTACAGTTTTACTAAGAGTATGCATTAAAGAGCAATTTAGCAAACAATTGGTCATGCTTTTCACCCCAAAAAGTTTATGAAAACAGTAGAAAATGGGGCTGTGAATACTCACCTGAGTTTGGCAAGCAAATATAGCAATTAGCAAGTATGTGTGTTCCAAATGCACCCTTCTAGCGCCCTAAACGCATAAGGTCGCGTGTAAGTGGGGGTTAATGTTTACTTATGCTAGTTGTTCACTCAAATAGTATGTCCATATATATTTTGTTTTAGAAAATGATGTGACTCAAATAGTCATGTTTTTAAGGGCAATATTCCGCACTTTTTGGACGTATCTTTAGTGAAAACATTCCAAAATGATCATTATTTACTAAAATTCACTAAAGTGGTCTAAATATTGGCGTTGCTGCAAAAATCACCTAAAACGTCCAAATAACAAGCAAATCAGGGCGAATAAACGTGCACAAAATCCTCCGGCCTCATTTACCTTATATAGATCACATTCTAACTTCGTCATATAATAAAACAGGTAAAATCGAGACGGGAAAATCAAGAATCATGCAAATCGGATAAAGAACGGAGAAGACTGAGCAGTATCAGACCCTATAAAGTCATTTCGGCTATGCTTGCACTATACACATCCAATTTCAGTGAAGTTGGCATCATTAGAATCGTAACGGAATTACAAAGACACAGGCAAAAGAATCAGGTCAAACGGACGCATAACGAAGGAGATACGCGCGTTTTAAGCAACGAACGAAATCAGACGGACACCGTATACGGCCTTGGAAACCGTATACGGCCTACCTAAGACCGTATACGGCCTCATACACACCGTATACGGCCCCAGCAAGGCCGTATACGGCCCCCCTGCCCCCGTATCGTGCTTCGTTTGCTTGTACGTGCTGTTTCGCGAGTTGTACGTGTGATTTTGAGCTTTGCCTATAAATAGGGATACCCACCTCCTCATTTTACACACCTTAACACATTCACACACTCTCACATTTCTCTCATTTTCTTTCACTTTCTCTCTCTAACTTTCTCTCTCTAGCACTACTCTTAGGAGTTAGAGGAGAAAGGTTAGGGTTGAGCTTACGGTTCGAGTCTAGAGGAAGTTTTAGCTTGGTAATCTTGTTGTAACGAGTTTTTCAAGTTCAGACTATTTGTAATCCTCAGTTTTACGCTGCTGTATTCCCGGTGATATCTAAACTTTACTTACTGTTATAATGCTTGTGCTTTATGTTATTTCAGTTTGTATTCTGCATATTGCCATGTTTATAGAGTAGTTTAATATTGTGATTGTTGAAATGTAGATATTAGGAGTAGGGATGATGTTAAATTAATGTTTCATTTATACGATTGGAAATTGTTATGCTGTGTATCTGGTTAAGCTTATCATGAATATAGATCTAGTCTCTCATCACCCTTTCCAAACTTTCACGTGACTGTTGCCCTAGGATAGGATCTGATCAACCCTAATACTATGAATATACAGTTATCTCCAGTTACAGTATGAAACTATGAACTTTCCTTTAAAAGGCAAGGTACTTCGTATAGCGTTGGAAACACCTCGTGTGGAGTACAAATACGTGGAAGCTAAGGAAATGCCATGGATTGTTTCATCGTGAATTACCTAGAAGTGATCCTTCTAGAACTGTGGTCTAGGAATCAAAGCTGTGGAAATGCTTGTCGCACTGTACACCGTTAGTACACCTAAGATCTAGAACACTGTGGAAATGCTTAAATGCCCAGTACACCGTCAGTACATCTAGGGTTTGGAACACTGTGGAAATGCCTAATTGCCCTGTACACCGTGATTATTCCTAGGGATGAACGCCTGACTGTAAAGGTGGGTCTATATTTATGATGGTTAAGTAGGTGTGTCGTCACCCCTATCGGTTGGTCGGATTTGACTCCGGTCGTTGTTCCAACAGCAACAGAAGCGGCGGACAGTGAGTTTTAAATTTATATGAGCTGGGGCTCAAACTATAAGTACTACCTACCTTGGGAGCAAGCAGTAAGTATAACTCGAGGTCGTTCTTAAATCGGAGCGAATTGAAATAAAGCGGGTCACCAAAGATTATGGTCGCAATTAGGATGGGGGTAGGTAGATAGATCTTGGATTGATTTGGTTTTCTAATTATCCTAAATGCAGAAAAGTAAATAATGAGAAATGAAAATAGGGTTTAAGCAGACAGGTAGAGATGTGATTGCTGAAACTTGGATATTAGGGTTTCGGGATGATGTTCATTTTAGAATTGATTGGAGATTCACCAAATAAAGAGTAGACATACTTTCGGTGTAAACACTAGGACCCTACGTTCAGGTGAAACCCTAGAAACATATGTCACTGGAATCCTAGGTTATCATGATTCTGATCAGATCAGGCTGTTTTCAAAACCTCCTGAGCCTTTGCTTAACTAAGACAAAGTCACCCTAAATGTTCTAGGGATCAGGCATAAGGCAACAGACCGCAATTGTATTTACTGACCTTTCTTAACACCTAATCGTCTATTTACTTTTATTATAGCAAATACTGATTGTATCCTGTGTATGTTAAACTATTGGTGTGATTAGGGTTTTGCATGTCTAGGTATATGATTGACACTACCCTGTATTGTTTCTATTGAAGCACATACTTAACCATCATAAATATAGACCCTCCTTTACAGTCAGGCGTTCATCCCTAGGAATAATCACGGTGTACAGGGCAATTAGGCATTTCCACAGTGTTCCAAACCCTAGATGTACTGACGGTGTACTGGCATTTAAGCATTTCCACAGTGTTCCAGATCTTAGGTGTACTAACGGTGTACAGTGCAACAAGCATTTCCACAGCTTTGATTCCTAGACCACAGTTCTAGAAGGATCACTTCTAGGTAATTCACGATGAAACAATCCATGGCATTTCTTTAGCTTCCACGTATTTATACTCCACACGAGGTGTTTCCAACGCTATACGAAGTACCGTGCCTTTTTAAAGGAAAGTTCATAGTTTCATACTGTAACTGGAGATAACTGCATATTCATAGTATTAGGGTTGATCAGATCCTATCTTAGGGCAACAGTCACGTGAAAGTCTGGAAAGGGTGATGAGAGACTAGATCTATATTCAGGATAAGCTTAACCAGATACACAGCATAACAATTTCCAATCGTATAAATGAAACATTAATTTAACATCATCCCTACTCCTAATATCTACATTTCAACAATCACAATATTAAACTACTCTATAAACATGGCAATATGCAGAATACAAACTGAAATAACATAAAGCACAAGCATTATAACAGTAAGTAAAGTTTAGATATCACCGGGAATACAGCAGCGTAATACTGAGGATTACAAATAGTCTGAACTTGAAAAACTCGTTACAACAAGATTACCAAGCTAAAACTTCCTCTAGACTCGAACCGTAAGCTCAACCCTAACCTTTCTCCTCTAACTCCTAAGAGTAGTGCTAGAGAGAGAAAGTTAGAGATAGAAAGTGAAAGAAAAGAGAGAAATAAGAAAAGTGAGACAATGAGAAATGTGTGAATGTGTTGAGGTGTGTAAAATGAGGAGGAGTGATCCCCTATTTATAGGCAAAGCTCAAAAATCAGCCGTACAACTCGCGAAACAGCACGTACAAGCAAACAAAGCAGCATACGGGGGCAAGGGGGCCGTATACGGCCTTGGTAGGGCCATATACGGTGTATACAAGGCCGTATACGGTCTGTATAGGGCCGTATACGGTTCCCAGGGCCGTATACGGTGTCTGTCTGATTTCGTTCGTTGCTTAAAACGCGCGTATCTCCTTCGTTATGCGTCCGTTTGACCCGATTCTTTCGCCTGTGGTTTCGTAATTCCGTTACGCTTCTAATGATGCCAACTTCACTGAAATTGGATGTGTATAGCTCAAGCATAGCCGAAATGACTTTATAGGGTCTGTTACTGCTCAGTCTTCTCCGTTCTTTATCCGATTTGCATGATTCTTGATTTTTCCGTCTCGATTTTACCTGTTTTATCATATGATGAAGTTAGAATGTGATCTATATAAGGTAAATGAGGCTGGATGATTTTGTGCACGTTTATTCGTCCTGATTTGCTTGTTATTTGGACGTTTTAGGTGATTTTTGCAGCAACGCCTATATTTAGACCACTTTAGTGAATTTTAGTAAATAATGATCATTTTGGAATGTTTTCACTAAAGATACGTCCAAAAAGTGCGGAATATTGCCCTTAAAAACATGACTATTTGAGTCACATCAAGTTATCCCACACTTAGGCGTTGCTTGTCCTCAAGCAACACTCAGTTAGAAAAACATTTAAAATGGGTTTTTAAGGGGCGAGTCAAAATAATTTCAAAATGATACCACTTCTAATATGATTAAGATTGTTTAAGAATAAGGAAAAGGATAAGATGATCCTTTTAGAAGCAAGAAGCAATTATCATCAAGCATACTACCAATTCTGGTGATCTTGGAGTACACATGACTAGGCGATCTCACTATAGGTGGTTACTCAATTCACTCAAAGTGTATCGGGTTTCCTAACAATCTAGAACAATTGAAATCGCTCAAATAAGCCAGTCATGCAGCACTCATCGTCATAAGCTTGGTCGAGAATCGAATCTCCACCACTTAGGTGAGGACGGTGCTAACTATCCCAAGACATTCAACGGGTGGTAGTGTTTTGGTGAGGTTTAAGGGTATGGGTAGTGGTATATGTTTGGTTGTAAGGGTTTGACTTATCTTAAAACTCAAAGATAGTGAAAAACTTTATTTCAGAACGGAACGGAGGATTTTGTAGCTGCTCGTCTTCTATCGAATTTTTCTTGAGAAGGTGATACTTGAAGCACTCAGCTTTATTTGATGGAACTGTTTCTTTTTCTTTTCTTGATTTTTCTACTTTTTATTTTTCTTTTCTTCTTCAGAACTTCTTTGCCAGAGAATTTCTAAGGATATTTTATGTTGATCCTTTCAGAAATCCTTTTCGGAACTATGATCTTTGATCTTGAACTTCAATTTCTTTTATCGTGCCAATTTTTCGCACTTTTGACTTTTTTAGAGTACACAGAAGAGGAAGACTTTAGAGCATAATTGAAGAGGATGTTCCAAAAGAGGTTTTTCACGACCTTAGAAATTCTAAGATAAGGTTTTGGGAATTTTGGTTGCGTGGGGGTTTAGTACGAGGGTTTTTTCGAAATGAAAGGTTTAGGCTCAACAGGGTTTACTAGGCGGATCATCGATACTGAAAATAAGTATCGGAAGGGTTTTGGGCTTGAAGAGATATGTGAGAATTGGGTTTAAATCCTAAGGAATGTCAAGGTCATCTAGCTGCACCTATACCGCGTACGGTACACACCAATGTGGTCTTGAAACGTATGTCTGGAGCAAGTTCTAATTCAGAGATGCAAGCATCGGCACACACAAGAAATGAAAATGAAGCATTAAAGATGAATGCTTTTAGGCTCAAGATACCTCACTACAAAATAGGGTTGTATGTGCCTAGCCATGCTCCTTTCAGATTATTGTTTCTTACTCGAGAAATTTCTACCTTATTTTCCCTATATTCCAAAATACCTTACTCATATTTCGAGAATGATTCTTTTCGAAAGTATTTAACTCAAAAACTTAGAGTTTAGTCATAATTTAACTCATAATTTTAAATTTTTGAAAATTTTTTTTTGAAAAATTTGTTATTTGGGAAAACATTTTCTGAGTAATGCTATTTTGGACATATAAATTGTCTAAAATTATCCAAGGTATTCTATACCTTGCTATCCCACACTTAGAGGAACATTGTCCCTAATGTTCTCTTGAGTTGAGTTTTTACTGGAGGTAAAATCCCACACTTAGAGTTTGAACATGTAAGAAAATGTTTCTTAAGTGTTAAATTTGGGTTTGAATCTCACACTTAGTGATAAGCTCAGGATAGGGTATAGAATATAACAAGCTAACGAGACAGAATATATGTTGTCATGAAATGGATAGAAGGTTAAGAAACTCCCCAGATAACGTTTTGAAGCATGTGAAATTTTGCAGGAGAGAGAGTCGAAGTGAGCTTTCTTCTGCATTCTTCTTGAAGGACATCAAGCTTCATACGGGGTTATCCGGTGTCATGTATCCAACGTTATCAGAAATCAACTTCAATTCTTTTTAGTGGGGATCCTTATGGTGTAGAATCCCATACTTTAGGTTTTGAAGAAGTTGGAGTGATTTTGATAAGTGTTTGCGGTGTGGGGAGTGATCCCACACTTAGTTCTTTGAAGTGCTTGGATACCAGGAAGTTTTGAGAAGAACGAGGCCCCTCCATGAGATGTTTGAATGTTCCGCAGTCTGCAAATATTGAAAACTGGTTCGGGTTGCCTTTTGACTTCACGGATTTTCTTCTTGAAAGTGCGTCATCTCGCCCTTTTTCCACGTTCATACATCACAACATTTCTACTTATTAAACAGAAAGAAAATGAAACATAATAAGTAATAGCATAATGTAAATACGGATAGAGTGATCAACCAACTAGTGGCTGATACAAAAAAGTTCCAAAAGTAAGGTTCAATAGTAGCCAAACAAACACAAGATAATAATAGTAATAATGTCTGAAACCAAAGTCAGATGATGCAAATGGGGTAGAACTATGAAGCTGGGGATCCCTGGTCAGGTGCATCAATATGCTGAGTAGGAGCTGGTGCTGTGGATGGTCCTACGACTGACTGCTGACCACTAGATACTCTCTGTCCCTGTTCTTCAGCATTGATCAGTTTTAGCTGAATCAATATGTCTCTGAGGGTAGCTGCTGGCAGTCTCATCGGATCAGTGTAGCCCCACTCTAGCAAAATAGCCGAAGTAACCCCTGCCTGCTCTAGTAAGGTCATGTAAGCCTGACGTAGCATGCTCTCTGTCGGTACAGCTGAGGAAGAGATCGGTCCCAAGTTTAATAGCATCCCGGAAGTGTCAAAAGATACAGCATCAGTGCCCAAGTAGACTGTGTCAGCATGGTAAGATCCACTGGCGACTGGCTGGGCAGGATAAGAAATCACATACCGGTATCTCGGCCTCAACTGACTGGACCTGCTCTGGTACTGGTGTGGTCCGGATAGCGGGTGATGGTGTATGGGTGGTATGTGATGGGATGGATGTATGTGGTGGTGCTATGGATGGTGGTGGTGGACCGCATCGGTACATGTAAGGCGCTGGGTCAGGAATACCAAGTTTCCTGGAAATCAACAGCTGATGGGAACGGCTAACCTGAAGAGCATGCAAAAGATAATACTGTGTCAGCGAGGTCACTGGATCTGTGTAGTGGACAGTAGCCTGAGCTGGTGGCTCGGCCGTCTCAGCTCCTCTATGCGGGACACTTGTATGAGTAGTAGGTGCTCGGGCTCTATCAGATGGGCCATCCTCAGTATCTGCAACAGGTGAGGATCCTCTAACACGCTTCCCAGGGAGACGACATCCTGGAATGATCTGCTTGGTGTTCTTCCATAGGCACTGTCTCTGCTCATCTACCTCAACAAGATGGATCAACTTGCAGTAGTCTAAGTTGAATGGCAAAGAACGAGAACAAACAGTAAACTCCTCAGTGTGGGCTTCAGTCAATAATCCCATACTATAAAGCAATCTAGTAATAATCGACCCCATGAACATGTGCCTATCCATGTCTGTCTCAGCTCCAAGTCTCTCAGTGATCAAGAAAGCAACATTCAGATTCTTTCCTCCTATGATTGCTTCCATGAACTTCAACTCTTCGGCACTCACAGCACCACCTTCCTTCTTTCCAAATATAGAACATGCTAACAACTTGTGAAGGATGTGATGAACCGGCTTGATGAAAATGGATGACTTAACACAGCTCCTAAAGTTTGATCCTGCTAAATCCATCCAAATATCCTTATGGTTCCTGTTTGGTAGGCTGGAGATTTCTTGAACACTGTTTCTGAACCATGCAGAGTTGACCTGAGACTCTGTATATAAACCAAGATACACTCCCAAGTCGGCAACTGAGATATGATGAATTTGTTCCTGAAACCTGAATGAAATCTTTCTTTTGTCGGATACGCTCATCTTTGGGTTCAGCTGGTAAGTCATCATGAACTCTGTCACTACTTCTCGGTATGCATACTCATCTATATCGAAGAGACGGAGAAAGGCATTGTTCACTTGACCCTCGGTCTCATACATCAACAAACTCTTCAACTCATCCCTGATCCCTAGCTTAATCATGTCTTTCCATACCACATATCGATTACTGCCTATCGGTCGCTGCAACCACTGGCGAATGAGTGACCTATGCTTTGAAGATTTGGCCAAGTAGCTGAGTGAAGGTGGGCAATTTTCCATCTGTGATAAAAGACAAGAAAAGATTAGGCCATAATAGTGATATATTAATGGATATGCTAAAGTACTTCCAAATTTTCAGAAAAAATTGGAAATGTAGGCTTTAGAAATGGGCATATCCAGAAATTTTAAAATTGCTAAACCTAACCGCAACCAATCACAAATCCAAGAACTTTTATCAACTTATGTCTAAATAAGGGTAAGTGGCACAAAGCTTCAAGTTTCTAACATAATCAAAGCAAGTCAACAGGGTACCTAACTTAATTATCCCAAGTACTAAAAACTTAAAATACTTTATGTTCATGGTTAATCAATCTAAACGAGCTTAATACTTTGGATAAATCCAAGGTTATATAATTACCTCAAGTAAATCAATTAATCATAAAAGGGCATATTACCAATTAAATATGCAATCCAACTTTCCGCAATTTCCAAAAGACATAAGGCCGTTTTTTACATGATTTCAAGCAAAGAAACGAAGTAAACTTATTTGTCAAAATGGTAGATTTTAGAAAATAGCGTTTTTGTTGGTTTCATTTCAAAGTCATACACTTTATTAATTAAAGTGATAAACCTAAAAATTGATTAAATGAACCGAAGCTTGTTTTGATAATCTTGTAAGCTTTTTAAGTTTAGAAAAGTCATAAACATGGTTTTAAAAATAAAAGTTTTAAGTAAAAATGATGTTTATGATGATTTTATCAAAAACGAGCTTACTTTAATTACCGAAAACTAGCTTAACCATTTTCTAATTGCAAATGATCAATCAAAACATGTTAACCTATCATATTTAAGCATAACTCAATCAACAAAAGTCAATAAGCAATTAATCATCCAAAAAGTCAAACTAGCCATAGTTCATCAAAAAGTCAACACTTTAATTCCCAATCTTGCAATCAAGCCAACAAATCACTAGATTAAGCTTGTAATCATGTTAAGCATCAAGATAAGCATGAAATAACACTAAAGATTGCAACTTTTAACCATGAAATCTATGAAAATGAGTTACAAGCCCTAATTTTTAAAGTTTCATGAAAATCACAAAAGTAGGTCAAGAATTACCTTAAACTTGATGTAATGATGTTGTGGATGCAAGAAAGATCATAAAATGATGAATTTTGAGCTTGGAATCATGCAAAATGGTTGAGTAATAAAGGTTTGAGGATATGGTGATGGTGGCCGACGGTTTGGGGGTGGGAAGGAGGAAGAAGATGAAGTTTTTAATGTTTTGTCTTATGTGTGTGGCTAAAATCCCTTTTTATACCCTTTTAAACGTACGCGATTTAAAATTTGCGAAAGATACGAAACATACAAGTAAAATTTAAAAGTTAAAATTTTTTTTAATAAAACAATTTTAAAAAGTATGTTCGTAATTTTCTGAATCTTTACGCGCAGTCTGAAAAGATATTGCGAATCGTATGCGAAATCGTATACGTTTTTATTTAAGACAATCTTTTTGTGTTCTTTAAAATTCAAGACAAATTCAAAATAATTTTTTCAAAATTTAAAAATAAACTTTTTCGAACTTTCTGAAAATGTCTGAAATTCGTTACTGTGTTGTGCGAATTTGAATTTTAAAAGAACGTTTTTTTTTGTATTTTAAAATGCAAGCTTTTACATTTAAAAATAAACTACTAATATTACTTATCCTAAATACTTAAAATAAAACTAAATTAACTAAAGTTTGGGTTGCCTCCCAAAAAGCGCTTGGTTAAAGTCGGTAGCTCGACTTTTGGACAAATTTATTGAATATTGCCCAAGAGCAATTGTTTAAGTGAATTTGGAGCTCTTGGTTGAGGGAAAGTGTAGCGAAGAATAAAGTCACAAGTGAGAATCTTAATGACAAAATCAACTAGGTCTGCGGGATGTAACGAGAATCGTTCGTGTTCAGTGAGAAACATACGTTCCTTTTTGCCTAAATCTAGAAGATTGTCAATAAACTTGTTAAATTCCTTTCTAACTTTCTTAGGGTTTGAAATTGCGTTTCGTGATCCGTCATCTATATGGTTTAAGTCATGAAGAAGCATTCCTAGGGCTTATTGAAATTTCCATTCTTCTCTTGAATCGGGATCTCCGGTGGTAGTGTGAACTGACTCCGTGATTTCTTCGATTAAAGATGTTTGTGAAACGGTGAAAGGAAATTTTGACTGAGTAAATAACAAAGTGAGTGAGACGTTAATATCCTTCCTTCCAGCAAAGAAAGTAGCTTCCATGTTATCGTCAGTGGCTCCAGGGAATATTTCTAACAACTTGTCGATCATATAAGTAGCGGGGTCAACGAAAAATGGAATTTTATCATAAATGACGAGAGATATAGCGGGATCTTTGCTGATCCAGAACTCAAGCTCATAAATCATAGCCGCAACATGACGATTAATTAGGGTTTGGGAAACCGGTTGATAATCGGTGCAGGCGAATAGGTCCATTAGTAGGTCTATTTCTGATTTAAGCTTTAGTTCTTGCTCTCGATAATGTGTGAAGATACCTTCCTCCTTTTGATTTGGAAGATGGTGGAGAATACCAACTTGTTTCTTTATCCTACGAGCGACTTCTCTTTGTTCAACTGAAAAAGGAAAGTCAGACGTTTTGAGTTGTCTGGCAAATGCCCGACAAACATCTAATCTCCTATCAGGATCAAAAGAGTTACCTATGTAGCGGATATTTTCTTCAGGTTTGATTGGTAAAGTCCTATCAACAACATGATAGATGGTGTACTCGGGTTCGGGTACGAGGTTCAAAAAGATAGGTGATTTTGGAGGGTATTCGTAAACTTCTTCGTCCCACGGTGCAAGACGTTCTTCAATGGGTGGAAAACGAAAGGGTTGAAGATGTTCAGAGTTACTCTCGACAAAACCAGATGAGTTAGGGAATTGAAAGAAGTTTTCTAAGGAATATGAAATCTCAGGAGCAGGCATAACCTGATAGCTTAGAATGCTAGATGCAGAAGTTGAGATTTTTCGATGAGAATCATGGTTTCCTAAGTCAAGATCTAAGAATTGCCCTATGGTTCTAGATTCATCGTCTGAATTAGCAGAGATAACTTCGGAAGAGGATAAAGATGAAGAGTAGACGTCAGATTCCAACTCATGTTCTAAGCAGGCGAAGAACTCAGCGTCATCCATGGCCATCATTTCTTCGGACGTCTTGAGGGCGAGTGGAGAAATGGGGCTAGACGGAAATGAATCATAGAAAGATGTTTTTGTATTTTTCATTTTTAATTAAACTATCTAAATTATTCTAAGGAAAGCAAATAACTACCAACTAAGTTTGGGAAAACCTAATTGGAAAGGATCTACTAAAAGCTATAATATCTAAGGCGGCTTCAAATCGTAACGCTCTACGATCCCCGGCAGCGGCGCCAAAAACTTGTCGTCACCCCTATCGGTTGGTCGGATTTGACTCCGGTTGTTGTTCCAACAGTAACAGAAGCGGCGGACAGTGAGTTTTAAATTTATATGAGCTGGGGCTCAAACTATAAGTACTACCTACCTTGGGAGCAAGCAGTAAGTATAACTCGAGGTCGTTCTTAAATCGGAGCGAATTGAAATAAAGCGGGTCACCAAAGATTATGGTCGCAATTAGGATGGGGGTAGGTAGATAGATCTTGGATTGATTTGGTTTTCTAATTATCCTAAATGCAGAAAAGTAAATAACGAGAAATGAAATTAGGGTTTAAGCAGACAGGTAGAGATGTGATTGCTGAAACTTGGATATTAGGGTTTCGGGATGATATTCATTATAAAATTGATTGGAGATTCACCAAATAAAGAGTAGACATACTTTCGGTGTAAACACTAGGACCCTACGTTCAGGTGAAACCCTAGAAACATATGTCACTGGAATCCTAGGTTATCATGATTCTGATCAGATCAGGCTGTTTTCAAAACCTCCTGAGCCTTTGCTTAACTAAGACAAAGTCACCCTAAATGTTCTAGGGATCAGGCATAAGGCAACAGACCGCAATTGTATTTACTGACCTTTCTTAACACCTAATCGTCTATTTACTTTTATTATAGCAAATACTGATTGTATCCTGTGTATGTTAAACTATTGGTGTGATTAGGGTTTTGCATGTCTAGGTATATGATTGACACTACCCTGTATTGTTTCTATTGAAGCACATACTTAACCATCATAAATATAGACCCTCCTTTACAGTCAGGCGTTCATCCCTAGGAATAATCACGGTGTACAGGGCAATTGGCATTTCCACAGTGTTCCAAACCCTAGATGTACTGACGGTGTACTGGGCATTTAAGCATTTCCACAGTGTTCCAGATCTTAGGTGTACTAACGGTGTACAGTGCAACAAGCATTTCCACAGCTTTGATTCCTAGACCACAGTTCTAGAAGGATCACTTCTAGGTAATTCACGATGAAACAATCCATGGCATTTCCTTAGCTTCCACGTATTTGTACTCCACACGAGGTGTTTCCAACGCTATACGAAGTACCGTGCCTTTTTAAAGGAAAGTTCATAGTTTCATACTGTAACTGGAGATAACTGTATATTCATAGTATTAGGGTTGATCAGATCCTATCCTAGGGCAACAGTCACTTGAAAGTCTGGAAAGGGTGATGAGAGACTAGATCTATATTCAGGATAAGCTTAACCAGATACACAGCATAACAATTTCCAATCGTATAAATGAAACATTAATTTAACATCATCCCTAATCCTAATATCTACATTTCAACAATCACAGTATTAAACTACTCTATAAACATGGCAATATGCAGAATACAAACTGAAATAACATAAAGCACAAGCATTATAACAGTAAGTAAAGTTTAGATATCACCGGGAATACAGCAGCGTAATACTGAGGATTACAAATAGTCTGAACTTGAAAAACTCGTTACAACAAGATTACCAAGCTAAAACTTCCTCTAGACTCGAACCGTAAGCTCAACCCTAACCTTTCTCCTCTAACTCTTAAGAGTAGTGCTAGAGAGAGAAAGTTAGAGAGAGAAAGTGAAAGAAAAGAGAGAAATAAGAAAAGTGAGAGAATGAGAAATGTGTGAATGTGTTGAGGTGTGTAAAATGAGGAGGAGTGATCCCCTATTTATAGGCAAAGCTCAAAAATCAGCCGTACAACTCGCGAAACAGCACGTACAAGCAAACGAAGCAGCATACGGGGGCAAGGGGGCCGTATACGGCCTTGGTAGGGCCATATACGGTGTATACAAGGCCGTATACGGTCTGTATAGGGCCATATACGGTTCCCAGGGCAGTATACGGTGTCTGTCTGATTTCGTTCGTTGCTTAAAACGCGCGTATCTCCTTCGTTATGCGTCCGTTTGACCCGATTCTTTCGCCTGTGGTTTCGTAATTCCGTTACGCTTCTAATGATGCCAAATTCACTGAAATTGGATGTGTATAGCTCAAGCATAGCCGAAATGACTTTATAGGGTCTGTTACTGCTCAGTCTTCTCCGTTCTTTATCCGATTTGCATGATTTTTGATTTTCCCGTCTTGATTTTACCTGTTTTATCATATGATGAAGTTAGAATGTGATTTATATATGGTAAATGAGGCCGGATGATTTTGTGCACGTTTATTCGTCCTGATTTGCTTGTTATTTGGACGTTTTAGGTGATTTTTGCAGCAACGCCTATATTTAGACCACTTTAGTGAATTTTAGTAAATAATGATCATTTTGGAATGTTTTCACTAAAGATACGTCCAAAAAGTGCGGAATATTGCCCTTAAAAACATGACTATTTGAGTCACATCAAGGTGCTTCAATAGAAACAATACAGGGTAGTGTCAATCATATACCTAGACATGCAAAACCCTAATCACACCAATAGTTTAATATACACAGGATACAATCAGTATTTGCTATAATAAAAGTAAATAGACGATTAGGTGTTAAGAAAGGTCAGTAAATACAATTGCGGTATGTTGCCTTATGCCTGATCCCTAGAACATTTAGGGTGACTTTGTCTTAGTTAAGCAAAGGCTCGGGAGGGTTTGAAAACAGCCTGATCTGATCAGAATCATGATAACCTAGGATTCCAGTGACATATGTTTCTAGGGTTTCACCTGAACGTAGGGTCCTAGTGTTTACACCGAAAGTATGTCTACTCTTTATCTGGTAAATCTCCAATCAATTTTATAATGAACATCATCCTGAAACCCTAGTTATCCAAGTTTCAGCAATCACATCTCCACCTGTCTGCTTAAACCCTAATGTCATTTCTTGTTATTTACTTTTCTGCATTTAGGATAATTATAAAACAAAACCTTCCAAACAAAAATCCATCTACCTACCCCCATCCTAATTGCGACCATAATCTTTGGTGACCCGCTTTATTTTAATTCGCTCCGATTTAAGAACGACCTCGAGTTATACTTACTGCTTGCTCCCAAGGTAGGTAGTACTTATAGTTTGAGCCCCAGCTCTTATAAATTTAAAACTCACTGTCCGCCGCTTCTGTTGCTGTTGGAACAACGACCGGAGTCAAATCCGACCGACCGATAGGAGTCGCGACAGAAAACGTGTACGACCCGTTGGTGAAAGTTTGTAACAATAATTCTCAAAGACATTATTATTACATATGGTTCAATGTACACTTTGCAATAGTATATGTCGCGTGTGTTTAAGTTGTCCTCGTTTGTAGTTATTGTTGTTACGCGAATTGGATACTAAGTGAAATTAGAATTTTAATCTTTGATCCAAAAGTTCTAAGTGTCATTTTTCGTTCGGATTATGTTTACAAGTCTCGTTTTTGGTCCAAGTTAGTTAATAAGTCACCGAAACCCATTTAGTTACAAGTTTTGCTAAAAATAGAAAGTTTCCCGTTTTTCAAAACTGAGCCCCATTTTTGTTGACTTGGTGGTTTGACCCAAAAATTTTACCAAGCTCTTGAATATGTTTATAAGTCATAAAAATTAGTTTCACCAATTATACCAAGTTCGAAAGGTGTCGGTTTTCATTTATCAATCAAAACAGTCCCATTTGGTAATTTCCAGAATATACATCGTTTTATCGAATTTTTCTAAAAATCTTAGACTCCGAAATAACATAAGAGAAAAATCACAGATGCTCCTAAACATCTTATCTATTACCAGTAATTTTTGTAGGATTTATAGATAGGCCTAAGTATTTTTAGTAATTATGTTGTTCTCTGAGGTGCCAAAAACTGACCAATCAGGACACATGCATGAAGATTTAATTACTGAGAAAGATCTACTCGTTTACAGAAAAAGAGGTCATCAAGACTTTTGTAGATAACAAAATTTGTGAACTTTTGGCGTTGGTTTCAAGTTATTTGGAGGTGTGTTGCTCGAGATATGGTCAAAACAACCAGACTAAACTTTCTGACTTTATAGGACAGATTATCTATGTGATCTCACAAAAAATAATAAAAATAGTAAACGAGCTCAAAAAAATATGAGGTGTGTGGGGCTGGAAAGATAACTTTCTGAAATTTTTGACTATAAAAACGTCCATTTTCATGAAGAAATGATTTTTATAAAAATCGTGGAAATGACAACAACATTCTGGACAGAAAGCAAAATGTCATTTTTATGAATTTCTTTGTTAAGAAAAGTGGTTTTTAACCAAGTTCTTGGACATAGCTCTTGAGTGAACTTTAAATACATGATATTTAACACAAATGAGAGTAGAGGTTGTCCTTACAATTGTGATTATGAAGAAGAGAAGTCAGATTTGAAATGAGGAGCTTTTGTTGTCTTGAAATCTTGGATTACTTTTGCAAATGGATGAATTTTGTGGTGGTGGTCCTTGGTGGTTGTTTGGTGGTGAAAAGGCTGAGATTATCTCAGATTTTTAAAGAGAGGATGAGGGTTAGAGAGAAGTGAGAGCAAATGGGAAAGAGTGAAGTTATGAGAAATGAGGAGAATGCATGAGATTTGAGTGGTTAAGTGAGGAGGTGACATAATGAAGGTCTCATGGGGGGAGTGGCCAGATTCAAGGGGGGCCCATAAGGGGTGGGAGTGTTTAATTTTTGATTCCAGACTGTGTTTACGTACCGTGTTCGTTTACTCGTTATTTTCGTGTTAAAACATTAAATCGCGTAACGTTATTTTGAGTCGTTTAAATTAACGATATTTTTTGGATAAATTTTCATTGAAGTATTATTAAAATACTTTATTTTGAGTTGTCAAAATATTTATTGACTTTCGTTCGGTTGTCGAATTCGATTCGCGCGTTTTCGTTGCGTTTAAGACGTTTTAAGCAAAACGTTTATGTTTTTCGCGTATTATTAAAACAAAATAATAATATATGATAAATAACTTCTAAAAATAGATTTAAGTTATTTATAGAAATGTTTTCACCAACGTTCGTGTTAAGTCGGGTACCGTCCGATTGAATTTTCTTGTCGAGTCGCCGGAAATTTCGGTTTTTGTGATTCGATGAGGATTTTGTGAGGACATAAAGGGGTAGATTTTTCTTTGTTTTATTAGGCACTTAATAACCTAATTTAGCACGTCTAAAGGAACTTAAGATTCACTAATCAATCTCCTAGACGTTCTACGACTTTGGTAAGCCTACGAAGTCATAACCTAGAAGCCAGCGCACAAGACCACAAGCCAGGGCACACCACCCCTCTAGGGGCCGTATACCACCCTTAGAGGGCCGTATACGCCCCTTTAGAGGCCGTATACCCCCTCTAAGGGGTGGTATACCCCCTCTTTGGTGCTGTATTCGCCCTATTTCGTGCCGGATACGCCCTATTTGCTACCGAACAATTTGGTGCTGTATTCTATAGCTCACGGGGGTGTTTTGGAAATAATTGGATGCGAGGGTGCTGAATGTAAATTTTGTAATTTGAAGCCTTTAAATAGAGGCTTAATCTCCTCATTTTCAACACACCATTCCACCTTCATTTTCACACACTTCTCACTAGAATAGTTAGTAACTTTCTCTCTCTAGCACTACTCTTAGGAGTTAGAGGAGAAATAGTAGGTAGCTAGCTTACGAGCTTTGTACGGAGTCGCTCCGAGACTACGGTTGCTCAGATTTATTGTAACGTCTATCAGGTTTATTATATTATCCTTTCTTGTTATTTTTAAATATGTTGTGCTGTTGTCATAATTATTTAAGAATGAATGCCATGATAATTGCTATGATAGGCTAGATAAATCTGTGTTTGCTATGATAAACGTTATGCTAGGGTAGTTATGCTTTAAACCATGCTGTTACTCTGCTCGCATGTAATTAGGATATGTTTGAATTTATAAATTAGTTCTTAAAATGTTTCATTTATCCAACTTATGCTGTGGTTTGAAACCTATTGAGATAATCCGGCCAATTGTAGAAATAGGTCCCTCAACTATTCTTTGTCTGAATGATTCGATGAACTCGGCATGGCCGCTGTTCTCCAGATTGAAATACATCATAGGAGACACGGAGCATAGGATTAGAATTAATTTCATATATCAAATGCTTTTGAGAGAACTTTCGGAGCATTCGTGACTTAACCATTAATCCAGAAACTCTGCCTGAAACAAACCGATAACTATCCATGTTACACTACTGCATGTTCTTGTTTGATTGTTGCTTTAGGGTTTGCATGCTAGTATATGTTTATCTATTGCGGTTGTTGGATTCATGATTAGGTTTTTAAACATAGAATAATTACACACAACAGTTTAACATGCTAGAATAATTGCAGTAATCTATATGAAATAATGTCGAACAATTTAAACGATCGTTAGACAGACTTTCCCAACTTATTCCGCGGGGTAACTCCTGTTCACTTTATTGTTCATTCAACAATTCGAGCCACGATACGGACGTCTCTGACGACCGAGAATGGGGAATAGGATTCGAGGTTAGTTGTCGGTTAAATTGGTACTACATTTGGGAGAACTTCCGGTGTAGCTTACACTCCATATCTGTTATCCACGTGACATGTTATTTATTTGATTGTGGACAACTCTACGTTAGATAAGTAATAGGGTAGGAGCTATGGCCCATTAGGACATATACAGTAATGATACGGGATCTCTGGGCGAGGCATCGGAAAAACCGTAAAACGGCTTAGTACTTGGTATAGCGCTGGAACCACCTCTGGTGAAGTACAAATGCGTGGAAGCCACGAAAAGGTCGTAGGTATAATACTATGTTGAACATCGTTCAGAGACCCCAAGTCAGCACTACTAGGATTAGTTGTAATTAGAGCCTCAATCCTCATAACTACCCCTAAATAGCATACACCGATGTCATAGCAAACACTCGCGTAATCCATAGTTCTCTCAGCGACTACACTCCTCATTTACTTTACTGTCTTTCAATTTACCTAGAATAGAAAACAAAACCCCCAAAAAGTTTTAAAACCCTAGCTGAATTACCAAAGATAATTAATCCTCCTAAGATCCCATGCCCGTTGTGGTTTGAAGAACGACACTTGAGTCATACCTGCCGCTTACTATACAAGTAGTAGTATAACTTAGGCTTCCCTGCACTATAAATATAAAACCACCACTCCGATCGCCCGCTCTGACTGGAAGGCCCGCAACGACCAGGAAGCAATCCTTGAACCGACCGTTGGAGAGCGATCAGGTTTTTGGCGCCGCTGCCGGGGACTACAACGACCGATTTTAGGAATTTAGTTATCTTAGTTATTTAGCGATCCTTTCGGAAGATCAATATCATCCGGAAGTTCCTACTCTATCCTTAGTTTAATTTTACTTTTTCTGTCTTTAGATTAGAATAGTTTAAACCTTCCTTTCCAAAATTCTACTTTCTACCAACAAGTTATGTCAAATCGTATCACTCTCGCCTCATCAATTAAGCCACTGCTAGAGGGACGAGGAGGACCGCTCGTAGCACCAACAGACGAAACCCTTGAAATTAAGCCTCACTACATTAAAATGATTAAATCTGAGTGTCAGTTTCATGGTCTTTCGGTTGAAAATCCAAACGCCCATCTTAACAAATTCATCAACCTTTCCGACTCTTTCGAACAAATAGGAACTGATATAAACCTTCTCCGTCTCCATCTGTTTCCTTATTCTTTATCTTCTCGAGCCTTAACATGGTTTTATGATTTCGAACCCAATTCGATTCATACATGGGAGGAGATGGCTACTAAGTTTCTAGCTAAGTACTTCCCTCCTTCCCTACAAACCAAGCTCAAAAATGACATCATTAACTTCCATCAAGGAACTAATGAATCATTAAGCAAGGCTTGGGAACGATTTAAGAATCTGATCGAAAGATTTCAGAAATGTTAGTTATCTGAAACAGATCTGGTTTGCACATTCTACAACAGCTTAAATTTTTCAATACAAACAAACCCTCGATGCCGCTTCATCCGGAAATTTCATGCTACATACTTCAGACGAAGCTTGGAAATTGATTGAAACGATAACGATGCATCAACATGACTTGGAGTCAGATGAATCTACTTCGGAAGAAAGGAGTACTTCAAATCAAACCTTAGACAATCTAAAAAGTAAACTCGAATCTATCTCTCAAATTGTCAAGGATTTGCGAGAATCTTCAAACCCTAAGCCAGAGAAGAAACCTCAAAAGTGTGGCTACGTCAGAGGAAAAATTGACAGCACATTATTTATCAAAAGAGATAAGAGAGATGTCATATTAGTCCAGATCTATTTAATGCTTATCAATCCCTCAAACTTCATAAGAAGTTCCAAAGATGAAAGAAGAGAATTCACAAGGATACGACGTCAAGGAAAGAAAAATATCCAAGAAAATTTGAAGAAAAGAAAGTCAAATGGAGAAAAAGACTCCTCCCGAAAGAAAAAGGCGTCAATCCTCCCGAAAATTCAAAAATTTCAGCTTTCCTCTTCACCAAAAAGAAACCCGAAAAAACCAATACAACCCCCTCTCATACCACCAACACTCCACTCCAAAAAAAAAAAAAAAAAAAACCTACATCACTTCCCTTAGAATGATTGTGGCTAGATCGACTTTGCGCTCACCTAAAAGGTAACGATTTGATTCTCGATCAAGCCTATGACGATAAACGATACATGACTGGTGTTTTGAGTGATTGATGTAATAGAATAGGAAACCCTAAACACTTTGAGTGATTTGAGTGACCACCTTGAGAGGATCGCCTAGTCATGTATCCAAGATCAAAGATCGAAAGCATGCTCCTAAAGATTACAATCCTTCCTTTTCAAAGAAACAAGTATTTTACTTTCCCAAAACCCCTTAGTAAAAAGTTCCGCCTTAAAATTTTTCATTATCTTCTTATCTTTAACCATGTTGAAATTCGAGTTTGCTTGATGAGACACCCGTCAAATTAGGACTAGTGATTAGTGCCTAATCAAGTTTTAATACATGTAATTAGTTCTGTGTTAGACTAATTTGTGTATCAAGTAATATATATTATTGAATATATACAAGTATGCGATTTGATTAAATCTTACAAGTTTCAAATCGAATGTATTTCAGTTCAATTAATACGGTCGTTGGTGAACAATTTCATTAAATAACATAACATTATTTATAACGCTATTATATCCCAAAATATTATTGTTATAATATTTCAATTCAAACTCGTATCGTAAAAGTGACATTTTACGCGACTAAACTATTAAACGCACAAACAAAACGAAACAAGTTAAGTTATATTTTATAACTCAATTATTAAGTATTTGATGAAATATTTCAAGTAAAATATTGACTAAATATTTGTATTTTAAAACTTATAATTAAACGTATAAAATAATTATTTAACGTTTAAACAACCGGGAAAACGAACACCGCACGGAGCGCGAATACGCGGTGCTAAAATAGGGAACCAACCACACTCGGGTGGGGCCCAAGTGGGCCGGCCTCCCATATCACCACCATCACCATCTTTTTAGTCATTTCATCATCTCTTTCTTCTTCCCTTTCTCTCATTTTCTCTCAAAAACATAAACCACCACCACCTCCTAAAATCACCAAATAACACCCCCAAACGACCTTAAAACGCTGGAGCTCTTTGGAGAAAAACGACCACCACTCAACGATCTACAATTCTATCTTTTCGGAATTTTGATTCGCCACTTTGTAAGTTTTCCGACAAAAGTCGAAACTCCTCGATTTTACTTACTTTTACATGTTTATGAGTTATTTAAGCTTAAAATGTCCAAAGATGGGTTGGGTAAAAGATTTGGACCGAACGGTGGCCGGAAAACACGTTTTCGACACAAATTCCGGCCATCAGACCGTAATGTCGCTTTTGGACCCAGACTTTATGCGACGTCAGCTACAACGTCGTAAAACCTCTCACGATGTCGCATGGTGCGACGTCAGCCTCAACGTCGCATTAAGTTGCTAACGTTGCACATAGCGACATCAACCCATATGTCGCAAGAACCAACAACGTCGCATATAGCGACGTAACCCGTAAAGTCGCATCAAATTGCGAGTGTCGCACCTAGCGACGCCATTATCAATGTCGCAGTCATGACCTGCGACATCATGCCTTACGTCGCACCCAAATACAAATCCTGGATGCGTTTTTCACTAAAGCAATATAGTAGAAATAAAATTTTTTCGAGCTGACTTGGCATCTCGACCCCAACCAGGGGCCAGCCCCTTGGACCCCGCCAGGGGTTGCCACCCATGGAACCCCGCTACCCAGGGGCGTTGCCCCCGGACTCCCGTCACTTAGAGCTTGTAATTACATTTCACCAAGTGTAAAACTCGTATAACACTTCGACTTCATAATAATAATACTTTGAAATTATTATTACAAACCGTCACCAACGGGCCGTAAACGTTTTTCAAAACTCAAGTCAATCAACCAAATCATGGTAATTTGGACATTATAGTGGAACAAACAAATACAAAGGTAGTCTTTTAAGATACCTATTCAATTAATAACCATCGCGCGTATTGGACGCCCTCAGGTTACAAGTCTTCGGACATCAATTCACAGCTAATCAATTCAAGTTTATTTCGATAAACACTCAAGGGTCAGGTGAGTCTCATGGCCCCTATTTCACTGCTTTTCAAACAGGGGTTTGATTACATTGCTCGTTTTATTTACATGTTGAACGCAAGTACAAGTCAAACAAATACTACATGAGTTATTTTCAACTAATCACTAAACCCTCCATAGCATAGTCTGGTAATACATTTGTAGCGTGAATGTTAGTATATGATATCATATAGGATTGACAATCCTCGTCCGGGTTAGCACGCACTAACTGGTCAAACGGACGTATTAGCATTTGGGAAGACGAGTGTAGATTAGGCACTCATAGGAGGCACCTCAGTTGGGTTTCCTTAATTGGACCTGACACTCAAGTTAAGCTCAGACTATGTGCTTATGGTTGTATAACTTTTATTTTGCTTAATTGCATTTTAAATTCAATTAAATCTTGTGGTTCATACAAACATGTGTTGACATACAAACCTGTGAGCTCACCAGCGTTTCGCTGACCCATTTTAGCATGTATCACAGGTACACAGCAGTAGGTTGGACTGCCCAAGCAGGAATCATTAGCTCGAGTCAGCATTCATACAATCAGAGATTTAATGGCATTATTATATTTTGTATAAAGTAATTATGTGATGTAAATCTCTCAATTCCAGAAACTGAGCTAATGTAAACATTATTTTGATGTAAACTTTTGTTTTTATCAATACAAGTTCAAAACGACGCATATAGTGGTCGTTCATTATACCTTTGTGCTTGATATGTAATTAGTCGCGCCCCGACCCGATTCGCTTCCGCAACCCGAAATTTGGGGGTGCGACACTTGAGGACAAGCGAAGTTCTAAGTGTGGGATACTTGATATCGCGTAAAAAGTCACGTTTTTACTACCGATATCTCTCTCATTCTGGAATGATTCTTGACACTTTAACTCAAAAACATTACAAATCAATAGTATTATGCCAAGATGGTCAAAAAAAAGTTGCACGATGAAAATCAAGCAAAACGGATGAAAAACGAAGATTCCACACACGTTTGAAGATTTAAGGCATCAAAACGAGATTTCAAGACAAAAGTGCCCATCATCAACATCCATCTCAACCAAGATGTTCGTTTTCAAATGACGAATCCAACAGAAGAATAATCAACAAAAACGGACGAAGAATGAAGATTCTACGTACGCCGAAAGATCCAAACGATTCGTACGACACATCTAAAGTTCAGAGACATATTTTTGGGATATCTTTTCATCAAAATCTCCGTTTTTGAAAAACGAATCCAACAAAAAAAGAATCGACGCAAACGGACGCATAACGAAGAAAACACGTGTGAATCGAGAAACGAGGCAACAAGCGACGAACCGGGGCGGGGGAGTGTCAGCCGCCGCCGGCCAGCCACCCCACCGCCGCCGCTGCCACCTAGCTGCCGCCAGCTTCCTGTCCCCCATCTCGTTTCTGCTTTTTGGTCCTTTCGCATACCCGGTGCTAAACCTTTACGCGCTTTTCCGTACCCGGTGCACCACCTTTACGCCCTTTTTCGTACCCGGTGCACCACCTTTTCCACCTTTTGCTAATGTGTGCCTCCAATTGCTAAAATGCACCAAAACTCTCCTGTAAATAGGGGGCATGAGGCTCATTTGCAAAAAGACACCTTGACACCTACACACCAACACACCTACATACCAACCCACCTACACACTTTCTTTCTCTAGCTTCTAGCTTTTCTTTCTTTCTTTATTTTCTTACTTTAAAGTAGTATTAGGCTAGTTAAAATAGAAGCAAGGAACGTGCTTGTAGTCTTTGGTGAGGAACGTATTTGTAATCTTTGGTATACGCTTGGAGCAACTCTTATTAATTCAAGTCTATTCCTTCTCGCATATTAATCTCGGTTATTTCTATCCTTATCTATCTTGATTAAATATGCATACTTTAATTATGCTAGAGATAGTTTGTGCCATGATTAGCGAGTAGATTACTATTGTATTTGTTGTGATGTAGTTAGCATATGTAATTGTGGGATGACTCTAATTGCGTCGTGAAATAATATGACGGCCCCTATTCGACCGTTTACTTGGTATAGTGCTGGAAATGCTTTCGAGCAAAGTACAAACGCACGGAAGCCGGTAATGACCGAAGGTAGTTGTATTATGGATCGACGTTAAAATGGAAACTTTATGAACGGACTTACCTTATGATTTTAAACCTAAAACTTATATTCGCCTTTCGATTAACAAACGTGATTGTAACCTTGTAAAGAGGAGTCGCGAACCTTAATACTTGGTCAATAGTTATCTGTGTAAAAACTATGGTTTTAATTGTAACGTCATGCGAGCATCATAAAATGCAATGTGATTACGTGAAATTGCCATGAGTATTGTACACTTGAAATCACAATGTACTTATCATGTAAACATCGCGAAGCAATTAAATTCACAATGGAAACATCGGTAAACGATTAAATACATTGTGGACTACCATAGCATTTTTTGACATGGTCTGGGTTTAACTTTATGCAAAAAGCCGTCAGCATTTTAATTAGCGTTTTAATTAGATTAGTTAGTTTAGATTAGATTAGGTAGGCTATAGGCTAAATAACCATTTACGAAAACATAGGGATTTGTTAATTGTATTGAGAAAGGCAAATTTAAAATCCACTTTAAAACGATACTTTTCCTTAACCTATGAAATCTAAAGTAAGGTGCGCAAGAAACCTCAACACTTTCCTTCGCTTACCATGCTTAAATTTCAATAATCGGAATTGATCAACTAAGTCCGAACATATTTGCTAAGTTAGTGGTCTGCTGGATTTGTAGTCTTTATGGTATTAAGAACGGTTAGACTCGTTGTGGACTTGCTACTCTATTCCTTCGCCCACGAGCGAATGCGTTCGATAATAAGGGCCACTGACTCCCTCATAGGAGAGTGTGGAGAGTTGAGCATTGTCTGTCTGATCAGAATCATGACACCGTGGTTCCTCGTGACATATTAGTTGATAACCGACTAATAGGGAATCTATCGGTTATACCATAAACTACCAAGTCTAGTGAACATTCCAAATTTAGTAAACGTTTTCCCTATAAGTCATCGTCCCACATTATAAGCTAATGAACTCACAACAAATACTCCTTTTATTATCTGATTTATCATTATCTTTTATTCGCTTTATTTAGTTTACTTAGTTAACTGAACCAAAAACCCCCCAATGCACTCTTTTAAAACCTTTACTAGAAAAGAAAGATTGATTGTATCACCTCCGTTTTAATTCAGTTTCTCTTTAAGAATGACTCTAGGTCATACTTACCATCTACTAGCCTTTGGTTCAATATTAGTAAGTCACGTTTAGACCCCAGCAATTATAAATTTTAAAACATCCGTTGATGCTTCGTAACAGAAATGCGTCATCAATGCCCGTAGCAAGTTCTAAATGTTGTTCTAGGGATGTCAATGTCTCCAACTCGTAGTTGATGATAACTGGACCAGATCAATCTTTGAGCAAAAGCTCAACGCTTGAAGTTGGTCCAGCAGGTCATTGATTCTTGGAAGTGGGTATCGATTCTTAACGGTTAGTTTGTTCAGTCCTCGGTAATCGATACACATTCCGAAAGATCCATCTTTCTTTTTCACGAATAGGACCGGAGCTCCCTAGGGTGAGGAACTTGGTCGAATGAATCCCTTGTCCAGGGGTTTCTGTAATTGGGTGGACACTCCTGCAACTTGGAAGAGGCTAATCTGTATGTGGCTCGTGCCATGGGTGATGCGCCAGGCACAGGGTTGATTTGGAATTTGATTTGTCTAGGCGGGTAAAGGCCAGGCAAGTGTTCGAGAAAGATTTCCGGAAAATTCTGCATGAAGGGGTACGTCCTCAAGTCGCTTCTCCTCCGACTTCTACTCGGTTACGAGTGCGAAGATTGCCTGGTACTCTTTTCTTAGGTACTTTCGGGATTTCATAATGGAAACATTGTTCAAGCTCAGTTTACCGGTCTCTCCTTGTAGGATCAAACTTCCACCGGTAACGAGGGGAATACGAATGATTTTCTCAAAACATATGATTTTGGCACGATGCTTGGATAACCAATCCATGCCTACTATGATATCGATGCTTCCGATTTCGGCGGGTATGAAGTTTATGGGGAAAAGTTCGTTGCAAGTACGTCTTGCATTAAAAATTGGTTGGAAATCAAATTGTCGATTTAAAAGAAGACATAACAATGTCTAAGTCATGTTTAAAAGCAGTCAATTCATGACCGTTTTGTTGTTCAAATCGTAGTCCAAACATTACAGGGTAGTCGTTTATAAAGTAGTTGTTAAAACAGTTGGTAAACTTGTTTGTAAATCAGTTGTTGTAGGTATATATAGTGATAAAACCTTGATCAAATGATATGTTTTATATAAATGAGTTTATACACCTATGGAATTTGAAAGTTTGGTAGAATATTTCGTGGAGAGGTTGTTGTAAGATCTTGTTGAAAATTTTTCGATGAAATCAATTTGAAATCTCATAGTCCGTTAAAAAGTTTGACTCAACCAAAATACGTTGGAAACTCTCGACAGCACTTTGAAATTCTGTTTAATAATAGATTTCGTTGAAAATTAGAAGTTATGAAAAAATTCTAAGTGAATGTCCGAAGTAAATCGTTGAAAGCTCGAGTTAATGATAATACGTGGAAATCAACCGAAGTGCATGATTAATAGATTACATGCGTTTACAAAATATGCCGGGCATTGTTACCTCCGAAAAAATTACGAAATTCTTATACAAACTATGATGGGGTTCTTATATACCCATGGAGATAGAAGTTTTTAATATAACGTGAGGTAGGCACGTCCTTCTACTTCTAATTTATTCCAGATTCAGGTCGTCGTCTGACGAGTAGTCATCCATAGTTGAGCTTGCCATTTTCTTCAAGAGGAAGTTTTATTAAGACGGTGACTTTAATAACAGGAGGGTTTAGTGAGTATCGTAGATTCAAAAGGTAGTCATAACAATGACCGAGTGGGGTTCTCAAAGTAGTCGATTAGGACTATGTCATTGTTTCGAAGCGAACAAGTGTATGGTAAAGATTATTTGGTAAAGATAGTTGGTAATCCCATAGTTGCAATTACACCTTGCAGTAGTGATTAAAATGATCAGATCGTTGTCGAAATAGTTTGTGTTCGGAGTTGTTAAAGTTGCAAACCAAGTTATGAGCAAGTTGTTGGAATCTATCCATTTGTTGGAAAAACGTTTCCCGTATGTAGGTGTCGTGATTGACTAATTTCACCAGCAGACCTCTATACGATGACGGAACCTAGTGGATGGAGTATCGGTAGTAGTAGTTTATTTAACAAAAGGTCTAGTTAGTGATGGTCTGTCAGTCCTACTAGTTGTGTATAACACACACAATTAATTTGGTCTACGCTAAGCGGGGGAGAATGAGCGATGAGTGAGGAAGTAAATGTTACGCACCTAGGTGATGAATTCTCTTACGGTTCTAGTTCCAAACGTGTTCCCGAATGATTAGGATGAGAGTGAGAGGAAGAGGGTGAAACAGGCGTCACTTGTCTGTGTGGCGGATCCTTAGGTGGATTCTCCTCAAATGAGTCCTCTTCGAATACAATGTTGCCCAATGTGGTTGGGAGAGCGGGTTCCATGGAAGTCTCCATAGTAGTAATTAATGGTTATATATATATATATATATATATATATATATATATATATATATATATATATATACACACACACACACACACACACATAAAATCCTAGCACATAAGCACGTATAAGGGTTAGTCCTGTTTCTATCATAGGTCTACGTCTGCAATCGCATTCTCGTTCCCTATGATTATTTCAGGTCTTGCATCGCTTCGCCGTTAATTGTACATAGTTGATCAGGCTATGTTTAATTAAGTTCAAATGATGCAATTGTTGAACCAGTCATACCTAATAAGGAATACTTCCCTAACGGTTATAGTCTAGGTCACTAATGCAATCCTAGTTCCCTATAACCTTAGGCTCTGATACCAAATCTGTCACACCCCGCTAAAGCGGAAACACGAGATGTAACAGCACAATGATTCCATAGCACAAGGTTCAACTAATGACTTCAACATTCATAAGGGTAAACGTAGCTTCTTTCCACAACTACTGATCGTTTCCTGAAAAGCATATAAAATGAGGGTCAACTACAAAAATATAGTTGGTGAGTTCACAGGTTTTAGAATAAGTGCGAATGCCATCTAAAAGTTATCAAAACCACATTTGAAAGATTTACGTTGCTACGCAAATAGTTGTTTATACGCAAATTAGAATTCATTTAAGAACGACATGTATAGCTTGAGTCCACAACCAAACCTACTGGCCCGAGAACAACGCCCCAAAGACATGTCCTATCGCGAACATTTAGAGTTGGTGGTATGCACTCACATGCACGAGAGAATGGGAAGGTGGCCTCCTTCCAAATAGTACTATTCATATCAACCATCGGCTCAATAATGAGTTAATAGGTTGTGTAAAAGAAACCGTGGACTTAAGATGCGATAGAGTCACAAGCACATACAATAAGAGCGTATAAATAGTATATGTACACACAGAAAACATTTTTAGCACAAAAGATAGCATGTGTACATTTCCAGAACAGTTTTTAGTATCAAAATAGTAAACGTTCAATCCTAAACAGTTTCATAGTAAGATATAGTTTGTGTACAAGTTCAAGAACAGTTTCAATAAACAAGATCAGTTTCGCAGAAAAATACAGATTGTGTACCTCTTTCAAGAACAGTTTTACTAAGTTACACATTAAAGAACAACTTTACTAAGAGTACACATTAAAGAACGGTTTTACTAAGATATAGTTTGTGTACTAGTTCGAGAACAGTTTCAGTAAACAAGATCAGTTTCGCAGAAAAATACAGATTGTGTACCTCTTTCAAGAATAGTTTTACTAAGAGTATGCATTAAATAGCAGTTTAGCAAACAATTGGTCATGCTTTTCACCCCAAAAAGTTTATGAAAACAGTAGAAAATGGGGCTGTGAATACTCACATGAGTTTGGCAAGCAAATATAGCAATTAGCAAGTATGTGTGTTCCAAATGCACCCTTCTAGCGCCCTAAACGCATAAGGTCGCGTGTAAGTGGGGGTTAATGTTTACTTATGCTAGTTGTTCACTCAAATAGTATGTCCATATATATTTTTTGTTTTAGAAAACGTGTACGACCCGTTGGTGAAAGTTTGTAACAATAATTCTCAAAGATATTATTATTACATATGGTTCATTGTACACTTTGCAATAGTATATGTCGCGTGTGTCTAAGTTATCCTCGTTTGTAGTTATTGTTGTTACGCGAATTGGATACTAAGTGAAATTAGAATTTCAATCTTTGGTCCAAAAGTTCTAAGTGTCATTTTTCGTTCGGATTATGTTTACAAGTCTCGTTTTTGGTCCAAGTTAGTTAATAAGTCACCCAAACCCATTTAGTTACAAGTTTTGCTAAAAATAGAAAGTTTCCCGTTTTTCAAAATCGAGCCCCATTTTTGTTGACTTGGTCAAACCTACTTGGTTTGACCCAAAAATTTTACCAAGCTCTTGAATATGTTTATAAGTCATAAAAATTAGTTTCACCACTTATACCAAGTTCGAAAGGTGTCGGTTTCCATTTATCAATCAAAACAGTCCCATTTGGTAATTTCCAGAATATACATCGTTTTATCGAATTTTTCTAAAAATCTTAAATCCGAAATAACATAAGAGAAAAATCACAGATGCTCCTAAACATCTTATCTATTACCAGTTATTTTTGTAGGATTTATAGAGAGGTCTAAGTATTTTTAGTAATTATGTTGTTCTCTGAGGTGCCAAAAACTGACCAATCAGGACACATGCATGAAGATTTAATTACTGAGAAAGATCTACTCTTTACAGAAAAAGTGGTCATCAAGAATTTTGTAGATAACAAAATTTGTGAACTTTTGGCGTTAGTTTCAAGTCATTTGGAGGTGTGTTGATCGAGATATGGTCAAAACAACCAGACTAAACTTTCTGACTTTATAGGACAGATTATCTATGTGATCTCACAAAAAATATTAAAATAGTAAACGAGCTCAGAAAAATATGAGGTGTGCGGGGTTGCAAAGATAACTTTCTGAAATTGATTTTTGACTATAAAAACGTCCATTTTCATGAAGAAATGATTTTTATAAAAATCGTGGAAATGACAACAACATTCGGGACAGAAAGCAAAATGTCATTTTTATGAATTTCTTTGTTAAGAAAAGTGGTTTTTAACCAAGTTCTTGGACATAGCTCTTGAGTGAACTTTAAATACATGATATTTAACACAAATGAGAGTAGAGGTTGTACTTACAATGGTGATTATGAAGAAGAGAAGTCAGATTTGAAATGAGGAGCTTTTGTTGTCTTGAAATCTTGGATTACTTTTGCAAATGGATGAATTTTGTGGTGGTGGTCCTTGGTGGTCAAGTGGTGGATTATGGTGGTTGTTGGGTGGTGAAAAGGCTGAGATTATCTCAGATTTTTAGAGAGAGGATGAGGGTTAGAGAGAAGTGAGAGCAAATGGGAAAGAGTGAAGTTGTGAGAAATGAGGAGAATGCATGAGATTTGAGTGGTTAAGTGAGGAGGTGACATAATGAAGGTCTCATGGGGGGAGTGGCCAGATTCAAGGGGGGCCCATAAGGGGTGGGAGTGTTTAATTTTTGATTCCAGACTGTGTTTACGTACCGTGTTCGTTTACTCGTTATTTTCGTGTTAAAACGTTAAATCGCGTAACGTTATTTTGAGTCGTTTAAATTAACGATACTTTTGGGATAAATTTTCATTGAAGTATTATTAAAATACTTTATTTTGAGTTGTCAAAATATTTATTGACTTTCGTTTGGTTGTCGAATTCGATTCGCGCGTTTTCGTTGCGTTTAAGACGTTTTAAGCAAAACGTCTATGTTTTTCGCATATTATTAAAACAAAATAATAATATATGATAAATAACTTCTAAAAATAGATTTAAGTTTTTTATAGAAATGTTTTCACCAACGTTCGTGTTAAGTCGGGTACCGTCCGATTGAATTTTCTTGTCGAGTCGCCGGAAATTTCGGTTTTTGTGATTCGATGAGGATTTTGTGAGGACATAAAGGGGTAGATTTTTCTTTGTTTTATTCGGAACTTAATAACCTAATTTAGCACGTCTAAAGGAACTTAAGATTCACTAATCAATCTCCTAGACGTTCTACGACTTTGGTAAGCCTACGGAGTCATAACCTAGAATTTTCACTAGGATTTAAAGAATATTGTAAGCGTAGTTTAAGATTCGAGTGCGGTAATGACCTGAGATTTTTGACAGTTGTCACATCTTAACTATAATATTAGCTATCAATGGGTTATAATAAGTCTCATGTACTTATGCCCTAATACGAGTAAGCAATAATACACTTACCTCAGCAATAGATGGCATACTCGAGGAACGAGAAGTGGCTGTACATGGAGTGGAAGGTGTTCCCGTCAGGGCCAAAAATAGATCCTCTGGTGAGGCAAACCCGAACAATCTTCCTTTTCGTATCCCTCCACATGCTTTCTTCCATAACTCAAAATCACCAATGCGAGGATGATTAGCCTCGTTTGGTCCATAAGTCTCCACTAAAAGCCTTTTGTACTTCAGCTGCAAACAATTTTCATTTAAATATTGTACATAAGTTGTAAAACTAGAATTGTTTAATTTGATGAGGATATATACCGCCACATTCTTTAGCCCTCCTAGTAACATACTCTGGTGATGCGTCCCCTGGCGCTGCCCCTCGAACTTTCTTTATGTGACATTCTCTGTACCAATCTAACGAATTGACATCGCCTCCCTTTTCTTGTTCATACAAGTTTTAAATTAACAGTTTATAATCTATCCATAAATTCATTCGTATCACTATGCACCTACATAATATTTTCACATGTCTATATATAATATAAATATCAAAAAACATCTTGCCATTCGATGTCTTTTTAGCTCAAAGCTAATGGATCCAGCAATATGTTTTGACGTTTCACCATCTACTAAGGTGGCTTTGTTTTTCTTGTTCTTTAGTGACTTGATTTTCCATTTCTTAGTCAGCCATACATTATCAATCATGGTTTTCGAATCAGATTTATCGATGGGGGAAAGGGCTTATGGTTCTCAAAATCCCCCTCAGCAACATGCTTACCTGCATCAGCAGCAGCTTTTACAACATCTTTTCGAGCGTAACCCATCACATCAGGAGCGTAACCCATCACATCAGAATACCTATTACTTAGTACTTTTCGCCAAGTCTTTTCAACTATTGGAGTTAAGAGAGGATCCCATTGATACAGGCCCTGCACATATCAACTTGAGTTCTATTTATCAATTAAAAATATATATAACTAAAAGAGAGTAAATGGTACATACACAGAAATGCTCCCACAGCAACTTGCGATCATAATCAGGTACTTTTCTTCATGTGTGCCAGGGACCATTAAACATCGTCCTTAAGATGGCAATAATTTGTCGGTTAACTGCTACATCCGTAAACCTACAAAACATATGAACATTATTACGTGTTTATATGTATATATAGCTGCTGTATATATAGTTGATGTATATGTATATTTACGAATGTAGTTGCTGTATATATAATAAGTATATATATAAAAACTCGAATCTTAGTTCTTGAACATATATATATTCATACCCACGACTCAATGGGTAAATCCAAATCCTCTGATCCGGATTAGAAGGTAACTAATCAACATGGTTCGCACCCCTTACTATTGCTACTATCTCGAGATCTACTTTGGGCTTCACCACGGGTTCTACCACCTCTTCCCATCATGTCACCTGAAATTGAAATGATTTTTAAATTATAAGTTATAATAATAAGTAAATTAAAGCATCAAAGAATAACAATAAAAGGAAATCAAAGCATATATGAATTACAAAATTAATAATAAATAATAAGTAAAAATTATAGATCAGCAATATTAAGCATACATGCTAGTCAGAAAAAATAAGTTCTTCATCAACTTCGTCATTAGAATCATAATATGTATTTTGAAACTGTTGTTCATCATCAACAACATCTATATTTTCTCTATCATCATTATCACTATTAACAAGTTCTTCTTCCAGTCCATCATGCACAAGACAAACGGGTAAATCATCCTCATTTGAACTTGTGTCATCAACACTAATTAACCTTTCACTCTCTTGAAGAAAAAGTTCCCCATCTTCGTTATCTGTATCATTATCATCACCATCATTTTCTCCTTCAATAGCATGTTGTGCCACCTCGTATATACTTCAATAGAAACCCATTTTTACATAAGTCAAATTTAATATCCATTCTATTTTTGTAAGGTTTCGATTTGCAGCTCTTACAAGGACATCTTATAACCAGTACAGTTTCACCATTTATAATTCTTTTCTTAACAAAAGCTTCTTGAGAAAAGGCAAAGTCCAAGAATTGTGTGTCTACCAAGTCACACCAATCAAGATCAAGATAACCATTTTTATTTCTTTTATACATCCATCCTTTATTCCTAAGAGCTGACATAAAGTCCCAACTACAACATAGTTAAAATACTTTTGTTAAATCAAACTTAATTAGGTGGTAACAAATTCGAACATAGCTTACAATAAAAACGTCCACTCATGTTAAAAACATATATTAAACTCACTAACAGCCATTGTCATGTATACTTATTTATTTATGAATATAAAAATTATAAACAAAAGCCGACACTTAGTTTCATGGCACATTTGATTTGTTATTTCAGTTTTTAAACAATCGAAGGAAACAAGATCCCAAAATTGTTATTTTAAAACCCCAAATTGTTTATGCCTTACTTATTAAAAAAAACCCCAAATTGTTTATGCCTTCATCGATGGCACATGGGGGCTGTCGAGAGGCTGTCGGTTAGCCAACATACACATAAAATAAAAAGCTTTGTTGACATCACAAACATAAAAACTATAAACAGTAACAATAACAATAACATCGTTATACATGCATATATACCTATAAACTTATAATATCCAACAAATAACAATTAGAAAATGAAGTGAAGGCGGTGAGCTTACCTGAGATGGTGATCGGCGATGGCAAGCTCGTTTGACGTGTGAAAGCTTTTTGGTGAAGGTGGAGGCTGCAAGTAATTTTAATCTAGGGTTTTTTTAGATGGATGTAGAATTGTGGTATAGAGGTGTACCTGGAAAATAGTGAAAGTAGATGTTGGATATTAGGGGAAAATTGGGGGGGTGGGAAAAAGTACGACACAGCAATTGGGTTTTGGAGGGATTTATTTTTTTCAGTTTCCTTACAAAAGCATAGGAAATGTTTTGGTAGTATATATGAAAATAACATATTTAATTAATTCTTCTCAAATTTATCTATGCTCTTATTATTGATTAATTTTTATAAAATGTTTGATATAATCATGCTTCCAAAATAATTAGGGGTGAGCAATGGTCAGTTAAAAGAAAAAAAGTAACCATAACTCTCTTGTCGGTTAATGAGAAATCAAATTGACCGGTTAACAGTTAACCGCCTATCGGTTAAACGGTTAATTTGGTGGTTATGAGTCGATTAACAGTTAACCATCGGCTTTTTATGATTGTTGTGGGCAGATTTTTAGGCTTACACTGCGGGATCCTGAAGGAAAATGTATTTGTACTTGATAGGTACCTGAGATCCTGGATAAGATATACTTGTGTTATTAAGATCCTAGATCCATTTGGGATCAAGCTTGGACAGAGGATCCTGATTATGTTAAGGATTAGTCTTGACATTTATATTGCAGGGTCCCGATTGGGATATGTTTATATGATAGAGGTTATCAAGATCTTGGATATATCTAGGATCCCGCTTTGATCAAGGATCCCGATTATGGATGAGTATTTAGGTATATTCATGATCCTGAGTACTATAGAAATCTTAAATATGTTCAGGATCTCACATATGTTTAGGATTTTTCCGAATGTTCAGGATCCCGGATATGTTAAGTATCCCGGGATCAGATGTTACTAACATTTATTTGTCAGTTTATGTTCAGGATCTTGGATGTTCAGGATCCAGGGTGATCAGGGTCCAGGATATATTCGGTATCCCGGGTGAAACATCACTAATCTTTATTTAACCGTTTAGTATCTTGACCAAGTCTTGCAGGGTAAAAACGTGGGTCAATTCTACCATTATTATCGGATCAAGGCTTATTCAAACGAAGAAGAAGTCAAGAAAACGTGTGGAATAATGAGTCAATATGGAAGACTGGAGGATCCGGATATCTCGGAGGATCTCGAATTTTTTGGAAAGTTAGTTATATTGTATTTATTATAAATTGGAGGCAAATGATCGTTAGGAGACACTTTTCTCTGCACACTCACAACTGATTACACCACTTACACTCAAAAAACACACACTTTATCCATCGATTCATCACTTTCATCACCAAACACACTTTAGATTGATCATATTGTGCTCTTTCTTTGTATTATCCCGATTTTCTGCAATAATATCAACAAAGGCAAGGAATGATTGTTCCTTCCCGAGGTTTTATGCCGGCAATCCTGTTGATGAATCTTAATGTGTCTGTCAGTTGGTCTTAGTCTGTAATGTGTTTGTTATGTAATTACGATTGTTTAGACGTTAGTATTATTGAGTAATTACATTTTCTGTTTAGGCGACACAAGGATTTGTGTCGCAAGAGTCAACTTGGCGACACAGTTTGTGTCGCATGAGTCGGTCTGGCAACACAGCTTGTGTCGCAAGGGTCGGTTTAGGTTTAGAGTATAAATTGACAAGAACGGATCATTTGCAAGGGTTGACGAATTTTGGAGATCAGAGAGCTTATTGTAATCATTCTATTCAATATAAGCTGATCGACTTTTGGTATTCGATTAATATACTTTCTTTTTGTTTCGGTTTAATCATTTAACATTTATATAATCAATCATTGGATTCCGCACGTTGATTGATTGTTTGGATTCGATTAGATCCGGTATACGGGATCTACAAGTGGTATCAGAGCCATAATCTTCGGATTTGGCGTTAATCGATTCCTTTTGATAATTTTTCGTGTTAAAACGACATATTTTGGTGATTAATCTTCATAGAAAAGTGTTAAAGTATTGATTTCTGGGTTTTCTTGAAGATTAGTGGGTTAAAATTCGTCCTACATTCGTAAATTTTCGTTAGGTTTACGAATTTTTTCGATTTTAGGGTTTCTTGGCCGCTGTTCAGCCGTTTGTGCGACACAAGTTACGACATAATTTTGTGTCGCGCCTAGGGTAATTGCGACATATCTTCTGTGTCGCTTCAGTTTTTTTTGCGACATCAGCCTTTAAGTAGGCGACATAAGCTTGCGACTCAAACTTACCTTGGTTTGCGACATCTGCCTTTGATTAGGCGACACAAGCTTGCGACACAAGCTTGTATTTTGCGACATAAGACACGGTTTTCATCCTTGACTGGCTTTTGCAACACAATCTCAGTGTCGCTACTATTCTTTGCGCCATAGTACTTGTGTCGCTACTTGATCTTGTGACATATCTTTGTGTCGCATATCAGATTACTTGTTTGTTTTTTGTTTGTCTCTTTTGCAGGTAAAGTTAAAATGTCTACATCAGCTTCTTCATCCACTACTTCTATTCAGCAAGTAGGGGCAATGCTAAGACAGAACAGTGAGGTTGGTTCTGCCAACAAACCTCCAATGTATACTCCAGGAATGAGCTATCTCGACTGGAGACAAAGGTTTGAATCATTCGTAGCTTTTCATGATCCGGAGATGCAATTATATATGGAGGAGAGATACGAATGCCCCGTACGTGCTGGGATCTTTAATGGCCCTGCTCCTGAGAAGTCAATGAAATCTATGACTCATGAGGAGTGAAAGTCTTTTGATATGGAGAGAAAGACTTACTCTGCCATAACCATGGCATTACCTCAGTCAATCTTGAGGCAAATGCGACATCATAAGCTTGCTTATGATTTACGGACCGTATTTGAGAAGAAATGTGGAGGCAGTGAACAGTACAAGAAAAATAAGCTTGATCTCATCAAGAAACAATATGAGCTGATGGTTCCATCTGAATTTGCTGAAATCCTGATGAAGCTTCCATGAAGGTCAGGATCTCATGTCCAGCTGTAGCATCCACCATTGAATCTATATGAGGTAATGGAAAAGGATCCTTCGGACAGGCTTTGTTGAGATCCGTATAATCCACACACACTCTCCATTTCCCATTCTTCTTTTGTACCACCACCATATTTGCCAACCATCTTGGAAACTTTACTTCCCTTATCATGCCAGCAGCAAGTAGTCTCTCAACATCCGCCTGGATAATAGCATTCCTTTCTAGCGCAAATTTTCTTCTCTTTTGTTGAACCGGTCTGAAACTATTATCAATTCCAAGTTTATGAGTTATAATATCTTTAGATATACCTGTCATATCTTCTAGTTTCCAGGCAAAAGTTGATTTCCTCTGGTTCAAGAATTTCATTAGATCCTGTTCGAGATCCTTTGGGATTCCTAAGCCTATCAGCACTTTAACTTCAGGATCCTTCGAGTCAAGTGGCATTTCTTTGACGTCCTGTTCCCTCATATCCAGGACATCCCACGCCTTCTTCTTTAATTGCTATGCTGACGGAGGCTTGGCAGTAGACTTCATCGATGTTGTATAACAATCCTTTGCTTCTTGTTGGTCACTGCTAATCTTAACCACCCCCATGGAGTTGGTAACTTGACACATTGATGATACGTTGATGGCACCACTTTCAGATCATGTAGCCAGGGTCTTCCTAAAATAATGTTATAGCTTGACAAACAATCTATAACACAAAATTTTTTAATCGAGTTTACCCCTTCAATGTATATTGGTAACTTAATATCACCGACCGTATTCTTTGCCTCTCCGCTAAATCCTACCAACACAGTAGATCTGGAGGTGATCTCTGATTCTGGGATACCCATCCTTTTCAAAGTTTCCAACCTGATGATATTAACTGAGCTCCCCCCATCGATCAGGATCCTTCGCACAAAATGATTGGCAACATATAGGGTAATAACTAGACCATCGTGATGAGGATCCTGAACACCCTCCAAATCATCTTCATCAAAAGCTATGACTTTCTCATCTTTCTTCGTAGAAGTTCTTGTTGGGTTGTATTGCTTTTCTGATTTGGATTCCTTAGCATGCCTTTTTGTTACAGAATAAGAAGTACCACAAATGTCAGAGCCACCAGAAATAAAGTTGATTACCTTGGCATCTGATGGTGGGGATCCTGCTCTGATAGGGATCCTGTGATTATCCTGAACTTCAGGATCCTGAGCTCTATCATGATTTTTCCCGTGATCCTTCTTTTTTCCAAATAATTCCTTCAAGTGTCCTTTGCTGAGCAGATGGCTGATCTCCTTCCGGAGAGCTATGTAATTCTCAGTTACATGACCAAAATCTTCGTGATATGCACACCACTTAGATTTATCTTTCCACGCAAAGGATTTGTCATTCTTCTTCGGCCACCTTACTTTATCCCCGAGATCCTGCATGGCATATAGTATACCTGTTGTATCTACAGAAAAATTATAGTCAGTTATTTTAGGATACTCTTCATTATCCTCGTCAACAGTGTTCACACGACGATCCTTATTTCTGGCATAAGGTTTGCTTCTACTCGATCTGAATGAGGATGAATCTGATTTCCTGTTAGGCCTATCATATGTTGATGGAGTATCCACCCTTTTTTGTATCATAGCATCCTCTTCCATCCTGATAAACCTCAAAGCTCTATTCCTGACTTCGTCAAGGTTCCTGCAAGGATTCATAACAAGATCCTCATAGAATGGAGAATCCCTTTTGATTCCCATTTTAAAGGCTTGTACAGCAGTAGCAATATCTAAATTAGGTATATTCAAGGATTCTCTTCCAAATCTCCCTACAAAATCTCGAAGAGATTCATTAGCCCTTTGAACAATTCTGTATAAATCAGTGGTTAGCTTTTCAAATGTTCTACTGCAAGATAATTGATTATTAAATAAGTTAACCAAATGAGCAAATGAAGTAATAGAGTAAGGGGGAACGTTTATCAGCCATTTCAATGCGGATCCTGTGAGGGTGGAGCCAAAGCCTTTGCATAAGCATGCCTCCTTGAGATCAGAAGGGATTGGAATGATCTCCATTATCTCTCTATATTGCGCAATATGCTCCTCAGGATCCGTCGTTCCATCATACATTTTCATATTTGGAGTTTGAAACCTCTTCGGGATCTCAGCGTCACAGATAGGTGCCGCAAATCTTGAGATCCTATGGGCCGTTGGAGCAACCTCAGGAATTGGCTGCATAACTCCAGGAACACTTGATATCATATCCTTTAATTTCTGTAATTCTCTCGCCATTACAGGGCTAACCCCAGGATCCTGAAAATTGTTAGTTCCAACAGTGTTATTAGAAGCATAATTATTAAATACGTTACCACTGTCAGGAGTCCTATATAAGGATCCTGGATGGGATTGTTGACCCCTTGACATAGAGACTCCTGTAGCGTATATTGGATCCGGGATCCTAGCGCTTCCTTGTATGGATACGAAATCTCCTTGATGTCCCACAAATTGTGGGGTATCAAAGTCAAGGATCCTGCTCCGGATAGGAGTGGTGACTTGAGTAGCAGGAGTATCGTTCCTTGTCCTCAAATTCTCCATATCCTTCTTCAGGATTTCGTTGCTCCTTTGCATTTGTTGAAGCTGATCCTTGACCTGTGTAAACATAGACACAATTTCCCGGTTAGAAATCATAACAGGGTCTGGATCCGCTAAGGATCCAGCCCCTAAAGAAGTGGATCCGGCCGACGAGAGTCTTCCATAGACATTCTATGATCGTTGTTGAGATGATGTAAGGGGTGGAGCAGGAGGAAGAGTGGTCGGCACAGATGATGATGATGGCATGGCAGATGATGTAGATCGTCCTTGGCTCGACATTCTTAACAAAATTTTTTTAAAAAAGATGACTCAACAAAGATTTTAACAAGAATTTAATTAAACAAAGCACCACTTGCCCCATGGTGGGCGCCAAACAGTTTTGGTCAAAAATTACTCTAGGCAATTAAGTGATCAAATTTAGAAAAGTGAGGTTAGGTGCTTAAAAATTACTTTCAAGATAATTAGGTAGAAACACGATTATCTATATTAGTAAATGACAGTTTTTGTTGAAATATATGCTTTGTATCTTTCTATTCGTGGATCCTTGTTGAAAATGTATTTGATCACAAAATCAAGTGTTTGTAAATAGAATTTAATGATAAACTTTAAGTAAAACACAAGAATAATGCAGATTGTATGCTAACAATACCGTTTGAACAATGTAAAAGTAAAATTGACACGACGATATACGAGGAAAGCCCTTGATTAAAGTTGATCGCCGGCACAAAACCTCGGGAAGGATCAAATGATCCTTGCCTTTGTTAATATTATTAAAATAAGAGTAATGAATTACAAGCTAAGAGCGCAAGGATGATCGGCTAAGTGATTGTGTGTGAAATTAACTAAGTGTTGGTGTAGTGAATTCGAATAAGAGTGAATAAGAGCAGAGTGTAAGTGTTTTGAAGGTGAAAAATAGTAAGTATGTGTTAACCTAATTGATCATCCATGCCTCATTTATATACTAAGAGCGTATAACAACTAATCCGAGAATCTCAGGATCCTCCGATGAAAAGTGAAGACTTCCAACGTTCTTCTTGACTTCATTTAACACGTGCATTAGACTTCGTCTTCATAGAATCGTATCAAAGCCTTGCCATGCAATTCGGAGCATATCTCATATAACGCGTTCCCTTCATGACCTGGTCAAACTCAAGCAAAAAGAACACATTAAACCAGCGCATGATCCTGAACTAGTATAGGTTCGGGATCCTGAGCCATGTACAATCTAGAATGAATATAAGATCCTTGCTTAATCATCTTCTCAATCTCATATCCTGCATAGTTATGTTAGATAAATATATCTTAAATAAGATCCTGCAAGATAAATAGTCAAAACAGTTCCAGGATTTTCAATATAAACGTTATCCTGAAAATAAACTTACAAACTATAGTTATCCTTTTATGTAAGCATTAAATGTAAATACTCTTCATACCTGGTGGACGTGACTATGATGCTAATCAGGATCCTGTAGTGTTAGATAAAAATTTACCCACAACAATCTCCATGACCTAGATTTAGGGATCCCCGAAATGGCCCAAACATACAATCTTAGAAGCCATGGAAACCACTATTTCCTGTTCCAAATCAAACCTAACCGTTCCCCTCTCGTTATTCGTGCCACTCAAAATGATCCGAATTGGAAAGGTCAATTTTTTTTGTTACTCGTGACTCTTTACCGGATGGTGACTTGATCTCTTCTATCTGGGTTAAAAAGGGTAGGACACAGAAAAATTATCCACTGTTATTCCCATTCTGAACTCCTGTGCTCCTGTATTCTCTTGCAAAGTGCCCCATCTTACGGCACTTAAAACATTCAACTTTGCTCTTATCAAACCAAGCAGCATCATCTCTTTTGTAGGCAAAGTTGTTTCTTCCAGTTCTTTGCATAAACCTTTTAGCTCTTGTTGTTATCAATGCCATTCGCCACTTTATGTCCATCTCTTCTAGATCATCAGAATTGATCTGTTCCAGATCTTCATTAGTAAGTGAAGAGTTCACATTACTAACAAAGAATGACTCCGGTATTTGATCATTGGATCTATTTTGAGATGTACTACTTCCTCCAGAAACATAAGTAGATCCCTGTTGATTTACATCAACCTGAGATCCACCCATAGACATAAAAGCAACATTGTGTGTATATCCTGTAGACTGCTTTCTACTTTCAACTTCAGGTTCAAAGTTCCTCAAGTCATTGTACAGATCTTCAAGTTCCTTGTTTTCCAGATCTGGACTTTGTCTCAGTACTACAGTATATACAGTCCACTCATCACTCAATGATCTTAAAAACTTCCTGTTAAGATCATCCTTGTCAATCTTTAATTTATGGTTTTCCAGATCTCCAACCAACTTCGTAAACCTATCAAAGGTTTGAGTTAAAGTTTCTGACTTAACAGAATTGAAGTTCTCATATTGCTGTTTGAGCAAGGATCTTTTATTCTTTTTGGTGCTTTCATTGCCACCAAACCTTTTCTCTATTGCCTCCATAAGAACCTTGGCATCCTCACAGCTTTCGAATCTCCTTTGATATTCATTGGGGATTGATAACAGCACAGTGCTGAAAGCTTTGAACTCAGTTGATCTAACTTTCTTCTCAGCATCAGTTGTTGGTGGTACTCTTGGTTGTCTGACACCATCACCATCAACTATATAATTTGGACCGTTTAATACAACATCCCACATCTGATAATCTATGAGAAGCATGTATTGCTTGATCCTGTTTTTCCATAGATCAAACTCATCATGTTTGAGCATAGGAATCTTGGTAACCAGAATTCCTTCACCGCTTTCTAAAGACATCTTGATTAAATCTTAAAACAAAACTAAACCTAAATTTTCAATCGAATTGTGCTCCTAGATCTTCCTGTATTCAAAGCATTCCAAGCTCTGATACCACTTGACAGTCTGGTTTAATCTAATAAACAATTAAGCTTTAACAAGCTTTGAATTATTATTGAGAAGTCGCGGAATAACACTCAATAATATTAGAAAGATCACGAACATAGAATAATATTAATACTTGAAGAACAAGAATTTAATCAAAGCTTCAATCTTATTAATAAGCAATAAGACGAATGCACCTTTCGTATTAGGGTTACAAAGACCTTGAAGCTGCGTTAAATCGATTAACCTAATCTAGGTTCTAAGAACCTCTATTTATAGAGCGTAGAGTCCTGTACAATATCTCCTATAATTATGGACGTAATCATATTCCATATAAAACTCTAACTGCATAGCCGACATACCAAAAACATAAACAGTGTTAACCACTTCATTTACACTAACAGTGGTAACTTATAACTAACAGTGATAACCACTTCAGTTATAATATAAAACTAAGTACAACTATACAGACAGTACTAACGACCCACATATTACAACTACCAGTGTTAACTTCTTATAGCAGTGATAACTACTTGTCTTCTCTTCAACTTTACTCTGACAGTGTTAACAATCATAAAGACAGTGGTAACTCCGATACTAGAAGTAGTAATAACTTGTATTCTTCAGTCTTCAATCTTTACTAGTAATTCAAACCCAAAACGGTCTTGACTCAACACAATAGGCAAAAACTATTTTTCTTTCGTTACCCGCACTTGCTTTTTCCTTCTTTTCTGGTGAGACGCAACACACACAGATTTTCTTTGAGTATTTTGCCATCTCCTTTCAAAAATATTGATTCCATTTACAGGTGCTTTGAGTGGTGGCTTACCATTAGATGGTTGCAATCCTCCCTCCCCAACTTTGTTGGTTGGTACCATTGACATTAGAGGTAGTTGGGGATCATTTATCATTGTTTCACTTTTTTTCTCCCATAGAGTTTCTAATTCTTTCACAGGCATCATCTTGACATCACGTTCAAGAAATACCTCAAACTCCTCTAAGACTTGTGATATTTCTTCCACATTTGGAGAAGATGTCATACCTTCAGAAGTTGATGGATAAGGTATGGTATTATTCTCCACAACCCACTCTTCAACTTTGTCGAGAACCAATATAGGAATTGACTCTTCAATTGGAGAAACAAGTTCTTGGAGTGCTATGCCATCACTAACCATTGTGTTTTCAACTTCTTCCTCCTCCATTTCATACTCATCATCAGATTCTATCATACATGTGCTCGTAGGTTCATCTACTTCACTACTACTCATTTGCTCTACCAGTTGACCAAGTTTATTCTGAAGGGATGTTATCGACTCTTCGTGGATGTCCAGTTGTTGGATATTTTGATTCATCGATTCAAGCATCATCTCCATGAATAGTTCCATTTTCTCCTGTAATCTTTCATTTACTGGATTTAGATACTTTTGCTTAATTGGATGATAATGTTGAGGCGATTCTTGTGGCTGGGACATCGATTGCATATTCTCATACCCTAATTCGAAATAGTTTCTCTGACTAGGTTCATGAAACTCATGGTTTGTTGTGTAGCATTCAACATTAGGTTGATAACTAATTGAGTAGTCATCATACCTAATGTGACTTCCATGAGACTCATTCACTTGTCTTTTGTATCTTCTTTCTTCTGGACATGTTTCAAATGAATGCAATGGACTTCCACATGTCCAACACGAAGACATTACTTAATTTAAATTTAAGATGATCATCAACCCGAGAATTTTGTATGCACTTGTTACTCATAATGCTGCACAATACAAACAAAAGCAAAAGCGTAACACAGAACAAACAACTTATGCTAGAAAAAGAATTTTTTTTTTTAAATATAATAAAAAGGAAAACAAATAAAAGAAGAAAACTAAGCTATAAGCGCACTAACTCCCTGGCAGCGACGCCAAAATTTTATCGGAGTCGAAGTACCAATCAAAAATCAACCTAATTACCTTATACTAGATAGGGTAAGCGGGTATCGTATCCATGAGGAGTATGTGGTTATAACTAGAGTTTAGACAATAAAGTAAATTCTTTAAGTTTGATTTGAGATTAAAACTACTTATGCAATTAAATAAAACAATAATGATTAAACTTAAACTAAAGAAAGCAATTGAAAATGAGTATCGTAAAATGATAAGAGAAAGAGAAATCACTTCCGATTCATAGGGTTTTTCTACAAAAGATGTAATCTTTGATTGATTTTCATGTTTGCACTAAAACACAAATTAATTTAACACACTTTTGGTACAAGTTATGTTTTCCAAATCACCGTCTTAATCCCTAAACTAATTGGACTCGGCACGAATGATTGAATTGCTATAACTTGTCTTACAATGATCAAATCAATATGTCATAATAAGAACAAGAATTATAAGTTCAAATCATACGCATAAAATATAAACTCACAAGTCATGTTCATACAAACTAAAAATCAATCAAAGAAACTATTAAACCATAAACCCTAGTTTTAGCGAAAGTGATTACTGAGAGTTTAGCCTTCCATAGCTATGGTAGAAAGCATCTTGATCAATGATGAAATCTTCATAAGCTTGTGGTTGGCGAGTGGGTGATTAATGGTTAATGGAGGATTAGGGTTTTGATGGAGGTTGGAGGTAGGAGATGATAAAAAATCACTAGAGGAGGTAGAGATGTGATAAAATCGTTGGATCCCTCTAAGTCGTGGAATTTTTCAAGTAATAAGGAGAGAGAACGTAGCTCTACTCCTTTTGCTTCAATTTTGTTTTCAAACTCCACTGATGTTACTCCTCTTTTGAAAGTCTTTGGAAGTAATGCTAAATAGCTCTACTTTCACCATTTTTCTTCATCATTTCATCACTTCAAGCATTAATCTTTTAGTGTCTTCATTGAGCCTCTTGTATGCTTGCATTGTCAGGCAATTTATCACCTTAAAACATCACTTTCGCTTCTTTACATTTATACCTGTTATATACAAAAAAACTAATCAAAGCACTACCATTCAAGCATAAATAAATGCATTTGTGTATGAATAAAGCACAAATACGATGTACAAAATAAGTACCTATCAAGTATGCATAAAATATGTATTTAAATAATAACAAATTATTTGTCCCGCCTCAATTTTAAGTAATCGTGATGAATTTTAGTTAAGATACAAATCTTTATGTATGTCGCAATATTGTAATCAAAACGCATACGACTTTATCTAAATGTTTACAACGTGTACTTAGATGTGAAGGAATAAAATAAGTGCTGTTTTGTTCGTAGTCTTCTTGTGTTCCAGTAATTATCAGCTCGGTTGATAAAGTCAATATAAGCCCAACATATATCAAGAATTTTGGTCGATCATCTCGAGTTAATTGTTGTCAACCATAGGTGTCAATTAGATATTGAATAAGATTTATCTTCTTTTGGCATGATGTTATGCAACATTATATTATTTATTCCTTTTGTAGACTTTTGCTCGGCCCATTCTACTTATGGGCTGGATTTATGGAATTTTGCTTTAACAACCCCGTGTTTTCACATTTCATTCACTAGTGTATTCTAACACAGTGGTGCTTGGTAGTTGGTACATTCACTTTTTTAAATGCACAACATATATTTTTTCATCAAAAGTATTGTACATCGTGCATTAATAATGTAACGTTGTAGTGTATTAATTAATCAACACAAATAACTATTAATATGACAATACTGTAGTATGATAACATTTTATTCTATTCAAGAATATGGGTCAAAATTAAGAACTGAGAATGTAAACCTTTGCTTGCTTTCATTCTGAGACACGGGGGTTCATTTTACATGATAGCACACTCCTCCTGATTTTGCGGTGGCCTACAGTCGTAAACTTGCTGAGGTGGATAGGGGTAATAATACGGTGGTGGATAGGGACAACTTTGCGGTGGCGGATAGGGGTAAAAATGCGGTGGCAACTTGGGATCTTTTGGTGGCTGCTTAGAATCATCTTTCTTTTTGGACATTTCTTCCTTAATCATGCTCTTTCCTTCTTCAATAGCCTTTTTGGTTTCTTCTGAATGCTTTTTTTGCTTTTCTTCCATCGTACTGATGCGTTGGTCGATTGAGATTTTGTCTATACATATAAAACAAAGTTTTAGAGTGCTTATATGTCATATTTAGACATAATAATTGCTTACTTGGCATGTTTATAAACAATCATTGCTTATGTGTCAAGCTTAGGAATAATTATAATTAAATTGATTATATATATATAAAAAATAATATATGTCCTATTTCTTTTTGTGCTACGTATAGTAACAATTTGGAAAAGAAAGATCATTCTTTCTTTTATTTAGTAAAAATTTGATATTCTAAAACAGATGTGTCTAATAGTTATAAATGATAGCAGTCAGCATATGGTAATTTCTAAGTAATTTAAACATCTGGCCATTCAAAGTAATTTACTGTACTCAAATTTGTAAATCTATTTTCTTATGTATCGCTAATATAACATCTGTCAAAATTCAAGTTTTCAATCAAAGTTAAAGTCCTATAATTGTGACAACCAAAAGGATATAGAAGGGACAAAGTTCCTGATTATGGAACTAATTCACATGGTGATACGAGAACTCTAGCTGCCTTCCTCTTATTTGGTGTTGCTCGCTCCTTTTTAGTTGGGTTGCTATTTAATGATATTGTTTATTCAAAAAAAAAAAAAAAATCCATAGGGTGATATGATTGGTGCTACCATGAAAAATAAGTTAAGACCGAAATATCATAGTTCTAGAGGAAGAAGAAGACTACATTATGCGTGATTAATTAGTTGCTGAAAAAAAGTAAAAGTCCATCCTTACAAAATCGTGTTTACTAATAAAACCATTGTTATGGTAGCCTCATAAACAAAGTCGTTTACAAAGAAATTTTGAAACAATTGTAATTTTCATACTCTCGCTTATACTGATTGATTACTCATTAGTTTGTTCATAACCTATGAAATCATTCTTTCCTATGTAGTTTGGTTTATATTATTAATTGATTTTATTTTTAATGATAATTGCACTTTAACTTAATAGTACTTTATTGCTCTACTTACAAATTAACATATAACTATATTTTCTAAATGATCGTGCGATGCACGAGCTCCGTGCCTAGTTTATAAATATTGAAAACAAAACAAACATAAAATCAATTGATGAATTACTCCATAAGAGAAATTTGGAAGATAGAAACGTACACAAACTTACTATGATTTATTGTGTTGCAGCAGTTTCTTATGGAAACATTGGCTATATAAGACACACCTCCTACCCCAGCTAAACCTCCAACTATGATGGCAATCCACTTCATTATCTTGTTAATGCTTCTTCCGCCACGACTTTTATTGGAACTGGAGCTACCGTTGGGACTATCATTACCTGCATCTGTTTTTTCAAGCAAACTTTTAAAAAGCGAAAAAAAAAAAAATCTTGATTGATTTTAGCTCATCTATACAAGCGAACTTGATAAGATAAAAAACTTTGAGTGCTACTGTTTTATAATAGGATGACTAGTAACATATATGTTTAATTAATTATTAGTTACTATATACCCTGATCAACATATGTAATATAACATTTTCCTAGGTACATGTTTCCCCAAGCCGAGGTCTCGCATTCTGATCTCAATCGTCCACAAGCCTCTGTAAGACAATCTTGACAGTTGCTTACACTCAAATCTTGTACGCACTGTGCCACACCTTCAATGCTTCCATAATCACCCGTACGAAAGTATTGTCCATTTCCAGCAATTAGATATGCCAACGCAGCATCAATACGATTAAGAACATCTGAATTATAACCAATTGAGTGGCCACATGTCTTTATCACCTCTATCTTGTCCTCAGCCCCAAAAAATGACGAATTATCATATTTCATAAAGCATCCATCTAATTGTATTGCACCACCGGCAGACATTGGACAATTGGTCTTGAGTTGACTTATAGAGTTGGTCACACAGTCTTTGCAGTTTGAGGAATTAAGGTCACCTCTACATTGAAAGAGTCCATAAACAGTGTCGCTTTGTGAGTAGCCGGGAGAGGAGATTTCAAATTTGTTGAAATTGTACATAGAGGATGAATCGATCATGGAAGTAAATAGAGAGTTAACGTTCGACTCGTAGGGTGTCATTGAGGTGAAGTAGTGTTGAGAACATTGGACATATATGTTGGTATTTGATGCCGAATCCGCTAAGATGATGGGTACCATAAGACAAAATACGAGGACTGAAAAAGAAAGAGTTTGTTCGAGCATTTTGAATTAAGGCGTCTAATCTCAAACCTTTGGTTCGTGATTTAGGGAATGCTTGTTAATTATTCAAAACAGGGAGACATTCTATATACCGACACAAAATATATAAATTAGCTCCTTAAAGTATTGATATAAAATAAAAAGAAGTAATATACTATAGGTTTTATAATTAAGTCGTGATTTAAATAATTTAATAAAGCAAGCATAGTACTTACTAACCATAAAAGATTCCACTTGTTACCTTGACGACGACAATCTTGTTTTGTTATATCCATGGTCATTTTTTAATCTTTCATTATATATGTTATACAGTATGTAGCTAGTTAGAAGATTCTTAAAGTAACCTTGACGACAATCTTGTTTTGTCATATCCATGGTCATTTTAAATTTCCTTCATTATATATATATTAGCTAGTGCATCCACATTAATAAAGACATAAGTACATGTATTATATGTCCTTATTTATATGCTAAATTGACTCTTTTTGGTCCAAAGGCAACTACCTAATCATATATGGATTCCAAGAAACGATGCCAAGCGAGTTTGGTTAACTGATCTTGACCTCTTATATATTTCTTTAAACACCCACACTAAGGGTATGTTTTGCAAAACTAGTTGTAGCTGTAGGCTGTAGCTTTTATAAAGAGCTATAAGCTGTAGCTTTGTTATATACGTATACATTTGGCAAAGTAACTGTAGCTGTACCTTGACAATGTAAAATTACATAAAAGGGTATGAAAAAAAAAAACTTTAATAATAAATGCAATTACTAAAATAAAACCATAACATGAATAAAAATATTTGTAAAAATAGTTACTTTTCACAATATGTTATATGACTATTTTATGAATTTAAGCTACTGTTGCAATAAATAAAGAATCATGTTAACTGTTGTATATGTTATTTAAATGATTTATTATTGAAAAGAGTCAATTAAATAATTTTATTACTGGAAATAAAGTGTCTATTATTTGGAAAAAAAACACATTTTATATATTTAATATATTATAATAGAATAATAATAATGAATGAATGGTTTGGATTCATGTGCATGTCCCATATTTACATCGAAAATATATGAAATAATGAAACGTAATATGAGGGGTAAATAGTAATTTGGCTTGTTAAAAGCTCCATAAAATGTGAAACGCGTTTTGATAGCTTTTAAATTTGAAGCTTTTTAAAGAAACTAAAAGCTTAAGGGTGTGTTTGGTAACAACTAGCTGGAGCTGGAGCTGGAGATTGTAGTTGGAGCTGGAGCTGGAGATTGTAGCTGGAGATGGAGCTGGGAATTATTTTTCCGGCAACTCAAAAAAGCTTCTCTAAAAAGGGATTCTCGGGGATTATCGGGGATTCTTTTTTCAATAATCCCTTCTATATTTTTGTTGCCAAACAGGGATTGAAGATTGAGATTCTTAGAAACTAGAAACTTAATCTATTAGAATCCCCTAAAAATGGTGTGCCAAACACACCCTAAAGCTTCCCTATCCAAACAAAGCTTTTATAAATGAGGAGCTTTTCAATATGAAAACAAAAGGCTAAAGCTCCAAAAGCTCCTAAAAGCTGTCCGCCAAACACACCAATATATATTTTTTTAAACTTTCACACTAAGAACAACTGTTCATGTCGTTAATTACACGAAAAAAAGCACACTACATCTGTACATCATATCATCACCAAACTAAAAGGGAAGGGAAAATGCTAGTTAAGGGTGTAGCCGATATTTCACCCACTTAGAACCACCTCTGCCTAGAGAAATATCCTCGATAAATATTGCTCTTAATACATCTGCCTCCACCCTAGAGTTAGTGATGAGATGCTGAAGCAATATTTGGAGCCCCTGATCACCAGAAAGATAATAATCATAAGCTTGGAAGAATTAACACTACTACAAAAAATTGAATAGGAAACCCCTATACGAACCAGTTTTCTGAGGGGTTGACAAAACCGGTTCCTTAAATGGATAGGGACCGGTTTTATAAATTCGCGTTTAAATCAGAAGTAGTAACTGGTTTCTCATTTAAAAACGGTTCCTTTGGTGGACAAATAAAACCTGATTTTACAAGAAACCGGTATTACACTTTAGGAACCTGTTTTTACAAGAAACCGGTCTTTTACTTTTTGAGCGGAAGACGAAAAAATCAAGCAAATTATCCCTCCACTTTCTTTCAAAAAAAAAACCAAAACCCTTTCTTTTGCCAAAATACAGCCACACTTCCACCTTTTTACTGTGTTTTCTTTCACCAAAACCCCCCACTTGAGTCTCCACCGTTTGCTTCCACCGCTCACTGATTCACCATCGCTATCACCGCTGAACGGAACCTCACATGAATCCTCCACCATCGCCATCGCCATCGCCACCTCCGCTGGTCACTTCCACCTTCACCATCGCTCTCTTGTAGCCCTAAAACCCAATCTGCACCTCGTTGATCCACCCCAATCTGCACCTTCACCATCTCCGCTGGTCACAGCCACTACCGCCGTCTCCATTAAAAATCCGGCCAGAACCTCTCTGTTATTATGGTAATTATATTTTATTTACTTTTGCTTGCTGATTGAGGTGGATCGATCACATTATTATGTTATTTATGTACGTTGATTCGATTTGATTATATTGCATGTATGTATACACAGATTCAATGTGGATTTTTGCTAATTTTTGTGTTTATCGAAATAAGAGCTCAGAGGTTTTGAATGAGTACATTTGAGATTTAAGTTGTTTGTTGAATTAGTTAATGTTATGTAAAGATCTGTAGCTTAAATTGAGGATATATAAATCAGTATTTTGTATGCGTACCAAGTGTTTGTTAAATTGCTTAAATGAAATGTACATCTAAAATGTCTGTATCAATTTATCATATTCTGATTGGAAATTTTGTTTTTGTAGATGCATTATGATTTGTAATAATAACAAATTAAGGGCATTTGCTGTAGCATTGTGAAACAATGGTTCTGGGTTTGAAGTCTAAGAATAAGATCGATGGTTCTTTTCAAGTTAATTATCTAGTTCATGTACAAGAGCTTAAGCCTTGGTTACCATCAAGTCAAACTCTAGCAATCCAATGGCAAAATGGTGAACAAACGACAGGGTTTCTTTCCCCTAATGTCATTGATTCCACAATTGATTTCAACAAAACTTTAGCGTCATCTTAGTGTAGTTGATAAATTCGTGTGATATCTTGTTTAAATTCTTTTTTACCGGCTTGAAGGTCAAATCTTTTCGCGTATGTATGTTTCATGATTAAGTGTAATTGCTTTTGAGTAAATGTAATTGCTTCTGATTTGCACCGTGAATACACTACAAATCTGTATGTATGTATGTTTCATGTGTAAATGTAATTGCTTTTGATTTGCTAATCGATGATAGTGATACCAAACTTGTTACACACGTTTTCCAATTTAGACCAATAAGAAACCGAGTCAAAGTAGATTTGAAAACATTATATTAGTATAAGACTTTGGTCAAAAATTCGCATACAAAATACTACATCCGTTCCAAAATTATAGTCCATCTTTCCTTTTTGGGACGTCCCAAAATAATTGTCCACTTCTCATTTCAACCAATAAGAAGAGAGTTTAGTGGGTGCAGATTCTGTTTGAGTGGTTGAAAACTGTTGTGGTCCCACTTTTATTAAACTGTGTGCTTTTTGTTGGTGGATAATAATTTTGGGACGGAGGGAGTAGTAAAAGTCAATTGACCAAATGGGTTAACATGTAAAAAAGGTCAACGATCACCCGTCCAAACGAGTCAACCATTGACTAACAAAATTGTTTTCTTAAAATTTTACCCTTTACAAAACCTTTATAAAATATTTACAAAATGCGGTAACAAGCTTCATACTACAACTCGTCCCTAATCATCCTCAAACCCGATACACACATCAACCTTTAGCTTTGCCTTGAGTTAAAATCATTTACCTGCTTGATCACCTAGGGACACACACACAATGACACGTAAGCTTGAAAGCTTAGCGAGTACAAGGTTTTGACACCCTAAAAACACCATCAGCTATATAAATCAACATTTAACAACAATAAATAGTAAACCAACTGTAATATAAAGTTAAACACCCTTATCACTTAATTCCTACTGAGTACTTACAACCCATTTTTAACGCCCTTTGTGCCACCTGCACTATTCCTAAGCATTGGATCCAAGCTAGGCTATGAGTCGTTAGACCCATTAACACCCTTTTTGCCACTTCGGCATTATCACCCTTTTTGCCACTTCGGCATATTATCGTACTAGTTGTAAGACAATAGTAGTGCATAAGTGATATGTAAAAACAACTATTTTGTGTGTTCCCCCTGTTTGGGAAAAACAATGTACTCACCTGATTTTCCTTGCACATTATTGATAGTACAATTCCTTTACATGATTCCACCAAAGCTACACAATTAACAAATAAACATATAAATAATCAAACAATGATAAGGACTCCTTATTCTATTCAAACAATTCCCTTGAACTCTTAATTTATCAATTATTTATATGCTTGCATCCTTACTTCGTTATTTACAACTTAGAATAAAACAAAATTCTGAAATTGGGTAGCTCTCGCCTCCAAGACCAGTGCTTGAAGCCGAGAGGTCCAACCAGGGAATTCTGGTGCAGGCTCTCACCTCCAGGACCCCTTCTTGGAGCCGAGAGCATACTAAAGTCAGATTTGACACCTATTTGTCCCAAAGACTTTCACTACAACACCTTGTTACTTTAATCTTTTATACATTTGATTTCATGCCAACATATATACATGTTCAACAACACCTTTTAAACACCCTAGACACCAATGTTTACAACCATTCACCAAATTGAATCTATGGGTGGTAAATTTCAGCCCAATTTCATACATTTGTTTGATAAACACACCCAAAAACAGCCTTGTTGTATATTATGATGTTTTATATAAATTATTAAGGAGTACATTATCAGATAAACTAACATCAACAACCATACATTATATGATAATGTAATTCTAGAACACTTTCATGACAAATTTTATTCAAACATAATAATTTTAACGGATACATAACAATAGGCATGACAAAGTTTGAAAAGCGAGCTTTATACATTATTAACACTCTCATCACTTCAACAACATATATGTCAATTGCAACAATCATGTTTATCATCATCCCCTTCGAGTGATGATTGACATAATCCTCCTACAAGCATTCCAACGATATGGAATGATCGGAGCCTTTTCTCGTTCTCAAGCACGAGCTTATCACTAAGATTTGAAGTACATTCATCCATGGTCAACTTTCTATCGGATGTTACTCTTTTGAGATGTCGAGAACACGTGAAACATCTCTCATGAGTAGGGTCTAAATTGAAGATAACCTCCATCAATAAGTGGCACCCATCTCTGGAGTATCTCATAAGTCTTAAATCGGTTTCTACAAGCACGTGGCATCCCCGGCGTCAAGGACCATCTCGAACACTCAATTATATAACGGATTATACATCCATGATATATAAATGAACTACATCCATGATATAGTTCCAATAACGACCATTTAGGATCTACAGCCCCAGCCCAAGTTGGTGCTCACTATTTCATTACAAAACTTAGAACAATGAACAAAATCGTTCTAAAGTTTTATTAAGTAGTTAACAAAACTTCTTCTATCTTGAGTAGTAGGCCGTTTAACATATGTTAACTATTTTCACAAAAGGTATTGAACCTTACAATTTGAATATAATAAATATTCAACTAATGTGTTTGAATTATATTCTCAAACAACACATGTTCATGGGAGTTGTACATTTCTACTTCTTTCATAAACTGTACGACCCATCCCTCAAATTGTAATTACTTTTCTAAAGGGCTTGATTGTTAATATAACTAGATCCAAAACTACACAAACGTAGTTGCCCCAAACATCACAAACCATCCTTGAGCATTAATAATCCTAATTCCATGATTGTACAACTCTGAGATGGCTCCCATAGTAGCTTCATCGCTTTGTGGTGTCAACTTCGATACTCCTGAGTTCTTGACATCCATAAACATATAATCAAGTTTCACATAAAGGTATATAACTAGGGAAATCAATAACCTTTTCATAGAAACAACGATAAACACTACTTCTAGAGTAGTCAGCTACCAAAAACTCATTGAAGCATATAACAAACAATTACTTCTTTTAGAGTAGTCTCGTGTTTGTTAAATACACTAACGATTGAAGTTAGAACAAGGTTTAAATTATTATGCAAAATGAACATACTAAAACCCAAATGATAGAGTTTAATTAATCATTTTAAACCTTGTTCACAGTTTCGTACATTACAGATTATATTATAATATAGCATACTTATACTTATACTTATTAAATAGTTTAATCCCACTAAACAAATAACCTTATGAATACTCTTCAAAAGTTATTTAATTTATGAAAAAGATAATTCAAAGCGTGAGACTCGTCAAATACCATCAGTGAACTTTTGAGAAACCTTATTAGGTAAAATTTTCACCAATTAAAAAGACTTATAAACAAAGCTTTAATCTACTTGTTTTTCCTTACGAACAAAAAAAATGTTCTAAACAAATTCTATATGTTTGAACACGAACAACAGATAGTTTAAAACGCAGTTTGTATCCGAAGCAATTTATTCATCACACTGTGTATCAAAGTGGTTCGAGGAAAAAAAACTGTTCGAAAACCGTGCTATATTATAAGATCTAAGCTCGTTATAATTATGTCGAAACTATACATATTTTAGAAGCAATATTCTAAGATCTAAATTCCATAAGACCATTCGTTAAAACCATCAGGAAAGTTTAGGAAAAATAAAATAAAAAATTGTATGATTGAACTTGCCCATAATTGGGACCATATTACAAATTAATTTCAAACAATCCTCGTCATGGTTGAAGACATGTAAAAAGTGATAGCCATTACTTATGTCAACCTTTTAGAGCACAAGGAGCGCTCGATTGAGTTTCAGTGTTTTCGTCAGTGTTATCGAAAACACTGAACGAGAACACTGAAACAGAAAAGTGAGGTGGTGGTTAACATTGAGTTTCAGTCTTTTCGTCGGTGTTCTCGTAATTATTTTATTATTATTATTATTTTGTTTAAACAAATTTAATACAATAAAATAATACAAAACAAAAATAAATAACATCCGAATCACTCATTTTGTATTTTGTATGAGAAAGTGAAAGAAAATGGATGAAAGGTGTGAAAAAAATGTATAGAATGAAGTAGTATTTATAGAAGAGAAAGAGAAAGGAAAAACAAAAAAAAAAACTTTTTTTTTTTAAAAAAACTAGCCGTTCAAACGGTCATTTTTTTTTTTTTTTTTTGAAATCTAACCGTTGGAAGAAAAAGAGAAAAAAAAAAAAAAACTTTGAAAACCGGCGTTTCAAACAAAACATTGAACGAAAACGCCGACCGAGAACGTCGGGTCGGAGTGCCAAACGCCGAGTTCTCGGCGTTTTCGATCGAAAACGGCGGCAATAATTTGGGCGCTCCGAGTGCTCTTAATGTTGGTTTCCACGTATATTAACTAGCTTGTGTATCAGTCTGCTTCAATTACATATATATCCAAACACTGCACGAAAATTACAGCGATCTAAACTAGCAATATAGGTTATGAGCAAGCTGTTTTGATTTCAACAATCCGGCATCGTATCTAAACTATTTCATTCCATTCATGTATTTAAAATTCAACATATACAATTTTCTTGTACCAGAACTCATATGTAAATATGCATTCTACAAAATTATAAGTTCTTTCAATCATGTTCAAATACGTTTAACAACCGATCTTTAATTGTTTCGTATAATCTGTCTATCCAAAGAAACTCGTCAAAGTTTGCAAAACTTATTTGGGTAACGATTATGAAGGAAATAAAACTGAATGATTGATACGAGATATCGTATATGAGACACTCCTAAATGTCATTATTTATGATGGTATTTAAGTCTCATTAGTTGATATTTGTCTAAAAATAAGAATGAGTATTGACAAGGGACATGCGACATTCCTTGTAATAAAAAACATTACAATTATATCATACTATATCCTTCCAAAAATATTCTCACTAGATAAAAAACACACAGTTTAACAATTATTATTGTTTTCTATTTCTTACTTTTTACAAAATAAAAATTATACTCTTGATCTATTAATTACTGGTTTATTAAAAGTCTTCAATAATAATTTCAGGAAATGATAGTATACTAATTAATCACGATCAAACTTCGCTATTGTTAGAGATATATCGAACAATACAAAAAACAAACTAAAGACAATTACGAAGTGGAAGCAAATAACAAATTGCAAATCAAACAAACCAAACAAAACAAATTCAAAGATACCAAACCAACTAACAAATTCAAATCCGAAGGTAAAAAGTTCAAAAATTAATGATCTCTATTTATAGAGAAAACTAATTAAATCTGATTCTAAACAAAATCCAAATAGTAATTCTAATACAAATCAAATACCAATTTTACCAAACAAACCTTTAAAGTTAAAGTCATATTCCAACAACTATCTATGTTTGAAAGTGAACAATTAATTTGGGACGTCCGAAAAAAAATATAGACCTTTTTGTGACAGATGAAGTACAAATTTCAAAAATTACGAGTACTTTTTGTGACTATTGGACCCCTTCCCTTATTCCACTTTGATACCTTGTATACTTTTTTATTTTGGGTTTGCACATAGTAAATAGGGGTGTGCAAATAATAAGTCTTGTTTCCCATTAACTGTGACACCCGTCAAATTAGGACTAGAAATTAGGCCTAATCAAGTTTTAATACATGTAATTAGTTCTGTGTTAGGCTAATTAATGTACCAATATACATATTGTTGAATATATACAATTATGCGATTTGATTAAATCGTACAAGTTTCAAATCGAATGTAATTCGGTTCAAATAAATACGGACGTTGGTGAACAATTTTATTAAATAATACAATATTATTTAATGACACAATTATATCCAAAATATTATTTTTATAATATTTTGTATTCATTCCGCATCGTACAAACAAAGCCCACGCGATAAAAATATTAAACGCGCGAACAAACAACACATGATTAAGTTATATTTTATAACCCAATTATAAGGTATTTGGTAAAATACTTCAACTAAAACATTTAGTAATTTTTCGTATTTTAAAACGTATATTTAAAATGTATTAAATAATTAGTTAACGCTTAAACAACCGGGGAAACGAACACCGCACGGAGCACGGAGACGGATGCTGAAAAGTGGGGCTTCCACCTACAACCTCCACCTCCTCTTTCTCTTTTCTCATAATCAACCTCACTCTCTCTTTCTTCTTTTCTTTTTTCTCTCAAACAAACCAAACACCACCATCACCTTAAAACGCCAAATTACACCACCAAACGCCGCCGAATCTCAAAGCTTTTTGGAGAAAAAGAACCACCACGCTACAATCTATAACTTCATCTTTTCAGAATTTTGATTCGACACCGCGTAAGTTTCCGACAAAAACCCGAAACTCTTCGATTTCACTCATTTGTACATATTTGTTGTTTATACAAGTTGATAATGTCCATATATGGGTTGGGTAAAAGAATCGGACCAAACCATGGCCAGAAAACTCATTTTTTGACAAAAAGTCCGCCATCAGACTTAAGTGTCGCAACGATGACTGCAGTATAGCGTCACTTTGTGCGTCACTTAAGTGACACATTGAGTGTCGCTAAAAGCCCTAATCCTGCGTCACTTGCCTAAGTGCCGCATAAAACCCCTTTTTCCCGACACTTGCTTAAGTGTCGCAATTTAAATATCCGTCACTCCCAACCGACACTTATGTCTGTCACTTGCCTAGTGACGCCTAACTTCATTGCCCGACACTTACATCCGACACTCGCTTAAGTGTCGCCCTCAATGCGTCACTTCATCAAGTGACGCTATCAAATCAGAATACACAATTTCATGCGACACTATATAAGTGTCGCCTAAACCCTTGAGTGTCGCTATGAGTGGCGCAAAAAACAGAAGGTTTCAAACCAAATTTACACTAAGTGTCGAGACCTAAATTTTTATCACTTGATTTCACCCAAATTCAAGTCTAGATGCGTTTTTTACCAAAGCAATTTAGTAGAAATAAAAAAATTTTGAGCTGACTTGGCATCTCGATCCCAACCAGGGGCCAGCCCCTTGGACCCCGCCAGGGGTTGCCACCCCTGGAACCCCGCTAACCAGGGGCGCTGCCCCCGGACCCCCGTCACCTAAAAGTTTGTAAACACTTTTTAAGTACAACACTTCAAAATCAAAATAATAATGTTGAAAATTTATTATTACAAACAATCACCAACGGGCCGTACACACTTTCAAACATTCAAGTCAATCAATCAAATCGGGGTAATTTGGACATTATAGTTGAACAAACAACTACAAAGGTAGTCTTTACAGATACCTAATCAATTAATGTAACACCCCCAAATTCGTTTAGCGGAAGCATTTGGATTAAGTACGGGGGTGCCACCATAACAAAGCATGCATACGTATCAGAGCTTATGATTACAACAGAACATAATATATTAAGATGCCAAATGTAATAGTTACAAGTTTACGATTTATCAAATCGTAAGTTATAAAAAAATTATCAAGTTTACAAAAGTAGATTTCGTAAATATGACTAAAACAGCTTTAGTTATACAAAAGAAATCCAGTTGTCAAAAAGTTGGCATCCTAAAGCTTCACTGGTCGCCTAATTCTCCATGTGTGTTGGCGATTCTTACATGCGCAGCTAATTCCCTGAAAAACATAGTAAAAGTCAACAACGAGGTTGAGTGAATCCACAGGTTTTATGTTGTGTATTGTTGTTTCAAGTTTTGTAGTCACATTTGTTGGACCAAATACGTTCATAAATAGTAATTGCCATAATAGTCGAGTAATGTTTAGTGGAACGTCATCCAAAGTATAAGTTTAGTGGGTTATTCGGCCAAAAGTTTCGGTTTATGTGGGATGTTGCCCAAAAATAGTTGTGTTGGGACGTTACCCAAAATCATATATTTGAAAACGTATTGCTGGTCGTTCTCCAGTAGTTTTAAAGTTTGAGTCGGTCGTTCTCCGACTAGTTACCAAATGTACCGGTCGTTCTCCGGTAAGATACCAAGTTAGCACCGGTCGTTCTCCGGTGAGATACATTGTTAGTACCGGTCGTTCTCCGGTAAGATATACTGTTAGTACCGGTCGTTCTCCGGTAAGATATACTGTTAGTACCGGTCGTTCTCCGGTAAGATACCATGTTAGTGTCGGTCGTTCTCCGACAAGTTACCAATATGTACCGGTCGTTCTCCGGTAAGATACAAAATTTGTTTCACATAGTGATAATAGTTTTTGTTTGGAATACCATGTCGTACGGACAGTTGTAGTAGTTGACCGCAGTTATAAGCAATTTGTATAATTGTACCAAAAGGCAGTTATGTGATAGTTTGTATAACAGTTTAACAGTTCAAGTACTCTAATAATCATATAGTAAAAGCAGTTATGGCAATCAGTAAATCAGTAAAGCAGTTGACTATGTTTTTCACCCCAAAGGTAGTTAAAAACAGTAAAAGTAGGGGCTGTGAACTCACCTGTTCGAGTTAAGTAGTTGTGCGAGTGCTAGCAAACCTAAGCCCAAGTACAGTCCAAGATCTCCTAACGTCCTAAACGTATGAGATTAATAAGTATGTGGATGTCTAAGCTAATCATCCATGCTAGTGTTCGTACAACCAAGTTATGTCCAAAGTATTTGTTAAACGTTTACGTTGTATTTCGTTGTTTGTGAAAATGTATACGACTGGTTGGTGATGTTTTGAAACAATAGTCCAAAAATGTTATTATCTCATTTGCTACAGTACTGCTACAGTAAAATTTGACTTTTCTACAGTAACTTTGACTTTTTAAAATGTGTTTTTAGGGTTCTGACTTGTGCGACGTTAGGTGCGACGTCGCGTACGACGTTGCGTGCGACGTAGGCGCTTATGTCGCTATATGCGACGTCAGGGTCTAGTGCGACGTAAGGGTCGGCGTCGCTATGTGTGATTTCGCAATTTAGTGCGACGTTAAAGGTGACGTCGCAGTATGCGACGTTGTGAGATGTTCTGCGACGTAGGGACTGACGTTGCATTTAGCCCAAGCCAGATGCGACGTAGCGGACTGTTCGACGAACAATTCGGGAAAAACGAGTTTTGGGTCGATTTTGGACATTTTCGGTTGTATAAAACACTAAAACATGTAAATCTAAGTATATTAAACACTAAATAGCAATTATAACTTTGAAATCTAAAGATTTGCGGGATTTGTCGGAAACTTACGAGTGTCGGATTTGAAATCCGAAAAGGTAGAAATGTAGATCGGGGTCTCGTGGTTGTTTTATTCCAAAGGAGTATGGTGATTCGGCGTCGTTTGAGGATAGTTTTGTGGCGTTTTTGTGGTGATATTTGGTGGGTGGTGGTTGTAGAGAGAAGAAGAGAGAGATGAGAGAAAGAAAATGAAAGACAAATGGGAGGTGGGAGGTGGTTTTGTTCCACTTTCTGCCTCCGTGTTTGCGTTCCGTGTTCGTTTGCCCGATCGTTAAATGTTATTTTATTTTAACTATTATGTTTTTAATTACATTTTTCGTTATTTTTAATTAGGATCTTTTTATGAAACCAGATTAATAAATTTTATAAATTTCAAACTTTGTTTTATTTTAATTATAAAAGTTGACGTTTTGCGTTATAAATTGATATGTAAATATTATCGACATAATATTTAATTGTTTATGACGTTATTTAATAATTTCGCTTTATTAAATAATTTTGTTCACCAACAGTCGTATGTTTTTGTCGCGTTTGTTTTCAATTTGTTCAGTACGTAATTACAACTAATTACGAATACGTAATACTACGCGTATTATTTAGTTGGGCTATGCTAGACTTACCTCTAAAATGTGTTGTGAATTCACTCAAGTAGGGAATTAGCCTAATAATGCAAGTGATTAACGAAATTAATCGTGTTCAAATTTGCGGAGTGTTACATTCTCCCCATGTTAGAGAAATCTTGTCCCGAGATTTAAAATTAAGTCGGATCGCCCGCGGCGTATGTTCTCCGAATAAGTCACGTCGTCGATAATAACACAAATTTGTGTGGCGCTCAATTGTTGCCAGAAAAGTTTTAATCAGTTTAGTATACTCGCGGTATAGTTTAGTATGTTTCGGCAGTAGTAGTTTATGTGGCGTTCTGAGTTGCCATGACAATTCAAACAGTTTAAGTATGCTCGTGGCATAGTTCTATAAGTTGTGTGTTTCGTTATGTGGTTAAAAGTTTACCAAGTGTTGTGTTCAAATCGACATTCGAATGAAACGTATGTTAAATCGTAGCAATAGTCGCTAAAACGTACCGTGCTAGTTGAGATCCGCGACCGTTTCCGGTGCACGGAGGATGTATGCACGGCTTGGGGTGTAGCCTTTGTTTGCGACGCGGTTGTTGTCGTTTTGATTGTTACGGTTGTTGTTCGGTTGTTGGCATTGGTTTCGGTGATGTCCAGGATCACCACACCTAAAGCAGCCGGTGTTTTGTACATCGGTGGCAGCTTGAGGAGGTAGGTTTGTCCTACAGTTCTGTGCTAAGTGACCGGGACGTCTGCAGTTTTGACAAAATGTACAATCACCATCGTGGTGTCTCCCGCACTTGTCACACCTCGGTTTGTTGCCAAGGTAGGTTTTGGGTCCAGAGTTGTTGATTGCAGCGTAGGCTCGGGTGTTTCCCGGGTTCCTGTTTTGTTGACCCTGACGGTCGTTAATCTCGTGGTTCCATTTGCGTTTGTGGGTTCCAGAGTCGCCCGCATCAGTACGGGTAGGTTCAGTTTTCCCTGTGATAGCTTTCAGGGTTCCAATCTCGACCGCGTCGTCGGTTAAGCTTTGAGCCAGATCAACTGCGCTCCTAAAAGTGGCGGGTTTGGAGGACATAACCATGCCTCGGATCTGTGGGGCCAAACCCCTGTTGTAACGCTCAATGCGTTTGCTCTCGGGGGTTACCATGTGGGGCACCAGACGTGCAAGCTCCTGGAATCTAGTTGTGTAACCGGAAATATCAGCGCCGATCATTTGTATGTTCCAGAATTCTGTTTCAAGTTTCTGCATCTCGTTGGGAGGGCAAAATTCCTCCATCAGCATTCGTTTCAGTGTCTCCCATGAGATGGAGTAAGCAGCTGGGCGTCCCATGATTTGCACCTGAGCGTTCCACCATGTTAGCGCTTTGTCGGCTAGAGTGCAGGTGGCGTATTTCACAATTTTGTCAGTGGCGCAGTCGCTGATGTCGATGACTGATTCCGTTTTCTCAATCCAGTAGACCAGGCCGATGGCCCCTTCGGTCCCGGTGAAGGTGCTAGGTTTACAAGACTGGAAGGTTTTGTAGGAACACCCCTGCTGGGTATTGTTTGGTGTTTCGCTGTTAACTGGAGTGGCTCCGCTATTGTTGGTCAGGTTCTCACGATTGCGGCTGGCCTCGTATTGTGCGATGGCTTCAGCCACGCGGCGTTCTATTATTTGTTCGGTTGTTTCAGGAGGCGGGTGTGGAGGAGGAACATTTCGTCGACTGTTTCGAGTATTTCTTTGTTTAGGCGGCATGCTGACGTTCTGCGATGAAAAGATGCAGAAGTCAATGCCAATGAAAAATATGTGAGGAGTAAAGTTTCACATATTTCAAGTTTTCGAGTATCAAGAAAAATTGTCGAATCCCCATCACGCATCTTACGACTATGAAACACCCATATGTACTTAGTATTATATAATCACGTTGGCCAGGCGTCATTATATGATGCCAAATACATACTTCTTTTCATCAACCGTTTAATCACGATTAGGTTCATATGAGATCTGAGTACAATGAACGTGTCGAATGTGGTGAACAGTTCATGCGTATCGAAATATCGTAACGATAGTTTAGATGTATGCAAATGTATGTATGCATGTGCGTTCTAGCCAAGGCTATAGTCTAGGTCTCTAGGTCGCTAAGTCACCTAAAGTTTCCTAGTTCGCTATAACCATTGTCTCTGATACCAATCTGTAACACCCCCAAATTCGTTTAGCGGAAGCATTTGGATTAAGTACGGGGGTGCCACCATAACAAAGCATGCGTACGTATCAGAGCTTATGATTACAACAGAACATAATATATTAAGATGCCAAATGTAATAGTTACAAGTTTACGATTTATCAAATCGTAAGTTATAAAAAAATTATCAAGTTTACAAAAGTAGATTTCGTAAATATGACTAAAACAGCTTTAGTTATACAAAAGAAATCCAGTTGTCAAAAAGTTGGCATCCTAAAGCTTCACTGGTCGCCTAATTCTCCATGTGTGTTGGCGATTCTTACATGCGCAGCTAATTCCCTGAAAAACATAGTAAAAGTCAACAACGAGGTTAAGTGAATCCACAGGTTTTATGTTGTGTATTGTTGTTTCAAGTTTTGTAGTCACATTTGTTGGACCAAATACGTTCATAAATAGTAATTGCCATAATAGTCGAGTAATGTTTAGTGGAACGTCATCCAAAGTATAAGTTTAGTGGGTTATTCGGCCAAAAGTTTCGGTTTATGTGGGATGTTGCCCAAAAATAGTTGTGTTGGGACGTTACCCAAAATCATATATTTGAAAACGTATTGCTGGTCGTTCTCCAGTAGTTTTAAAGTTTGAGTCGGTCGTTCTCCGACTAGTTACCAAATGTACCGGTCGTTCTCCGGTAAGATACCAAGTTAGCACCGGTCGTCCTCCGGTGAGATACATTGTTAGTACCGGTCGTTCTCCGGTAAGATATACTGTTAGTACCGGTCGTTCTCCGGTAAGATATACTGTTAGTACCGGTCGTTCTCCGGTAAGATACCATGTTAGTGTCGGTCGTTCTCCGACAAGTTACCAATATGTACCGGTCGTTCTCCGGTAAGATACAAAATTTGTTTCACATAGTGATAATAGTTTTTGTTTGGAATACCATGTCGTACGGACAATTGTAGTAGTTGACCGCAGTTATAAGCAATTTGTATAATTGTACCAAAAGGCAGTTATGTGATAGTTTGTATAACAGTTTAACAGTTCAAGTACTCTAATTGTTCGAGTAAACAGTATGATAAATAATCATATAGTAAAAGCAGTTATGGCAATCAGTAAATCAGTAAAGCAGTTGACTATGTTTTTCACCCCAAAGGTAGTTAAAAACAGTAAAAGTAGGGGCTGTGAACTCACCTGTTCGAGTTAAGTAGTTGTGCGAGTGCTAGCAAACCTAAGCCCAAGTACAGTCCAAGATCTCCTAACGTCCTAAACGTATGAGATTAATAAGTATGTGGATGTCTAAGCTAATCATCCATGCTAGTGTTCGTACAACCAAGTTATGTCCAAAGTATTTGTTAAACGTTTACGTTGTATTTCGTTGTTTGTGAAAATGTATACGACTGGTTGGTGATGTTTTGAAACAATAGTCCAAAAATGTTATTATCTCATTTGCTACAATACTGCTACAGTAAAATTTGACTTTTCTACAGTAACTTTGACTTTTTAAAATGTGTTTTTAGGGTTCTGACTTGTGCGACGTTAGGTGCGACGTCGCGTACGACGTTGCGTGCGACGTAGGCGCTTATGTCGCTATATGCGACGTCAGGGTCTAGTGCGACGTAAGGGTCGGCGTCGCTATGTGTGATTTCGCAATTTAATGCGACGTTAAAGGTGACGTCGCAGTATGCGACGTTGTGAGGTGTTCTGCGACGTAGGGACTGACGTCGCATTTAGCCCAAGCCAGATGCGACGTAGCGGACTGTTCGACGAACAATTCGGGAAAAACGAGTTTTGGGTCGATTTTGGACATTTTCGGTTGTATAAAACACTAAAACATGTAAATCTAAGTATATTAAACACTAAATAGCAATTATAACTTTGAAATCTAAAGATGTCACACCCCGCCAAACGGTAATTACAATTACGTAGAGTGGTTTGCGGAAGCTTAGTGACGTGGCGGGGGTGCGAGCAGTAAAACACAACCAACAGATACATACATACTCAGAGCATATGGTTATCGCAGAACGAAATAGATTAAGATGCCATTAGTTAAAGTTTTACAAAAGATTACCACTTGAGAAGTGGTAACAGTAGTAATAATAGTTGAAATCAGTATTTCATAAAATACATAATATCAAAAGTAGATTTCATAGGTATGACTGCAATAGTTGCAGTTATACAGAGGAAATCCAGGTGTCCCAAAAGTAGTGGCATCCTAACAAGTCCAGGGTAGTCCGTCCTGATATGCATGCAGATCTTACTTACGCTGCTAATTCCCTGAAAAACATAGAGTAAAACGTCAACAAAATTGTTGAGTGAATTCACAAGTTTATTTGTTATGTAGGAAACACAAGTTAATCATTTAAGAATAACATTTCCAAACAAGTGTTGTTTGTCAAGTGAGAAACACAAGTTATAAACAAATAACATTTCTCAAATCAGTTGTAGTTGTAATAGGAAACACAAGTTATTAATCAAATAACATTTCCCAAATCAGTTATCAGTAGGAAACACAAGTTAACCTAAATAAAGATTAACATTTCCAAATCAGTGTACGTAGGAAATCCTTTCCTAATCAATAGTTTAGTGCGTGGGAAATATTTAGACGGTGATCCCTCGAAAGGTGAGCTAAACCTGTCGAGTAAGGTAACCCGATCTAACCCTATAACCAAACCACAACCCTAATCTGTTGTTGTTTGCCATGCTGGACAATTAAGTATACGCTCCCAAATCCGTAGGAGGGTCGTCACGGCGATAGTACTATCCGTATACTCAGTGGCTAGAGTCACCTAGCTAATGGTTATAGTCTGTAGCCATAAGGTCTTTTATGCACTACATCGTTCAGCCTAGATCCGTACCAAGATTCGTTGTCTAAATTCCCAAAATAGTATGAAAACATTTCATAAATCATAGTTCAAGTAGTTGTGTGAAATACCCTTTCACAAACAGTCACGTATGAAATACCCTTTCATAAACAATCAAGTAAATACATACAGTATTTAAAGCAGTTGTCGCATGCAGTTATACATACGATTTCTATGTTTTCCACCCCGAGTTTTAAAAGCATTAAAACAGTGAAAAGGGGTTTGTGAACTCACGGTGAGTGCTCGGATGTGAATGCTAGCGAGATAAGATAGCGTAGCCCAAACGTAGTCAACCTATACACAATAATGTATTAACTATAAGTACTATATTTTACTTACGTTAATAATTCGTTTGTTTGAAGAAATTATCAATTTCTTAAGTTTGTGTATGTCGTTGATGATTGTTGTTTGAAAATAAATAATATTTTCCCAAGTTATGTTTGTTTGTCGAATCGTCCAAAATGTGTAAGCATATATACATATATACTTATATAGTTGCATATGTATATGTTCTCGCATATATATATATTATTGTCCGTTGTCTCGTTCATATATATATATATAGATATATATAAAAGTTTGTCGTTTAAGTTTCCAAAAACACAAGTCTCAATGTATGTATATATCGGCGAATATATAATTATTAAGTGTCGTATGTATACATGTCATATATCGTTTGTTCGTATGAATTAAATAAGTCCAATGTCCGTAATCATAGTTTGTCTCGTTTTATAACGTCGTATGTTTTGTAGTTTGTTAGGCTCGGCCCGATTTGTTGGCCCATTAGCCATAATGTACTTATTTAACGTATGATCCATTAATCATTCGGCCCAAAACACGAAGCCCAGTTCAAAGCCCAGCCCAGCCCAGTTCGCGACTTAGGCCCAATCTGCAGCCCAGTAGGTGAATCCGCCGGATTCTATTTGAATCCGCCGGATTCTCGTTAGTGGATAAGGTGTTGCCGGATCTTCGGGTCAAACAGCCGGGTCGGGTCAATATTAAGTGAATCCGCCGGATTTAGTTGAATCCGCCGGATTCTTTTGTGTTCACAAAACGTTCATATTAAGCTTGGGAATCCGCCGGATTCAGGTGAATCCGCCGGATTCGACCGTGTCTTTTACTCGTTCACAGATGTTTAAACCGTTTACGGGGTGTGCGAGTTTCATAGGGGAATCCGCCGGATTCTACATGAATCCGCCGGATTCATGTCAGTTCCAGGCCCTGTTCGAACAGGGCAAAACACAACCCGATTTTCTTGGTTCCAAATCGTTTTTACCTCAATACCAAATGTTTATATAAGTAATCAACAACATTATAACAACTTAACAACTCTTTTTAACTAGTTTTCATGTATCGATTTTGCATTTGAAGTTTTGGGTTTTAAAACCATTTTCAAGAATCACTCATCAATCTTTGAGTTTGTGATGTTATGTAGCTAGATTATGATGTATATACAAGTAATATATCGAAATTTAAACAAAGAGATCAAAGATTTTAGGTTTTCTTACAAAGATGAAAATGGTGAGAAATGGTGAACGACGATGATGATGATGATGAAGTTCTTGGTGTTCCACTGCTACTTTCTGCTGCTGCTATCCTTCTGATCTTGTTAATTTGGTTTGAGAGAAAGAAAAATGGAAATAATTTTTGTGTGTGTTTTTGCCGAGAGATCACAGAGATATGGAGGGAGTATGGGTTTAAACCCAATCTGTCTCTGCATTATTGTAGGTTGGTGGGATTTTTGTCCCACCAATCTCGAGTACGGGTATAATTATAGCAATATAAAATTTAACATTTTATATTTTTATTTTGTAGATGCTCTCCTGGTTCGTAATTTGTTTTCAGAATAATGAGATTATCATTATTTTAAATAGTTGTACAGTTTTGTACGTTTTACTGCGCGCAGTTAATTGAGCGCCAATTTTCAGTAAATTTAGGATTTCATATTTTGAAGTAATGTTCTAACTTCTTCCAAATGAACGAGAAAATTTGTATTTTTATGATTCGACGTCGTATGCGCGTTTTAGAATTGTTTCTGTTCGTGATATAATACGTTTTATGTTAAACGTAAAATTAGACCTTTATATCTATGTGTTATAGATATATAAATACTCGTAATTAATAATTATATTATTAATTATTTTTGTATCACGAAACTTTTGTTATTTATTTGTCGGCTTCGTTCCGATACGTTCGTACGTAATTTATAAATACTACGTATAATGCAATACTTTTTGTATTATTGTTTAGGGCTCGCTAGACTGACATCACATCATCGGTTTAGTTTAAAACAAATGCAGGGAATTAGCGTAAGAAATGCATGTAATTAAGTATAATTATATACCTAATTTGGAGGAGTGTCACATTCTCCCCCCGTTAGTGAAATCTCGTCCCGAGATTTAAGTCGAGCCGTGAGTCTCGGTCACGCTCTCAAATAGGTTGGGGTATTTCTTTCGCATTTCATCCTCTCGTTCCCAGGTAAACTCTGGGCCATGTTTCGAGTTCCAACGAACTTTAACCAGTTTGATTCGTTTGTGTCGAAGTTTCTGCGTTTTAGAATCCATAACTTCAACAGGTTCCTCCACAAAGTTAAGTTTTGAGTCAATGAAGACTTCGTCAGGAGGAATGATAAGTGTTTCGTCAGAAAGACACTTTTTGAGGTTGCTAACGTGGAAAGTATCGTGTATGCTACTAAGCTCTTGCGGTAGTTTAAGCTTGTAAGCGACGGGACCAACCCTAGCAAGGATTTCAAATGGTCCGATGTATCGTGGGTTCAGCTTTCCTCGTTTGCCAAATCGTGCTACTCCTTTCCAGGGAGATACTTTGAGTAGGACCTTGTCTCCTACTTGAAACTCAAGAGGTTTACGGCGGTTATCAGCGTAACTCTTTTGTCGATCTCGTGCCGCTTTTAGTCGGCTCAATACTTGAGTTATTTTGTCAGTGGTTTCCTGGACAAGTTCGGGTCCAGATAGTTGTCTGTCGTCTAACTCTGCCCAACAGAGTGGTGATCGGCACTTGCGTCCATATAACGCCTCAAATGGTGCCATCTGTATACTCGTGTGATAACTATTGTTGTAAGAGAATTCAGCTAGAGGTAGGTGGGTATCCCAGTTACCTCCAAAGTCTATCACACATGCTCGTAACAAGTCTTCGAGCGTCTGTATCGTTCGCTCACTTTGGCCGTCAGTCTGCGGGTGGTAGGCAGTACTCATATCAAGTCGAGTACCCAATGCCTGTTGTAATGTTTGCCAAAAGCGAGAAGTGAATCGCGCATCTCTATCAGAGATGATGGATAGTGGCACACCATGCCGAGAAACAATCTCTTTAATATAGATTTTTGCTAGTTTCTCCATTCCATCCGTTTCCTTAATAGCTAGAAAGTGGGCTGATTTCGTCAATCGATCGACAATCACCCATATGGCATTTGCTCCAGACGTTGTTCTAGGTAACTTCGTAATGAAGTCCATTGTTATTTGCTCCCATTTCCATTTGGGCAACTCAGGCTGTTGCAAAAGCCCAGACGGCTTTTGGTATTCCACCTTTACCTTCGAGCAAGTTAAGCATTTGCTAACGTAGGTGGCAATGTCACGTTTCATTCCAGGCCACCAGTAAAAACCTTTCAAGTCCTGGTACATCTTGTCTGCACCGGGATGTATCGAGTAGTTGGACTTATGTGCCTCGTCCAAAATCAGCTTGCGTAACTCATCTACGCATGGTACCCAAATTCGATTCATAAAGTACAACACTCCGTTGTCCTTTTTCTCGAGTTGTTTTTCCATCCCTTTCAAGGATTCATCCTTAAGGCGTTCGGGAGTGAAAGTAAGTTCTTGGGCTTCACGAATTTGAGTGATGAGATTTGAGTGGATTGTCAATCCCAAGGCTCGAACTCTTCGAGGTTTGATTCGTTCCTTACGACTCAAGGCATCTGCTACTACATTAGCCTTGCCCGGGTGATATTTTATTTCACAGTCGTAATCATTAAGTAATTCGACCCAACGTCGTTGTCTCATGTTAAGTTCTTTCTGGTCGAATATATGTTGTAGGCTCTTATGATCAGTGAAGATCGTACACTTTGTACCGTATAGGTAGTGTCTCCAGATCTTTAGTGCAAAAACAACGGCTCCTAATTCCAAATCATGAGTCGTATAGTTTTTCTCATGCACTTTTAGTTGTCGTGATGCATATGCAATGACCTTTTCGTTTTGCATTAGTACGCAACCCAATCCCTGATGCGAGGCATCACAGTAAACAACAAAGTTATCTACTCCTTCGGGTAGTGATAGTATGGGTGCGCTGCTCAGTTTCTGCTTCAGTAGTCGGAATGCATTCTCTTGCTTCTCATTCCACTCAAATTTCTTGTCTTTTTGAGTTAAAGTGGTAAGTGGCTGTGCTATCTTTGAAAAATTTGCGATGAATCGCCTGTAATAGCCAGCTAGACCAAGAAATTGTCGTACTTCAGTTGGGGTTTTCGGTGCTTCCCAGTTGTTGATTGCCTCAATTTTGGATGGGTCTACGTGAATTCCCTTGTCATTTATCACATGACCAAGGAATTGGACCTCTCGTATCCAAAATTCGCATTTAGAGAACTTTGCATAAAGCTTCTCTTTTTGTAGTAGTTCGAGAACAAGCTTCAGATGTTGCTCGTGATCCTCTTTCGATCGTGAGTATACCAAGATGTCGTCAATAAACACAATGACGAATTTATCTAGATAGGGTTTGCATACTCTATTCATCAAGTCCATGAATACTGCTGGTGCGTTGGTCAGCCCAAAAGGCATGACTAGAAACTCGTAGTGACCGTAACGAGTCCTAAAAGCAGTTTTCGGTACATCTTCTTCTCGTACCTTAAGTTGATGGTAACCAGATCGTAGGTCAATTTTTGAATAATAACTTGACCCTTGCAGTTGATCAAACAGATCGTCAATGCGTGGTAACGGGTATCGGTTCTTGATAGTTACCTTGTTCAGTTCTCGGTAATCGATGCACATCCGCATAGATCCATCCTTTTTCTTAACAAACAAAACCGGAGCTCCCCAAGGGGAAAAGCTCGGTCGGATGAATCCCAAGTCTAGAAGTTCTTGCAGTTGTGTAGACAGCTCTTGCATTTCCGAGGGAGCTAGACGATAAGGTGCTCGTGCGATAGGTGCGGCTCCTGGCACCAGGTCAATGTGAAACTCAACTTGTCGTGGGGGTGGCAATCCCGGCAACTCATCAGGAAATACTCCTGGATAGTCGCGTACAATGGGCACATCGTCTATACGTCGCTCCTCGGTTTTCTTTTCTACAACGTGTGCCAGAAATGCTTGGTACCCCTTTCGAAGATACTTACTGGCCTTCAAACATGAAATCATTTTAGTGGCACTCTTTCGTTTCTCACCTTGAACCACAAGTGTTTCTCCTGTTGACAGTGGTAATCGTACCAGTTTATCATAACATATGATCTCAGCGCGGTTCTTAGATAACCAATCCATACCGACTACAATGTCAAAACTTCCCAACTTAACCGGTAGCAAGTCTATTTCGAAGAGATGACCTTCTAACTCTAAGGTACATCCCGGTACTATTTCTCCTGATTCGATCAACTCGCCATCGGCTAATTCTATGGTATACTTGTTGTCTAACTTACGGGATTCAAGTTCTAATAGTGGTCTAAACTCAGTAGACACAAAACTTAAATCAGCACCCGAATCAATTAACACAGAGGCATAATGATTGTTTACAAGAAACGTACCAGTGACGGTGTTAGGGTCCTGGCGTGCCTCTTGTGCTCCGATCACGAATGCCCTTCCTTGAGCCGGTTGATTGTTGATGTTGTTGGCTCGGTTATTATTGTTACCGCGGTTGTTGTTGTTGTTGCGGTTTTGGTTGTTGTTGAGCTTAGGGCATCGGTTGCGGTAGTGCCCCTGCTCACCGCATTCAAAACATCCCTGGTTTTGACGCTCAGTGTTTGCCCGTGGGGGAGGGTTAGTTTTGCATTCTCGGGTTCTATGTCCCCATGCCCTACAGTTTCCACAATACCCACACCCGCCTTCGTGGTGTCGGTTGCACTTATCACATTTGGGTTTGTTACCCAGGTATGGTTTCGAGTCGGTAGTAGTGGCAACATATGCTTTCGCATTTCCAGAATGTTTCTTGTTTTGCTGACCTTGGCGATCAGCACCACTACCGTTCCACTTTCGCTTTGCACCACCAGAACTACTAACATCAGTACTGTTCGGTTCACCTTTTCCCGACACAGCTTTCTTAGTCAGATTTCCCATCCTGACTGCCTCATCGGTCAAACTTTGTGCTAGAGTAACAGCACTCCTGAAAGTGTCCGGTTTAGATGATGTCACCAGACTGCGGATTTGTGGTACTAGACCAAATATGTAGCGCTCAATACGCTTATACTCGGGTGTCACCATATGTGGCACTAGACGTGCAAGTTCCTGAAACTTAGTGGTGTACCCAGTAATATCAGCACCAATCATGGTGATGTTCCACAACTCTGTTTCTATTTTCTGCATCTCACTGCGAGGGCAGAATTCCTCCAACATCAAATTCTTAAATGTTCCCCATGACATTGAATAAGCAGCTGGTCGACCAAGTGATTGGATCTGACTGTTCCACCAAGTGAGCGCTTTGTCAGCCAAAGTGCAAGCAGCATACTTCACCATACAGTCAGGTGAACAGTCACTAATATCCAATACCGATTCAGTTTTCTCTATCCAATGAATCATACCAATTGCACCCTCGGTGCCCCGAAAAGAAATCGGCTTACAAGCCTGAAATGTTTTGTATGAACACCCTTTGCGAGCATTCACGGTTGTCTCAGTATTAACAGGGGTAGATCCACTGTTGTTAACCACGGGTTCGCGATTACGGCTTGCCTCATATTCAGCAATACCTTCAGCTATTCTTCGTGCGATCATTTGTTCAGTGGTTTCAGTGGGTGGTGGTGGTGGAGGCGTAGTCGTCTTTTGACTGTTTCTAGTAACTCGTCGTTTGGGAGGCATGATTCAGCTCTGCGATGAATAAAATGCAGAGTGTTAATGTTGAGATATTGAATGTGAATAGATCAAAGATTCACATTTGATAGAAATGAATGACATGAAAAGATGAATGAACAGGGTTTTACAACACGTGCCATACAACTTTGAAACACCCACATGTATCTAGCATAATATAATCACGTTGGCCAGGCGTCATTATATAATGTCCAATACATATTTCTTTTCATTGTCGTTTAACACTGTAAATTTTAGAGGTTCTCAAGAATAATCAATCATCAAGCTGTAAAATGTTTCAGGGTTTACAAGAGTTGATCACAAAGTTGTCGATAAAGTATTGTTTTAATCACAAGTCGACAGTTGTAAGAGGAAATAATATGGTTGATAATAGGTGTAATGAACACGAGATGTAAAACAACCATACAATATATATTAAAAAGTCATAACGCTGTTACAAGAGTTTAGTACAAAATGAGATGGGATTTCTAATATACCCATCAGAGGTTAGCGTTATACAAAAGGTAATGGATTTTCTATACATGAACCCATTCTTCTAACAAAGTTCACCCAACATACCGCTAGTCCATAACTAATACATACATATATTTCCCCAAAAGTAATAGTCTAATATGGTGTAGGCACAACCGCCATACCCAGTCCTAACGGAACCATGGGAAATACATCCTAACCGCAACCATCACTGCTGCAGTCATCACACACACACTAGCTACAATCTCTGACACCCTAGCACGCCTCTCTAAAGCTGCAACGCGTGCACGGGTGGATGCTAGACTCTGCCAGTCTGTCAGACGGTGAGTCTCCACAAAATCCATCCTCTGATGGAGCATAGCCATATCCATATCAGTACGGGAGGCATCGCTCAGTAGCTCCATCAAATCTCTGCTCCTGCTAGATGATATCCTAAACATGGTGTGGACCACAGCCACAAGAGTAGGCACAGTGAGCTCCAGAGGCTCACCAGTGAGATATGCAGATGGTGGTGAGTGGGAGGACTCTCCAAACTCAAAGGTCGAGGGAATACCCTCTAGTGATCTCCACTCTCTCAATACTCGAGGCATCCAGTCCAGATGAGAAGGTCGGAGCCTCTTCTGAGGCGGCTCGACAACTGGAACCTCAGGCTCAGTCACTGGCGCCTTATCGCGCGGCGCGAGTGGTCCCCTGGGAAAATCCCGAACACAAATCCTAGCTGTCATCCTAGGTACAGGCACATGAGAAGTACTCGCAACAGGTGGTGTAGAGGTATGAGTGACCTCAGGTGCGGTCGGAGGTGGTACTAAGTATGCATCACTAGTGTCATCAGACATAGCTCTCACATGAACTGATGACTCATCCCCTACTGTAATCGCGGGACCCTCAAAAGTAGCCTCGGTCGGCTCTTCATCCGAAGCGTAAACATGGTAATGTGATTGACTAGACATACTGTGACAAAAGAAATTGAGTGTGGCGTGTCAGTCGTATGTTAGTTGTATGCAAAGTATGTATGCATGAATGCACAAATGTTCTAGCCAAGGCTATAGTCTAGGTCTCTAAGGTTTTCAGTCACCTAAAGACTTCTAGTTCGCTATAACCAATGGCTCTGATACCAAGTCTGTCACACCCCGCCAAACGGTAATTACAATTACGTAGAGTGGTTTGCGGAAGCTTAGTGACGTGGCGGGGGTGCGAGCAGTAAAACACAACCAACAGATACATACATACTCAGAGCATATGGTTATCGCAGAACGAAATAGATTAAGATGCCATTAGTTAAAGTTTTACAAAAGATTACCACTTGAGAAGTGGTAACAGTAGTAATAATAGTTGAAATCAGTATTTCATAAAATACATAATATCAAAAGTAGATTTCATAGGTATGACTGCAATAGTTGCAGTTATACAGAGGAAATCCAGGTGTCCCAAAAGTAGTGGCATCCTAACAAGTCCAGGGTAGTCCGTCCTGATATGCATGCAGATCTTACTTACGCTGCTAATTCCCTGAAAAACATAGAGTAAAACGTCAACAAAATTGTTGAGTGAATTCACAAGTTTATTTGTTATGTAGGAAACACAAGTTAATCATTTAAGAATAACATTTCCAAACAAGTGTTGTTTGTCAAGTGAGAAACACAAGTTATAAACAAATAACATTTCTCAAATCAGTTGTAGTTGTAATAGGAAACACAAGTTATTAATCAAATAACATTTCCCAAATCAGTTATCAGTAGGAAACACAAGTTAACCTAAATAAAGATTAACATTTCCAAATCAGTGTACGTAGGAAATCCTTTCCTAATCAATAGTTTAGTGCGTGGGAAATATTTAGACGGTGATCCCTCGAAAGGTGAGCTAAACCTGTCGAGTAAGGTAACCCGATCTAACCCTATAACCAAACCACAACCCTAATCTGTTGTTGTTTGCCATGCTGGACAATTAAGTATACGCTCCCAAATCCGTAGGAGGGTCGTCACGGCGATAGTACTATCCGTATACTCAGTGGCTAGAGTCACCTAGCTAATGGTTATAGTCTGTAGCCATAAGGTCTTTTATGCACTACATCGTTCAGCCTAGATCCGTACCAAGATTCGTTGTCTAAATTCCCAAAATAGTATGAAAACATTTCATAAATCATAGTTCAAGTAGTTGTGTGAAATACCCTTTCACAAACAGTCACGTATGAAATACCCTTTCATAAACAATCAAGTAAATACATACAGTATTTAAAGCAGTTGTCGCATGCAGTTATACATACGATTTCTATGTTTTCCACCCCGAGTTTTAAAAGCATTAAAACAGTGAAAAGGGGTTTGTGAACTCACGGTGAGTGCTCGGATGTGAATGCTAGCGAGATAAGATAGCGTAGCCCAAACGTAGTCAACCTATACACAATAATGTATTAACTATAAGTACTATATTTTACTTACGTTAATAATTCGTTTGTTTGAAGAAATTATCAATTTCTTAAGTTTGTGTATGTCGTTGATGATTGTTGTTTGAAAATAAATAATATTTTCCCAAGTTATGTTTGTTTGTCGAATCGTCCAAAATGTGTAAGCATATATACATATATACTTATATAGTTGCATATGTATATGTTCTCGCATATATATATATTATTGTCCGTTGTCTCGTTCATATATATATATATAGATATATATAAAAGTTTGTCGTTTAAGTTTCCAAAAACACAAGTCTCAATGTATGTATATATCGGCGAATATATAATTATTAAGTGTCGTATGTATACATGTCATATATCGTTTGTTCGTATGAATTAAATAAGTCCAATGTCCGTAATCATAGTTTGTCTCGTTTTATAACGTCGTATGTTTTGTAGTTTGTTAGGCTCGGCCCGATTTGTTGGCCCATTAGCCATAATGTACTTATTTAACGTATGATCCATTAATCATTCGGCCCAAAACACGAAGCCCAGTTCAAAGCCCAGCCCAGCCCAGTTCGCGACTTAGGCCCAATCTGCAGCCCAGTAGGTGAATCCGCCGGATTCTATTTGAATCCGCCGGATTCTCGTTAGTGGATAAGGTGTTGCCGGATCTTCGGGTCAAACAGCCGGGTCGGGTCAATATTAAGTGAATCCGCCGGATTTAGTTGAATCCGCCGGATTCTTTTGTGTTCACAAAACGTTCATATTAAGCTTGGGAATCCGCCGGATTCAGGTGAATCCGCCGGATTCGACCGTGTCTTTTACTCGTTCACAGATGTTTAAACCGTTTACGGGGTGTGCGAGTTTCATAGGGGAATCCGCCGGATTCTACATGAATCCGCCGGATTCATGTCAGTTCCAGGCCCTGTTCGAACAGGGCAAAACACAACCCGATTTTCTTGGTTCCAAATCGTTTTTACCTCAATACCAAATGTTTATATAAGTAATCAACAACATTATAACAACTTAACAACTCTTTTTAACTAGTTTTCATGTATCGATTTTGCATTTGAAGTTTTGGGTTTTAAAACCATTTTCAAGAATCACTCATCAATCTTTGAGTTTGTGATGTTATGTAGCTAGATTATGATGTATATACAAGTAATATATCGAAATTTAAACAAAGAGATCAAAGATTTTAGGTTTTCTTACAAAGATGAAAATGGTGAGAAATGGTGAACGACGATGATGATGATGATGAAGTTCTTGGTGTTCCACTGCTACTTTCTGCTGCTGCTATCCTTCTGATCTTGTTAATTTGGTTTGAGAGAAAGAAAAATGGAAATAATTTTTGTGTGTGTTTTTGCCGAGAGATCACAGAGATATGGAGGGAGTATGGGTTTAAACCCAATCTGTCTCTGCATTATTGTAGGTTGGTGGGATTTTTGTCCCACCAATCTCGAGTACGGGTATAATTATAGCAATATAAAATTTAACATTTTATATTTTTATTTTGTAGATGCTCTCCTGGTTCGTAATTTGTTTTCAGAATAATGAGATTATCATTATTTTAAATAGTTGTACAGTTTTGTACGTTTTACTGCGCGCAGTTAATTGAGCGCCAATTTTCAGTAAATTTAGGATTTCATATTTTGAAGTAATGTTCTAACTTCTTCCAAATGAACGAGAAAATTTGTATTTTTATGATTCGACGTCGTATGCGCGTTTTAGAATTGTTTCTGTTCGTGATATAATACGTTTTATGTTAAACGTAAAATTAGACCTTTATATCTATGTGTTATAGATATATAAATACTCGTAATTAATAATTATATTATTAATTATTTTTGTATCACGAAACTTTTGTTATTTATTTGTCGGCTTCGTTCCGATACGTTCGTACGTAATTTATAAATACTACGTATAATGCAATACTTTTTGTATTATTGTTTAGGGCTCGCTAGACTGACATCACATCATCGGTTTAGTTTAAAACAAATGCAGGGAATTAGCGTAAGAAATGCATGTAATTAAGTATAATTATATACCTAATTTGGAGGAGTGTCACAAAAGATTTGCGGGATTTGTCGGAAACTTACGAGTGTCGGATTTGAAATCCGAAAAGGTAGAAATGTAGATCGGGGTCTCGTGGTTGTTTTATTCCAAAGGAGTATGGTGATTCGGCGTCGTTTGAGGATAGTTTTGTGGCGTTTTTGTGGTGATATTTGGTGGGTGGTGGTTGTAGAGAGAAGAAGAGAGAGATGAGAGAAAGAAAATGAAAGACAAATGGGAGGTGGGAGGTGGTTTTGTTCCACTTTCTGCCTCCGTGTTTGCGTTCCGTGTTCGTTTGCCCGATCGTTAAATGTTATTTTATTTTAACTATTATGTTTTTAATTACATTTTTCGTTATTTTTAATTAGGATCTTTTTATGAAACCAGATTAATAAATTTTATAAATTTCAAACTTTGTTTTATTTTAATTATAAAAGTTGACGTTTTGCGTTATAAATTGATATGTAAATATTATCGACATAATATTTAATTGTTTATGACGTTATTTAATAATTTCGCTTTATTAAATAATTTTGTTCACCAACAGTCGTATGTTTTTGTCGCGTTTGTTTTCAATTTGTTCAGTACGTAATTACAACTAATTACGAATACGTAATACTACGCGTATTATTTAGTTGGGCTATGCTAGACTTACCTCTAAAATGTGTTGTGAATTCACTCAAGTAGGGAATTAGCCTAATAATGCAAGTGATTAACGAAATTAATCGTGTTCAAATTTGCGGAGTGTTACAATTAATAACCATCGCGTGTCATGGACACCCTCAGGTTACAAACCTTCAGACATCAATTCAAGGCTAATCAATTCAAGTCTATTTAGATAAACAAACAAGGCTCAGGTGAGTCTCATGGCCCCTATTTTACTTCTTTTCAATCGTGGGTGTGATTACATTGCTCGTTTTATTTACATGTTGAACGCAAGTACAAATCAATCAAATACTACATGAGTTGTTTTCAACTAATCAATTTAAGTCATCCACAACATAGTTTGGTAATACATCTGTAGCGTGAATGTTAGTATATGATATCATATAGGATTGACAATCCTCGTCCGGGTTAGCACGCACTAACTGGTCAAACGGACGTATTAACATTTGGGAAGACGAGTGTAGATTAGGCACTCGTAGGAGGCACCTCAGTTGGGTTTTCTTAATTGGACCTGACACTCAAGTTAAGCTCGGACTATGTGCTCATGATTGTATAACTTTTATTTTGCTTAATTGCATTTTAAATTCAATTAAATCTTGCGGTTCATACAAATATGTGTTGACATACAAACCTGTGAGCTCACCAGCGTTTCGCTGACCCATTTTAGCATGTATCACAGGCAACCAGCAGTAAGTTGGACTGCTCAATCAGGATCAATTAGCTCGAGTCAGCATGCAAACAATCAGAGATTTAACTGCATTATTATATTTTGTATAGATTAATTATGTACTTAAATCTCTCAATTTCAACCGAGCTAATGTAACTATATTTTTGATGTAAACTTTGATTTTATCAATACAAGTTGTATAACGACGCATATAGAGTCGTTCATTATACCTTGTGTGCTTGTGATATGTAATTAGTCGCGCCCCGACCCGAACCGCTTCCACATCATAAAATTGGGGATGCGACATTAACAAGCTTTAGATTGAAATTTTAAGTCTTTCTTATTTGGTTGCCGATTTATGTGTACACCTTCGAGTTTTAATAATACTACCATTAGCACATAGAATCTCTTTGTAATTGATCTTTTGAACGTTTACTAGATATTAAATGCCATTCGCAATGCGAATGGACGTATCTGATATCTCTTAATTTCATTATTCATAAATTGCATATATGTGTTAATGATATACCAATAATTTTAAGTTGCACACCTATACAATGTTTTAATGATATACCAATAATTTTAAGTTGCACACCTATACAATATTGTTTGACTTAAAGTATGACAACTTGTGAATAACATAACTTAGGTTCGGTGTAAATTAAAAGATAAATGGAACATTCTGTTAACTCAATGTTAAAGGCATCTTGATGTAAGTTTGATATGCTATTTATTAACCATCTCCGAAAGCTAATTATCATTAGAAAAGGAAAAAAAATTAAAAAATTATCGATTACATAAATCAAGAGACTTTGTTAATTAAGGAGTTGTTTAACCTTTTAAATGGACACATATTATTTATGTAGATAGTAAAGATACTTTGATATTTTTCCCCTTTCACGCTCATGTCACGTCGAGGTACTGCAGAAGAAAAAACTGCAAAATCCGATCCATAGGTGTCGTTGTCACAAATAAGTATTTTTTTTATGCATGGTACAAAAAAAAAAAAAAACTTTGATGGGTAGGGATAATAAATAATAATATAAATGGATATATTAATAAGAGTAAGTGAAAATATCATATCCATATATATATATACGAATTATTTTTATTTAAATTTTAATGTGGTTTTTATGTTGATAATGTTAGGTGGTATTTTTCAACTCAAAACTTGTTGATATAGAACTTTTTGTATATGTCAATAGTAATTAATTAATTTTAAATATATATAAGTAAAATAATTAAATAAGCTAAATAATACTCCCTCCGTCCCAATTTTATTGTTCCCAGATAAAAAACACGCAGTTTAAGAAAACATATTCATCTCTCTTACTTTTTGGTAAGATGACAGTTTTACCATCTACTTTTTACCTACTTTTTTGTCTTATATATATATATATATATATATATATATATATATATATATATATATATATATATATATATATATACATTAAGGGTAAAAAAGAACTTTATCTCGTTATTCTTATCTATTTATGGAAGTTGACAATTAATTTGGTACAACCCAAAAATGAATACCGGACAACAGATTAGGGACGGAGGGAGTATGAGTAATAAATAACTGAAATCTAGATGTGTTTCCTATAATGAATGTGCGTTAGAGAAGCACGTGGGAGATATACTATGAGGGGCATGTACGTACGATAGTACAACTCAACGTATTGAATAGTATTCATGAGATTTAACATATTCTACATGTCATGATAACTCAAGATATATTGATTAAATTATCAAGAGATAGATTAATAGGGATGGCAGTTATCACCCGATCCGATGGATATCTACCCGATCCATCCACTTATTGGTGGATACGGACGATCTAAATGGATGAATAGTGAATATGGATGTGGATGTGTATGAATAGTAGATGAGATATGAATGACAAGTTATCACCTATGGATTTATCCATTAACCCGAAATACATATACATACACATACATATATACATATACATATACATATACATATATATATATATATAGGTATATACACATAAATTTGCATATCCACGTACATATAAACCATAAACTACTAATGTGTTATTGAATATATAAAGTCGTAACTTTTTAAATTTAAATGTATATTTGAGGGGTTTTTTTGGATTATTGATTTATATAACAAATCGAAATGCATAAATATATCGCGTTGAACCAAGGTTTGCTTCCGACCATATAGTGAAGTCACAATCCACGATTAAAGACAATCAAAACATGTGTGATTAACCGATAAACATAGAGATTACAAATTTGTTATTGTTAAAATATATGTTTACTTATAATTGTAACTAATTATGCTTCATTGAATATTATTGTTATACGCTCTTGTGAATAGATTTTTGTATGTTACGTTATATTTATTTTTTGTTACACTATATGTTGGTTTCATTTCATATTAGGAAATTTTTAATATTTTTTTGAATATCCAACGGACATCCATTAACCCGCTTAATCCATTGGATATGGATATGGATGGATGAATTGAAATTAAATTGATATGGACGAAAATATTTAAATGGATATGGATGTGGTTATGGCATCATCCGGTCCATATCCGATCCATTGCCATCCCTAGTTAGATAGTGACATACTCTGCCAATTGATACTAAGTGTTAATTATAATGAACCCAATTTATTGTAACCACTTAAAATTACTCAGTATATGTGTATTTATAATACTATTGGACATGCAGAGTTTTTAGTCAAGCTGGTAGTTAGAAAAATATTTGTAATGATTTTGTTATATTAATATTAATAATATATACTTTAAAGTTTAATTTAATTAGTTCAATTATTAAAATTGATCGTTTAATAAGGGGTGATGATTTGTACACCACATCTTTTTAGTCATACACCACCAAATGTACTTCAAGATGTTGTACTGTACAAAACTGTAAAGCGCGTTAGTGGTGTATAGCTAAAAAAAGGTGGTGTACAAATCACCACCCTTAAGTCATCCACTCAACCTGGCCTGATCTACATGATATTATAAGTAATATTTTTAACTTGATCGTTATGATCAATCAACTAATAAGGTTTTGTGAATATCCGTTTATATTTGAAATAATAAAAGCCCATCTACTGTCTTAACGACTGAGGCCCAACAGTTTGAATAACTTTTGAGTTTTATTAATGTTTAAAGTCCATATGTCCACATGTAATAGAAAAATATGTATGAATGAATCGGGCTTAAATAAAAAAAAGAGTAAATTACATTGCCAGTCCATGTGGTTATCTGTCACACCCCCGAATTCGTGCTGTGGAAGCGGTTCGGGTCGGAGCGTGACTAATCCGGTAATCATCGCACAAAGGTACAGTGATGCACATCGAACTAGGATCCTGAGGCCAATCCTACTATCTTCTTGTACCTGAGAATACATGCTAAAACGGGTCAACAATAATGTTGGTGAGCTCATAGGTTTTCGCATTTATAATCGTAGTTGAAAACATAGTATAATAATCATAGTTGGAGTCATAGTAAAGATCATAGATTAAATCGTAGTCTAGACCATAGTTCAAAATCCATAGTTGTGAACCTAGTAAGAATCGTAGTTGAAATCAAAGAAAGTGTCATAGTTCTAAAATTTCATGTTCTCAGAGTTGACAGAGTTTTCATAGTATGTTTTGTCGGGACGTTACCCAAAATCAGTAGTTCCATTGGGACGTTACCCAATATCAATAGTTTCCATTGGGACGTTACCCGAAATAAGTAGTTCCATTGGGACGTTACCCAATATATAGTTTCCATTGGAACGTTACCCAAAATATAGTTTCCATTGGGACGTTACCCAAAATATAGTTTCCATTGGGACGTTACCCAAAATATATAATTTAGGTGGGATGTCTGCCCAAAACACCATTAAAGTTGTTTGTAGGAAAGTAATATCCTAGTACTTGTAGGAAACAAGTATCCTATTCAGAGTAATCATAGTAACTAAACAATTAGATACTTCGCAAAAGAGTTCACTACTACAAAATCTCAAATGGCTCACGGTTAAAACCATATAAGGACCACGGAAAACGGGGGGTGGACTAAGGGGGGAGAAGTCTATTTGCAAAGCAAAAGGACCACAGTCAGAAATTCGTGGTCTAATAACTTCATGGACCACGGTGTATCAGTTAAAACCGTTGTGAATAAGGTTGACCATCGTCAGCACGGACCACGGCTCTCTTTTTCTAAACCGTGGTCCTAAAATTTAATTTTAATTATATAAATTATTCTTTACTACGGTTTATTTTAGATAATGAGACACGTGGTCCAATATTTAATTCTTAATGAGATTGGCTACGGTTCGTTTTTAAGAACCATGGTCCTTTTTTGTAATTATAAATAAATAAACACCCATTATAAAGAACCGGGCCCTGTTTATTACTACGTATTACAGAAGCTGTTTCCAGCATTATTAATTCTACATTAAAAAAATGAAAAAATACAACCTCGAATGTTATATACAACATGGAACATGCCCAAAATTGGGCATCGGCTAAAAATTCCAACCTAGACTTCAAAATTTAAAACCTGCAAACTATATACACACGATCCAAACTATACAGCCATCACAATGCGAACTTGAAAAAAATATCACAACCACAGCCTTCTGAAATATCTCAGCCTTTTCGATCTCACACAACCACATCCTTCTGAATTTAATTTTATTCATCATTGATCTTGCAACCACCTCACACTGCCTTTTTTCAACCTCTTGGACTCACATTAACACTGCATGATCCAGGATCTTGCAACCATTGAAACCACCTCACACTGCATTTTTTCAATTTCTTGGACACCCATTAGTTATTATTCATCATAGCATCTCATCATGTAAAATTTGAAACCGACTGAACTAAAGCATATGATCAACATCTAAGCATTTTCAACATCTAAGTATATAATTAAACATATATACAAGCACATAGCACATAAGCAGTTAAGCATTCAAACATGCATATAATTAATATAAAAATAATACGGAGTAATTAACAGTAAAAGAAATAACATATATTCAACTAGTTAATTATTGTTCTGTTGTCCAGGATGCAGAACCGTCTGTTCAAACCATGAACACCACGCGGCAACAATTCTATCCAGCTCGGCTTGCGTAAGTGAAGTATTATTGGACCTCATCTCCGAAAGCTATATCCAAATTTATTTGAAAGAAAATATGTTGGAGTAAGTATAAGATAAAAGGGAACAAATTTATATCAACGTACATTATGATAAAAATGATTGTTACATTCGTGGGAAAGGCAAATTGATGTTTCCACACGAAGTCGAATATGAAATTCATGGCATAGTACCCGCATTCCCATCCTCCTTGTTGTTGATTACAGTCAACCATATGGTATTTTGGCTGATAACGGAACTTGGACAAAAATGCTCTAAACATAATGAAGAAATTAGGTGGTGTTAGAAATTATAATAAGATGCATTTCAAGCTTATATATTGTTATATGTTTATTAAAATCCTTACTCGTTAATACACTCCGTGAGGTGGTAATGATCTTCTTTGGGGGTTTTATCATTTAGGACGACCTTGGAGTCGAGTATGTACACCAAGCGGCCATCAGGGAATAAGATATACAATACCCAGTGTTTACTATTATATTTTATTAATGTTAGTATATAACAATAAACATATATAACTAAACAATAAGGATTAGGTTAACACTGATCATACCCCTGCCAATACAGTGCTAAGAGAAAGGACTTTGAAGGAAAATAGAGGTCCATACATTCAAGGATGAAGCTTGTAATCGTTTCTTTTCTGGATGCAATGATATCACTAGTAATCCCAAAGGGATTGATGAATACGCATCTGTTTTGGAGGACTTTATGAGAGTTCGTGATAACCCCCCTCAGAACATACTAAATCGTTAGAAAAATACATGATAATTGTTCTAGGAATGTAATACAGTATACATTCAAAAAGAATACTTACGTCAAGAAAACAATGAGGATGGTAATATCGATTTCCCCATTCGTCATTAATAATTTGATATCTGCAACATTCAATTGTAAGAAGATAGAGTTTGCACCTAAAAATCCAGCGGGGATATTTACATCCAAATTGCACCCGTTTAACACTTTTCTCCAGAGACGATTTACCACCGGAGGCTTAAGACCCAAAAAATCTTTCTGCAGGTCGGTAGTTAACACACATTTATCCACCCTCCTCAAGGTACTAGGTTTGACTTGTTGATCACCCACATTCCTTCCTGTGGTTGTTTGTGGGTTGACTTGTCGACCGGCATTTCCTTTGTTTCGTTGGGGGTTGACTTCCATTGCTAGCAATGGCTTTGTTTTATTTAACGTCCCCGGTGCTTGGGTTGAACAGCCACTCTGCTTGGAAACCCGTTCTGTACTTCCTACCCGCTTGACAAATTTTTTAGGCTGATCAGGTAACGGTATAGGGGCCCGCTTTTTCTGACTTGGAGCAGGTTGTACTGGCTGTTTTGTAGGTGTATCCGTTTTCTGCCTTTGAGGCATACCCTGATCATTTACGGGTGTCTGGGCCCGCTTTTTTTGAGCTGTAGCAGCTTGTACCAGTTCTTTTGTAGGTGTACCCTTTTTCTGCCTTTGATTCGCAACATTTTCCGAATGGTACAAAAAATATGTCTCATCCTAGTAACAAATTAAACCGAAAGCATGCATTTGTTAGGTTTTCAATACAATAATTAAAGTACATACGATTTACTTATAGATAAATATTGGGTATGTACGTCAGTATATTCAATCAACGAACTTGGCCATGAAATGAAACTGTTTTTGGCTTCTCCCAAAGCAGTCATTCCACCAACCGGCTTAGGAAGTTTCATGTTCCTGTATTAATCATCAACTTTATCAACCTGTACCTTTTGGTGGTCTGGTGACATATGCTGCAAGTGTACCTGCCCATTCCCTTGAGGATAGGCCATTCCTCTAGCAACTTTCACCCTTTCGAACCCAAAATCAGCGAGCAAGTTACATGCGGTGGGAATCTACAATGTTATGTTATGAAAAAATATAAAAGTGATATAAAATTCCTCCAGCTGGTAAAAACGTAATATTTAAATCTGAATACCGTTAAATCCTCAAAAGGATAAAACCCTGACCCAACACTACTCCGCCTCATATCGAGACTTGCTCCAGATATACCCAAATCCCCTGATGCTTGCGTTGCTGTCGCATCCTTCCTTTCTAGCTCAAGCCTCTCTAGCTCAACCACCCTTCTTTCTAAACTCTCCTTTTCCTCTTTCTTTTTGTTTCTCCTTGATTGCTTCTCATAACCTGAGACTGCCTTTGTGAAGCCGATTGTGTGGCCCACCGCCCTAGTCCTGTCGGGGTGCTCTTTTCCCACTACATCCCATATCGCATCTCTGCCGTTGGGATCCGGATCTACACACAGCTCCCGGTCCTTCTGAATCTGTTACAACCAATAAATAGTTAAATTGTAATTGTTTATAAATAATAATAAGTTTAATAAAATATGTAACCAAACACAATTGACATTACCAATTTTTTTTTTAAAGGCAATTGACATTACCAATTCCTCCACAATAGGAACAAAACCCTCAGGTATAAGCAGTTGGTTTCGGCTATTGACTCCACATCGAGCCCTAATGTATGTAAACACCCGCTTATTGTGAACTTTAAATAAGCGAGCAACAAGAGAGGTGGGATCCAAATCTTTGGCCTCTTCCCTCTCCTTTTGCCACTCTGCTTCATGTCCCCGATACCCCTTAGATCCTAGCTTAGGGGGATTCTTGTTCAAAGTAGCTAGATATCTACCTCTCTCACTTAATTTCTTTAGTTAACATGAAATAGTTTAAACAGGAATACATAAATGTTTAGTTAAATGATTACTAAATACAGATTATGTACCAAAAACAGAATATGATTAGTTAAAAGAAAAACATAACATGTTACCTGAAATTCCACACTGTTGATCCTCTTAACGAATCGTTCCCAGAGTCCTTCTTCCACTCCGAGATAAGGATAATTCTTAAATGGGTTTTCTCCCGTTCTCACATACTTCTTAACCAAATTTCTCTTAAAATCTTTCCATGCCTGGTTGCATTGCCCAAGAACAACCTTCTTGTTCTTGTCATCTTTAATACTGGGTGTTGATGTCTGGATTTCATAGAAACTATTTATATATTCATAGTTGTATTATGAGATACAAAAATACTTAACGGTTTAAATTTAGTTACCTTAATCTCGTCCCATATTCGATCTTTCAATGCGGGGTCAAATTTGTCCCATGACTCGTGGAGGATACTAACGATGCACCTAGTCACAAGCCCTATGTAATTACTAAAACTAACTTGACCCGGCCTAATTTTTAGTCCATAAACATTGAAATCAACATCTCTATCATGAAGCAGCTTGGTATTACGCTTCTTCTTATATAATGTCACCCCTCTCTTTTTTCTTTGACGTGGAGGCGGTGGACTAGACTCTGGATTGTCATGTGTAGCATCCTCATTATCTTGATGATCCGATTCTTGACTATCACTAACATCATCACCAAATCTTGAACTAAACATATCATCTTCCGAATTATGTAGGAAATTATCTTGATTATCCTACAAATAATTAGATAACTTCAAAATCTTCTATATATATATATATATCAAAGATCATCAAACAGTAAATAATAATAATATAGATACTCATTATTCATGGAGTATATACTACAATAATAAATAAAGTTACCTAGCAAATAAATACTCGTAACTCAATAATAGATATTCACAAGTCATCATATATATATATATATATATATATATATATATATATATATATACTACAATAAAAAATACTCAGGATTAAATCGGTCCCAACAAATATACTACTCCGTGTATAAATGGACTAAAGTCCTAAATATTTGGTCCCCACAGACTGATAGTATTCCCCATAACAAAAAATGACTTTTCTTTTAGTTACTTACATTATTCCCCACATACTGATAGTATAATTCCCGACAACAAAAAAAGCAAATCTTCACTTCTGGAATTCTGATTATCATACAAACATTCCCTTTTTGTTCTTATACATTTTAATTAAAATTAATGTTGAACACAAGCTGTATATAGACAAATAAGTTACCATTATAGTTGTAGTTGGACGAACTCTAACTGAAATTCAAAAATCGAGAAAGAAAAGATCATCGCTAAACGGACAACAATCCAAGGGTTCAGACAAACAAACACACCACGGTTCGGCAGAAAATGGAGAAAAATGATGGATTATGATTGTGGTTTATGGATTTGTTGTGAAATTTTGGTAGTAATGTTTGGAGGTAAATGTGAAATTTTGGTAGTACTGTTTGGAGGTAAATGGGGAATATATGAAGTGAAAATAATGGCGGGGCACTTGAATTTTCGAAAAGACCATGATTGTGGTCTATAAGATAAAAATACCACGGTTTTATTAAAGGGACCCGTGTTCCGTTCACTTTACACTTTTGAATATTTTTGTTGTTTGAAAACAGCTGTATTAATAATTAATAATTAATAATTAATTTAATTACATACGGAGTAGATGATAGAGTGATAGACCATCCTTTTTTTGAAACTTGTTACGTCAATAGTCCTTTACCCTAATGACTAGCCATTAAACCCGTGTATACACACGGGTTATGTAAAGTAAAATTATAATTATTTTTTGTTCTCATTATATTTTTTAAAAACATTCCATAACCACATTCTCATAGCGATTTCCCATAGAAAACCACCCTCGATAACAATTTCAGAATAACCGAAAGAAGACTCAACGATGTCAGGTAATTTTCTATTTTTTTTTTTCTGTTCAGAATTCTCCTCTTTACTCTTTTAATTTCTTCCTAATCTTTCAGTGCATTTCACTCTGTCCGACATTGATTCGGAGATCCCACCCCAAAAGGAAGTGATCAAGATCGGCGGTTCAAGTTTCAGGCCTTTTCCGACAGAGTTCCTCTCCAAAAAGAGAAAAGTTGAAGAATTATATGATCTTAATAACCCTGCTTCCAATCTTCTGATAGTAAGGCCCTCTTCCCTCAGTCCCTTTTAAATAAACAAAAGTTGATATAATTTTTTATCAGGGTGCAGATAGCATGATAGAGAATTACACGGATAAAGTCAAAACGATTGACGCTCTGACTGCAACCCTCAAGAAGAGTACCCTCGAACTGGAGAAAGCCAAACGAAAAATTAGAACTCTTAAAGCTACGCTTGCCGAGAAATCCGATCGTGCCAAAGGAGAAGGATCCAACATAAACAATACCCTGATGGAAGAGATGAAGAGAGATGCCACTATTGCTGTATTGGAATCCAAAATCCATATGGCCACGGAAGCTGCCGAAAATGGACTAGACGCCAGCCTATGGGACATCGGGATGGAAGGACAAATTAGCAAGAATGAAAGATGATTATCCCCAAAACCCATTTTTCATTGGTTTCGGACGATCCAAGATTTCAATAGGAAAAGCAACCATGGTACCCAAGACGAGGATCACCGATACAGTGAACAGGAGTGAAGCGTCCAATTCCAAAAATAACGAGAAAGTAGCTGCAGTCGTCGAAGGATCCTCGGGCGAGGAAGGTATTTGACTAGCCGGAGCCCGATTTCTATTTTCATTTCGATGCTTATTTACTTTCTAAGGGTTGTGTTTGTAACGAACAATTTATTTGGGATGAGGTTGATCTGGCATGGTCAACCACGGTGGTTTTTGAATGTGGTTCATGTTGGCCACAAGACAATTTTTATTTCCTGCACTTTAGAACTTATTCCAAAGGTTTGAATAATCCTTTGGTCTTTTGTTATAAATATTATTAGGATATTATCTATATCTTGTGTCTTCAGGATACTGAGAAGATTCCCTCAGTATGAATATTTGCTTGATAGTTGTTTAGGCCAATGGAAATGAAGTTGTCGGGTACAAGAGGCATTCGTTAGCGCTTGATCTATAGGCCAATGGAAATGAAGTTGTCGGGTACCAGAGGCATCACCAATTCCCTAACCGTGGCACTATAATCAAACATTGTGCGCACCTGGCGGGGTGTATAAACCCTAGAGGTGTTTATCCGTTCAGAAACCTCTAAACCTTAAATTTTAATTGTTAAAAATTAAAGAATAAATCAGACTAGCTAGTAAATCGAATTAAAATTTAAAATGTAACTAAGCATACCATCATTAATTTCATTATCATCATCATGATCATCATAAAAAATAATTACACCAGCTGGCGTATCTTGTATTAAATAGATATTACTCCAAATCTTCATAATTACTTTTGATTTTTGAACTATCCACAGCCATAAAATAACCACAGAAGACTAACCATCTCACTGACCTACAAGTGATTAACACGATTTAAACGACTAGCCTCTACAGTACAAAACACTGAACTATTTATACTACAAGAGTTCTTTAATATCGGATCTTGGAATGACACGTGTCTTTGCTTGATTGGCTTGATCTCTGATGAACCGACATACTGCGGGTCCCAATTCTGTTACCGCAAATATCTCGTTACCTTAAAACCAATCAATCGCTGCCACGTAGTCCTTCAGACAAACTTCAAGTTAGAACACTCTTGCTGATGTATAAATAAGTACAGTACCTTCTGTACTTGATGATTGAGAGGCTTTATTGAATAGTCCCTGAAGATGCAGAAATCCTCCTCACTCACTGCGAGCTAACATGCTCTTGTAGAATGACTTGAAGTAGAGATCTTGAGTGACTAGCTGTTATTCTGGCAGTGACTTTTGCCTTTATTGATTTGAAGAAGTAAAGCTCTCGCAGACGTTGATCAGCGACACACCAAGTTGAGCTTTATTCTTCCTCAGCATATCAATTCCTTGTAAGTAATGAATGATGATCAGCGATGATAAACTTCAGCAACGGTAGCTTTGATACAATTCATTTCTTCATCGAGTAGTGAACAGTTGAGTAGATCAGCGACCAGCGACTCATCATGGTCAGCGACTAGTAACTCAACAATCTCCCCCTAAATGATTGTGATCAAAGCTCCCTAGACAAACTTGTTGCTGTGAAAATTTATAGTCAGTGTTTAAAGAATTTAAACATTCAGTGACTTACACTTTGATCCATTCATTTATCTTTTTGGATTCTTTTGATATGATCTGAGTTTTGCACTTTGGTTTTCTCAAAAGATCAGATTTCATTGAACTGTAAAATATAAAGTACAGATAGTTTCAGTTACAATAAACCTAATCTATTACAAGTTTATGGTATACTACTCCAGATCTCTTCTTGTTTGACAATGCCAAGTTCATCAGCTAGCTCGTATTTATCTGTTGATGGCAAGTATCTGAACTGTCTGGCTAACCCTTCCTCCAGAATTGCCTTTCTCATCATTGAATCTTTGGAAGCATGCTGACTGATCTGATTAGGTGTATAAGCTGTTCATAGTCTATCTTTTCAAGTTCTAATTCTCTTTGAAACCTTAATACTCCATTAAAGTCTCTGTAGACAAGCCCTTTCTCACCTTCAGTCACTTCAATGCCTTCCACTCTTGATACACCATCAGGGATTGACAGATTCAATCTTTCAGTGTTTGGAATTCGATATATGCTGCTGGTTCCTGATCGGTACCTTGGACTTGGTGGCTGCACTATTTCTTCACCATGTATGACAGTGTCTTCTGATCTGAGTAGCTGCAGATTAACCATCTTCTTAAATAGCCTGTCAATCTCAACCAAGACTTCTTCTTTTGTAGCACTTGAGGAGTGACTGATAGCAAGTATGATTTCATTCCATTCTTCTCTATGTAATTTGCAAACTTGATCGAGATTAATATCTTGAGTCTCCAATCCTCTGTGGATAAGTAGCTGAGCCTGAGACTTATTCTTTGGCTTTTTCAGATTGACTTTGGTGATAAGAGCAAGATTCGATCTTCCAATCACTCTATCAACATATTTCTTTCTGTCAATTTCATCCCACATTTTATCCACTGATGAACTGACTCCCCCTTTCTTTTTCAATTTATTCCCCTTTCTTGCAGCATCAAGCTCTTTCTGAAGTTCAGATTTTTCAACCTCTTGAAGAAGTTTAGACAGTTGATAATCTTCTTCTTCTTCATGTCTTCTTAAGAGAATCTCCTTTTCTCTTTCCTCAGCCATTTTCCCACTGACTTCCAACATATATTTTCTGTCAGAATCAGATTGTTCCTTTAGCTTCCTTTTTCTTTCTTCTTCATCTTTTGCATCTTGATCAGCCTGAAACTTCAAGAGCATCTCTCTCTCCTTATTTTGCCTTATTTTTATTTTCCTTTCTATTCGCTGCTTTTCAGTTTCTTCAGGAAGAGAGTTTTCTGAAGTTGAATCAGATGATATAATAAGAGCTGGACCAGAGGAGCTTGGTTTTGGAATTTCAGGTGGTGAAAGGAGATTGACTGTTGTTGTTGTTGTTGCTTCAGTTGGTGCAAGGTCTGTGGGAATTGAGAGGGTGATCTGTGTTGTTGCTGTAGTGGTTGTAGTTGGTGATGAAGTTGTTGTTGCTGGTGGAGGTTGTGTTGCTGGTGGAGTTGTTGTTGGTGTTATGGTTGTTGATGGTGGTGTTACTGTTGTTGTTGTGGTTGTTGTTGCTGGTTGTGTTGCTAGTGGAGTTGTTATTGCTGGTGGAGTTGTTGTTGCTGGTGGAATTGCTGGTGGAATTGTTGTTGCTGGTAGAGCTTCAGATATGACAATATCTGAAAGAGACATTTCTGTTGATGATTCAGATTGCTCCATAATGATCCTGAGGTTGTACATGGTGGCTGATATCTCTTCCTGAGAGAAGATTATCTTTTTATGCTTGGAGGGAATTGACTCTGATGTGGGAGACTTGCTGGTCCTTTTTCTCTTGATCAGAACAGAAGAGATTGGTTGCTGATCTTCCATCTGATCATCAGTGTCTTCTTCTTTCTTATCATCAGCGTCCCCTTCATTTTTCTTCTCCTCAGTGCCAGTATCTTTATTATCAGTTCCATCATCCTTACCTTCTTTCTCATTATCAGCACCATTTCCATCATCCTTCTTTTCATTAGTGTCATCTTTCTTTTCATCATCATCATTATTGTTATTATCGTCATCATCATCATCTTCTCCTTCATCCATGTTAACAACACCATTAACATCTTCATTTTGTCTGTTCATCCATTCCCACCTCATCAGATCAAAGCTTGCTGACTCCCCCATAACCTGTGCATTTTCATCAGCGGCCCACTCTTTAACTTTACAATCATACATCCTTTGTTCATCCGGATGAAACTCAGGGAAAGCAATCACAACATCATTTTCTTCATCAATATCATCAGTGACATCCATATCTGATGCATCATTATCGAAGAAGGTATCATTCTCAGCATCATCACTTTCATCATCTTCTTTATTCTCTCCCTCTGCCTCATGAACGAAATTGATAATCTCAGAGAGTCGGTTACAGATTTTCTCATGATCAGTATGCATAGTTTCTAAGCCTTTGATGGTTGTTTCCTGATTGGCGACCATTTTTGGAATTTCGCTTATAACTTTATCATAATGAATGATATAATCCACAATAGAAGATGCCATCTCTTTTTGGTCTCCAGTGAGAGAGGCTATTGATTCATCATGAGTGTTGAGGCAGACTCTGGTGAAAGTGGAGAGCTCAGAAAGAGATTTAGCATGAGTTTCCAGAAGTCGATAATGATCAAGCTCAGCGTTAGCAACCAGTTTGACTTTTTCACTGATTGACTCGCTCCAGTAGGGAATAGGTTCATAGACAGCTGCAAGAGAGTGAACCTTACTAGTGAGATCAGCTAGTTGGCCTGTCAGGGTCTCTCTATCAACAGTGAGCATTCGAATTTGTTGCTGTGAAGAAGCAATATAATCGAGCAGCAGTTTGTCTGTTGGTGATGTGGTGGAGGTTGAAGCTTTATCAGTTTGTGGTAGTTTTTGAGTGATAGGTGAAAGTGGAGGTGTTGGTGGTGGCTGAGATTGTACTTGAGAAGTAGGGGAGAGTGGTGGTGTTGGTTGTGGCTGTGATTGTACTTCAGCTTCTGGTTGGGATGGTTGATCATCAGCATGGTGAGAGATGTTGTCACTGGAAAGAGACATTGCATCTAATTCCTGGATGGGTGATGTTATGGTATCAGCAAGAGGATCAGTGGAGAAAGGTAGAGATGGTATATCAGCAGTATTCAGTTGCTGATTCACTCTGTTAATGAGAGAAGCATGGGATGGATGCTGCAGATCCATATCAGAAGAAGATGAAGAGGTTTCCATTGGCTGGGCTTCCTCATCATCATCAGCTTGTGTTTGGGCTGATGGATCATTGGAAACAGAGATGGCAACCTGTATCTCTCCCAGTGACTAGGGAGAGACATTGGCAGTTGGTGCAGTGGAAGATGAGAGATGGCCCGGGTCTGTAGCCAGTGTTGTGACATCAGCGACGAGTGTGTTATCACCCACTGATGTCATTTGACCTTTGACTGAAACATCATCCTTTGTGTGAGAATGATGAATGGCTGATGGGTTGACTCGATAAGGGGGTGTGGGTTGCACCCGAATCACTGCTAACAATGGGTTGAGCCATTGTAGCTATCTGCAGTTGTCCCTTTGTAGAGTCACTGGACTTTTGGGAGTCCAGTGAAGCGGCTTTAGGCTCTGGTTCATCAAGGGTGCCCGCAGGGATTGAACGTTCAGTCTCTGCTTCACTCTTGTTGTCCTTAGACGTCTTTTTCTGACTCTGTCCTTGATCCTTTGATGTCAGGGACTTCGACTTGATTTTCTTTGGAGGGGGTTGTGGTTTTTCCTTTGGTGGTTGACCAGCAGTAGTCACTGAGGGTGTAGTCAGTGACTTAGTCGATTGTGGTGCAGGATCTGTCGGATGTACAGTTTGTAAAGGCGTGGGTGCAAGAACCCCTTTTATTTTCATAAAATCAGGGTGAAGCGCAGTAGCATTTTTACTAAAAATTTGATTTCCTATCATAGTAGGTTCAAAACCTTCGTAAGAAAGCCTATCATAGGCTTCAAACTGATCTTTAAAGATCAGTGAGAGAAACCTAGGGTAGGGAACAAATTTTGCTCTGGAGGATTCATTAATTCTTGAAAGAAAATCATTAAAGATCACGCTTGCATAGTCAACTTTTAAGGAAGTGACCAGTGACCAGCTTATCTGTGCTTCTAGGGAGTTGAATTAATCATAACTCCCTGTTTTTGTGCCCAGAGATTGAATAAACTTTGAAAACAGTGCATTCCACACACCATCCATTTTAGATTTATGAACAGTAGAGTACTTACGATTTCCACTGCTTTCCACAGTGTATTTGCAGTCACTCCCAGTGAGATTCACTATGCCTCCTTTGGCATCTTCCTTGTCAGGCAGTGGGTCGTAAGTACCATGCTCAGGGAGTTGTAAAATTGTACGGATGGTATGTGCAGAAATGATTATCCTTTGACCTCCATTATCAATGAATCCATGGAGTTGTGAAGTGCCATCAACAATTGAGTGAGTACAGGTATACCAGAACTCACTCAACCATTCTGGATTCATTTTTCCAGGGGATAACGTGAGAGCAGGGAGAATAAAATGGTTTTTCAGAAAATTGATTATCTCCGCATACTCTTCTTTAGGGCATGAAAGGTTACCCAAATAGTTTGATTTTGGAACTGTGCTGACAGAATCTTCACTTATTGCAGAGGCTCGAAGAGCTTTAATCTCTTCAGTAGCAGTGTATGAATTTATGAAAAATTTTAATTTAGACATTACAGTTCCTTTGAAAATCCTTGTTTTTGCACTTGATTTAGGGTTTTTGAAGATAGAGGGTTTTTGATGATCAGAAAAACGTAAAAGTGACAACTCACTGATTTGTGAGTTTAAATAGGGTACGTTTTGCTAATAATCGTGTGGGTAAGATGTAGGCAACGTGGACGGTCGTGGTGGAAGTGTTAGAGGTGGTAGAGGGTTATGATGGTGGAGTGTGGTGGTATTAATGGTGATGGGAGTGGTGTGCCGGAAAAGTGTGCTGACGTAGGAGAGAGAATGTCAGAAGCGCGCGACTTTTTCGTTGCACAAAAAAGAATTTAATTTGAAATCCGTTAAAATAAATACTAAAATTATTAAATGATATCTTCAGGGAGGTAAAGTTCCTGAAGATACATAACCAATTTCTTGATTTACCACCGAAAAAGAGATATAAATATTCAAAAAGAATAAAGTTATTCTTTTATTTAGGCAGGGATGTAGTCTCACTGATTTAAACACAACTTAGAATACTGAATAAATCTTAGAGATGTGGTCTGTTGTTGCTGAAAACAACGGGTGGTTTTAAATTTATAATTGCTGGGGTCTAAGTGTGACTTACTAGTACTGAACCAAAAGGTTAGTAGGCGGTAAGTTGGACCTAGAGTCGTTCTTAAAGAGAAACTGAATTGAAACTGAGGTGATCCAATCAATCTTTCTTTTCTAGTAAATGTTTTCAAAGAGTGCGTTGGGAGTTTTGGTTCAGTTAACTAAATAAACTAAATAAAGCGGATAAAATGTAATAGGATATCAGATAATGCAAAGTAATATTTGTTGTGAGTTCGTTAGTTAATAATTGTGGGGTGGTGACTCTTACGGGAAAAAGATTAACTAAATTGGGTTGCTTATGAGATTCATTAACTTATGGTATAACCAATAGATTCCTTATTAGTTGGTTATCAACTAATATGTCACGAGGAACTAAGGTATCATGATTCTGACCAGACAGACGATGCTCAACTCTCCACACTCTCCTGTGATGGAGTCAGTGGCCCATATTATTGAACGTATTCGCTCGTGGGCGAAGGAATAGAGTAGCAAGTCCATAACATGTCTAGCCGTTCTTAATACCACAATGATTATGAATCCATTAAACAACTAACTTAGAACTTGTGTCCGGACTTATTTAATCAATTTCTACCAATGGAACTTAAGCGTGATAAACGAGGGAAAGCATTTAGGTTTCTTGCGTACCGCACTTTAGGTTTCATGGTTTTAATAAAAAGTATCGGGTTAAGTTGGATTTTAAACTTGCCTTTCTCAATACAATTAACAAATCCCTAGGTTTTCGTAAATGGACATTTAGCCTTTAGCCTACCTAATCTAATCTAATTTAAACTAAAACAACTAATTAAAATGCTGACGGCTTTTTACAGAAAGTTAAACCCAGACCATGTCGGAAAATACTATGGTAGTTCACAACGTATTAAATTGTTTACCAACGTTTCCGTTGTGAGTTTAATTGCTTCGCGATGTTTACATGATAAGTACGATGTGACCAGAAGTGTACAATACTCATGGCAAGTCCATGTAATCACATTGCATTTTATAATGCTTGCATGACGTTACAATTAAAAACATAGTTTTTACACATATAACTATTGACTGAGTATTGAGGTTCGCGACTTCTCTTTACAAGGTTACAATCACGTTTGTTAATCGAAAGGCAAATATAAGTTTTAGGTTTAAAACCACAAGATAAATCCATTCACAAAGTTTCCAATTTTATAGCGTCGATCGATAATATCACTACCTTCGGTCGTTACCGGTTCCATATATTTGTACTATGCTTAAAAGCATTTCCAATACTATACCGAGTAATCAGTCGAATAGGGGCCGTTATATTATCTCACGACGTATTCAAAGTCATCCCACAATTATATATACTAACTACATCACAACAAATACAATAGTAATCTACTCGCTAATCATGGTAATAACGATCGCAAACATAATTAAAGCAAACATGTTTAATTAAGATAGATAAGGATAGAGATAACCGAGATTAATATGCGAGAAGGAATAGACTTGAATTAACGAGCGTAGCTCCAAGCGTACACCAAAGATTACAACACGTTCCTAGCTTTCTTTCTACTCTAAACAAAATGCTAAACTAACCTAATGCTAATTTAAAGAAAGTAGACTGAGAAAGTGAGAAAGTAACTAGTGCATATGTGATATGTGTAGGTGTGTCTTTCAAATGAACCAAGAGCCTCCTATTTATAGGTGAGCTTTGGCTCACATTAGCACAAGTTGGCCTTGAGGTGCATGTTAGAAAGCTTGCCAAAAGTGGTATGTACCATACGAAAAGTAGGCGAACCGGGTACCGTACAACACGAAAAGTGGCCGCACCAGGTACCAAAAGTTACCAAAAACGGAAACCGGGACGGGAGCAGGGTGGCCGGCGGCGGTGGTGGTGCTGCCGGCGGCGGTGGGCACACCCCCGCCCCGTTGCGTTGTTTGTTGCTTCGTTTCTTGATTCGTGCGTGTTTTCTTCGTTATACATCCGTTTGAGTTGATTCTTTTTTTGTTGGATTCGTAATTCCAAAACGAAGATTTTGACATAGGATAGGACCTGAGATGAGGTCCCTAGCTCCAGATATTGCGTACGGATCATTTGGATCTTCCGGCGGGCGCGAAATCTTCATTTTTTACCCGTTTCAGTTGATTCTTCTTCTGTTGGATCCGAATTTTGAAAACGAACATCTTGGAAATAATGGATGTTGGTGAAGGGCACTTTGGTATTGAATTCTCGTTTTTATGCCTTGAATCTTCAAACGTGTGTGGAATCTTCGTTTCACATCCGTTTTACTTGATTTTTATCGTGCAACCTCGTTTTGACCTTCTTGGCATATTGTTACTGATTTGTGCTATATTTGAGTTAATATGCCAAGAATCGTTCCAGAATGAGAGAGATATCGGTAGTAAAAACGTGACTTTTTACGCGATATCATGGTCACTGCGTAAATATAAAGTACGTTTGTCATGTATTGTTTATCGTCATAGGCTTGATCGAGTATCAAATCGTTACCTTTTTGGTGAGCGCGAAGTCGATCTAGTCACAATCATTCTAAGGGAAGTGATGTAGGGTTTTTAGTGGTGGAATGTTGGTGGTGTGAGAGGGGTTTTGTTGGGTTTTCTTTTTTTGGTAAAGCGGAAAGCTGAAATTTTTTTTTTTTTGAATTTTGGGGAGGATTGACGCTTTTTTTTCTTTTTTGGGTGGAGTCTTCTTTCTCCATTTGACTTTCTTTACTTCGAATTTCCTTGGGACTTTTTCTATCCTTTCGACGTCATATCCTTGATTTTTCTCTTTTTTCATCTTTGGAACTTTGTAGGAAGTTTGAGGGATGTTTTTGAGTAGGTAAAGGGGTAACGTACTTATTTTTGGGTGTATGGATGGGTTCAAGAATGATGTGATTCGATCTCCTTTTTGACTCACAAGTTCGGATTCGAAATGCATAACAAGGGCAAGTTCTGATTCTAAACGCATACATCGGCACATTCAAGAATCGAAAAAGTGAAGCATTAAAAGTGAATGCTTTTCATGTGGCTCAAGATACCTCACGAATCAAAAATTGGGTTGTTGTGTGCTTAGTCATGAGATGCTCTTTATGGGATTTTCAAACTTGTTTTTCAAAAGAATTTATATTTTATTCGTCCTTATCCCCCAAAGTAAATCAATCTTCGCTTAAAATTTTTTCATTTTCAACATATTTTTAACTTGGTTTTGAAAAATTTTGTTTACTTTTATGGAGAAGCAAGGTCTAATAAAGAGCAACGATTTAGAATCAAGTATATACCAATATCCAATTAACAGTAGTGCAACTACTGCTATCCCACACTTAAAGGAACATCGTCCTCGATGTTATACTAAGCTCTGAATGGGGTAAAATCCCACACTTAGGGTTTTAAACATCTAAGACTCATTCTTTCAGTTTGTGTGTTGGGTTTGAATCCCACACTTAGTGATAAGCATAATGGATATGGCATATTTAAAACGAATGAAAGAGATGGCATAGAAGTACTCCCCGATAGTTGCAGTGTTCTTTTGGTTGCATCTGCCGATCTTTGTCTTCTTTGGTGCGCTCTTGGTCAAGTCTTCTTGTGATTAGTCTCATAAGTGTGAACACGTCGGATTTACTATTCTTTTGTTGTTGATGCTTCCTTGCAGGCTGGAGCATTCTTTGCAAGATCCGAGTGTGAAAGATAGTCGGAGATTTCATCACTTCTTGGAAAGTAAAATTGCAGAAATAAAAAACAAACACGGGTTGCCTCCCGAGAAGCGCTCTTTTAAAGTCGAGAGCTCGACTTAGTCCTTTTCTTCTTCAGATGATGCTTGATGCATCAGTAGTGGTGGCGTGATCACTGTGGTTTCTTGGTAGAGAGTATCGTGGTGGATAGTATTGCAGGAATTGCTCTATCATGTCAGCAATGAGAGTTGGTGGGTTGGTGGATAGCATCCTGAAGCTTTTGAAGTGATTAGTGGCGAGTCGGTCGAGAATTGCCATTCCATAGCAGATGTATCGAACTGCCCTTGTGACTGGTCCGTTAGGGTCAATTCGAGTGCAGGTGTAAGTTCGAACTATTTCACGCTGTGGGTGGTTTCTTCCTATCGAGGCGATTAAAGCCATGAATTCGGTTTTCACTTCTTCAAAATCATGAGCCCAAGGGTCTCCTCCGAAAGATCTAGTTGCTTGGCACACTTGTCTGATTAGTTGATGTTGCTCGCGGTTGAAGGGAAAATCCGAGTCGGTGAAGATGCAAATTAGTTTGCTGAATATCTCGCGATATCCATTTCGATAGACGTCGAGTTCTACGTCTTCTTCTTGGTACATTTCGCGCAGTCGGGTAGTCACATAAGTGGCTAAATTGATTTGCGACATGTGTAGGATGAATCTCGGTACCTCACGAGTTTCCTCTTCATAGGCTGGCTTGTTCAGATCATCAATTATTAGTTCAATGTGGTGCCTAATGGTGGATTGAATGACGATCCTGCAGTTCTCTGACGCTGTGAGGTGCTCTCCAGTTTCGATGAGATCTAGAAGAGTTCTAAGATCTCCCACCATTCTGATGTCGGCATAACTTCTCGGGTTCCCTGTGGCTCTTTCCAGATTGGTTCTCATTGATGCAAGAATAGCTTTTTGACTTGATGAGTACGGAAAAGCTGATCCGGCTAAGGCACAATATACTTTTTGGTATATTCGCCTTTGGTTTCCGTAGAATTCGATTTCTCCCATTGGGTAGTTGGGTCTTTCTCGCTGTCGAGCTTCTCTGGTAAGTTGTTCTTGAAGCAGGTCGGAGAATGCTCGAATGTTTCTCCGAAGAGTGCTGGGCTCTGGTTCTCCATAATTGGCGAGGTATGAATCGTAGTCTCGTATGATTGCCCTTATCATGTGTCTCTGTGCGGTGTTGTAGTCATTGGTTGACTCTTTGATAGCTTCTACGATGATTCGGACATCGTCATATTCGTCAAGCATCTCGATCATGTCTTGATGAGTATCTATCAGAGGAATTTCTAGTCTCTCAGTTGCGACAGCATGGGAATTAGGGGGAGCAAGAGGAGATTGTGGAATAGAGCGTTCATCGAGAGTGATGTTGACGTAATCGTCATCACATTCACTGTTGCAGTAGGAGTCCTTATCACGTGAATCGGAAAATTGGTGAAGTTCTTCGTCTGAGGGCGCGTTGTTGAAGGGTCGAGAACTATCAATTTCGATGGTTCGGACTTCGGTTGTTAAGTCTTGAAGGTTTCCTTCAACAAAGCCACCCCTTTGCCTTGCCTTATATGCAGCGATTCTTTGGTAGAGTTTAGTATATAGGTTCGGGTGTTTTGATGAATGAAGTTCCTCTTCAAAAGTATCTATGTCTCGAAGTCGTGTTCGGGTGAAAGGTTTAGAAGGATCGAGATAGGAGTTAAGAATGTTTCCCATTCTCCTTGTGTGAGTGGTTTTGAGTTCTTGATGGAGGGTTTCGTAATCAACTGATTCTTCTGATGAAGAGCAGTCATCACAGTTTTGTATCCTTTTAACTTCGGCCATTTGTGGCGAATCAGTATGATCTTCATCTTCTTCCATCTCTTCCTCTTCTTCCTCTTCTGGTTCTTCTTCTTCCTCCTCAGGGTCAGATTCAATTTCTTCATCTGCTTCCTCATATTCTTCCTCTTCTGGGTCGTATTCAGTGTTAGAAATGAGAACTGATGATCGGGTGAATTGCGGTTCCTCCTCTGATTCTGATTCATCATCGGAACAGACTTTTCCTGTGGATATAGCACAACATTCTTCCTCTTCTGGGGTACATTCCGCTTGGTCGATCTTGTAAGTGATGCTTTCACCATGCGATCGTAAAACAATCGTGTGGTTATATACATCAATCACCGCTCTAGCTGTATTCATGAATGGTCTTCCAAGGATGATTGGGATGTTTATGTCTTCGTGGATATCCATTACCACGAAATCCATTGGAAAGAAAAATTTGTCAACTTGAACAAGGACATTCTCAGCTATTCCCTTGGGGTATCTAACAGATTGGTCGGCTAGCTGGACGGTCATCTTAGTGGGTTTCAAGTTTTCAAGTTCTAGCCTCTTAAACAGGGAGTAGGGCATAAGGTTAATGCTGGCTCCTAAGTCGGCTAAAGCGCTCATATTTCCGGAATTGTAGATAGAACAAGGGAGTGTAAATCTACCAGTGTCTCCTAATTTTTCGGGAAGGCTATTTTTAAGTAGGGCCGAGGTTTCAGAACTAAGGGGAATGTTGTTCACTTCAGGCAATTTATCTTTGGTGGATAGCAATTTTCTAATATACTTATTACGACCAGGAACTCTAGACATGGTATCAAGGAATTTTCCATCCAACTTAAAGGACGACAGTTTCTTGGGTTGAACTTTAAGTCTAGCGGGGTAAGGGATTTGAACCTCTTTGTTCATGGTTTGAGTGGTTTCCACAGCTGGTATCTTGACCTTTGGTTCTTCCTTTATTGGAACAGCAGCAGGTGGAGTAGTGGCTGCTTCCTTTGGTGTTGTAAGTTGCTTTGCTTCCTCAATATGCGGATTTTGAACCGTGTTGCTGGGCAAACTTCCTCGGGGTCTATTCTTAAGACGTTGTGCCAATTGTCCAATTTGAGCTTCCAAATTCTTTAGCACAGCCAATTGATTTCTCATGAAGAGGTCGGCTTGATCTTGTCTAGCGGACGTCTTTTGGTTGAGAAGGTGTTGACCTTGCATGAATTGGGTGAAGGCGTCGTCTGAACTTGAAGCTGGGGCATTTGTCTTGGTAGTTTGTTCAGTGGTTTGGTTTGTGTCGGAAGTAGGTGCAGGAAGTGCAAGGGGTTGATTGTAAGGAAGTTGTGGCTGTTGTTGGTAGGGTGGATATCTAGGTTGGTATCGGGGTTGGTATGGTTGTTGGTTGTTTCTCGGTGGAAAGGGAGGTCCTCTAGGTTGGTTGTTGTTTTGGTTGAAACCGGGTGGTCGAGCTGGAAACTGAGCATAGTAGACAGTGCCATCTGCTTCTTCATATTCAACTTGGTATTCTCCAGATGGTTGGGGGTTAGTGCAGTGTTGACAGACTTGCACTTGGTGTAATTGGTGCTGTTGTTTCTTAAGTTCTCCAAACTGTTTGACGAGCGAGTCCATTTTCTCTGTTAGTGTCTTAATTGCTTCGGCCGGAATCGGGTTTGCAGCTGCGATAGGTTTGGAAGATGTTGAATGATCTCCAGAATTCCAATCGTGGTGATGCATAGTCATATTTTCTATCAGGTTCCATCCTTCTTCGTCGGTTTTTGCTATGAAGCTTCCTTGTGCAGCAGCATCGAGGGTAGTTCGGTGGTTAGGATCTAGACCATTGTAGAAGGTGCACAATTGTGCAGACTTATCGAGTCGGTGATTAGGCCATTTCTTCAAGGCTCCTTTGAATCGTTCCCATGCGGTATATAATGACTCATCGAAAGCTTGTCGAAAGTTCATGATGTCATTTCAGAGTTTGGTTTGTTTAAAGGGCGGAAAGTACTTGGTTAGAAACTTTGTCGCCATCACAGTCCATGAAGGGATAGAGCCAGTCTCTAAACCTTCAAACCATGTTTGCGCATGATGGGTGAGCGAATAAGAGAAAAGGTATAAACGGATTGTATCTTGGCCAATTCCGTTTTGCTTGTAGGAGTTTGAGAGAGATATGAACTTGTCGAGGTGAGAGTTTGGGTCATCACTGGGCAATCCGTGGAATTGACAGTGGTTTTGGATTAGTTGGATGATGTGGTGTTTAAGCTCGAAAGATTGACCAGGGGTTTCAGGGTAGAGAATTGGTCCTCCTCTTCCTTCGATAGAGGGTTTAATGTTGTCAGCGAGAGTGATGCGTTCAGCCATTGCTTGCTTAAGTGCAGATTGTTTCTTTTCTCGTCTAATAGTGCGTATTATAAGTTCTGGATCGGGAAAGTTAAATAGTGGTGCAGATCTAGGGGAACAGGTCATAAACTAAAAGAAAAGATAATAAAGAAAATAGACAATAAAGGAAATGTTTTTGTGTTTATTAGAAGGTTTTATCCTAAGGGTTTACTAGAATTGGGATTGGTTGGGCCTCTGGATCGGACAGTTAGTCTCCCCGGCAGCGGCGCCAAAAACTTGTTGTTGCTGAAAACAACGGGTGGTTTTAAATTTATAATTGTTGGGGTCTAAGTGTGACTTACTAGTACTGAACCAAAAGGTTAGTAGGCGGTAAGTTGGACCTAGAGTCATTCTTAAAGAGAAACTGAATTGAAACTGAGGTGATCCAATCAATCTTTCTTTTCTAGTAAATGTTTTCAAATAGTGCGTTGGGGGTTTTGGTTCAGTTAACAAAATAAACTAAATAAAGCGGATAAAATGTAATAGGATATCAGATAATGCAAAGTAGTATTTGTTGTGAGTTCGTTAGTTAATAATTGTGGGGTGGTGACTCTTACGGGAAAACGATTAACTAAATTGGGTTGCTTATGAGATTCATTAACTTATGGTATAACCAATAGATTCCTTATTAGTCGGTTATCAACTAATATGTCACGAGGAACTAAGGTATCATGATTCTGACCAGACAGACGATGCTCAACTCTCCACACTCTCCTGTGATGGAGTCAATGGCCCATATTATTGAACGTATTCGCTCGTGGGCGAAGGAATAGAGTAGCAAGTCCATAACATGTCTAGCCGTTCTTAATACCACAATGATTATGAATCCTTTAAACAACTAACTTAGAACTTGTGTCCGGACTTATTTAATCAATTTCTACCAATGAAACTTAAGCGTGATAAACGAGGGAAAGCATTTAGGTTTCTTGCGTACCGCACTTTAGGTTTCATGGTTTTAATAAAAAGTATCGGGTTAAGTTGGATTTTAAACTTGCCTTTCTCAATACAATTAACAAATCCCTAGGTTTTCGTAAATGGACATTTAGCCTTTAGCCTACCTAATCTAATTTAATTTAAACTAAAACAACTAATTAAAATGCTGACGGCTTTTTACAGAAAGTTAAACCCAGACCATGTCGGAAAATACTATGGTAGTTCACAACGTATTAAATTGTTTACCAACGTTTCCGTTGTGAGTTTAATTGCTTCGCGATGTTTACATGATAAGTACGATGTGACCAGAAGTGTACAATACTCAAGGCAAGTCCACGTAATCACATTGCATTTTATAATGCTTGCATGACGTTACAATTAAAAACATAGTTTTTACACAGATAACTATTGACCGAGTATTGAGGTTCGCGACTCCTCTTTACAAGGTTACAATCACGTTTGTTAATCGAAAGGCGAATATAAGTTTTAGGTTTAAAACCACAAGATAAATCCATTCACAAAGTTTCCAATTTTATAGCGTCGATCGATAATATCACTACCTTCGGTCGTTACCGGCTTCCATATATTTGTACTATGCTTAAAAGCATTTCCAATACTATACCGAGTAATCAGTCGAATAGGGGCCGTTATATTATCTCACGACGTATTCAAAGTCATCCCACAATTATATATACTAACTACATCACAACAAATACAATAGTAATCTACTCGCTAATCATGGTAATAACGATCGCAAACATAATTAAAGCAAACATGTTTAATTAAGATATATAAGGATAGAGATAACCGAGATTAATATGCGAGAAGGAATAGACTTGAATTAACGAGCGTAGCTCCAAGCGTACACCAAAGATTACAACACGTTCCTAGCTTTCTTTCTACTCTAAACAAAATGCTAAACTAACCTAATGCTAATTTAAAGAAAGTAGACTGAGAAAGTGAGAAAGTAACTAGTGCATATGTGATATGTGTAGGTGTGTCTTTCAAATGAACCAAGAGCCTCCTATTTATAGGTGAGCTTTGGCTCACATTAGCACAAGTTGGCCTTGAGGTGCATGTTAGAAAGCTTGCCAAAAGTGGTATGTACCATACGAAAAGTAGGCGAACCGGGTACCGTACAACACGAAAAGTGGCCGCACCAGGTACCAAAAGTTACCAAAAACGGAAACCGGGACGGGAGCAGGGTGGCCGGCGGCGGTGGTGGTGCTGCCGGCGGCGGTGGTGGTGCTGCCGGCGGCGGTGGGCACACCCCCGCCCCGTTGCGTTGTTTGTTGCTTCGTTTCTTGATTCGTGCGTGTTTTCTTCGTTATACATCCGTTTGAGTTGATTCTTTTTTTGTTGGATTCGTAATTCCAAAACGAAGATTTTGACATAGGATAGGACCTGAGATGAGGTACCTAGCCCCAGATATTGCGTACGGATCATTTGGATCTTCCGGCGGGCGCGAAATCTTCATTTTTTACCCGTTTCAGTTGATTCTTCTTCTGTTGGATCCGAATTTTGAAAACGAACATCTTGGAAATAATGGATGTTGGTGAAGGGCACTTTGGTATTGAATTCTCGTTTTTATGCCTTGAATCTTCAAACGTGTGTGGAATCTTCGTTTCACATCCGTTTTACTTGATTTTTATCGTGCAACCTCGTTTTGACCTTCTTGGCATATTGTTACTGATTTGTGCTATATTTGAGTTAATATGCCAAGAATCGTTCCAGAATGAGAGAGATATCGGTAGTAAAAACGTGACTTTTTACGCGATATCATGGTCACTGCGTAAATATAAAGTACGTTTATCATTCTTGAATATTTATATAATAAAAAAAATCATGAGTATAGATTATGTTGGATATAAGTTGTATAACTCATCATTAGATTAATCTTCACTGATCAAGTTACAACTTAGAATACTAACAAGATCAGCTTGGAAGAAATTAAGTCAATGATATAAAACTAATATGAAAACATAATAAATACTCATGCGACTATATGAGATATAAAGTTAGATAAGCATAGTGAACTGATTAATATATCTGAAGTTAAATATAATTGAATCAGTGACTATAATTTTCTAAAGTTATATCTTAGATAGTTAATTTATTTAAAAAAAATGCTTAAACAACAACAAATAAAAATACTCAGTAAGTATGATTATTTATTTGAGTTTATCATGCAAGAACATGATTAGTTCAATTGATGAACCCATCCAGAGATAGGTTCATAGTGGCCAAGCCTTGGTTTTGGCTTCCACTGATTTGAATAAACAGTATCTGAATGTTCACTGATGATATTTTGTTTTTGAAAAGGTGTAATAGAACATTCAGATGACACATGTTGCCTGTTGCCACATTTATAACATTTTTTGTTCAAGTAGCCGGCCTTTTTGACTTTCCCCTTTTTAAGTTGCTGATCTGACACAATCACACAACTTTTCTTGCTGATTTTTACTTCCTGCATCTTTGACTTTAGGTCACTGATAGAGGTTGTCTCAGTGACTGACACAGTGTTAGTGAAGTTGCTGATGATTGTTTGATTATCAGCGATGGTTTTGATGAGATGAGAAGTTACTGACAATTTGACAGTTTTTAAGATGTTTATCTCATCATTATTATTTGAGATATCAATATCTTCAGTGACCATCTTGTGTTTAGTAAAATATTTTGGTCGTGGCACACTGAAGACTGATATGGGCTCAAATACAACTGCTGAAAAATTTCCTTTGGGATCAAAGACATGATCAACTTTCGTTGAATCAGCGAGAGAGGCGGCGTATTCATAATCACCTCCCAAAATAGCTTTAACTTGTTTTGGGATTTGATTGTTCACACACTGATTCACCCTTTCAGTAGATTTACACCAAGACTCAATGACCTTTTTTATTTGCAAAAATTTTGTTTCAGAAATTAACTTTTCTTGCACACAAACTTGATTAGCATGAATCTATGCATCAAGATCCAGTTTTAATTTCTTCAACTTTGACTCACTTTCATTTTGATCATTGAGTTTGGATTGTAAGTCATTGATTTTGCGTTTCTGCCTTTTTTGAATGTCATGAGCATTTGATAAGTCAACTATCAGAGACTCAAAAACATTATCTTTTTCAGCAGCTGAATATGATTTAAAACAATGCACCTTGTAAAGAGTTTCAGGATTCCATTTAGATGCTGAGCCTTTCTGAGCAATTTCCTTGATGTCTTCATGGAATTCAGCGTCATCAGCCATCAGACAGAAATCCTTGTCTAAACAGATCATTGCTTCTTCATCATCAGATGATGAGGAGTCAGAGTCACTGAATGAACCTTCTTCAGCGACAAAACCTTTTCCCTTCTTTCCAGATTTGGATAGAGCTTTCAGCTTTTTGTACTTTGCCTTGTACTTGTTATACTTGTCATTTCTGAAGCTTGGCATTGGCTCAGGGACTTGGTTGACTGACTTTGATCTGCACTCAGCTGCAAAATGACCAGGTTTTCCACACTTGTAGCATTCTCCTTTTGATTGAAAATTACCGGATGATGGAGCACCAGCGAATCTTTTTGATCTGGTGTTCCTTCTGAAATTAGCAACCATCATGGCCATATCCTTTTCAAGCTTCTCCAGACCCTCATCATATACATACTCTGACTGTTCTTCAGCTTGATCTCCTTCTTCTTCAGCTATCAGTGACTTTGAGCTTTTCTTAGACACTTTTGACTTCTGTCTCTGATCGATTTCTTCAAGCTCAGCTACAAGAGCATTGGATATCTTTTGACTTCCAAGAGTAGCACGAATATGCTCACTCTGATCAGCTTGCTTTTCAGACTGCTCCCAGTTGAGCAAAATACCATAGACCTGAGTTAAATTAAGAATTGAATAATCATTCCTCTGTTTGGTACATGTGGCAATGGTTCCCCAGATTTTCTTTGGCAGCAACTCCAGAAACTTTTCAACAACAAATCTCTGTTCCTTGCCTATACCAGCCTTCTCCATTTTGTTCATTAGCGACTAGTATCTGGTGTATGTGGAAGACAGAGATTCATTTGGCTCCATTGCGAACAGCTCATACTGGCGAGTGAGATTAACTTCCCTACAGCGAATAATATCAGGAGTTCCAATATATATATTCCTAAGGATGTCCCACATGTCTTTAGCAGTTCTACAAAGCCTGATTGATTCGAACACTTCATCAGGAAGTGCCATGCCTATGTAGATTTTAGCTTGTTTATCCAACCTAACCAATCGTTTATCCTCATCAGTCCACTGTTCCTCTCGCTTGAGCACAACCCTTTCAGGTATGGCTGGAGTAGTAGCTGTAGCCATAACAGCAGGAACAATTGTGGTTGGAATGTGAGCATTGGTTATTATATTACAGAGACGATCATCAACTAAGTCTAAAAACATCATCATTCGGGATATCCAAGTTTCAATCCAAGAGGGATCAAAAGCTGGAGGTTTGGTTGTAGAACCATTTCCCTTTTGATACTCAGAGTCAACACAACTATACTTTACTGATTCCATTGCAGATCTGGTTAATTGAATTTAAACCAACTCTGCTCTGATACCAATTGAGAGTCCCAGAATCACTATCTGTTAGTGATTTGGAATCGCAAAGTGTAAGGTTGATTGTAGAAGGGGGAAGGGGGGGGGGGGGTTGAAAGCAATCTAACAACTAATTTCTGATTTTAATTAAGTTAATTGATTAGTTGTTAATTGTTCAACAGAAACAGAGTATAACATATATAAGGATATGACAATATCAAAGTGACATAGTAATAGTAGCTCAAATGATGAATTATATTAATCATACAATTCACAAGTGTTGAATACGGAATGGATTAACCAAAGTTAACCCAATTCAAACACTTAGCTAATCTATTACAGATGAGAAGAACAGCAGTGGACAAACACGCTGACTGTTCTCTCGCTGGATCGTTAAATCGTGCTTAGACAAACTACTCACAGACCTACAAGTGATTAACACGATTTATACGACTAGCCTCTACAGTACAAAACACTGAACTATTTATACTACAAGAGTTCTTTAATATCGGATCTTGGAATGACACGTGTCTTTGCTTGATTGGCTTGATCTCTGATGAACCGACATACTGCGGGTCCCAATTCTGTTACCGCAAATATCTCGTTACCTTAAAACCAATCATTCGCTGCCACGTAGTCCTTCAGACAAACTTCAAGTAGGAACACTCTTGCTGATGTATAAATAAGTACAGTATCTTCTGTACTTGATGATTGAGAGGCTTTATTGAATAGTCCCTGAAGATGCAGAAATCCTCCTCACTCACTGCGAGCTAACATGCTCTTGTAGAATGACTTGAAGTAGAGATCTTCAGTGACTAGCTGTTATTCTGACAGTGACTTTTGCCTTTATTGATTTGAAGAAGTAAAGCTCTCACTGACGTTGATCAGCGACACACCAAGTTGAGCTTTATTCTTCCTCAGCATATCAATTCCTTGTAAGTAATGAATGATGATCAGCGATGATAAACTTCAGCAACAGCAGCTTTGATACAATTCATTTCTTTATCGAGTAGTGAACAGTTGAGTAGATCAGCGACCAGCGACTCATCATGGTCAGCGACCAGTGACTCAACAGTATTGACTAGTCTTTGTATACGTGGTTAATTTTATATTTAATTAATAAATCGCATTGACAGAGTGGTTAATTTTATTAATTAATTAATTGTTTAAATACTACAAGGGGTAAATTGAGTAGGGAATAAAAATTAAAGTTAATTAATTAATGTCTAGCTTATTGTATTTTCAAGATTATTTTCATCTCATTTAATACACACTAACATATATATATAATATGGGCCTTTAGGGGACAAGTTACAAAAACCCTAGCCTTTTCAATATAGGCTTAAAACACTTTATATAATCTATTCTTAACGAGTTAATTAACGTATGGAAACAATATTAGCTGGTGTAATTAAATTCTCGTTGAAAATTTCATGTGGACACATGTGATTTGCCGGCGTTGATTCTTTTCGCAACTGGGGCAAACACGTACCATTATTGAAATAAATATGGTACGGGGTCAGGGGTACATGTACCCGTCCTTCAAATTACCGGCCCTTTTTAATTTAGTCATCATTAATTGGATAATTAAGTGTACGTGTACCGCCAATGCAAACCGGCCCCCATACCGCACATGTACGTGGGTGATAGACATGGCCGGTCCAAATCCACGCCTAGATCAACATATATATGCGGGTGGCCGGACAGATGATTTGACCGACAGGTTAGGGGTTCGAATTAAGGGGTTTATCTAATTAAGGTTTAATTTAGTGCAAGTTTATTAATATATATTAATATATACAAATAAAATTATGATATAATTGAAAATGATGATGAAATAATTAATTGATTATATATATATATATATATATATATATATATATATATATATATATATATATATATATATATATATATATATATATATATATATATATATATGTATATATATATATTACTTAAATGTACATCATCATTTAATTTATATATATTTAGTGTTATGGTTAGGGTACGTAGTTCAGGGTTTAGGCCAAATTCCGTCCACTATATATACTAGTTAATTGCAACCTCGATCAAATGCCTAAGCTAGCAGACTCTGCATGTGTGACCTATATATAGGTTAGGGATTCGAATTAAGGGGTTTATTTAAGGTTAAGTTTAATTTAGAGCAAGATTAATATTATATATATACAAATAAAATTATGATATAATTGAAAATGATGATGAAATAATTAATTGATTTTATATATATATGTATGTATGTATATATATATATATATATATATATATATATATATATATATATATATATATATTACTTAACGGTATGTCATCATTTAATTTATATATATTTTGGTTAGGGTAGTTCAGGGTTTAGGCCAGGTTGCGTCCACATGCAATATATATATACTAGCTGCAACCTCGATCAAATGCATAAGTCTTTCTTAATTTGATTGTGTCATGCAATCCTTTCATATTATTACCATAATGCATCATGATCATTCATCAATACCTTCAAACCGGCCTCTCCGACTCTTTACACATGAAAAATTAAAGCAACGTACAATTGCCTGGCCATGGATATGATTGAAGTGTAGATAAACATCAATTGAAGTACTATAAATAATAAATCCAGATATATAATGAAAAGATTTGAATTGAAGTATGATGATGCAAGTACTCGATCAGACGTACACTGATAAGTTAATATATAACACAATAACCATCAATTCATTAGCAAAAAGCCAATGCATTTGATCGAGGTTGCAATTAACTAGTACGTATGATAAAATCCTTCGTGTCACGAGTAGAAGCTATAAATTTTATATTAGCAAAAAGCCAATGCATTTGATCGAGGTTGCAATTAACTAGTACGTATGATAAAATCCTTCGTGTCACGAGTAGAAGCTATAAATTTTATATTATTATGTATTAATTCAATTTTGAAAATTGAAAGTTTTAGTAGGATTATTGTTTCATTATATATTAAACTTTATACTTTATACTATTGTCTGAGTAGAACTTTGAAAACTTCTAGTGTATATATTGAACTTGTAAATATGGTCAATTGTATGTAAAATTTTCTTTTTGGGTAAGGCTCAAATAGGAAAGTTTCCTTTTTTGGCATTACCCAAAAAGGAAATAATGCATGCATACAATAGGCGCTTTGGGACCTACTGTACTAAACTATACCATTTTTGGGACTGTTAATATTTAGAGCACAGAGTGTAGTACTTTTGAGGAATTTGTGATGTGATGGTCAGTGTTCTATGAAAAGAAAAAGTACAGATTGTAAAAAGGGGAGGTATGAAGAGTAGCAACCTTTTGTAAGGCTATATGTGACACCCGTTAAATTAGGACTAGAAATTAGTGCCTAATCAAGTGTTAATACATGTAATTAGTTCTGTGTTAGGCTAATTTGTGTATCAACTAATATATTGCTGAATATATACAAGTATGCGATTTGATTAAATCGTATGAAATTCAAATCGAGTGTAATTCGACTCAGTTAATACGGACGTTGGTGAACAATTTTATTAAATAAAATACCATTATTTAATAACACTATTATATCCAAGATATTATTTTGATAATATTTCAATTCAAATTCGCATCGTACAAATAACGTCAAACGCGCAAATAAATCTAAATTATGTGTTATAACACTATCATAAAGTATTTGATAAAATACTTCAATAAAAATATCGAATGAATACTCGTATTTTAAATCACGTATTTAAACGAATAAAATAATAATTTAACGTTTAAATGATCGGCAAAACGAACACCGCACGGAGCGCAAACACGGAGAAAAAGTGGAGACCCACACCTCGGTGGGCCCCCACCGATTTCAGCCAAACAGGAGGGAAAATTCCCCCCACTCCCCATTTCTCACTTTCCCTTTCTCTCTCTCCTTCTCTTTTCCTCTCTTTCTTTCAAGAAAAACCACCACCACCATCCCTTAAATCACCAAAATAACACCATAAAACGTCACCTAATCACCTCACTTGTTTGGAGAAAAACGACCACGACATCAAGAGCTTCATTTCTATCTTTTCGGATTTCACCGGCGTTAATTTGTAAGTTTCCGACAATTCTCGAAACTCTTAGATTTCCATTATTTTCGACTAGTGGTTGTTTGTATACACTTAAAATGTCCATATAAGGGTTGGGTAAAAGTTTCGGACCAAACAAAAGTCCTCCGGCCGTGTTTCCGGCCACCGGAGTCCGACCAGACGCTAACGTCGCATTGGGCTTGGCCCAATTGCGACATAAGCTTTAACGTCGCAAAACCTTTCACAAAGTCGCATGGTGCGACATCAGCCTCAACGTCGCATTAAGTTGCTAACGTCGCACATAGCGACATCGACCTCTACGTCGAAAGAACCAACAACGTCGCATATAGCGACGTAACACCTAATGTCGCATTAAATTGCGAATGTCGCACTTAGCGACGCCATGATCAGTGTCGCAGTAATGGCCTGCGACATCAAGCCTTACGTCGCATTTAATGTCGCACAGATCAGAACCTCAAAAACACAGATTTTTACTAAGTGTCAAGACCTAAAATTTATCACCTGATTTTACCCAAATTCAAATCCTAGATGCGTTTTTCACCAAAGCAATATAGTAGAAATAAAAATTTTTCGAGCTGACTTGGCATCTCGACCCCAACCAGGGGCCAGCCCCTTGGACCCCGCCAGGGGTTGCCACCCCTGGAACCCCGCTCACCAGGGACGCTGCCCCCGGACCCACATCACTTAGAGTTTGTAACGACTTCTAAAACACATCAAAACACACTTTTCAAGTATGACACCACAAAATCAAAATAATAATAGTTGAGATTATTATTACAAATCCGTCACCAACGGGCCGTACATATTTTCAAATACACAAGTCAATCAACCAAATCGTAGTAATTTGGACAAGTCAATCAACCAGATAATGTTAATTTGGACATTATAGTTGACAAACAACTACAAAGGTAGTCTTTTGAGATACCTATACAATTAATAACCATCGCGCGTATTGGACGCCCTCAGGTTACAAGTCTTCGGACGTCAATTCACAGCTAATCAATTCATGCTTATTTCTATAACGCTTCAAGACTCAGGTGAGTCTCATGGCCCCTATTTTACTGCTTTTCAATCAGGGGTGTGATATTATTGCTCGTTTTGTTTTACAAGTTGAACGCAAGTACAAATCAAATCAAATACTACATGAGTTAGTTCAACTAATCAATTTAAAGCCCTCCATAGCATAGTCTGGTAATACGTAGTAGCGTGAATGTTAGTATATGATATCATATAGGATTGACAATCCTCGTCCGGGTTAGCACGCACTAATTGGTCAAACGGACGTATTAGCATTTGGGAAGACGAATGTAGATTAGGCACTCGTAGGAGGCACCTCAGTTGGGTTTCCTTAATTGGACCTGACAACTCAAGTTAAGCTCAGACTATGTGCTCATGGCTGTATAACTTTTATTTTGCTTAATTGCATTTTAAATTCAATTATAAATCTTGCGGTTCATACAAATATGTGTTGACATACAAACCTGTGAGCTCACCAGCGTTTCGCTGATCAATTTTAGCATGTATCACAGGTAACCAGCAGTAGGTTGGACTGCTTAATCAAGACCAATTAGCTCGAGTCAGTATGCAAACAATCAGAGATTTAGCTGCATTATTATATTTTGTATAGATTAATTATGTACTTAAATCTCTCAATTTCAATCCAAGCTAATGTGACTATATTTTGATGTAAACTTTAATTTTTATCAATACAAATGTAAAACGACGCATATAGTGGTCGTTCATTATATACCTTTGTGCTTTGTTTATTGATTAGTAACACCCAAATCGTGCTTCCGCTAAACAATAAATTTGGGGGTGTTACACTATAGTGTTTTGAAAAGAACGTTGTTGTTGAGGAATTTGTGATGTGATGGTCAGTGTTCTAGATAATATTTTGAACAGTATTCTGGAGTCAAGTTAGTAATCCACTCACCATACCACTTTTATTATTGGTTTCATACCTCCTAAAATTACTCACCAAGAGTTGGGTACTTTTATTATACTATTCATACCATTTATTTATTTTTAAATTAACTATATTTTTTCTGTACTTTATTAGTTTATTTCATCACACTTTCTTACTTTTTTTGTACTTTTACCTTTCTGTACTTTTTTAATTCAAAAAATGGATAGATATTACCATTATTTTTTTTTCCCTATATATACATCATTCTGAACTCTATTTCCTTTTTTCTAAAAACCCTAAAGTTAAAAAAATGGCATCTTCTCCTTCTTCCTCATCAAACAAAATATTTTATCAACTTTAAAACGATTTGCAATTGAATGTTAAATTGGTATACAGTAATGTTTTTTCGTACACAAAAATATATATAAATGTAAAAAAGCACCATAACACAATAATATTCAATTCATTGATATATAAAAATGCGACATTACACTCAATCATCATCTATTATATATCAAAATCAAATTAAAGATATTTAGTAACCCACAAAATCATAGACGATGATAACAAAAACAAAACAAAAAAAAAACATAGACTTAATTGTGTCATTTTTTATACCAACCCAATGTCACTCTCTTTTCATTCATTGAGTTTTCAAGTTTCTTGATTTCATCCCAAAGTTCCTTGTACTTTTTTTTATCCTTGTTAAGAGATTGTGCCATTCCATTAACACATTTTTGAAGACTTTCATCCCTCTGTCCAGGAAGAATGAAAAGTTCATACAAAGGAGAAGGTGGGCGTGGAGGATCAGTTTGAGAAACTTTTGGTAAAATGTAGTCCTGCTTTTGGTTTGATGAGGAAGAAGGAGAAGACGCCATTTCTTTTTAACTTTAGGGTTTTTAGAAAAAAAGAAATAGAGTTAGAAAGAGCTACGTAGTCTGTGATTGTCATATATAGGGGAAAAAATAATAATAAAACATGCTTTTTAATTCTAGAAAGTTCACCAGTAATAAAAAAAAAATCCTTGCGGGTGTAACTAAGAATCTTCATTTACAGTCAAAAACCCTCTTCTCTCACCTCCATTTACAGTCAAAAATTACCAATTTTGGTGGATTATTTGGATAAATCCACAAACATTTGTTCAATAGTAGATATAATTGATGATCACTATTTTAGCCTAGTTTTAGGTGATTAGGTGATGTCGCAAAGTCAAAAGCTAGCTAGCTATTTGTTCAGGAGTATCTGGCTTTTTTCAAATAACGACCACGGTTTTCTTTTGTTAACCGTGGTCATATATAGTTAAATGCTAATGCACATTTTTGGTTTCATATAAACACAGACCAAACATATACCATGAAAGATTTTATAATTTATCGCTTTTCGCTAAAATAGAAAACAAGATGAAAACAAACATAATTTCATTTTTTCTTTAATTAATATATATATAATACAAACTATACAGAGTAGAAAACATTACAACAAAGTTATGAACACATCATTTTGTTCAATATTTTTCTCGAAACGTGTCTTCATTTCTTCACATTTTTTTTCTTGCTGGTAAAAAAGAAGATTATCTTGAAGTTGTGAAAGGTATTCTATCTCACTTTCGGAAATGTCCCCTTCATGCTGATCTTCGTGTTTATCAACTAGTTCGGAAATGTTTCTGCTTATAATACGAATTGCTTTATTCAAATTCTCGGGGTTTTCATCAAGAGCTTGAACCATCTTTTCATCAACGCGTGTTAGAAAATTCACTCTTTGGCCGAAAACATACTTTTCTGCATCGGTCGCCATTTTATAATAGTAACCACAAACAAAAACAAAGAAATAATATAATTGTGAATTTGTGGTAATATGATTGAATGTATACGTGTATCGTGTGAGAGTCTATATGGTATATATATAGTGAAAAAACCTCGATATATATTTATTTTAGGGCTTGATAAATACTCCGTACAACACAAGAAATGATTCACATACCAAAGTTGTGTTATTGCAACATGTACTGTATGTTTTAACTGATAGTCCCGTACTCGTGGGATCTGATCGGATCGTTTAATCGATTGTTAGTGCGGAATCCAAACAAACGAAACACAAACGTTTACTATAATCTTTTGTATATATTCACAATTGATAATATACGATTACATACTCAAACTCGTTTTCTCCTTTCTTCTCTCACACAAAACGGCCCTCTCTCTCTCTATGACGTCCAACCCTAAACTGACTTCAAACTCGCTATTTATACGAAACCTATTGGGCCCTGCGACGTTAAGCCCAACGTCGCAGGCCCAACCCAATGCGACGTAGCCCATGTCGTCGCCATGTATATTCTATATAATTACATTTCGTTGACACACTAAACACTTACATACGCAGACTAATTGACTTTGACAATTACAATAGTTTGACCAACTGACTGACACACTAAATGTACCAACAAACTCCCCCTTGTCAGCAGCTTGGTCAAAGAAGTCTTCAATTAGTCTTCATCAACAAACTCTTTCATGTCTTCAACAATCAGAAACTCCCCCTTTGAGATAGCATGGTCTTCAAAGAAATCATCATGTCCAAATTCATGTGACTGACACAAATTTATCATACAATAAGATCTTCAAACTCAGTGACCATCTCTCAATCATCAGCAGCTTCTCCAATAGAATTATCTTCACAAACTTTGGAGAATAACCGACATCCTTTACATCTTCAATATTTGACTTTAACAATATATGTGATATTGAAGAAAATAACATAGAAATAAAATCTTTTTGAATTTTTCTTTATAAATGAAAAGTAAAGAACTAAGATTAAAATAAATTGGGGATAGGATTGTTTTAAGTCTGCTTAGGGATCATATCAGACCAACATGCAATTATTAGGAAATAGTAAGTGTTATTTCGATCATCAGTATATTTGTCCACTTTAAATTTACTTGATATATAAAGCACCTTTTATAAAAATTAGTTCAAGACGATCATCGGTATTGTTTGTCCACTTAAACATATTACATCCGTATCTGTGAGCTAACCTTTATTGTTAGTATGAATATTAATTTTGAGAAACCTATTATATGATATACTGATAAACTTCAGTAAAACAAACACTGCATATTCACACAAGGTAGAGATTACAAGACCAAGTTTATCTCGGTTTTCTCGTAACATACACTTGATATTTATATTTAGGCATACATCAAACCGACTATGAAGATACTAGTGGCCCCAGATCTGTACAAAGTACAACAGAGGGTCCCTTAGTATGAACATAACAAGTTTGAGACTATTTGCATAACTAATGGATTCAGGTCTGTACGTTAGTACAACAATAGTCACCATTAGTTAGGCGAATAATCATATTATCACTATATGCCCATTTTACATTTACATAATTATGATAGTGTATGATAGTACTTCCATTTATCAATTAAGACTTATGTCATACATCATATTACATTTTTCTCAAAGTAATAGACAAGATTTATTATTACTTCTTACTCACTCACAAACCGGTGTGTACCATGCCTACCAATACATCATATGATGAAGCTAATATTTATAAAAGATGTGTTAAATATACCAGATAAACCTACTGACACATCAAACATAAACCTTAAAATTTCCATTTTTATGCATGTCACCCGATGTACTATCATATCCCAAGTTGTTTACAGACACAACCCATCGTCTTTTCAAGACTTAAGAATCTTGCTGTTCACATTTCTGAATTAAATAATCAGAATTTTTAATATTCAGAATTACTCCCCCTGAACAGCAAATTCTTATATCCAATCCAAAAATACTCCCCTTAAATATTAAACATATTTTTGTATTTTTTAATTGAATAAATTTCACAACATTGCATTTCTTTGATACTAAAAAGTATAAAGAATGGCTGTTGCATAAATAATTAAATTTAAAAGAAAAGTATCAAAATCACATATCAAGTCAAATCAAATTCCTTTTAGCACTTTTACCACCTCATAACATCGAAAATCTCATCCAATCACAAATCATCATCGCATTCTTCCAACAATATCCACATCCATGTAGTCACTAAAAATATTAGCTAATAAAAATCTGACTGCACCACCACAAACAATTAAACGTTAGTACTTATGGGACACCCAAGCCTTGATAGACTTGGGTTGTCCATGGTCATCCATAACCATCACATCAATGAGTTTATGATATTTTAAAAACTCAGAAGATTTCATTGATGCGTTGTCTATGGATTTGGGTTTCCAAACCTTTGTAGGTTCAGATGAGTTGTTTTCAACAATGTTGTGCTGTTGAACTTGAGGTTTACTAGGCACAACTTTGTTTACTCTAGCCACGGGTTTTGGAGAAGAGGATGCATATCTTGATATAGGCGAATACGAAGCACGCCTAGAAAATGATTTTGAATGAGAATTCCTAAAGGAGGAAGTTCTTGGCATCCCTCTACCAAACCTATCTAGGGATAATAACCGACAATCCCTAATTATATGTCCTTGTTGTCCACAATGGAAACAAGAACGTCGTTCAATGTACGACCTATTCCAATGATTACCCACAAAAGGTTGAGGTGGAGAATGAACTGTTGGAGGCTTAGAAGATGAGGTATTTACAGGACGTGAACACTTATGTGTACACGTTGATGTAGAAGCCTCAGAAGTTGAACAAGTTGATGTTGAAGGTTGTTCACTTTTAGATTTTACATTCGAATCCTTCATTTGATGTTGAACCCTTTTGGATTCATTTTCAACCTTGTTTTTACCCTTTGTATTTGAAACCTTTACAGTTTCATTGGTAAGTATATGATTTTCTGGCTTTACATTAACTTTTTCAACTTTGATTTCAGCCTCTTCCGGTAGATCCTCTATCTCAACACCCTCCTCTACACTAACTGGAGGTGTACTATCAGACTTAACAAAAGTAGGCAAGGGATACTCTGTCCGTTTAGTTTTCTCCTTTGCCTGCCTTTTGGGATTGGATGTAGCTTCTTTAGACTTTGTAGCTGGCCATGATGAGTAGTCAGCCACAAGTTCTTCGGTGCCTTCCTTAACAGGCCGAGGATAGTGATTAGTAGGAGGTGGAACTGAGTTATACCCTATTCCAGCCTTACTACTTGTATTTGTCCTCTGCTTGTCAACAATTTCATCGAAGATTTTATGAGAGTTTGAGAAACTTGTGATTCCTTTTTTAAAAGAGTCAGACTCAGACTTTAGCTCAGAAAGTTCTTTATTTAACAACTCAATTTCTGTTAAATAGCTGTTAATGGCATCTTGTTGACTGAAAACTTTAGCTTTATATTTCTCAGTGTCAAACTTATGAGCCTCAACTTCCTTTTCATAAAGTATTTCATTAGCTTTTAGAAACTTATTTGACTCAGTGAGTTTCTCGACCTTTTCTCTCAAGTCTACATAGTCTATTTGAAAACATTTTAAAGAAGCTTCCAATTTAATACATGATATGCAAGTAAAAGGTTTTTCAGATTCTGTTTCTACCTCATGTATCTTTGCCAAGAACGCACTGTGTTGAACCTTTTCTTGAGTCGCACTTGAATCAAACATTCCCTGAGAATACACTGTCATCGCCTGTGATGTTGTGTTATTCTCTGGAGTCTTGGGAGCTGAAGGTCTGGTGAGTCCAAATGATGGATATTTATTCTCCACACATTCCTTAGCAAAGTGTCCATGAATCTGACAGATTTTGCATTTCACCTTGCTTTTATTAAAACCAAGACCTGTATCACCATCATCATCCAGGTCTTTTCTACCCGTTCTTTAAAGAAACTTCTTGGTTCTTTGGGTTATCATGGCCATACTCCATTTGATGTCCATATACTCCAAATCATCAGAATCGATCTGTTCAAAGTCTTCCTCAGTGAGCTGCAAAGTACTAGCCTTCTTTGAAAGAAAATTCTCATAAGAATTGAGAAAAGCTGTAAAGATTTTAGCATGTTCCTCAGTAGACTTTGAAGGAGCGGTATGAGAAGTATAGGAAGTGCCAGTAGAAGTAGATGCAGCTGAGTTGGAAGTTGATCTGGAAGTATCATTTAGACTAGGAATTTGAATATTAGCCTCTGACTTCTTTTCCTTTTGATCGTAAGCCGATATAAGAGCATCCCATAAACTTATAGAAGTTGCTTGATTTTTAAATTCATTAATCACAACTTCTGGCAAACACTTGGTATTCATCTCATATGCTCTATTGTCTTTATCAAACTCTGCTCGTTCCTTGACTGACATTTGTGCTCTTGACTTAAGCACCCCATCGAGTCTTGGTTGCTCATATCGATCAATGGTGTTAAACCAATTGAACAGATTTGGATCTTTGTATTCAATGAAATTGCATAACTTAATCTTCCAACTCGCAAAATCACTATAGAACAAGGATGTAGAAGGAGGCACTTTGTTACCAGATGCCATTTCCGAATTTTCCCTCCAAAAAACGGATTTGCAAATTTCAAAAAATATCCGAGTACAGCGAAACTTTTCCGACACTAAAATGAAGCTATTCTAAGCCTAAAAACAAAATTTGAAATTACCAAATTTTCGCGTTTTTCCCGTCAAAATTTCGTCCGAAAACGTCAAACACTGGCCGGGTAAAATGAAACTTTTTCCAGACTAAAATTGAACAGTTTTAAGCCTATAGAAAAAATTTGAAAACGCAAAAAATTTTCGGAGTTTCCCGCCAAAAAAATAGCAGAAAAAATATACCTAGAAAAAATTAGAAATTTTTTTTTTTTTTTTTACGAAACTAGAACGAGGTTAATGTCGCAGAAAAAATAGCAACGTCGCAGCGGTACGTCGCAGAAGTCCGATGACTCAATTAAGAATCGAAAATGCGACGTAGTGTATAACGTCACAGTCCAACGTCGCAGAGTCTAGCGACGTCGCAGCCTACGTCGCAATAACCACTTAACGTCAAAATAACGACGTCGCAGGTAACGTCGCAACTCTACGTCGCAAAGACTAATTAAAGTCAAAATCAGTTACGTCGCAGGTGACGTCGCAGGTGACGTCGCAGGTGACGTCGCACAGTCGGGCTGCAGCAGCCAAAACCCCAAAAATCGAAAATTTTCGAAACCCTAACGAATTTCGAAAACCGAACGACGAACAAACCCAAAAAACACTTCCAGAGATCGAAATCTTCAAGCAACCTAACCCAGAAACGAAGATTAATCAATAAAACCTTCGCGAATCAAACCGAAAACGTTCTAAAGCACGATCCGAAACCGACGAATCCTTGATTCTACGGCTCTGATACCAGTTGATAGTCCCGTACTCGTGGGATCTGATCGGATCGTTTAATCGATTGTTAGTGCGGAATCCAAACAAACGAAACACAAACGTTTACTATAATCTTTTGTATATATTCACAATTGATAATATACGATTACAGACTCAAACTCGTTTTCTCCTTTCTTCTCTCACACAAAACGGCCCTCTCTCTCTTTATGACGTCCAACCCTAAACTGACTTCAAACTCGCTATTTATACGAAACCTATTAGGCCCTGCGACGTTAAGCCCAACGTCGCAGGCCCAACCCAATGCAACGTAGCCCATGTCGTCGCCATGTATATTCTATATAATTACATTTCGTTGACACACTAAACACTTACATACGCAGACTAATTGACTTTGACAATTACAATAGTTTGACCAACTGACTGACACACTAAATGTACCAACATTAACTATTGTACAGTTTGCAATTAAGTGTTTAACCTTCCAAATCCCAAGTCCCAACATCCAATTTTAATGCACATCAAATCACATATACAGATATACTACGGTTGTGCATACGCACAGCCCCCAAGATTCGTTACTTATTTCAAATGTCATGGATATGAAAATGCAAAAAGTAATAACAAACATATTGTATATTGTATATACACATATAAGTGCATGTATATATCTAATATATGTTCATGTGAATTTACCTCATCACTAGAATGTTGATGTTGTTTTTATCCTATGATAATATTTAGTGACGTAGATATTAATTAAGAGTACAAACTTTATAAATTATTAGCTATAATAGCTAGTATATACTGAGAGTTAGACGATGTATAAAATCATACGGAGTAAAAGGAATTAGTAGTCAACATTTTAGAATGTGTGTACGTTATCATAAATAATTTGTCAAGTTTTAAGATGAAAATAATGATATGAACGATTTTGTTTCATAATAGTATTAGTAATAATTACTACCTAATAAATGGTATGGAAATGGGGGGAAAGGTTTTCCTGCTTGGCTGCTTGCAGACGTAAAATCATACTTTATCTGAAAAGGTAAAAAACTCTGAAACTTCAGAAGTCATAACACTTTGTTGTAGTCCTTGACTTTTTCAACCACATAGCTAACAAAACCCCAAATCACCACGGGTTTGTTCGTGACAACCGTGGGCATCATCAACTTATATTTTTCCATTTTGATAATTTGCATTTTTCTTTATTTTTAATGATATGTTATTTATATTATATTTGAGTTTAAAGGTTTTTAGATAATAATAAAAAAATATAATAATAACAATAATAAGGGAAATAAATAATAAAAAAAAGTACCAAAATAACAAAGGAAAGGTAAAAATAAAATACTACGTAAGTCAGAACACTTTGTTGTAGTCCTTGACTTTTTCAACCACATAGCTAATCAAAAGTCCAAAACCCAAATCACCACGGTTTTATTCGTGACAACCGTGGTCATCATCAACTTATATTTTTCCATTTTGATAATTTACATTTTTATTTTTAATGATATTAGATTTAGATTATATTTGAGTTTAAAGGTTTTTAGATAATAATAAAAAAGTATAATAATAACAATAATAAGGGAATTAAATAATAAAAAAGTATCAAAATAACAAAGGAAAGGTAAAAATAAAATACTACGTAAGTCAGAACACTTTGTTGTAGTCCTTGACTTTTTCAACCACATAGCTAACCAAAACCCAAATCATCACGGTTTTGTTCTTGACAACCGTGGTCATCATCAACTTATATTTTTACATTTTGATAATTTACATTTTTATTTTTAATGATATTAGATTTAGATTATATTTGAGTTTAAGGTTTTTAGATAATAATAAAAAAGTATAATTAAAAATAAAATAAGTTGGCATAAGGATTCGAACCTCAATCATGTCTCTTGTGCTATATAAACATATATCACCAAACTACCAAACAATTTACTTTTAATTTTAGTAAAGTAAATATATATACTAAATTCGCCCCAAGCTACAATATTTTTCTTGTACTAGGAATTTATGGAGTTCGAATAATCGAATCCCCGAGATTTCAAAATTCAAATCCTCAAGTACGGAGTATTATTTTAATTAGTGTATGAGACTATGAGTTACACAAAACGATGTAGATATATATATACTGTATATGATATGATAATATGATATACGGAGTATACCATACCAATATACATTCTTAATTTCAAATGCTAACTAATTACCTAACACCATTGCACTTCTTCGTGGTCCGTCCTTATGTAAGTAGTATCGTCATTAGCAACATTTAAGGGTTTGATGCCGATAGAAAATGGTGGAAGCTCGTCAAACTGGTTATATTCTTCCTCGTCAACGACATTATCAACTCCAAGTATACGACGTTTACCATGCATAACAATATGCCAATTTGAATCTTCCGGGTCTTCAACAAAGAAAACCTGGTTTGCTTGATTAGCTAAAATAAATGGTTCATCTTTATAACCATTTGTTGAAAGATTGACGAGGGTGAAACCATCTTTATTGACTTTTACGCCTTTTCCATTGTCAACCCATTTACACCCGAACAACGGAATGGTTAACACCCCATATTCAAGTTCCCAAATTTCTTGAATTACACCATAGAATGATTTTTTTGCAATGGTTTCTCTTCTTTGGTGGTCGTTCTCTGTAGAATCATCAGTTGTTGCAGCTACTAGCGTTACACCACTGTTTTGTAGTGTAGTTTTCCGGTCTTGTTTGTTGGTGTAAAATGTATATCCGTTAATATCGTATGCCTGATATTTTGCAACAACACATCGCGGACCCATCCCCAACTGTTGCACCTCATCATCAAGTTGTTCACGAAGTACCTTTGCTCTCAACCAACTTGCAAACTGTTTTTGTTGCTCAGAAGCTAGCCAGTTAGTCTTTGTAATATTCCCCTGCTTTTTCTTAAGCCGTAACATTCCCTTGTGCTCATTTACGTAACGGTCAATCGATATCATGTGTTGTAGAACAAAAAAATGTGCATTTTGAAGATCAGATCGGTCATCTGGTACACACATGTTCAGTCCAGTTGTGCATTTCCCTCCAAGTCTAACTTCGTGCCAAGATCTAGGAATACCTACATGTTGTACGCCTGACAAGTAATCCGTACAAAAATCAATAATCTCCTCACAACAATACCCTTTAATTATACAGCCCTCCGGTCAATTTCGATTTCTCACGTAGCCTTTCAAAACCCCCATATATCTTTCAAATGGATACATATACTGCAAGAAAACGGGCCCGCAAGCCTTAATTTCTCCTACAATATGAGATACGAGGTGCACCATGACATCAAAAAATGAGGGTGAGAAGTACATCTCTAACTGACATAACGTGAGGATAAGCTCACCTTGCAAAGCATCCAAACCCTCAGGATCAATTACCTTTGAATGAATCTTGCTAAAAAACAAACAAAGCTTTGTTATCGTGTGTCGAATGCGGTCTGGAAGTATTCCACGAATTGCTACTGGAATCATTTGTGTCATTAACACATGACAATCGTGGGATTTCATTCCGAGCAATTTCAAATCTTTCATGGATACTAACCTCCTAACGTTGGAAGAGTAACCAGAGGGAACCTTAACTTGACACAAACTTTGGCAAAATGAAACTTTTTCGGCCCTTGACAACGTGTAGCAAGCTGCCGGTAGATACGTACGTTTTCCTGCACTTTCTTTTGGATACAACTCCTGTCGAATTTTCATGTCCTGCATATCCCTTCGAACGTTAATTCCATCTTTTGTTTTCCCAGGGATGTTCAACAATAGACCTATCAAGCTATCACATACATTTTTTTCGATATGCATAACATCAAGAGAGTGTCGAACGTCCAGTTGGTTCCAATATGACAAATCAAAGAAAATAGACATTTTTTTCCAAATATTTTTTGGAGGTCTCGGAGACATTTTTCCCAACACAATAGGAGGATCCAAACGATCCAGTTTTGCAAGAACAACTTTTCCATCCAATTGTGGCTTCATCACTCTGTGCTCAATTCTACCATTAAGCAGTTTTGCTTTTCTGCGGTATGCATGTGTTTTTGGTAGCGATCTACGATGACCCATGAATACCGTTTTTCTATAGTTTATTAACCATTTAGAACATGTATCTTCTTCACAAACAAGACAAGCTTTTGCTCCTTTCGTACCGTACCCAGACAAATTACCGTACGCGGGAAAATCACTTATAGTGCAGTAAATCATGGCTCGCAGCATGAAAAGCTCACGCTTATACGCATCATAGACTCCGACACCTTCACTCCATAATGTTTTAAGGTCATCAATTAACGGAGCCAAATAAACATCAATATCGTTACCTGGTTGTTTTGGTCCTTGAATCAACAATGACATCATTATGTACTTCCTTTTCATGCATAACCAAGGTGGCAAGTTGTAGACGCATAAGAGAACAGGCCACGTGCTGTAACGACTACCCATACTACCGAAAGGATTAAACCCGTCAGAACTTAAACCAAATCGTATGTTTCTAATCTCCCCTCCAAATTCAGGGTATGTGGAATTGATATTCCTCCATTGAGGAGAATCGGCTACATGTCTTAATTTACCATCTTGCTTACGTTCTTCGGCATGCCAACGTAACAATTTTGCATCTTTGGGGTTTGCAAATAATCGTTTAAGTCTTGGTATTACAGGCAAATACCACAATACTTTAGCCGCAGGAGGGGTTTTACCCTCGAGTTCATCATTTTCTTCCTCATCATCATATGTATCTCTCCGTTTATATCTCGACGCACCACATATATTACACGTTTCTAGGTCTTTAAACTCGTTCATCTCCGTTTAGTCATTTTAGGTGGTGAGGTACCATTTTCAAGCAAAATGTAAACTTATTGGACTGAAAAAGTGAAAAAATAAGTATAAGGACCATTTTCGTAAATCGAAGTAAACCACATGGACCATCTATAGAATTTACTCTTAATTGGGCTTTATATATAGATCTTTCAAAAGGACCACGGTTCGAGAGAAGAACCGAGACCATGGATCAAATAGTTTGTCAGAAACCACGTGCCTTTCAAATGTTTAATTTAACACAAATTAAAAAAAATATAAGAGCTAGTAAATATGGAAACAAAATCACATCACAATTTTCGATAATAATAATAGATATAAAAGTAAATAACATTGCAATATATATAATTATAATAATAGATATAAAAGTAAATAACATTGCAATATATATAATTAAAAATAAATAATAACAAAGTAATTATTTTTCATCATCTCCTTTTAGCATAATCTCTTTCCAATCCTTATTAATTTTATCATGATCTTCGAAACGTGATTTCAGGCACTGGATCGATACTTTCTGGGCTGTGTAGAATTCAAGATCATGAGCTTCACATTTTTCAAGAAATTCGATCTCAGGTTTGGAAAGTTCACACTTAAATTGATCACGTTTATCTTTTAGTTCTTTGATCCATTTATCGATCTTCCGAGTTGCTTCGTTCAAGTTCTTGAGAGTTTCTTCAAGTGACTCGAGAATGTTTTTGTCAATCTTGTTGATTAGTAGGTCAAATTTGTTGCCCAACACATATTGTTCAACTTCAGTTGCCATTTTTTTCTTTTTGTGTATAGAAAAGAGATATGGTGTAAAGTTTTGTAAATATAAGAATAGACCTTCGAGTTATATAGAATGAGAATACTATTAGCTACCCATTTAATAGTAAAATTTATTGCAACTTTCACCCGTTAAACTACGAAATTAAATGCAACTTTCAAACTATCCAAGACCAAAAAATAATTAACGGTCACTTACATCCAAACGGACCACGGTTCACACAATCGAGACGCGGTTGTATTTGAAAATTAATTCAATATACGGTACATACGTATTGATCCAAACAACTTACATCTTGGACCAAAGGCCACAGTCCACGGCCCACATTGAAATCCATTTTACAGTACAATTGGGTCATGAATTCGTTTCAAAAGAACCACGGTTTGTAATTTAAAACCGTAGTCTGATTAAATTAACTACGCTCTGTAGTTAGGAACCATGGTCCGTGTCAAAATCCACTACAACAAAATGAAACTAAAGCAACACCCAAAAAGTGTTGCATTAAGCCTTAAAAGTGTTGCATTAAGTCTAATGCAACAGTTTACCAAGTGCTGCCTTAGCTAACGTCACCTTAGATCTATAGCAACACTTCTGTTGCAATATGCAACACATCTTGAAAATGTTGCTCAAGTTTAGAAAATGCAACACTTTTAAAATGCAACACTTTTTGTAGATAAAGCAACACTTTCTTATATACTTAAACAAAGCTATGGCAACACTTTACTTAATAAATGCGACACTTTAACTTGTTTACCGGTTAAAATGGCAACACTTTCTCATATCTATTGCAACACTTAATTGAGCTCTCTTTTACACGATTGTATCATATTCTTGTATCAATTCAAGACTTTTAACAACAAATAAACGAATTTGAATTAAAAGTTACAAAGGGTAAACTAAAAGGTATTTTATTCAATGCACGAGTAATCATTCACGATATTCCAAATAATTACATGAAAATTACTTGTAAGTAATATTTCAATATACATTGCTACAAAATCAACTATTCAATTATCAGCTATCCAATTAGATAAAAGCAATAGTAAGATTTTCACTTGACACGTCACTTCAGCTGCTGCAGTTACCAATCTTCTTGCATGTTACAATAAAATGAAAATAAAACATTACGAACATAACTCCAGAAATCAGCCCTAAGGCTAAGGGAAAGTCAGTAAAATGAGATCACACCTTGGCCAATACAAAGTACTGTAACAACTTCAATTTAAAAGGTTCAACATGAGCTGAGCAGAATCAACAATGGATCTATCTTTTGACAATATGTACGACTTTCCTTTAAACAATTCGTAATTAACATACAATCTACTAACAGCTTCTTGATTATGAAACTAGATAGATATGTACATACAATATTTATATTCCCCCACCAGAAAGCTTACCCCAGACAAAAAGACCTCATTAGAAACCCACATCAATTGTAGTTGATTTTAGAGCCCATCTTTTAGCTTTAATCAACAGATAAAACCAAGCTAACTCCTTACAATTAGTTCCCCTACACAGTATACCCCATTATTAATCGTACCTGTAAGAACTTTGAATCCACCAATTAGACTTCTTGAAATCTTTGAATCTCCTTTACCATTTTTCTGTATCATACTCTAGTTCACCTTCTTTGGTAGTGTAAGCAAATCTAATGTTGGCCAATCACAATCTTTTGAGACAAGTCCCGATCATTGAGGTTCTATACAAATCAAACAACATTCAACTAATCAAGTTAATAATGCCAAAAGAAGAATCCACGTACACACAACAGGTGAAATGGCTTGGTTCAAAAGAGGTCAATTTTTGTTATCGGTCGTGCCAAATTAGATTATGTTAACACCTTATCCCCCCATTATTATTTTTTCTACATATAAGTATTGAGTTGGCCATGATTACCAAGAAATATTAGTAAAATAATAAAATATCAAAATATAGAATTAAATGGTTGTATGCATTAGGAAATTAGATTTTGGCCTACTTTCAAACCGTTCATGTCATTCCACACATTCCTTTGTAGCTTTTGTTTTGAGATAAAACCGAATCCTTATCAGCCAATTCATACGTAACCGAATTGCACAAACAGCTCTACCTGCGATGATGAATAATTACTCTAATTAACAGATATAAGCAGCCATATGTCATAAACCTAAACTGATTATGATATTATTAGTTTATAAAAGGTAGACATAATGAATAACCCTTGATATATACCTTTTGTCAGAGGCAAACATCTAACAGTTCAGCTACTCGTGCAGGTGGCTCTCTAGCTCACTTCCTTATTTCTGTTTTAGCCTTTTTTATTTTTGAGCACAATACCAGCAGACCAAAGCTAATGAATGTGACAATCCTCCATTTAGGGTATTAATCATTTCTTAATTGCATGCATTACCTAGAGTAATTCCCTGATTTGTGAATTCAAAACGATTTTTTTATGTGTAAAGTTTTGTGAAACTTACTATGTGATACGTGACGTATTAGACTTGTAGTTATATGTATATATAATTACGTACGAAATGAACATATTAAACTTGACAAACTGAATACAATATAGTTGGTGATACGAAATAATTAATAATTCGAAAATTATTAATTTCAAATATTAGATATTTATATTATTGAAATAATATAATAACTTATACGTTTTATATTAAACGTATCAAACGCGAATCATAAAGTTCCAAAAAGAACTTCAAAATACTTTTGAATAATTTTTGTTTGAAATTATTATAGAAAAGTATTAAAACAAAAACAAAACGGAAACCTTTAGACTGCTATTTAGGACGCGTTATACACGAACAGAAACAATTATAAAACGTACCTAAAGGTCGAAAATAATAAAAGTATTTATTTTCCCGTTACTGTTTTAGTATTTGGAACATTACTTCAAAATATAAATTTCAAATTCAACTGAAATTTGACACCCAATTTAACTGTACAGTATCACTACTGTGAATAATTTTATTAATCATTTTAATAAAATATTTTATTTTTATAATTTTCAATTATTAAGTTTAAAATATAAATTAAACTAACACATAATTGATTGGTACACGGGGGTACCACTAATTATACCCGTACGCAAAATTAACGGGCTTAAAAATCCCAACTACCATCAATAATGCAGTCGACACCCTACTGTTTAACACCTTACCGTTGAATTTTCTCTTTTATATGATTCATGTGGTTTTCTTCTTCAGACTCAACACACACACACCCATACTTCAATTATTATTATCCTCTACATTTCTCCTTCATCAACCGGAACAAATAAAGGCAGTAAAAAAAAAAAAAAAACACATAACTAGCTACAGCAGGAACAATATAACTTAAGAGGCGTAATAATAATCGTCATCTTCATCAGTGTTTCATCATCATCATAAACTCATTGTAAGGGAATCTTTAAACCTTCAAATGTTTACTTTTTTTTTTTTTTGTTGTATAGCATGTTCTTATATCATAATCCAAACATATAACTCAGAAAATTGTGGTTTAATGGTGATTATTCTTGAAATGAAATTTTGAAGCCAAAACTTAAATTCATGAAATGAACATGTAAAACAAGTTAATAGGTGAAATTTGGTGGTTACGAACAATTAAAAACTTGATATAAGTAATTTGAAATCTGGATACGTTGATTTGGAACCAAAGACGAATGGGTATACTTGTATATAAACTGAATAAACGAAGGATCAAGCTGCTAAGTACGCAAGCAAAATGATGCGAGTCGCGTACTTTTAAGTTTATGTTACATGCGTGTCGCGTGGATATCCTAAAACAAAAACTCAAAAACATAACAAGGACGCGAGACGCATCATTTCGAACTCAAAGTATGCTAGTCGCGTGGATACAGGAACTCAGAAACAAGGATCTAAAACAATGCGAGTGGCGTCATTTTGTTGTAAAATATATCAAATAATACAAAGCATTAAAGGATATATATATTAATCTTGTGAAATTATTAACAAAGAGGCATCTAGATCAAGTGGTTTGGTTTGTTTGATGACAACCGAAAGGTCACAGGGTCGAACCAGTGACCTGTGTTTTTTTCATGTATTATATTTTTTTCTTTTCTTCTATTTATTTACTAATTAATTAACTCTAATCCATTTCTATTATAATTTAAGTATAACTTTGGAGACAAACTTTTTACCAAACTAAATTTATACGACAATTAATATGAAATATAACTAACTTTTTATGCAAATTGAGTACGACAAATATTAACATTCCAAACTTTGGGACGATTAGTTTAAATGTTAGTTGGGCCGGGTAATTTAGTTAGTTAATGGGCCTAATCTATTGGGCTAAAACTAATGAATATATAATGGGCCAAAATGATTTAGTAATGTATTTTGGGCCATATCAATTGGGCCACAACTATTGGGCCTTGTTAGTGGGTCAAACTATTTGGACTTGTTATTGGACCGAACGAATTGGGCCAAAGCCCATTGGGTCGTGTGATTATAAACGCAAACTTAAAACCGGTTTATATAGATATAGAACGACCATTTTGATATATATAATTGCGAACGACGACTTATATATATATATATATATATATATATATATATATATATATATATATATATATATATATATATATATATATATATTTATAGATACGACATTTCGACAAAGTGTATTTATTTATATATATATACAATTGAAAGAGATTATTTTTATAACGAATATATTTATGTATTTAAAACATAAACGATAGTGATAAACTATATATATATACGCGACATTTACAAAAGAATAATGTATATATATATATATATATATATATATATATACACACGACGACAACAATTGATATATATATAAAAATATGTATATTCAACTAAAAAGTATATATAGGTATATACTTACACGCAATGACATTTTCAACGCAATTATCACCAACAACTAAAATTGTATAAACGTTTTAACTTAGCTAGTAGTCGAATACTTATATAAAGTATGTCTATTGGCGTCTAGGTATTTGAGGGACGCACTCAGACGACTACTATTACTAGCTGTTATATTCGCTGAAGACTGCTACCAGTGAGTTCACAGCCCCTACCTTTTATTGTTTTAAATGCTTTTAAAACCAGGGGTGGAAAACATAGAACAATGTGATATAGCATGCTATTTGCTTATGTTATTGCGCTGCTTGCTATTATGTGAAACTGATTAACATGAATACTTTCATGCTATTAAACTTGAACTGTTATTACGAAATGTTTTCATATTAATTGAACTTGAACTAATTATATGAAACGTTTTCACAACATTTTTGGGAATAAGACAACAGATCTTGGTGCGATCCTAGGTTTACGCGAGGTAGTTGTAGTGCACATAAGTCCCAGTGCTTGCAACCTATAACCATTAGCTAGGTGACTCTAGCCACTGAGTATACAGATAGTACTATCGATTTGACAACCCTCCCAGGATATTACTCGTTGGTCATTCCAACCACACGACGGCAGTCGTAACGAGGAGTGTATACTTACCGTGTTACTGAGGCAACAAAAAAACAACTAGTCGTGGATTGGTTATAGTACTAGGTATCGTTACTTTAACTTTAAAGGTGTCGCTCACCTTAGAGGGATTATAGTCTAAATTTCCCACATAACTAAACAACTAAACTACAACTTGATTTGGGAAGGGTATTCCCTGTGATAACTAATAGGACAGGTGTTCCTACTCATGACTACTTTTAGGAAATGTTTACCTTAATTGGATAAACTTGGTTTCCCTACAAAACAACAACTTATATGGAAATGTTTACTTAATTGTTAAACCTGTGTTTCCTGTAACTATCTGAATGGAAATGTTTACTTAATTGTTAAACCTGTGTTTCCTGCACTATTTATTAGGAAATATTTATGATTAAACTTGTGTTTCCTACACTGCTATTACTAGCCGTAAGAATGATATTCTTACATATTTAGGAAATGTTTTCTTTAATTAGAATACTTGTGTTTCCTACTATACATATAAACATTATGCTTGTGTACATGAATGATTTATACAAAACTTGACTTACTACATTCACACTAAACCTGTGAATTCACTCAACATTCAATGTTGACGGTTTACTATGTTTTTCCAGGGAATTAGGATCTCAGGTACTGCATTCGCATTCAAGGACGTAGGCAACCCGACTATTTATGATGCCACTTTTGGGACACTTGGATTTCCTTTGTATTATCAATTTCATTGGTTATACTTACGAAATCCCACTTTTATAAACTTGTATTTTCAAATACTTATGTTGTCTTTGACGACCCTACTTATGTACGGCTTTATAAGTCGTATATTTTGTAATAACTTTTAACTTATGGCATCTTAAATATATATATGTTCTGTGTGATCATATGCTCTGATACAGTGAATGCACTATTGTAACGTCAGCACCCCCGCTGTTTAAACTATTATTAAAATGCTTCCGCTAATTAACTAAAGCTTCCGCTAAACCATTAATAAACGCGATTACCGATTTTGGGGGTGTGACAGACTTGGTATCAGAGCCATTGGTTATAGAGAACTAGAAGTCTTTAAGTGACTGGAAACCTTAGAGACCTAGACTATAGCCTTGGCTAACACATTTCTGCATTCATACTATTGCATACGTCTGACACGTCACACACGATTCTTTGACTAGGCATGTCGAGACACGCACCTATTCACATCACTGATTCTGATACTGAGGAGGATCCCATGGAGGGACCATACGATGGGATTCCTACAGCAGTATCTGAGGGGGTTTACCCGCCTACATTTCCTAGAGATACTTCAGATGGTTCGATAGCCACTCCACCATTGCCATCCACTGATCCTGCTACCCATATGTTAGGATCTATGTCTATGTCTAGACGCCATCTTATTGGAGAGCCTGATTTTTGGCCTACACCTAGGAGGACACCGCTGTCGTGTGTCAGAGATTTTCCCATAGGACCCTCATCATCTCGCGGCAAGGAGCCTATGGTTGAGGAGCGAGAGATCCGCTGTGATCAGCAGACACCGAGAGCTAGAGTTCCGCATCTGGACTGGATGCCACACATTTTACGCCATTGGAGGATCATTGAGAGGATTCCTTCCACCTATGAGACTGGGGAGTCATCTCACACACCTACATCTCTACATTTGACCGAGGAGCCTCTGGAGCTTACGGTCCCTACTGTGGTCGCCGTTATTCGTACCTTGCTGGGATTTCATTTTGGTACGCAGTCTGCCCTCCGAGTTATGCGCAGTGACGCCTCTCGTCTTGACGATGATGTGCTGGCGATATATGGACGCCTTGCGACTTCTGAGTTGCATATTGAGGTAGACAGGGAGTCTTCCGATGCTACTAGAGCACGTCTGATCCGACTAGAGCGTCGTTTGGAGACTATAGGTGCTGCAGTTGGTTTATGTGTGTTGATGGTTGCTGTTAGGATGTTTGTGGGATGGAGTCTACCGTATTTCTTTTAGACCGTATGTATGATGTATTAGGACTATAGTTATGATGTATTTGGGTTGACTTTTGACTAGATGGATGTATAGGTTAAATCCGTCACATTTTGTAGATCATGTTTGATCTGATGGGTATCTTTTGTAGTAAATCCCATCTTTGTACAAAACTTATGTAACAACAATTAACCCATGATCATGATATATATAACTTATGTTTGGTTTACATTATTACATACATTGTGAATGATATCAATTGGTGATTGACTTCATATTATATTTACATTTATCACTTACTTTATGAGTGATGACTTGATTAGATATCTTACGAGTGTTTCTTGTGTGTGATTAGGACTGAATCATGCCGCCTAAACGTAGAATTACCAGGAACAGCCAACGAAACCCCACACCGCCTCCTGCTGTTGAGGAGACTACTGAACAAATGGTTAACCGAAGAATTTCTGAAGCCCTTGCTCAGTATGATACTGACCGAAACCGTAGCGGTAGTAGAGAAACCGAACCAAATGCTTCAGGTAGTAATCCTGAGAGCACTCATAAGGGATGTTCATATAAAACATTCCTAGCTTGTAAACCGAGTCATTTCCGTGGTACTGAAGGTGCCATTGGAATCATCCATTGGATAGAGAAAATGGAGTCTGTGCTAGAGATTAGCAAGTGTGCTCGTGAAGATATGGTCATGTATGCTACATGCACGTTTAGTGATAAGGCTTTGACTTGGTGGAACGCCCAAAAGCAAGCAATGGGTCGTCCAGCCGCTCATTCAATGTCTTGGGAAACTTTGAAAACTATGGTCATGGAAGAGTTTTGTCCCCGCAGTGAACTGCAGAAGATTGAATCTGAGCTCTGGAACATTGCTATGGTTGGTGCTGATATCACAGGATATACCACCCGATTTCAAGAACTAGCACGCCTTGTACCGCACATGGTCACTCCTGAGTACAAGCGCACTGAAAGGTATATCTGGGGTTTAGTGCCGCAAATTCGAAGTTTGGTAACATCAGCGAATCCTGCTACTTTTAAGATTGCCGTGGAACTAGCACAGCGTTTGACTGATGAAGCAGTAAGGATGGGGAATCTTACTAAGAAAGCTGATACTGGAAAGGTTGAATCCAGCAATGCTGATGCTGGGAAAGGAAAACGCAAGTGGAATGACCGTCAGGGTCACAAGAATAAGAAGCAAGCTAGTACCACGAAAGCTTACATTGCCACTACTGCTGAACAAAAGACTTACATGGGGAGTAAGCCCAAGTGTGGCAAGTGTGAACGTCACCATGATGGTGACTGTACTTTCTGTGGGAATTGCAAACGCTGGGGGCATCTGGCCCAATACTGTAGAGCGAACCCTAACACTCAAGCAAATAGGGATCGACCAGCAAATGGATGTTTCGAATGTGGCGAGCAAGGTCATTTCCGAAACAAGTGCCCTAAACTGAACCGTGGCAATCAAAACAATCAGAACCGCCTTGTGAACCCGAACAACAACAACAATCGTGGAAACGTCAACAACCAGCCAGCTAGGGGTCGTGCATTTGTCGTTGGAGCGCAAGAGGCACGCCAGGACCCTAACACTGTCACTGGTACGTTTCTAGTTAACGATCATTATGCATCCGTATTATTTGATTCTGGCGCCGATTTGAGTTTTGTGTCTAAGGACTTTAGACCACTATTAGACGTTAGATCTCGTAAGCTAGACAACAAGTACACATTAGAGCTAGCCGATGGTAGGTTGATTGAATCAGGAGAAATAGTACCAGGATGTACTCTAGCATTAGAGAGTCATCTTTTCAAAATAGACTTACTACCGGTTGATTTGGGAAGCTTTGACATCGTAGTCGGTATGGACTAGTTGTCGAAGAACCGTGCAGAGATTGTTTGTTTTGATAAAATGATGCGTATACCATTGTCTACTGGAGAAACTTTGGTGATACAAGGAGACAAGAGGGCGAGTGCCGTCAAAACAATAAATTGTTTGAAAGCTTGTAAATATCTCCGGAAGGGATATCCAGCATTTTTGGCGCATGTTGTGGAAAAGAAATCTGTAGAGAGAAGCTTAGACGATATACCTGTAGTATGAGACTATCCGGGAGTGTCAACTGATGATCTTCCAGGATTACCACCTCCGCGACAAGTCGAATTTCGCATCGATCTGGTGCCTGGAGCCGCACCAATCGCTCGCTCACCTTATCGTCTAGCTCCATCAGAGATGCAAGAACTGTCTACACAGTTGCAGGAGCTCTTAGACTTAGGATTCATCCGACCGAGCTTTTCACCTTGGGGAGCTCCGGTTTTGTTTGTCAAGAAGAAGGATGGATCCATGCGCATGTGCATTGACTACAGAGAATTGAATAAAGTAACTATAAAGAACCGATATCCGTTACCACGCATTGACGATCTGTTCGATCAACTTCAAGGATCTAGTTACTACTCTAAGATCGATCTTCGTTCTGGTTACCATCAACTGAAGGTTCGAGAAGAGGATGTGCCGAAGACAGCGTTTAGGACTCGTTATGGTCATTATGAGTTTCTAGTCATGCCGTTTGGATTGACTAACGCGCCGGCAGTATTCATGGATCTCATGAACCGAGTGTGCAAACCTTACTTAGATAAGTTTGTCATTGTGTTCATTGACGATATTTTGATTTACTCAAAGACGAAAGAGGATCACGAACAGCATTTGAGACTTATCCTCCAACTACTTGAGAACGAGAAACTGTATGCTAAGTTCTCCAAATGCGAATTTTGGATTAGAGAGGTTCATTTCCTAGGTCATGTGATCAACGACAAGGGAATTCATGTGGACCCGTCCAAAATAGAATCGATTAAGAATTGGAAAGCACCGGAAACCCCCACAGAAATTCGACAATTTCTTGGTTTGGCTGGCTATTACCGACGATTTATCGAAAACTTTTCAAAGATAGCTCAGTCACTCACCACCTTAACTCAGAAGGATAAGAAATTTGAATGGGGTGAGAAACAAGAGAACGCCTTCCAACTGTTGAAACAAAAGTTGAGCACTGCACCGATTCTATCCTTACCTGAGGGAACAGAGAACTTCATTGTTTATTGTGATGCCTCACGTCAAGGATTAGGTTGTGTTCTCATGCAAAACGACAAAGTTATTGCTTATGCATCTCGTCAATTGAAGATTCACGAGAAGAACTATACAACTCATGACTTAGAGTTAGGAGCAGTCGTTTTTGCATTAAAGATTTGGAGACACTACTTATATGGCACAAAGTGTACAATTTTCACTGACCACAAGAGTTTACAACACATATTCGACCAGAAAGAGCTCAACATGAGACAGAGACGTTGGGTTGAATTGCTGAATGATTACGACTGTGAGATTAAGTACCATCCGGGCAAGGCTAACGTAGTAGCAGATGCCCTGAGTCGTAAGGAGAATGTTAAACCTCGCAGAGTTTGAGCTTTGGTACTGACAATCCACTCGAATCTCATTACTCAAATTCACGACGCGCAGCAATTAGCTTTCACCGCTGAGCGCATGAAAGACGAATCCCTGAAGGGGATGGAGAAACAGCTTGAAACGAAAGAAAATGGAGTTTTATACTTCATGGATCGAATTTGGGTACCGTGCGACGATGATCTACGCATGCTGATTTTGGACGAAGCTCACAAGTCCAACTACTCGATTCATCCTGGTGCAGATAAGATGTACCAAGATGTGAAAGGTTTCTATTGGTGGCCTAACATGAAGAGAGACATCGCTACTTATGTCAGCAAATGTCTAACTTGTTCAAAGGTCAAGGTTGAATATCAAAAACCTTCAGGACTGTTGCAACAACCGGAGATGCCACAATGGAAATGGGAACACATAACGATGGATTTCATCACTAAGCTACCAAAGACATCAACGGGAGTTGATTCAATATGGGTGATTGTCGATCGATTGACGAAATCAGCTCACTTTATTGCTATCAAGGAAAATGATAAACTAGAGAAACTGGCAAAGATCTATATCAAAGAGATCGTTTCTCGACACGGTGTACCATTGTCCATTATATCTGATAGAGATAGCAGATTTACATCTCGCTTCTGGCAGTCACTACAACAGGCTTTAGGTACTCGACTTGACATGAGTACAGCCTATCATCCACAAACCGATGGCCAGAGCGAACGAACGATTCAAACGCTCGAAGATTTGTTAAGAGCGTGTGTGATTGACTTTGGAGGAAACTGGGATACTCATCTACCATTAGCAGAATTCTCCTACAACAACAGTTATCACACCAGCATACAGATGGCGCCATTCGAAGCACTGTATGGGCGCAAATGCCGATCACCACTCTGTTGGGCAGAGATGGGTGACAGACAACTATCCGGACCTGAACTTGTCCAAGAAACCACGGACAAGATATCTCAAGTACTCAACCGATTGAAAACGGCGAGAGACAGACAAAAGAGTTACGCCGATAACCTCCGTAAACCATTGGAATTTCAAGTAGGTGACAAGGTCCTACTCAAAGTATCGCCTTGGAAAGGGATAGCACGATTTGGCAAACGAGGAAAGCTGAATCCGCGATATGTTGGACCTTTTGAAATCCTTGCCAGGATTGGTCCTGTCGCTTACAAACTCAAATTGCCACAAGAGCTAAGCAACATTCATGACACTTTTCACGTTAGTAACCTTAAGAAGTGTCTTTCTGACGAGACATTAATCATTCCTCCTGACGAGGTCTTTGTTGACTCAAAACTAAATTTTGTGGAGGAACCCATCGAAATAATTGACCGCAAAACCCACAAACTCCGACGTAGTCGGATCAAACTCGTCAAGGTTCGTTGGAACTCGAAGCGCGGTCCTGAGTCTACTTGGGAACGCGAGGATGAAATGCGAAAGAAATACCCTCAACTTTTCGAAAACGTGACCGAGACTCACGACTCAACTTAAATCTCGGGACGAGATTTCGCTAACGGGGGGAGAATGTGACAATCCTCCATTTAGGGTATTAATCATTTCTTAATTGCATGCATTACCTAGAGTAATTCCCTGATTTGTGAATTCAAAACAATTTTTTTATGTGTAAAGTTTTGTGAAACTTACTATGTGATACGTGACGTATTAGACTTGTAGTTATATGTATATATAATTACGTACGAAATGAACATATTAAACTTGACAAACTGAATACAATATAGTTGGTGATACGAAATAATTAATAATTCGAAAATTATTAATTTCAAATATTAGATATTTATATTATTGAAATAATATAATAACTTATACGTTTTATATTAAACGTATCAAACGCGAATCATAAAGTTCCAAAAAGAACTTCAAAATACTTTTGAATAATTTTTGTTTGAAATTATTATAGAAAAGTATTAAAACAAAAACAAAACGGAAACCTTTAGACTGCTATTTAGGACGCGTTATACACGAACAGAAACAATTATAAAACGTACCTAAAGGTCGAAAATAATAAAAGTATTTATTTTCCCGTTACTGTTTTAGTATTTGGAACATTACTTCAAAATATAAATTTCAAATTCAACTGAAATTTGACACCCAATTTAACTGTACAGTATCACTACTGTGAATAATTTTATTAATCATTTTAATAAAATATTTTATTTTTATAATTTTCAATTATTAAGTTTAAAATATAAATTAAACTAACACATAATTGATTGGTACACGGGGTACCACTAATTATACCCGTACGCAAAATTAACGGGCTTAAAAATCCCAACTACCATCAATAATGCAGTCGACACCCTACTGTTTAACACCTTACCGTTGAATTTTCTCTTTTATATGATTCATGTGGTTTTCTTCTTCAGACTCAACACACACACACCCATACTTCAATTATTATTATCCTCTACATTTCTCCTTCATCAACCGGAACAAATAAAGGCAGTAAAAAAAAAAAAAAAAACACATAACTAGCTACAGCAGGAACAATATAATTTAAGAGGCGTAATAATAATCGTCATCTTCATCAGTGTTTCATCATCATCATAAACTCATTGTAAGGGAATCTTTAAACCTTCAAATGTTTACTTTTATTTTTTTTTGTTGTATAGCATGTTCTTATATCATAATCCAAACATATAACTCAGAAAATTGTGGTTTAATGGTGATTATTCTTGAAATGAAATTTTGAAGCCAAAACTTAAATTCATGAAATGAACATGTAAAACAAGTTAATAGGTGAAATTTGGTGGTTACGAACAATTAAAAACTTGATATAAGTAATTTGAAATCTGGATACGTTGATTTGGAACCAAAGACGAATGGGTATACTTGTATATAAACTGAATAAACGAAGGATCAAGCTGCTAAGTACGCAAGCAAAATGATGCGAGTCGCGTACTTTTAAGTTTATGTTACATGCGTGTCGCGTGGATATCCTAAAACAAAAACTCAAAAACATAACAAGGACGCGAGACGCATCATTTCGAACTCAAAGTATGCTAGTCGCGTGGATACAGGAACTCAGAAACAAGGATCTAAAACAATGCGAGTGGCGTCATTTTGTTGTAAAATATATCAAATAATACAAAGCATTAAAGGATATATATATTAATCTTGTGAAATTATTAACAAAGAGGCATCTAGATCAAGTGGTTTGGTTTGTTTGATGACAACCGAAAGGTCACAGGGTCGAACCAGTGACCTGTGTTTTTTTCATGTGTTATATTTTTTTCTTTTCTTCTATTTATTTACTAATTAATTAACTCTAATCCATTTCTATTATAATTTAAGTATAACTTTGGAGACAAACTTTTTACCAAACTAAATTTATACGACAATTAATATGAAATATAACTAACTTTTTATGCAAATTGAGTACGACAAATATTAACATTCCAAACTTTGGGACGATTAGTTTAAATGTTAGTTGGGCCGGGTAATTTAGTTAGTTAATGGGCCTAATCTATTGGGCTAAAACTAATGAATATATAATGGGCCAAAATGATTTAGTAATGTATTTTGGGCCATATCAATTGGGCCACAACTATTGGGCCTTGTTAGTGGGTCAAACTATTTGGACTTGTTATTGGACCGAACGAATTGGGCCAAAGCCCATTGGGTCGTGTGATTATAAACGCAAACTTAAAACCGGTTTATATAGATATAGAACGACCATTTTGATATATATAATTGCGAACGACTTATATATATATATATATATATATATATATATATATATATTTATATATACGACATTTCGACAAAGTGTATTTATTTATATATATATACAATTGAAAGAGATTATTTTTATAACGAATATATTTATGTATTTAAAACATAAACGATAGTGATAAACTATATATATATACGCGACATTTACAAAAGAGTAATGTATATATATATATATATATATATATATATATATATATATATACACACGACGACAACAATTGATATATATATAAAAATATGTATATTCAACTAAAAAGTATATATAGGTATATACTTACACGCAACGACATTTTCAACGCAATTATCACCAACAACTAAAATTGTATAAACGTTTTAACTTAGCTAGTAGTCGAATACTTATATAAAGTATGTCTATTGGCGTCTAGGTATTTGAGGGACGCACTCAGACGACTACTATTACTAGCTGTTATATTCGCTGAAGACTGCTACCAGTGAGTTCACAGCCCCTACCTTTTATTGTTTTAAATGCTTTTAAAACCAGGGGTGGAAAACATAGAACAATGTGATATAACATGCTATTTGCTTATGTTATTGCGCTGCTTGCTATTATGTGAAACTGATTAACATGAATACTTTCATGCTATTAAACTTGAACTGTTATTACGAAATGTTTTCATATTAATTGAACTTGAACTAATTATATGAAACGTTTTCACAACATTTTTGGGAATAAGACAACAGATCTTGGTGCGATCCTAGGTTTACGCGAGGTAGTTGTAGTGCACATAAGTCCCAGTGCTTGCAACCTATAACCATTAGCTAGGTGACTCTAGCCACTGAGTATACAGATAGTACTATCGATTTGACAACCCTCCCAGGATATTACTCGTTGGTCATTCCAACCACACGACGGCAGTCGTAACGAGGAGTGTATACTTACCGAGTTACTGAGGCAACAACAAAACAACTAGTCGTGGATTGGTTATAGTACTAGGTATCGTTACTTTAACTTTAAAGGTGTCGCTCACCTTAGAGGGATTATAGTCTAAATTTCCCACATAACTAAACAACTAAACTACAACTTGATTTGGGAAGGGTATTCCCTGTGATAACTAATAGGACAGGTGTTCCTACTCATGACTACTTTTAGGAAATGTTTACCTTAATTGGATAAACTTGATTTCCCTACAAAACAACAACTTATATGGAAATGTTTACTTAATTGTTAAACCTGTGTTTCCTGTAACTATCTGAATGGAAATGTTTACTTAATTGTTAAACCTGTGTTTCCTGCACTATTTATTAGGAAATATTTATGATTAAACTTGTGTTTCCTACACTGCTATTACTAGCCGTAAGAATGATCTTCTTACATATTTAGGAAATATTTTCTTTAATTAGAATACTTGTGTTTCCTACTATACATATAAACATTATGCTTGTGTACATGAATGATTTATACAAAACTTGACTTACTACATTCACACTAAACCTGTGAATTCACTCAACATTCAATGTTGACGGTTTACTATGTTTTTCCAGGGAATTAGGATCTCAGGTACTGCATTCGCATTCAAGGACGTAGGCAACCCGACTATTTATGATGCCACTTTTGGGACACTTGGATTTCCTTTGTATTATCAATTTCATTGGTTATACTTACGAAATCCCACTTTTATAAACTTGTATTTTCAAATACTTATGTTGTCTTTGACGACCCTACTTATGTACGGCTTTATAAGTCGTATATTTTGTAATAACTTTTAACTTATGGCATCTTAAATATATATATGTTCTGTGTGATCATATGCTCTGATACAGTGAATGCACTATTGTAACGTCAGCACCCCCGCTGTTTAAACTATTATTAAAATGCTTCCGCTAATTAACTAAAGCTTCCGCTAAACCATTAATAAACGCGATTACCGATTTTGGGGGTGTGACAATGAAACATATAATATATCAAAGCGATAAGTTTATTTTCGATACTAAAGAATCCGTTCAAGTTTATTATGATATCACAACTTAATCTTTAGTTTTTTGAAACAACAAAACTAATTGTTCACATAAATGGGTTAAGATTGCCATCATGTACCTTAAGACGAGGGAATATTTTCGTTAGAAATGAGAAGAATCCATTTGGTTCAATGATCCTTGCATCCCTTCAAACATGGTCACATAATAGAAGATATAGACTATAAAGAGAAATAATAATGATGAATATGTCAAAGAACTTTCTACATGTACTTCAGCATGGCACTAAGAACAATCACCCCCAAACAGATTAAGTCTGCCAAAACCACCGACCAATGGCCTATATGTGTTGCTAGTTTTACTGCAAGATGAGCACCAATACATGTCAAAAGGCTAGACGCAAAAATAATAACTTCTATGGTAATGTCAACCCATTTACTTATGGTAGGATCAATGTGGGTTGTGTTCTATCCCAAACGGGTCAGCGCAAAAAATATGAGCTATCTCAAACAGAGCCCGTTTTCATCCATTTCCTAACCCTCGCAACCTGCAACGTCTGCAAACTATGCAAAACAATTATAAGACCTGAAAGCTCAAAATTGCCCTTTAAGAACATCGTGACTCCAACTACGATTTTACAAGGCTACGTATAAACCAATGAGCATCATAAATAATTTTTTTTCTCTGAAATTTGGCCAATATATATGAATATGTGTTGATATGCAACTTTTTGATTGTTCTAACGAAAGGGGATTATTGAAAAATTTGACTACCATTGGAGCTATTATATTGGACCTCCCATAGTCCCCCCGGCCCTTCGTATTGAATAAGATTCCTACCTTGACAGATGTTAAATTACTCACAAATTGTGTGACTATGTCAGATGTGAACCAATCAAATGATTCAAAACAGCAAGAGATAACAAGATCACGTTGTATATAACTGTATATAGATGAACTTAGAAACATATAAGGGCTTGCAAATTTTATAGGGCTTAGTGTCTGGGAATGTATCAAACTTTCACCAAATCTCTATTGTGTGTATCCAACTTACAAAACTCAATATTAATGCACTCAACTTGTAAAAACCCTTATATTGATGTACTTTGATGACGTGTCACGCACATAGCATGCCACATGGCACAAGGAGAGAGTGACACGTCATCAAAGTACATAAATATAACGGTTTTTACAAGTTGAGTACATTAATATTGAGTTTCATAAGTTGGATACACACAATAGAGATTTGGTGAAAGTTTGATACATTCCCAGACACTAAGGCCAATTTTATAGTACCATCAAGTCTCTTCAAATATATACATTCCATTTTTGACCATCCCTGTAACCATCAATTTTATTAGAGCCATCCCAAAGAATAAATGTTTTGTTATAGGGCCACAAATACAGACAGTTTCAAGATTAGGATGATATGTTTCAAAGTTATAATTCTTTAAATCAATAAAAAAGATAGACCAATATCAAAAATAAGAAGAAAGGGGGTTTAACTTTGATGGATTATAAGCACTACTTTAGTAACTTTTCATAATAACTGACAATCGAAAAGAGAATCATACTTCAGTTGCGATACCTGGGTGGCTGGGTGTGTAATTGAGATGAATATATGATGGATCAAATCTAAAAGCGCCTGCGGTTACAGGTAGAGATATCAAATGAAGATGAAGAGCAAAACTTGTGAATTTTGAATCGTGCTTTTTTTAATTTAGGTTATTTAATTCTTGATGAAAAATCAAAAAAATTGGAAATGGGTGGCGCCAAAGAGTTGGCGGTCAAATGCGGATGTTACGATAATTTTCGATATCAAATCAATCAATGTTTTTAATATTTTAATAACTTATCTGTAACCAGTTAATAATTTCATCCTAGTAGTAATTAATCGTGGTGTCCATTAAAAAATTGCACCTTTTGATAAATTTTTAATAACATCATAAAATAAATATGTCTATTGCAAAAGATAACTAAAGGAGTTGATCTTTTGTTAAATCTGATTCACCAAAATTGAAATTAAAAAAAAAAAAAAAAAAAAAAAAAAAAAATACAATTTGCATTTTTTATATCACAATTAGAAAAACAATTGGCAATTTTGATATTACAATTGTTATTTAATTTGATAAATACAATGATTTATAAATGTTTTTTTTTTATATAATCTAGGTTGTTAAGTTCAAGATTCTAGTAAAAAAAATAAAAGATCTTTAATTTTCTAGGTGTTAATAAAAAAACATCGATATTATAAATTAGTGATAGGTTGGAAAGATTGAATAGTTAATAAATAAAATGGGTAATTTAGTCTTTAAACATGGTTGAGTCTCATTTTAAGATAAAGGGATATATCTTTTATATATATTTGATACTTAATAATTGCAATGGTCAAATCGACTTTGATCATCTTTTAAAAAAATTTCACATCATGTCATCTTCGTCCCTAACTTCGTCATTTGGCCGCTAGATTTAACAATTGGGATATAATTTTTCGTCAACATGAAATCAGTGTGCATGGATGGTAATGGGTCGGGTTTGATCGGGTTTTGGTGTACTCGTATTCAAGCTCGTTTACAATATATGTATCCATATCCAACCCAACACCCGACAAGTACCTTGCAGTATTATCCAATATCCATCGATTTTTTAGGTTTTACCCGCAGATAACAATTATCAGTGTTTAGATATTTTTCGGGAAAAAATAGATATGGGGTTACAAATTATGATCCAAAACTTTTAATTAACAAAGAAAGCGAACAAAAAAAATAAATTTTGTTATCGATTTCAAATGTTAAAAGGAAATGATCGACTTAAATATTGAATTTATCAATTTAAGGTTTTAATTGTTCATGATTAGGGATGTAAACGAGGCGAGCTAGCTCGCGAGTTACTCGAATTTGACTCATTAAAAGCTCGATTCGAGCCAAGCTCAAATGGGTCCGAGCTCGAGCTATTAATATAGAGTTCAAACAAGTCCGCGAGTCTAATCGAGCCTACCATGTATATACAATAATAATTTTTTTATATGATATATATAATATATAAAATTACATTATAAAAATTTATATACACTATTATATAGAAAATTAGAATAGTAAATCTAATTATATATTTAAAAATCATTCGAATTAGAAAAGATATTATTATATAAATAAAGTATAACTAAATAAATAAATAATATCTTAATCTTATCTTATCTTAATTACATACTCCATCCGTCCCACTTTTATTGTCCACTTTTGACTTTTGAAATCTTTTTTTGACAACTTTGACCTTGAATAATTTTGTTTTTATTATATAATACTAGCCTTGTACCCGCGCAAAGCGGCGGCGGCAAATAATTTTTTACGATACATCCGTGGATTTCTTCTTTTCTCGGTGATTTTTTGGAAGTCACAACCATTCAAGCAGCTTTCGAAAAGATCTAATTCGTCTAAGACGGTTTTACGACTGTCTTTGATGCTTATATATCGAAGGCAAAAAAGTGTATTGATCGAGAGGTTGTATGAAAATTTTGAAGTTTAGGTCTTAAAGGATACCATAACATGTTTGTTATACCATTCACCAATAATTCAAAAAGCGTACATAGTCCACATTTGATTTATTAGAAAAAGGAACTTGACTTAAAATTAAATATTTCATTGTTGAACAAGCTACGATCTTACTTTTTATTTATTTATTATTATTATTATTATTATTATTATTATATTATTATTATTATTATTATTATTATTATTATTATTATGCTAAATGGTACAGACACGGAAACATCACCTCCCCCATATGATTTTTTCTAGAGCTTTTCACCTACCACCCAACTCCTTTCCCACTTCTCCTTTCACAATTTTTCAATAGCTCCGGTTAGATAAAAAACAATTAAAAAACCCGACCGAATCATTAACAAAAAACATACAAAAAATCCATGTTAAAGGTTTGTTTTCTTCTCTTCTTTTCCCATTCTTAAAATTGAAGATAAGGGAGCGGCACCTAAATTCCGACGGTGGTTTGTGGCTGTGGGCGGCGATGGGTTGTTGGAGACTGAGGGTGAACTTGCTGGGGTTTGTTTTTCATTTTTGTTAGCTATGCACCGGACTAAAAGGTCGCTGCCTTGGTTTTCTTTAAGATTTCTTGTAACAAAAACATTTCGGATTCTGTAACGACCAGATTTTGAAGCTTTCGGGTTCTGAAGCTGCTAGATTATGTAAGTTTATCTTGTTCTTCTTCGATTTTGATTTTACAATTTTTCGGTTATTTATGCTTGATTTTGTAGATATGTTTAAAGTTAGGGGTTGTATTCAAAGACAGTTTTATTTATAGTTGGATCAAGGTTTTGATTTCGAAATTGTTTGTAAATCTTTTGCAATTTTCCAGATCTGATTGTATGTAACCACCGGATTCTGAAGCTGCCTGAGCTTTATTCTTCACGACTGGTCTGAGAAGTATGAACTTACCGGAACAATAGAGCAACGTTCCTGCAAAAGAATAAAAATCAGGCAGATTTAGAATCCGGTGGTTACATACAATCGGATCTGGAAAATTGCAAAAGATTTACAAACAATTTCGAAATCAAAACCTGGATCCAACTATAAACAAAGCTGTCTTCTCGATTTCTCTGTAAAGCATCTTATTGGATTTCATAAAATTTGAATATGGATTTTTAAAAGAAAGCATGTTAGTGCCATGATTCATGGCTTTTTAAAATAAAATAAATAAAGTGGATTCAAAAGAAAGTAAATACTCCATATTAGGGAAATTAAAAAAGAAAATAAATTGATGGTGCGATGGTTGTCTGCCCATAAAAAATAACACCTTTGTATTATTGCGAAATATGCCTCTAGACAATGCAACATAAAGCAGTAACAATATATATGAAAAGTCCCATAAAAACATTAATATATACATGATAGATGAACATAAAAGACTTAAGGGTCTGGACTGAAGATGGTCTTGATAAGTTCAGTGATCTTTTCTTGATGCTCCACGATTTTTTCGTTATTTTTATCTATACGTTCCATCAATTGACGTATAGATTCTTCATCTCGCCTGACACTTTCTGTCAGTTTCTGTACCATTCTTTCATGCGTGTATAACATGAACTTCTCCGGCCCTAATCGTTCTGCAGTACACTTGTCCCAAATATGTTGGGAAACTCTGTAGAATTCGAGGGGATTTTTTTATGGGACTTGGATGATGGTTGTGGTGATGTTGGTGGGCTTGATGCTCTCTTGTTGTTTTTGGTATTATCGGATGAGGAGGCCATTGAGACTTTTGTTTTGTAAGGAAAATTTGAGATTTTGTGTAAAGTAAGGAATTGATGACTTTAAGACCTTTGCAATAATCCGAAATCTCTTTTCCTGTGGATTCTCTGACTTTAGTAGACTTTTGTAAAAACATTCTCTGTAGACCGTAGATTTTTGTAAAAAACATTTTTTGCAGATTTTAATATTTTTAAGCATTTTTGCAGCCGCAAGTAAATAATCATGTTGGAGATAAAAATTCAGATGGGTCCCGAATCAATAATACTTGCTTTGGTTATTGAGTAAAATGATTTTTTTTATTAAATACCTTTTTCCTTTAATTAATTACAACCCTATTAAATAATATAGTTATATATTGATTAACATACTTTCTACCTCTTTTTTCAAACTCCAGGCCGAAAAGTCAGAAACAAAATCTTAAAATGTCAAATACGATTTAGAAATTTCTTTAAAACATTCACGTGATCTTCTCACACTATCCTCACGATTATAAATTTAGCTTTCAGTGTTTACACAGCTATCCTTACCATTATAAATTTAGTACATACACTCTTATACCATTATATCAGTTCAAGACTCCCTCTAAGATAATCATACCTCTTTAGTACGTCCATAATACAACCAAGAAGAACCACTCAATGGAAAATATAGATCTAAACGAAGTACCTAGTTCTGAAAGTCCAAGGTCTCAACCTCCGAAGGAGCAAGAAGTCCAACCAGGAACCTCAACAAGTGAAGCCCCTCCAGAACCAGTGATCCATAATCGTGATGTATACGATAGTTTGATTAATGACCTCATAAAATATAAAGATGGATTCATAGAACTCCATGCCCAAGTAGAGCGGCAAAACACCGAGTTAAGGAGGTTGAGGCAGGATATGGAAATAGCTGTACGTAGACAAAATGAAATTCTTAATCAATGGCTGTACGTAGACAAAATGAAAAATAATGAAGGAATGTACTACTATTTTTGCTCTCTGATACATGTTAGCTAATGGAACCCGTAATGATATCATTTCATTAATCATGCTTAGATAGACTTATAAGAGATAATATACCTAGAATATATCTATACCGAGAATATGCTAGAGCATATACTATAATATTCTCGGAGTTGAAGCGGGATTGAAACGTACACTTTAACTGCCTCAACGTACAACCATTGATTAAGAATTTCATTTTGTCTACGTACAGCTATTTCCATATCCTGCCTCAACCTCCTTAACTCAGTGTTCTGCCGCTCTACTTGGGCATGGAGTTCTATGAATCCATCTTTATATTTTATGAGGTCATTAATCAAACTATCGTATACATCACGATTATGGATCACTGGTTCTGGAGGGGCTTCATTTGTTGAGGTTCCTGGTTGGACTTCTTGCTCCTTCAGAGGTTGAGACCTTGGACTTTCAGAACTAGGTACTTCGTTTAGATCTATATTTTCCATTGAATGGTTCTTCTTGGTTGTATTATGGACGTACTAAAGAGGTATGATTATCTTAGAGGGAGTCTTGAACTGATATAATGGTATAAGAGTGTATGTACTAAATTTATAATGGTAAGGATAGCTGTGTAAACACTGAAAGCTAAATTTATAATCGTGAGGATAGTGTGAGAAGATCACGTGAATGTTTTAAAGAAATTTCTAAATCGTATTTGACATTTTAAGATTTTGTTTCTGACTTTTTGGCCTGGAATTTGAAAAAAGAGGTAGAAAATATGTTAATCAATATATAACTATATTAATTAATAGGGTTGTAATTAATTAAAGGAAAAAGGTATTTAATAAAAAAAAATTATTTTACTCAATAACCAAAGCAAGTATTATTGATTCGGGACCCATCTGAATTTTTATCTCCAACATGATTATTTACTTACGGCTGCAAAAATGCTTAAAAATATTAAAATCTGCAAAAAATGCTTTTTACAAAAGTCTACGGTCTACGGAGAATGTTTTTACAAAAGTCTACTAAAGTCGGAGAATCCACAGGAAAAGAGATTTCGGATTATTGCAAAGGTCTTAAAGTCATCAATTCCTTACTTTACACAAAATCTCAAATTTTCCTTACAAAACAAAAGTCTCAGTGGCCTCCTCATCCGATAATACCAAAAACAACAAGAGAGCATCAAGCCCACCAACATCACCACAACCATCATCCAAGTCCCATAAAAAAAATCCCCTCGAATTCTACAGAGTTTTCCAACATATTTGGGACAAGTGTACTGCAGAACGATTAGGGCCGGAGAAGTTCATGTTAGACACGCATAAAAGAATGGTACAGAAACTGACAAAAAGTATCAGGCGAGATGAAGAATCTATACGTCAATTGATGAAACGTATAGATAAAAATAACGAAAAAATCGTGGAGCATCAAGAAAAGATCATTGAACTTATCAAGACCATCTTCAGTCCAGACCCTTAAGTCTTTTATGTTCATCTATCATGTATATATTAATGTTTTTATGGGACTTGTCATATATATTGTTACTGCTTTATGTTGCATTGTCTAGAGGCATATTTCGCAATAATACAAAGGTGTTATTTTTTATGGGCAGACAACCATCGCACCATCAATTTATTTTCTTTTTAATTTCCCTAATATGAAGTATTTACTTTCTTTTAAATCCACTTTATTTATTTTATTTTAAAAAGCCATGAATCATGGCACTAACATGCTTTCTTTTAAAAATCCATATTCAAATTTTATGAAATCCAATAAGATGTTTTACAGAGAAATCGAGAAGACAGTTTTGTTTATAGTTGGATCCAGGTTTTGAGTTCGAAATTGTTTGTAAATCTTTTGCAATTTTCCAGATCCGATTGTATGTAACCACCGGATTCTAAATCTGCCTGATTTTTATTCTTTTGCAGGAACGTTGCTCTATTGTTCCGGTAAGTTCATACTTCTCAGACCAGTCGTGAAGAATAAAGCTCAGGCAGCTTCAGAATCCGGTGGTTACATACAATCAGATCTGGAAAATTGCAAAAGATTTACAAACAATTTCGAGATCAAAACCTGGATCCAACTATAAACAAAACTGTCTTTGAATACAACCCCTAACTTTAAACATATCTACAAAATCAAGCATAAATAACCGAAAAATTGTAAAATCAAAATCGAAGAAGAACAAGATAAACTTACATAATCTAGCAGCTTCAGAACCCGAAAGCTTCAAAATCTGGTCGTTACAGAATCCGAAATGTTTTTGTTACAAGAAATCTTAAAGAAAACCAAGGCAGCGACCTTTTAGTCCGGTGCGTAGCTAACAAAAATGAAAAACAAACCCCAGCAAGTTCACCCTCAGTCTCCAACAACCCATCGCCGCCCACAGCCACAAACCACCGTCGGAATTTAGGTGCCGCTCCCTTATCTTCAATTTTAAGAATGGGAAAAGAAGAGAAGAAAACAAACCTTTAACATTGATTTTTTGTATGTTTTTTGTTAATGATTCGGTCGGGTTTTTTAATTGTTTTTTATCTAACCGGAGCTATTGAAAAATTGTGAAAGGAGAAGTGGGAAAGGAGTTGGGTGGTAGGTGAAAAGCTCTAGAAAAAATCATATGGGGGAGGTGATGTTTCCGTGTCTGTACCATTTAGCATAATAATAATAATAATAATAATAATAATAATAATAATAAATAAAAAGTAAGGTCGAAGCTTGTTCAACAATGAAATATTTAATTTTAAGTCAAGTTCCTTTTTCTAATAAATCAAATGTGGACTATGTACGCTTTTTGAATTATTGGTGAATGGTATAACAAACATGTTATGGTATCCTTTAAGACCTAAACTTCAAAATTTTCATACAACCTCTCGATCAATACACTTTTTTGCCTTCGATATATAAGCATCAAAGACAGTCGTAAAACCGTCTTAGACGAATTAGATTTTTTCGAAAGCTGCTTGAATGGTTGTGACTTCCAAAAAATCACCGAGAAAAGAAGAAATCCACGGATGTATCGTAAAAAATTATTTGTCGCCGCTGCTTTACGCGGGGACAAGGCTAGTAAATAACAATAAAGCAAGAGATGTTCTTGATGTTCATGTGTGTCTCTTGAATGTGAGAATGCATTTAAGAAGATGACCCAACTTTTGAGATTTTTTTTTAATTAATTTACGCATGGGAGACAGAAGAATTGCATTTGACAAAGTGTGGTGTGATAGCCCTCCTTTTTGACTTTTTTTTTACAACAAAGTGGTGTTGCCATTATTTTTGAATCTGTACGAGTGGGAGAGAAAGACAAAAGATCAATTAGTGGTCCACAACCAGAAAGCAAAAGAACAGTAGTTTTTACTCGTATTTTTTTCATCTTCTTGATTCCATCACTTTCTCTCTGTATTTTCGAGACTCGTATTGCTTGAAACTGATGAAAGTGATATTGGATCATGCAAATACAATATTACATACTACTACTGTCGCATACTCAAAGATAAAATTATGTCACAATGGAGCAGCGGTGGTGATCGAGAGTTTTTAGAGAGAGAGAAAGAAAATGGGGGTTTTGATGAGAGAGTAAGTGACGATGATGATGCGAAGGAAGAAACATCAGCAAGCGCAAGAAGCATATGATGATGATGAGAACATGCATGGTGTGCATGTTTACTACCGTGATGTTAGTGAGAGAAGTAGAAAAGTTTTTGTATGAGATAGATAAAGGGGGAAAGAGTTTTTAGAGAATGGAGGTGGTATAAGTGTATAACTGCCGTGGATGAGATGGCAGCAGCGGCGGTGTTGGCCGGAGAAGATTTTGAAACGATCTTGATCCATCTGGCCAGCGCCGATCACCCCGATCACCTTAAATTCTGCCATGAGATTGATAAAAATATGCAAAAGTTAATAAAAAGGAACAAAATTCAAGTAGATATAACAAAAGAAAGAAACAGATAGCTCGATCATAGAGAAACCAAAACTCAAAAGTCAAATTATTGGGTTGATCAGGTAAGTTATGTATAGATCTGCGGCGTTGAAGCTTTTCTAGAAAGAAGGGGGTGGTTGAGTAGTGATGGGAAATCTGACCTTTGGCGGATAATGGCACTATGGTAGCGGCGGCCAGCTACTGCAACCCACCCCGTCACCACCACCTCAGTACCTCCAAAGCCGGCGCACACCACAGCCGCCCAGCTGCTGCAGCCGACCTCCGTCACCCCACCTCTCTGTTTTCTCCTAAAATCTGCCATGAGATTGATAAAAATATGCAAAAAATAGTAAAAGGGAACAAAATTCAAGTAGATATAACAAAAGAAAGAAACACATAGCTAGATTATAGAGAAACCAACCTTAAAAGTAAAAATTATTAGGTTGATCAGGTAAGTTTTGTTTAAAGTTGCAGCGTTGATGCTTTTCCAGAAAGAATGGGGTGGTTGAGTAGTGATGGGAAATCTGACCTTTGGCGGATGATGGCACTATGGTAGCGGCAGTCAGCTACTGCAACCCACCCCCGTCACCACCACCTTAGTACACCTCCAAAGCCGGCGCACGCCACAGAGAAAATGATAAGGGTAATGAGGGGTATTATGGTTCAATGTTGGTAGTAGTGGATGCTGTCATCGGAGGTGGTGGATGAGAGATTTGAGAGGAAAGATGGAGGAGTAGGGTATTGTGTGTGTTTTGTATGGTGATTGTAGTATGTGTGGTGTGTGTGAGAGAGTTTATATATCGGAAGAAATAAAAGAAGGGAGAGTGATTTAAGGGTTGAGATCAATTTAATTTGAATGGAAGGTCAGGATTGTATATTGGTGGAAACTGAATGTTGAAAAGGGGGACGGGGTATATGCATTATAAGATATATAGTATAGATTTGATGCAAAATATATGAATGGATTGGGTTTTGAATGTATTTTCATTGGTATAATTTGCATCAAGTATTATATAATACAAACAAATATATTCAAGGTCAAAGTTTTAAAAGAAAGACTTTAAAAGTCAAAAGTGGACAATAAAAGTAGAACGGGAGAGTATAAAGCATCTTCATTATTGTATTAAAATTAAACTCAACAATGTTTAATGATTAAATTGCCCTTCAAAATTCATTAATAATTTCAAATTTTCCAAATCAACCATTGATTTATACTATCTATATCTATAACAACATCTCATTTTAAACTGTGCATATCATCTTCTAAAATGTTTCACATATTATTTCAATAAATATTTTACAAAATTTATTAAATGTGGATAATTCATTGGATCATGTCACTTAAATTTTCAAATCGATTTCTTTTTTAATGCGTGGATTTATTCATCACGATGTGCGCTGGTACACTGTTAGTTCTATAATAACGAGACGAGCTCGAACTTGTAAAATATGAAACGAGCTGAACTCAAACTATGTAAACCAGACTCGAGACGAGCTGAGCTCGAGCCCTTTGTCCACCTCGGCTCGTTTACACCCATATTCATGATAACGAACAATTCATTGTTTTCAAAACATAAAAAATTAATATGTAAGAATCATATTAATTTTAATATAAAAAGCGTATAAGGAAATTGGTGTGAGCCTAACAACTTTGATTTGAGCATTTATATAAAAAAAACCTATATTATGAATTGAAAGTTGATTATACTAGTAATACTAATTAAAGTTTAGTCAATGTATCAAACTATGGTCTGACATTCATGTTATGTAGCGAACTACTCGGGCTTCCATTGTATGTTATGAATTCGTAATTCCTTTACATTGTAGGTATTTTGGTCAAATTAACGGTTGTAAGAGACGCCACGTGGAAGCTTATATAGTCGATACATGAAAAAGTACCGCAAATTACATACATTGTAAGAAAATTACAAGTTCGTTACATACAATGGAAGCCCGAGTAGTTCGCTACATAACCTGAATGTCAGACCATCGTTTGATACATTTTCACGTACTAAATACGAGTAAATAAGCATCGTGTAACACTAAAACATTTACTACGCTGGATCCACCAACTTAAAATACTTTTAATCGAAAACGCTTCCTAACCCGATGACCTATTCCGAAACCCGACCCAAACATTTATAGTTCGGTTTTCACCTTCGGGTGAAACATTGGTGGTTTTGTGATTACCCTTGGTGGTTTTGTGTTGCGTTTGAGTTTGGATAGTGGGGTTTAGTCACCTAATTGTTCGATTTGCCGTTGTGGTGTAGAGTCGGTGTTATTGTAAGGTTGTTTGGTAGTAGTTATCGTTTCTTATGGTTGTAATTCCTAGCATCTTGCTAGACTTTTGTTGGTAATAAATTTGTCTGCCTCTTCCAAAAAAATTGTTGGTAATAAATTTGTCTGCCTCTTCCAAAAAAATTGTTGGTAATAAATTTGTCTTTCTCTTTGTTTTTTTTATTCTCTTTTACAGTTTAGGATCAAAATCAATTATTATTATTATTATTATAACTATAACTATGTATTTATCGTTGCAATTAAATCACTATTCCTTTTAAATAATACATTAATGAGTGAAGTTTAATGGAAAATTTGGTGAGAATCGAGGAACCAATAAAAATGCGCTACGTGTCATAAAACTCATTTTCCCCACGTTTTTACAAATCAAATATCTCACAAACGGTAAGTTAAAAAATTACAAAACTTGCACCATAAAATCAACATTTTATTCTCTTCGATTTTCCATCTCAAAAGGTATACTTTCGACACTTTTTTTTTTTTGGTTTTACAAATTGTACAATATTAGTAACACATATATCACATGTGTTACTCGCTGATATCACATGTGTTACTCGCTGGTAACACATGTGTTAGTTGTTTTCAAACCCCACTGAAAAATGACAAAAAAGTTCATCATAAATATATCTTGTCACATCTTTAATCGAAGAGAATAAAACGCTGATTTTTATAGTGCAATTTTTCTGATTTTTCGACTTACCATTTGAAAGATATTTAATTTTTAAAAACTTGAAGGAAAGTGGGTTTAATGACACATGATACATTCCTACGGGTTCTCTCATTTTCACAAAAGTTATTGTACTAATTTGAACTTTAAATTAATAATATGGTGTTTGGTGAATATATTAATCCTTAGATTATTAATACTGCTTGAAATAAGGGGGTGTTTGGATTTGCTTTTTTATAAGTACTTATATGTTTAATAAATAAGTAAGTGACCCTTTACTTATTTCAAAAAAGTGTTTGAATCTACTTATGTGCTCTCAAAATAAACCAATAAACATATAATCACTTATTTAAGCTATTCCAAACACCCCATGATAATGGGCCTTAGGTAGCGGCAAAAACTTTTCAATGCGCGCTAATTTCTCCCGCGAAAATATTAGTCACGTTCACACCATGTTCCCTCTAATTTTTTATCACTCCTTATTCGAATTCATCAAATAAACTGTAACATGTTCATTCCACATGCTTCTCTCCGGCTCTCCCCCTCTGTACGGTGGGTAATATACAAGGTAGAAGTACTAAAAAGGATGAGTCCATGTATAAGTCATCTCTTACCTCTTGGCCATCTGTCTGCAAGCATCTGTAATTGTATTTAAGATTCATGTAACAAATATTCTAGATTTCTTCTTACAAGGTCGCACAAGATGCTAATCAGAACACACAGTTTATTCTCGTTTTGTTACACAATTAGTTGTAAATTGTGCATGTGAAGTGTTCGTCGAAATGCCTCAAAAAGGAATATTAGCAACAAAAGTTCGATTCTCCTTTTTAAATGATTTGGTTTAATTTATAGTATGATGATTATGGATTCTTGATTAACCACTAGTAGAGGAAGAAGAGAGGCACCATATGGTACTCAACCTCTCTATATTCATTATGAGCAAATCCAGCAAACACAGCTTGAAAAAACTAGATGATGTAGCTTAGGAAAACACTTGAAGTCAGGATTATCACAACTATAATCAAGAGCATTAATGATTTAATGCAATCAAGCATCATTATAACTCCCATAATCTAGTTTAATATATATGCATGGATCATATTTTCCACCTCACACTGCCATTTAAACAAGAAGAAAATTTTGGATACCTAAATGAATTCCCAAGCTTGCTCGTACAGATTTGATCTATAAACTGTGGATATTTGGTTACTATCGAACTTGTTATTGATCATAAGCCATATTTTGGTTACCACCTACATGCTAATATACGACACATAGGTTGTGTCAATGTAATGGCCATTATGTAAACAAGCATTATATTTTAATCTTGGACCTGTGTTAATCAACATCAGTTTATATTTTTTAAATAGTTTTGGAATATGTGTTTTAACACTCCACACGATAAATTGTATGAGAGGAGAGGTACTGATCGAATTACAAAGTCTAGTGGGGATTCAAATATTTAGTTAACACTTTTTTAAATCTTAATAGTAAAATATGGTCATTAAAGTTTAACAAATGCAACATTTTCTAAATTGTTGCACTTTCTATAATATTTGCAACACTTTAAACCAAGTGTTGCTTGTAACCTTTGACAAACGCCACACTTTAAAAAAGTGTTGCAGTTTCATAATAGAAGTTGCAACACTTGCAAACAAATGTTGCCTTAGATCACTATATGCAACACATATTCCAAAAGTGTTGCATTTTTATTAATGTTAGCTATTAGGCAACAATTTTTCCAAGTGTTGCTTTCAAAGTGTTGCATTAGCTTCATTTTGTAGTAGTGATCATAGACCACCCCTCGTAAAATGTAACCGGGGTTAGTGTACTTAGGGAATTTGACCACGGATTTGAATACAGGCCCGTGTCCCGCTAAATCTTAGAGCCGTGGTCAATGAAAAGAAAAGTAAAAACGCACGACGTTTTGCAAATAGATTACGGGTTTGAAGTGATTTTCACCATTTCCGTGGTCTATTAGGGGTGGGCTATAGTGGATTGTGTAGTAGTGGTTCTTAAAACAGTTTTCAGAGTAGTTCTCACAAAACAATTCATAGAACAGAGTTCAAACAATTCAAAATAGAGTTCACATAGTTCAAAACAAAGTTCAAGTAGTTGGTAAATCATAGTTCAAGTAATTCATAAGTCATAATTCAAAGTAGTTCGCAAAACGGAAATCAAGTAGTTCAGAGTAGTTCATAAAACAGAGATCATGTAGTCTTATAAAACAGAGCATGTAACACCCTCAAATTTCGGTTTGCGGAAGCGGTCGGGTCGGGTGTTACCAAATTAAATATCACAGCATAAGATACATAATGAACGACTCTAAATGAGACGTTTGGAAATAATTATACATTTACCAAATAGAACGTTTACAACGTGGCGAGTTTAATAGAAATTTCAAATACATAATTTGAAAATACAAAAGTAATTGCAGAGTTGTCCCAATTGTTTGAAATCATGCGACTCGAGCTAGCATAATCTTGTAGTAATTCCTAATCCTGCTGGGCACCTGAGAACACATGCTAAAACAGGTCAGCTATAAAGATGGTGAGTTCATAGGATAGTTAGTTAAAATCATGATGTAATAAACCCTGTATGTTTTGAAGAGTCGTTTCGAATTCAGCCATTTTGATAAGTATTATATTGAAGTTTGCAACACCAATGTGTTTTGAAAAGTAGCTTAGAATCCACGATTCTGACTTGTATTATGTTGGAGTTTTGTAATACAAATGTGTATACGATGGACGAGGTATCTAATACCTAAGTAATAGAGATATGTACCTAAGTTCCTAATAATTGAGGCTATTCGAGCCTGAATACCTTTCTGGTATTACGTAAGTTTAACAGAGTAGGGCAATACCTGCCTAAGTTTGAAATCAAGTAATGTATGACCACGTCATATGATGTTGAGTAATACTACCTCCGTCTCAAAAATATAGTCCATGTTTCCTTTTTCGGACGTCCCAAATTAATAGTCCACTTCCAAATATAGAAAGGAAATTTTGGTCGTGATTACCATATTACCCTCAATTGAAATTGTTATTACAAACTTTAAAGAAATTAGTAATTAATTGCTTAAGGGTAAAACTGTCATTGAGCAAAAAGTAAGAAAGAGAAAGCAGTAATGATTGTACTTTTATTAAACTGCGTGTTTTTTGTTGGTGGACAATTATTTTGGGACGGAGGGAGTATTTGATAGCGTGTTGCATCCAGCAACGTAATCGTAATCCCACGGATTATTGTTGTATGTTCGTTTACCCGGCTAGCATGAGCTAACCCGAACATGTTTGAGCTAACGGCCTCGCGTGGGAACCCCACCGACCCGTTAACTTATTGTGAACCCCGAGTATAACTCGCTGATCCATGATTGTATTGAAATTATGTCCACTGCAATACCGTGGATTCGTTTTGTGCCCACTTTACCGTGGCATCGTTTGGTGCCCACTGCAATACCGCAGCATCGTTTTTGGAATTGCTCGCAAGCAATTTGTGATTGAGCCGGCAGTACAATGACATGTCCGACTGAGTTGTTTGAGAACCAGCAGTACTCGACTTGCCTGACTAAGTGAATCGTATAATAGTATGTATACCGATATGTATATGTAAATTGTAGGTAGCACCGAGTGCTCGAGATGATGTATCAGTATGTAGATATATATATATATATATATATATATATATATATATATATATATATATATATATATATATGTATGAACAAATACTTAGATGTCAAATTGCATGTTGAACCTAAGTATGGATATTCATCAGGTGACACCCCCACGATTGGATTACATCCTGGGCCGGGGGTCCATCCCTGGTTGGATTACATCCTGGGCCAGAGTCGTCACATTGTATTGATATAAGAAGTCTGTACTAACGTGTGATACTATTGTATACTCCTAGTCTAAAGCCTAGCAAGCATATATATCGGAGTCTCGGGGAAATGTTCACTTAAGTCTAGTTCCCGTTCTAGTGATAATGAAGAGTGTCGACAGTTTTGGTTCCCAAAGAATAACTAAAACGTGTAACAGTATAGATGTTGTCTAGTGTAGGTAGAACTAACTAGTTCTAATGTATTCAATGATATTGTCCCGTGACAATATGGCCAAAAGATTGTGATAACTAAATCAAGTTGTGTGTTGGTAATCGTTTTCCAACAATATAACAGGGTACGATTTCAACCTATCTAGGTTAAGTACTGATGTTGTTCTAAAACAATATTAAGGGTGTAATTCCTAAGTATTACACATTTCGTATTACATGCAGTAATATAAATAGTTGTGAATTATAAACGGTTATTAATATAATTCGAAAACATTAATTGAGCATGTGTTTCACCCCGAAAACAATAAAACGATTGAAAGAGTGGGGCTATGAAACTCACCTGAGAAGCTAGCGTCCTAGTGTAACGAGTCGTGCCAAGTATAATCTCCTAGTGTCCTAAACACGAGAGATTTCGTATGTTTGTAAGTGCGGTTCGTTATTGATGATTCGTAATAATAATTCATATTATTATTAGGTTTGAGTTTTCATATACTTTATAAAGTATATTTGTTTTGAGTATAAGTCGTATCATATTTAAATTGTCATTTGAAAACGTTTTCCGACACTTAGAAAAATATGGCTGTTTTCTGTTTTCTGCGACATAACATGCGACACAAGGATACGTCATGCGACACAAGGGTTGTGTCGCATAGAGTGCGACACAAGAGCTCTGCGACACAGTGGTTGTGTCGCAAAAGCTTGCGATGCTAAATCAATAGCGACATAAGGGTTGTGTCGCATGGGGTCTGCGACACAAGGTGCGACATAGAGTACGACATAAGATACGACACAAACGAAGTTATGCGACATAGTATGCGACACAAGGCTTGTGTCGCATTGAAGAACACCAGCCCAGAAAGTTTCGGATGTCGCGTTTTTCCGGCCAAATCGCAAATCAAACGCATTTTTAAGCTATAAAATCATGTTTTCTTTGTTGTTTAGGTTATAACTAAGTTGTGTAAACATTATTACACCAAAACATTACACCAAATTGAATAAATCTAAGATTTTAGGAATTTCTTACAAATGCAAATCGAGACCAAACGAGGAAGAAAACGAGGGTACCGTCTTTGTTAATGTTGTTCCTCTCTTGATGGTGATTCCGAAAATGTATGTTGATGGTGGTGGTGGTGGCGTTCGGCGGTGGTGGCGGTGATTGGTGGTGGTTATTTTGAGAGAGAAATGGGGGAGGTGAAAAAGAAGAAGATGATGAAATGAGGTGAAAAATGGGGAGAGGGTTGGGTTTTGTCCAACACAGATCCCCAGTGCGCGGACTGTGGTCTCCAACCACAGTACAAAATACCCGTGTTTTATTTGTCCAGTCATAATATAAAATAAAATCTTATTTATATTATTTTAGAATGTTTTCTAATGAAAGTATTTTATAAAAATACTAATTGGAAGTAAAAGTTAAATCGTTTATTTGAAGTTTAAATTCGGCGCGAAAATTGACTTTTTGACGAAGTGTTACATTCTCCCCCTGTTAAGAAAATTTCGTCCCGAAATTTAAAGTGATGTCGTGGACGTGTGGAGTCTGGGGAGCAATGTACGTACGTGTTGTTCGTCGAGTAGATTGTAGACATATTGTAACACCCGCCAAATTAGGACTAGTAATAAGTGCCTAATTGTATGTTAATACATTTAATTAGTTCTGTGTTAGGCTAATTTATGTATCGAAATATATATTGTTGAATATATACAAACTTTGCGATTTTATTAAATCGTACGCAATTTAAATCGAATGTATTTCAGTTCCATAAATACGGACGTTGGTGACCAATTTTATTAAGTAACACTATTATGTTAAAAATATTATTCTGATAATATTCAAAATTTCAATTCGTATCGTACAAACAAAACAAACTAACTTACATTTTATAACTCAAATATAAATTGATTAGTAAAATACTTAAATAAAATATCGCGTAATAAATTCGTATTTTAAAACTTATCATTTAAAATGTAAAATAAGTATTTAACGTTTAAACGACAGAGTAAACGAACACCGCACGGAGGACGGAGAACGAAAAATGGGAGGATAACCTCCCACCTTTTCCCTTTTTCTTTCCTCATTTCTCTCCACTCACTCTCTCTCTTACCACTCTCTTCTCCCTTTTTCTCTCTAAAACCACCAACATCACCATCACTTTAAATCCTAAAATCACACCATCAAACGCGCTCGGATTTCACTACTCCTTTGGAATAAAAGACTCACCGCATCACGATCTATCATCCTATCTTTTCGGATTTTTAATCCGACACTTTGTAAGTTTCCGACAAAACTCGAAATCTCTCGTTTTTAAGTGTTTTCACTTGTTAGTGGTTTGTAACAACTTGTAATGTCCATAAAAGGGTTGGGTAAAAATATTGGACCGATCGGAAACTCGAAAACACGATTTTTACTCGAAATCCGTCGAACAGTTGGAAGTGTCGCTAGTGTGCCAAAAACAGTACTAGAGACACTAGTTAAGTGTCGCTATCCCTAAGTGTCGCCCCTATAGCGACACTACTTAAGTGTCGCTGAAATACTTAACCAGATTTATCCTAGCGACACTCCCTTAGTGACGCCAAAATTTTAAGTGTCGCCCATAGCGACACTTAATCAAGTGTCGCCCCTAAATTGAAAATCAAAAATCTAGCGACACTCACCAAGTGTCGCCTAACCAGTGCCGTCTGTAGCGACACTCACATAGTGTCGCCAAACTAGTGTCGCCTATAGCGACACTAGCAAAGTGTCGCCAAAAACAGAACCCAGAAAACACAGATTTTACTAAGTATCGAGACCTAAAATTTTATCACTCGATTTTACCTAAATTCGGATCCAAATGCGTTTTTCGCCAAAGCAATATAGTAGAAATAAAAATTTTCCAAGCTGACCTGGCAGCTCGACCCCAGCCAGGGGCTCTGCCCCTTGGACCCCGCCAGGGGCTGCCGCCCCTTGGACCCCGCTACCAGGGGCGCTACCCCCGGACCCCCGTACTTAGATTCCGGAACGGCTTCTAAAACACAAGCAAAACACATTTTTCAAGTAAAACGCCACGAAATCAAAATAATAATAGTTGAGATTATTATTACAAATCCGTCACCAACGGGCCGTACATGTTTTCAAACATTCGAATCAATCAACCAAATGTAATTTGGACATTCCAGTTGGACAGACAGCTACAAGGTAGTCTTGATAGATACCTACTCACATTTATAACCATCGCGTGTCGTGGACACCCTCTGGTTACAAGTCTTTGGACTTCATTACTCGGCTAATCAATCAAAGTTTATTAAGTTAAACTCGCTAGACTCAGGTGAGTCTCATAGCCCCTCTTTTACTGTTTTACTCAGGGGTGTGATATATTGCTCAACTTTTAACATGTGAACGCAAGTACAAACATTTCATATACTACATGAGTTTTTCGAAACTAATCATTTAAAGTCCTCCGTCAGCATAGTTGTTAATACGTTGTAGCGTGAATATTAGTATATGGTACCATATAGGATTGACCCTCCTCGTTCGGGTTAGCAAGCACTAACCGGGTAAACGGACGTACTAATATTTGGGAAGACGAATGTTGATTAGGCATTCGTGGAGGCACCTCGCCCGGAATTCTCTATAGGGGACCCGGCCCTCGAGTTAAGCTCAACTATGTGCTCATGGCTGTATACACGATTACTATCATTTAATTGCTGGATGCAATTCATTATTTAAATCTTGCGGTTCATACTATATTAACTGATTTCAAACCTGTGAGCTCACCAGCTTTTAGCTGACCTTTTAGCATATATCGCAGGTACCAAGCAGTAGGATGTTTCTGCTTCAGGACTTTAGCTCGAGTCAGCATACAGACGATTGAGATTTTCTTGCATTAGTATATTTTGTACAAGTACTTATGTACTGAAATCTCCTTTTATTTAAACTCGAGCTATGTAAAGCTTTAAATGTTGTAAACATTTCAATTATCAATATATTTTGTTAAAACGACGCATATAGAGTCGTTTGCTATATATCTTTGTGCTTTGTTATTGATTAGTAACACCCAAATCGTGCTTCCGCAATTCATTAATTTGGGGGTGTTACACATATGATGTCTATAACGAGGTTGAATAGCAGTCAATCCATGACTGTGTCGCGATTTATCGTTGTAGTCACATTCTGACTATATTGTTTGTTCAAGGTACGATTGACTTGTGGTTACTAGGTAACCGTTTACGTTGTAGTCCATTTGGGACTAGATAGTTATCACATAGTGACCGTTTAGTGAATAGTCCTATCAGGACCAGTGGTTGGTGAGTGTTCTATCGATTGGTCTGCTGAAAGCAAACTTTTTTTTTTTTTTTTTTAAGCCTAGGTTAACTAGCCCTATGATGTAATTGACATTAAGTCGTTAAAATGATAGCGGGGACATGTTAGTACATGTTTAGTGTCTGTCAGTTGGTCTAGCTCGTAGTTTGTATTTAGGTTTGTGTTTCCTGACTCCTGCGACGTAGCGTGTAACGTCGCAGGTGCGACGTCAGGTTTTGGGCCTGCGACGTAGTCTACGTCGCATGGGCTTGGGCCTGCGATGTAGCGTGCGACGTCGCAGGTGCCAGTTTTGTATTTAAACGATTTACGTTTTCTGTTTTAGGGTTGATGAAACCCTAAACGCAATTAGTCGAAATCTCTGTAATCTGACCGATTATAATACAATATAATACGTTTCGTTTGATATTCATTGCGTATTGCTTGTTCGTGTGTTTAGTGTATAACTTAATCGTTGATTCCGCAAACGATTGAGTGACTCGGTTCGTACTAGATCCAAGGTTAGGGACAAAAAACTAGTATCAGAGCAGAAAGTGCTCGTTTTGGCGATTCGGATCGAGTTTGGGATTTAAAAGGACGTGATATTATTGTGTTTTTGTGTTTATCACGTTTGTTTTGTGTTTTTACAGGTTTTCGATCAGTATTACTGAGATTATTGAAGGTTTCCGTCGTTCAACATTCGTGGTTTTCGTGTTAGGGTTAAAAATTCGTTTTTAGGGTTTTTGGCAGCAGATTTTCGCGTTTTGCGACGTACCATTGCGACGTAAGCTGTGATGTCGCGTGCGACGTAGTGATTTGGACTTTAATTAGTCTGTGCGACGTCGTGTTGCGACGTAGTGTGATTCTGCGACGTCCTCTGCGACGTCAGCTGCGACGTACCTATCAACATCGCATATTCTGATTCTTAATTGAATCCTTTGCTTTTGCGACGTACCTATCAACGTCGCATAATCTTTGTGTGACGTACCCATCTACGTCGCTAATATCAGAATTTTGTTTTTTTTTCGCTTAAGTAATTAAAATGGCAGCTGATAAGGAGGATATTAGAGGACTGAGAGAAATGATTAAACAAAGTAATGACATAGGTTCAAGTAATAAGCCTCCACTATTTACTGCGGACATGGATTACGTGTACTGGAGAGACCGAGTTGAGCAATACATAGATTTTCATTGTCCAGAATTATGGGGACCATTACGTGAGCGTTATGTACCTCCATTAGCTGAAGGAGAATACCGTGGTATTCGTCCTGCTAAGACCTATAAAGCGATGTCTCCCGAGGAGAAGAAAGATTTTTATACTGAAAGAAAATCTTTTTCAATGATTAAAATGTGTCTAACCAAGGATGTTCTTTGGCTTTTCAGAACTCATGAAACAGCCTTTGATTTATGGAAGGCAATTGAAACTCGTTGTGGAGGAAATGATAAGTACAAGGAAGCCAAGCTCGAACTGATTAAGAAACAGTACGATATCTTTGACATCCTTCCTAATGAAGACACGACTTCTTTATTCACTAGGTACTCACGGTTAGTTGGTGAGTTGTTTGAAGGGGGTTATACTTTTCCTTCAATTGAAGTAAATAAGAAGCTACTGGATGTGTTACCAAGTTCTTGGGATGTTAAAGTTCAATTTTTAAAGGAAAATGAAGAACTTGCAAACATGTCTTTGGATACGCTGATCGGGGATCTTCAAGCTCACGCGATGGAGATTAAGAAGAAAGAAACTAGGTCTGGTGCTGCTGTTCAGAATCCTAGTGTGTATGGTGTTCAGATCAACTCTGGAAAGACTTATGGATCTGGAGTCGCCTTCGTGACAAATACAAATGCTCCATCAACTTCTTCTTCTGCTTCCGATGGGATTCATTCTGTTTTCATGACTGGGCCTTCTTCAAATCAACAACAGGTTCAAGTCTCACCTGCTATTCAGGAGCAAGCTGCCATTTACACAGCTTTCTTAAGCTCATACAAGGATTTGGTTACTCAACCGAATCTTACTTTGGAGCTGACTAAGGAAGACTATGCTCAGCTTGATGAAGATGATCTGGAGCAAATGGATTTAACTTGGAATGTGGCGATGATCACCCGAAGAATTCAAAAGTTCTTGCAGAGGACAGGGCGTAAAAGTTTGGAAGGTGATGGAAAGACTGGCTTCGGATTTGACAAAAGTAAGGTCCGATGTTACAATTGTCAAAATTTGGGTCACTTCGCCAGAGAGTGCGAGAAACCCAAAATGCCAGCATCAGGATTCACGACACCTTCTACTCCTCCAAAGGCCAAAGAAATGGAAGTTTTTAAGAAAGGGCTTGCTGATAATGCCCTGATTGCCTTTGAGCCTACAAGTCAAGATTGGACGCCAGTCTCCCAGCATTACCAACAATGTCTGATGGCTCACATTGTGAATGAGGTACCTGATGAACCATTAAATTGTATCTCATGTATTAAGTTAACTGAATCTCTAAAGGCATTTCAGAATGAAACCGTAGAGTTGAGGAAAAAGAATGAAAAACTAACCGAGTCAAATAATTTCTTAAAAGCTAATGAGAAACTTTATGAAAAACATCTTGAGGCTCATCGGTTAGATACTCAGAAATATAAATCTAAGGTTTTTAGTCAAGAAGATGCCATTAAAAGCTATCTTGTTGAAATTGAATTACTAAATAAAGAACTTACAGATTTAAAAGCTGAGTATGAGAATTATAAGAGTAAAATCTTAGGTTCAAATTCCTCAACGGTTGTTTTTAATGAAATTCTTAGCAAGCATGGTACTAAAGGGAAGAAGAATGAGGGATTGGGATACAACTCAGTCCCTCCTCCTACTACTCACTGTCCCTTGCCTGTTAAAGAAGGCTTTGAAGAGATTCCAGTTGATTGGTCCAAGCTTTATGGTTTAAAAGCTAAAGATGCTAAAGAGACCAAACATAACAAACCGGCAAAGGAGAAAACCAAGCGGCCAGAGTACCCCTTGCCAACGTTTGTTAAGTCTGTGCATGAATCTCCTGTTAGTGTTAAGGAGAGTGTTGAGTTAAAGAATGAATCTCCTGTTATTATTGAGGAGATTGTTGAGATTGAGGACATTACGGATCAGGAGTATCCTGAGGTTAAGAAGGTTGTGGTTAAACCTGAAAAAGTGATTTCAAAGATTGAACCTGAAATTAAGGTTCAACCAAATAAGGGAAAAGCCAAGGTTTTTAATTCGAAACAACAAACTTTACAGTCACCTGTAAAGATTTTGCAAAATAAAATAGTAAATGAAAGAGTTTCGCATGATAAACCTTCAACTTCAACCTCTCAACCAAAACAAACACTTTCTAAAACATGTACGCATTGTTCATGTTCTAGAAATGTTTCTCCACCTCCTGTGGTAATTCCTCAGCCTCAACCGTTTGTTGAGACTCGTTCTTGTTTCTACTGCAAGAAACAAGGACATTTAATCCGTGAATGTCCAAAGCTGTCAAATCAGCGATATGGGAGAGAGATGCCTAGGACATCTGTTTATAGAAACTCTTTTTCTAAATCTCCACCTAGGCGTTACTCAAACTCTCCCAAACCTGTTTCGAAACCAAGTAATGTTGAGCAAAAACCTTTGCCAATTCAAAAGCCCAACATTACTTCTAATATCAATTCCGAATCTTCAAAAGTTTGGAAACGAAAAGAGTCTGATGTTGACTCTTCAGTCGTCAACAATAACACATCAGATAAAAATTTTAATTTGTTTAAAGATAAAATCCTATCTGACGTGCTTATTGTTGATGACCACGGTCGACCTAAGTCTGTAAAGGCTTGGGTCACCGTTTCTCACTAATCTCCTTCGTTTGTGTGTTGCAGCAGTCAGAACGCGTTAAAGATAGTGAATGGTATTTGGATAGCGGCTGCTCGCGACATATGACAGGCGATGTATCTCTTCTTGTGGATATTAAACCATACGCAGGAGGATATGTTGCTTTTGCTGGAGATACTGGGGGAACTATTTCTGGAAGAGGAACGCTCACTAACGACAATGTTAGTTTTGAAAATGTGAACTACGTGGAATAGCTTACGCACAACTTGCTAAGTGTTTCACAGGTCTGTGATAAGGATTATACTACTGCGTTCACAAAGACAGAGTGTGTGATACTGAAGCCTGGGTATGTCATTCCGGAAGAATGGGTGTTACTGAGAGCACCAAGAAAGAATGACACATACATTCTGAATATGAGAACTGTTGAGACCTCAAACGAGTATACGTGTCTCTTGTCTAAGGCTTCTGAAAAGGAATCACTGCTTTGGCACAGACGAATGGGACATATTCATTTCCGAAAAATGAATTTCTTGACTAAAAATGACCTAGTGCTAGGAGTTCCGAAACAGTCATTTGCTCTAAAGGATGACTGTATCTCCTGCCAAAAAGGAAAGCTACGTAAGAAGTCCCATAAGTCTAAGCAGGTGAATTCCATAAATGCTCCATTGGAACTACTGCATATGGATCTTTTTGGTCCAGTCTCTACAAAGAGCATTGGTGGTCGGTCTTACTGCTTGGTAGTTACTGATGACTACTCAAGGTTTTCGTGGGTTTACTTTTTGACCACAAAAGGGGAAACTCCTGAGATTCTGGTGTATTTGTTGGACAAGTTGGCAAATCTGTGCAACTTGAAGGTGAAAAGGATACGAAGCGATAATGGAACTGAATTCAAGAACTCAACTCTCGAATTGTTTTGTGCTACAAGAGGTATTGAGCATCAATTTAGTGCTCCGAGGACTCCACAACAGAATGGAGTTGCTGAAAGGAAGAACAGGACAATCATCGAGACAGCTCGGACTATGTTAGCTGACTCCAAGTTACCAATTATCTTCTGGGCTGAGGCAGTTAATACTGCCTGTTATGTTCTCAACAGAGTACTCACGGTTAAGAAAAAGAACAAAACGTGTTATGAACTTTTCAATAACCGTAAGCCAAATCTGCAGTTCCTAGAACCATTTGGGTGTCCATGCCTGATCATGATAACAAAAGATAAGGTCTCTAAGTTTGGTGATAAAGCTGTTGAAGGGATTTTTCTTGGATATTCAGTCAACTCTCCGAACAAAAGAGTCTTTAACAAATCAACGAATCATATTGAGGAGCATTTTGAAGTGAAATGTTTAAGGTACACGGAACCTCCTCAAGGAACGGGTCCGGACTGGTTTTTCAACTATGGAAACCTCTTCAACTCTTTCAATATTCCGGAAGAAGATGAAACGGAAGAATTGGTTTCTATACTTCATGAGCTTGATATTACTCAAGATACACCTGTACATAATAAACCATCCGACCCATCTCCCAATGAAACACCCGCACCTCCACTGACTAATCCTACACCTCCACCAACTACACCTACACCTTCACAAACAACACCCACACAACCACAACCAACAACCAAATCACCCCCATCTACACCATCTCCTACTCCACCATCTTCGGCTGCTCCTTCTAAAACAGTTTATAACTACACTAAGGAGCTTCCATATGATCCAAACATGCCTCCTTTAGAGGAACCTCAAGAAGAAGATGAAATGGAAGAATCAATGGCTTACTCTCACTTATTTTCTCATGAAGATGAAGGAGAAGAAGAAGAGTTAGCCTCTCCTGAGTCTGCTGCTACTCCTGAAACTGAGGGAGATTTGAACAATCTGGGTGTGGATCTTGTGCCAGGTGCCATACCAGAAACTCGTATACATAAGGATCACCCCATTGATAATATCATTGGTGATCCTCATGCATCTGTTCAAACACGACAGCAAGCAAAGCAGACTTCAGCTCAGCAACTTTTGGGACTTATAGCTCATATCGATTCATGTCATTTGTCTCAAATTGAACCTAAAAAGGTTGAACAAGCCTTAAAGGATCCATCTTGGGTCGAGGCTATGCAGGAGGAACTACAACAAATAAACAAGATGAATGTTTGGGAAATTGTTCCTCTACCCAAGGGTGCTCACTTGACGGGTACTCGTTGGGTTTTCAGTAACAAAATGGATGATCGTGGGGCGGTTATTCGAAATAAAGCCCGTCTGGTAGTTCAAGGATATAGTCAATTAGAAGGTATTGACTATGATGAAGTTTTCGCTCCTGTTGCTCGTTTGGAATCAATTCGGATTTTTCTAGCCTACGCTTCATTTAAAGGATTCCGCGTGTATCAACTTGACGTAAAGTGTGCTTTTCTATACGGAGATGTCGACGCAGTGATTTATGTGTGTCAGCCTCCTGGTTTTGAAGACCCAAAGCATCCTAATCATGTTTGCAAACTGAAGAAAGCTTTGTATGGTCTTCATCAATCTCCTCGACTTTGGTATGAGCGACTTGCCAAGTACTTGCTGAAGAATGGTTTTGACAGAGGACAGATTGATAGCACGCTTTTCATCAAACGGGAAGGAGCGGATTTGTTACTTGTGCAGGTCTATGTGGACGACATAATTTTTGGATCAACTAATGATCAGTTGTGCAAGGATTTTGAAAGACTAATGAAATCTGAGTTTGAAATGAGTGCTATGGGGGAACTTACGTTCTTTCTGGGACTACAGGTTGAGCAATCTGACAATGGAATTTATATCCACCAGTCAAAATATGTCACTGACATGTTGAAGCGATATGAATTGCTCAACTGTAAACACTACGGCACTCCAATTGAAGCAAGACACAATCTTGGACCTAATGAGGACGATGAAGATTGCAAGGAGAAAGACTATCACTCAATGATAGGCTCTCTCATGTACCTGACTGCCTCAAGACCAGATTTAGTGTTTGCTGTTTCTCTCTGCTCACGATTTCAAGCAAATCCGAAGGTGTCTCATATGAAGGCAGTAAAACGCATTTTTGGATATCTCGCTTTTAGGCCATCTCTGGGTCTATGGTATTCAAACGAGAAAAACTTCGAGTTAACTGCCTATTCGGATTCGGATCTTGGTGGCTGCAAGATAGATATGAAGTCAACTACTGGAGGATGTCAGTTCCTTGGATCGCGCTTAGTTTCTTGGCAGTGCAAAAAGCAGACTGCAGTAGCTATTTCCACAGCTGAAGCCGAGTATGTTGCTGCTGCAAGTTGCTGTTCTCAAGTTCTCTGGATTCAGCATCAGCTGCGTGATTACGGGTTCAATCTCTCTATGACTCCTATTTACATTGATAATACAGCTGCTATATCTATAACACACAATCCCGTACAGCACTCTAAGACCAAACATATTGAACTCAGGTTCCACTTCATACGGGATTGCTTTGAGAAACACCTTATAGATGTCGTACATATAGATACCCTTAAGCAGTGTGCGGACATTTTCACAAAAGCCTTTTTGCGATCACGTTTTATAGAACTGGTCAATCTGATAGGTTTAAGGTTCTTTCAGTCAAAGAAATGATTTGTGACTTGGATTTTTAAGTTTTTTTTTAAATTCAATTAAAAAAAAAAAATCGCAACAGCCACTCTTTATACTCTTTAGTACTAAAGAAAACGCAAGGTTGCTACATTTTTAAAATAGACGTTGAAGTTGTGTCTGTAAACAACTTGGGATATGATAGTACATCGGGTGACATGCACAAAATGGAATTTTAACGTTTATCTTGGATGTGTCAGTAGGTTTATCTGACACACTTAAAACAGTTTTTATCTAAATTATCTTCATCATACGATGTATTGGTAGGCATGGTACACACCGGTCTCTGAGATATTAAGAAGTCATTTAAATACTTGTCTATGATCATGTGGTAAACACCTTGTGATGTACGACTCTATGTCTTAATTCCTTAGCATAGCTTGACATACTTCTATTTTTAGATTGTATATCTGAGATCTTTTGGGGGAGTATGCTGATTGTTTCCTCTGTTGTACGTAAGCAGACCTGGTCTCAATTCAGCTTACTCTTAAAACTAAGCAAACGTGAGTCAAAGTACTTGCAACGTCTTAAAATTAAGGTACTAAACAAGGTCGCCACTCAATTTGGTTTGACTGAGTTTGGTTTTGCTTACACCTGAATCAAGTTATGTTGCTTTGTTGTACGCAAGTACAGACCTGTCACCGCTGGCTTGATTCTTAAAATTGATTCTCTTTTATTCTTTCTAAATTTAGAAACTATGTTCATGTCTAAGTTATAGGGGTATATCTATGGTGGGGACCATGGTGAAATATTCATACTAACAATAAAAGGTTAACTCACAGACACGGATGTAACGTGTTTAGGTGGACAAACAATACCAATAATTGTCTTGAAATAATTTTTATAAAAGGTGTTTTAAATGTGCCACGTAAATTTAAAGTGGACAAATATACTGATGATCGAAATAACACTTACTATTCCTAATAAATGCATGTTATTCCGATATGATCCCTAATCAGACAACTCAACTCCGTCACCAAAAATAGAGTGTTAGTAATTTTATTTTGTTAATTTTTTACTTTTTGTAAAATTAAAGAAAATACCAAAAAGATTTTTTAGTTTTATGCTTTATTTTTATTCTGAGTCATTTTTCCCAAGTCACGAGTTATTTGGAAATTATTTGCTAAAATAACGAGTAAACGGTTTGAAAAATTCAAAATTGGATAAAAATGTTATATGCGACGTCCCACTCTACGTCGCCTGCGACGTCCCAGTCTACGTCGCATGTAGGGTTAGACTATATATAGACTCAACTGCGACGTAACATGTCACACTATTCACTATTCACGTGCGACGTACCCTGCGACGTAGCATTGGCGATTTGCGACGTAGCAATTTTCGAGCATTTTTCGTGATTTGTAGCAGTTTTCATTCCGATTCACTTACGTAGTTTTGATCTACTCGTTATTCCGCACACTTAGGTACCATATTCACCTTTTTTCACCGTGTATATTACGTTTAATTGCTATATATGTGATACGGGTAAAAAGGGTTTCGGTTTTCGGTTAAATTCGATGGTTAATTGGATGTTGTACCTATTGTAACTTATATTTTCGTAATCACCATCGTAGGACGCACCTTATTGTGTGATTGATTTTGAAAACCCCTAAAATCGAAGGTTAGGGTTTCTGGGTTGGGGCACCTGTTCGTCAGTGCGACGTACGATGCGACGTCGAGGCCTACGTCGCTTTATTTAATTATTATTAATTTCCTACGTCGCCCTTCCCTAAATCGCTTTCTCTGCGACGTCCGATGCGACGTACCGTTCTACGTCGCTATTTTAATAAAGTGATTAAATTCACAATAAATTGCAAAATGCGACGTCCCTCTTGACGTCGCTCGAATTTTCTGCGACGTCCGGCCTTACGTCGCTTTTCAATTTATTTTGATTTTTGGCGACGTACAGTTCTACGTCGCTCTGTGTTAATGCGACGTAAGTGGCTACGTCGCTACTTCCAGGAAGTTTGTAAAAATGTAACATTATTTTTCTAATCTTTTTCGAGTTGCAATCTGTTTCTGTTCTTGCAGATATGGCTTTGATTTTCGAAGCTCGTCACAATACGGCTGCTTACCTTACTGACACTTCTGATAAAGCTGCACCATATCGTCAGATGATCGCGTTTTTGAGACGTTCAAGGGTATTCCACGCCATTTCCGATAACACTATGGCGTTTGGAAATCTGATCAACCCTTTTTGGAGAAATGCGACTGTTGTTACTGATAACGACGTTAGACGATTGGTCTCTACCGTTCTGGGTACGGAGATCACTATTACAGAACAGAGTATTCGGGAACTTTTACAGCTGAATGATCAACCAGATATGCCTATCGGTTTTGATCATATTTTTGTTACTGGAGCTATGCAACGGATAGGATATCCCGGGATTCCCTCTGATCAGTATAGAAAAGCGAATCTCACACGCGTTTGGAGATATTTGATGCACGTGATTATTGTTTGCTTGGGGAATAGGAAAGGTGGAACGGATGGGATGAGCCGAAGTCTGGCTTATGCTATGTTAGCGTTGGTATACAACAAGCCGTTCAACTTCTCGGGATTTATCTTCAAGGCTATGGTTGATAATGCAAATGCCGGGGATCAGAAATGGATTTTATATCCGAGATTTGTATAGTTGCATATTAATCGTCATCATCCGGAGCTTCAGGCACAGGGTGATATCGATCAGCCGCTCAAGATTTCACCGATGATGAGTCGGATTTTCACTATTTGTGCAGGGTATGAGAAAGGGGTCGAGGCACCAAGGGATGTTCCCTTATTCGGTGCTATTGTGGATGAAAATTATGTACCGCCTCCAGATCCTCAGTATATGGATATTCCAGCACCTCAGCAGCCGCAGCAACCGCTTGTGAACATTCCAGTTCAACCTGCGGGGGAGAATGTAGATGCTCTATTGGAGAACATCGAGCAGTTCGGGCATGTGGATTCGGACAATCCAGCATCTCATGACACGGTTGAAAATTCTGATTCTGATGAAAGTCCTGTTCAACAACCTGATGATGGCGGGCCAACGCCTTCGGATTCTGATGGTGCGGTCCCGCACCCGTCTCAGATGGAAACAATTAGACGTCAGTTTTCTCAAAGATACAAAAGAATTCAGCGCCATTTGAAACAGGGGCGTGTATATGTTCCAAAGAATACTGGCAAACGTATTCATGACGGTGATGATCCTGCTGATGAGACTTATCAACCGACTCGTCGTGTTCGTCGTTCTTCATCAGCCAGAGCTCCAGTCAATCCACAGCAACAACCTGATTTTGAGATTCAACCGACTCCAGCTTTCATGCAAAAGATAATGGAAGATATGCAGCAGATGAAGCAAAAGCTGGAGGCTCAAGACGAGAAGATTGCTGAACAAGCTGCGTTGATCGAGGTTCAATCTAAGGAGCTTGAGGAAACGAAGCTTAGGGTTAATGTTTTGGAAGGCAGGTTACTTGCCTCGGGGGAGTCTGGGTCTGGGATACCCACTTTAGAGTCAAGTGAACCTGCGTCTGTAAATCCCAACCCTGTAATTGAAAATGTTAATGAAAATATTTCTCGTTTGGATTATTTTTGTGTTGATGATATTCCAGGGCAACCGAGACCGCTGGCAGTTGACTACTCATTCGCTGACTTATCATTTATTCAGAGGATGGCCAGTGGAGTTGGCTCTGAGGAAGAAACAGAGAATGTTTTCGAGATGAATGAGGATGTTTCGATTGAAGAAGAGCAGTTGAATGCAGATGAAACGTATGATGATGCACATTCTGGGGAAGCTTATGGTGATGCACCTATTATAGAGTCTGATTCAAGTGAAGATGAGAGACCAGCTAAAGCTCAATATAGAGAATCAAGTTCTGCTGCAACTCCAGCTCCAGAGACACAGGCACCGGACTCAGCAGCGAAGAAATTAACTGCTGAAGAAAAGAGAGAAAGAAATAAGAAATGGTGGCCTAAGGGACGAAATCCAGTCCCTATTCCAGTTAAATGTCAAGTGTACCGGGTTAGTCGAAATTATACCGGTGTTATTAAAAGCTGGAAGTGTCAGAGGAATCTTTTCATGATTAAGAGAGAAGATGGAGTTCAGTATTTCAGAATGCGTTTTGATAGATTGAGCACGTTGCCAAAAGGAGAGATTAATCGATTAGCTCAACTTAAATTGATTAATCTGTTCGAAAATGATTATGCTGAGTTCATTCAGAGAAATTTACGTCTGGAAGTGTTATCGAAGACTTATTCGAAATTGAAACCGACGTTGGGAACTCGGTATACGTGGAAAAAGAAGATTGATCCAGTCACCAGGAAGCCTATGGTTAAAGTTCACTATTCGCCTGCTAAATGTTTGACTGAGATACCTCTGGAATCAGTTCCTTATTATTTTCTGAGAAGACTTGTAAAATGGGAACTTGATCCACAGACTGGTGAAGCGGTTATTACTTTCGTTCTAGATTCTGAACCGTGGCCAGAAGTTGGAGGTATATGGAATCTGAGGCAAGCAACGTTTAGACTATATGATCCGATGAGTTTGATTAATTTTCATGAAAAAGATTTAAGAAAACTCTATGATAATCGGATTCGTGTTGGTCAGAAGAATGAATTCAACAGACGTTTAGCACAGCAGTTTTACAATGTTGTTACTGTTTGTGTGGCTAATGGAATTCATGCCGACGACCAATTTCCTGCGGGCTGGGTTTAAAGAAGATTTTTGAAGACCAAGATGAAGACACGGGGGAGTTTGTTAGTACATGTTTAGTGTCTGTCAGTTGGTCTAGCTCGTAGTTTGTATTTAGGTTTGTGTTTCCTGACTCCTGCGACGTAGCGTGTAACGTCGCAGGTGCGACGTCAGGTTTTGGGCCTGCGACGTAGTCTACGTCGCATGGGCTTGGGCCTGCGACGTAGCGTGCGACGTCGCAGGTGCCAGTTTTGTATTTAAACGATTTACGTTTTCTGTTTTAGGGTTGACGAAACCCTAAACGCAATTAGTCGAAATCTCTGTAATCTGACCGATTATAATACAATATAATACGTTTCGTTTGATATTCATTGCGTATTGCTTGTTCGTGTGTTTAGTGTATAACTTAATCGTTGATTCCGCAAACGATTGAGTGACTCGGTTCGTACTAGATCCAAGGTTAGGGACAAACAGGACAATAAGTACACGTTTGGCGAATTCTACAATTGAAGGGTTATGTTTTTGAGGAGAAATTGTACTTACATTATCGTTGAAGATTTATTTGATTTACTCGGAGTCGATTAAGTAAATTTTGCGTCTTTTTGGGCAGTCCTTCTTGTAATGACCGGGTTCCTTACATTTGAAGCATATCCTTCGAGAGTCGGGATTGGCGGGAACTCTGCAGTTCCGGATTACGTGTCCAAATCGTTGGCATCTTTCACAGGGTAATCCGCATAATCCTTCATGATGACGTTTACAGCCGTGACAAAATGGTTTGTTACCCGCATAGCCTTGTCTTTCGTTGGGTTCGACAGCATAGGACCTCAAGGGTTCAGGTTGATTCGTTGGATTTTGGCTAGAGCTGGAACTTCCATTCCCTTTTTCTTGATTGTTTTCCGTTGCAGGTGGCCCGCGTCGAACCACCTGTGCCATAAGTCTGTGGGCCATGTGAACAGCATCGTCTATAGTGACAGGTTTCGCGGCTGTGACCAATCCCTCAATTTGCATCGGAAGTCCCCTTATGTACTTTTCGATTCGTTGAGGTTCAGGGTTTACAATGGTTGGGCAAAGGTGTGCTAGTTGTTGGAAACGATTGGTATATGTTTCGATGTCGTTGTCTTTTACGGTGAGATGCCAAAGTTCATCCTCAAGTTTGTGAAGTACTTCGATGGGGCAATACTTGTCCTTCATGATTTGTTTCAGGTCTTCCCACGGAAGTTCGTGAGCAGTGTCGATTCCTACAGTTCGGGCGTGAAAATTCCACCAGGTAGAGGCATCATCCTGGAGGGTGTATGTGGCGTACAAGACCTTGCAGTCGTCAGGGCAGCTGCAAACGCGGAATATAGATTCCATTTTCTCGAACCATCGAATTAATCCGACAGCTCCTTCAGTTCCGACGAAGTTTGGTGGTTCGCACCTCAGGAAATCCCTAAAAGTGCAAGGCTTTGCTTGGTTCTGAGCAGCTAGGGTCACAGTCACTGCTTGACTAATGATTTGATTGTGCTCAGCTTGAGTGAAAGTTTGTCGTTTAGGAGGCATGATTCTTGAACAAGAATGAAATGACAAAGTGTGAGATCTTTATTCAAAGATTTTGACTTTTATATTTGTATACTCGGATGTAAAAGTGATAGTTATCCAGAAGCCACTTAAGGTATCCGTATGAAAGTCCTCGGACTTTGAAATTTTAAATGTGTAGTCGTACTAATGGCCTAGTTGTGTATTATATGTAGTTTGACCAGAGCCATAGTATTGTCGTAGTCTATCAGACTATAATTTATTACTAAAGTACTATAGGTGTAATCCTAATGAATTTGAGTGCATTCATTGAATGAGGCATCTCATGCCTGAGTAGTCGTGTTGTGGCACTTCGTGCCCAGTAAGGTAATCGCGTATGCGTATAAGTGTACAAGTGCCTACAGCGAGTGTTCATATGTAAAGTAATCGTGTGGGACACCTCGTGTCCAGTAGAGTAGTCATATATACATATATTGTATACACGTAACTATACAAGTATACGTGTGTAGTAAAAGTCAGATGTGGCACCTCGTGCCCGGTTAAGCAAGTGTATCCGTATATATAAATTGTACATGTAACTATAATAAGTCTACATGCATATGAAGAGTAGCACCTAGTGCTGTAATGCAGTGCCTGAAGCACCGGAGTGTAGTAACAACGTACTGTAATGTAGTGCTATCAGCACAGTAATTGATGTGCCAATGTATTGTGATTGTAGTACCGAAGTACTATGAAATGCAGAACCACGTGCCGTAATGAAGTGCACGCGGCACCGTAATTGCAGTACCCATGTACTGTGAATGTAGCATCAACATGCTATGATTTGTAGTATTGACATACTATGAGGTTTGCACTAACGTGCCCATATTGTGGTATCAACATACCATGTGTTGTGCTCGAATCATGATGTGACACCACGTGCCATGTGTTGTTTGATTGTAGCCCTAAGGCCAAAATACGTTGTAATTATGTGATTTCTCGAATGTAGCACAGAGGCTAGAATGTAAATGCCAAGGCACTGAGGTATTGAGTTGATTGATCTAAATGATCAAATTGTGATTTTGATAATTTTTGTGGACTTAGTCAACACTAATCCAATGGTGACCAGTATGGTCAAAGATGATAAACTCGTTTGTTTGTTTTAAATTTGGTGGACGTTTAGCATGTGTGGGTTTCCATTCCCATTGAATACGTTTGTACCTCCTTCCCGAGGTTCAGTGATATATGTGATATCCTCCTATGCGTACATAAGGAGAAAGTGTCGAGTCGTGATAGTTAGGAAGACGGCGATGTGCCTCTTCACGAGTAAATGATAGTACAGCGGAATTGAGTTGTATATACCCAGTATATATTCGATACGTAGAAGTAGTATACATGTAAGGCCTATTAATATATACCTACAGTACATATAATAGCCTAGGATGTCTAGCACAAAACAATCAGAGTCAACTACGCATTCCTGTTTCAGTATAACCCCTTTCAGATCTTACGTCATCTTTATTTAATTGTACATAGTTAGCTACGCTATGTTAAATTAAACTCGTATGATGTAATTCCTGAACCAGTCATACCTAATGAGGAATACTGCCTAACGGTCATAGTCTAGGCCCACTAAATGCAACCTAGTTCACTATAACCTTAGGCTCTGATACCAATCTGTAACACCCTCAAATTTCGGTTTGCGGAAGCAGTCGGGTCGGGTGTTACCAAATTAAATATCACAACATAAGATACATAATGAACGACTCTGATGGGCGCCGAGAGGTCGGTTGCGATTTGACTCGCGTCGTTGCGGGCCTTCCTCCTGGCGCGCCGATCAGTGGGTTTTAAAATTTATGTTTTGCTGGGCCTAAGTATACTTAAAACTATGGGAGTAGAGTAGTAAGTATGACCTAGGGTCGTTCTTCAAACTACAACGGGCATAGGATCTAGGTCTTTTGATTATCTTTCGTAATTTAGCTGATTTTATCAAGAGTTTGATAGGGGTTTTTGTTACTTTTCTGTTCTTAACTAACTAATCTAAAAACTAAAACTAAAGATAGGGGAGGTGAGGTGGCTACGAGAACTACAGATTAACGCGAGTGCTTGCTATGACAATCTTATATGCTATTTTAGGGGTAGTTATTTTAGTTAAGGTACTAGTTATGATGACGAAGTCAGGACTTAACAGACGTACTTGGAACAATCAATGACAGCAAAGTATTCTACCTACAGCCTTTCCTTAGCTCCCACGTATTTGTATTCAACGCTCATACCAGTATTCAGCTGTTTTACGGTATTTCCGTTGCAACATTAAAAGGTCCTTGTTATCTATCCTGAGTTATATATCCTAATGAGCCATAATTACTAGCCTATTATCTATCTAACGTAGAGTTGTCCGCAATCAGATAAATAACATGTCACGAAGATAGCAATTATGAAATGTAAACTACACCGGAAGTTCTCCCAAATGTAGCAACCAATTTAACCAACAACCATCCTCGAATCCTGTTCCCCAATCTCGGACATCCGAGATATCCGAATCATGGCATGAATTGTTGAATAAACAAAAACATGAACAGGGGTTTCCTACCGGAATAAGTTGGGATGATCTGGTCTAACGGCTGATTAAATTGTTCATCATTATTTTATATAAATCGTCATAACTATTTTACGCATGTTAAACTGGTGTATGCAATCAATTTATATTCAAAAACCTAATCATATATCCAACAGCTCAGGTGATACTAGCATGCAAACCCTAAAGCAACAATCAAACAAGAACATGCAGCAGAGCAGCATACAAGGATCAGTTTATATGTGCAGAGTAACTGGATAGTTGGTTAAGTCACAAATATTCCGAAAGTTCTCTCTAAAATATTTGTTATATGAAATGAATCTAACCTATCTCTAATCCTACGCTCCGTGTCTCCCTCCAGTGTATTTCAACCAAGAGAACACCGGCCATGTCGAGTTCAACGATCATCAGACACAGAATAATAAGCGGCGTACCACTAGTTATGTACCAGCAGTAAGTTACAAACCACAGCATAAGTTGGATAGATAAACATTGGAGACTTATTTCATAGATTCAAATATATATTAACAGCATACGGACAGAGTAACGGCGTGTTTACAATTGGAATCATTATTTCCACAACGGATTGTGCCCACGACTTTCATAGCTTCCACGTTCCGTACTACACACATTCGTGATGGTTCCGGCGCTATACAAATGAAAGCCGTATAACGTTACCTCCGTTGTTTCATAATGGTGCATCCCAATTGCATATTAAAGTATAACTACCCTAACATAACGACTATCATAGCAAACACAGATTTGTTTAGCTAAGCATGGCAATAATTCTAGCAAGCAATTCTAAATAATTATGACAGCAGCACAACATATTTAAAATAACAAGATAGAGATTATAATAAAACCTGACAAAGCGTAATTACAAATCTTGCGCAATCGCAGTCTCGGAGCACCTCCGTTACAACCAAGCTAGAAGCTAATCTACTAGCTTAATTATAATAACCTAATCTAATTATTTCTAGAGAGAGAGTAGAGAGAGAAATGAAAGAAAATGTGAATGAATGATGTGAAATGATCCCATATATATAGTAGTTGCTCAGCCGTATCGTCCAGGCGTATTCCTACCTCCAAATGCTCAATCGTATCGCTCAGCCGTATCAAAATCGCATCTTGTACGGGGGAGGAGGACGATACGAGGGGACCTCCCGTATTTCGGGTGGAAATGGCACGATACGGGCGAACATGTGCTGAATACGGGAGAACGAGGCCGTATACGGGGGAACACCAGCCGTATACGGCTGGACAAGGCCGTATACGGTCATGCCAGGCCGTATACGGTCAGTGCATGGCCGTATATGGCTTGTTCCGCCCGTATCCGGCTTGGTTTGCCCGTATTGGTCTTCTCCGGTTCCTTGGATTCTTCGTTCGGCCATAACTTTTGACTCGAGTGTCCGTTTTCAGCGTTCTTTATATCCACGCGATCGTATTCTCTTGATGAAGAAAATGACATAAGTTAGAGGTCATAATTCTTAGTGGATCTTAAAAAGTGCTTAAAAGCGTGAACGAGAATGCTTATGATCGTTTTCGTTACATTTATCGTGTTTTTCGACCATTTTAGATGACTTTTGAAATGTTGTCTATATTTTAGCCTGAGTGATGAGTTTTAATGATAAAGTATTGATTTTAGATATATTCATCATGATTTGGGCTAAAAAGGTGAGATAATGACACATAAAAACTTGACTTTTTGTGTGTCATCAAATATCCCACACTTAGACATTTGCTTGTCCTCAAGCAAACTTCAGTCTTACCTGCCGAAATTTCCTGTTTAAGATTTTTATTAAAGCCATAACGAAGAAGTTATACAGAATGAAAACAAGTATTACGCTAGTTAGATAAAGAAAAGATGTTCACATGAAGTATCCAAAGATCTTTAAGATGGTTCACTTAGGCATACTTTCAATTCTCGGGATGTGGAATATACACGACTGGGCGATCTCACTGGTGGTCACTCAATTCACTCAAGTGTATCGGGTTTCCTATTATCCTAAGCCAAATGAAAAATCGCTCAAATACCAGTCGTGCAGCATTCGTCGTCATAGGCTTGCCCAAGGATCGTATCTCCATCACTTAGACGGGGACGGTACTAATTATCCCAGGACATTCAAACGGGTTTTGATGTATGGTGAGGGTTTAAAGGGTATGGATAAGGGTAAAAATGGTTTTAAGGGTTTTACTTATCTCAGGACCTTTAAAACTTATGAAAAAATCTATTTAGACATACTTTTTAATGAAAACGGAAACGGATAACTAAAAAGGCAGAAGATAGCTATTTTGCTTTCTATCTTTTGAAAACACATGAAGATTTTACGCTTTTGAAGAATCAAAGTTTTCGAGAGATTTAAGCACTTAGCTTTATTCTATTTTTGGTTTAGAATTTCTTGGCCAGGGATCTTCTAAGGGATTTTTTTCTTTTTATTTTCTTTTTCTTTTGCCCTGCAGACATCCTTTCTTTCTTTCATTTTTTTTTTTTTTTTGCTTTTCTGACCCTTTTTTTTCACTTTTGAATTTTACTTGGTGTCAATTTTTCACACCATAAGGCTCTCGAATTCTTTTTAAATATTGATCATGTAAACGCACACGAGTAGCTTTAAGTAAACACTATATTTGTGACTTTGGGGTAGAAACAAAAAGCATACCTAATTAGCATTTTTCAAAAAGATTTTAAAAATTCTAAGATAAACTTTTGGTAGGTATGAGGGTAAGTGGGTTTAAAATTTGGGTTGAAAGAAACGAAAAGGCTAAGCCTCAACAGGGTTTTCTAGGCGGATCATCAACACTGAAAATGAGTGTTGGAAGGGTTTTGGGCTTAAAAGAGATATGTTGAAATGGGGTTTAATCCTAGGGAATATCAAGGTCCTCTAATTGTACCTATGTCACGTATGACACCCGTCAATGTGATCTCGACATGCATACCCGGGGCAAGTTCTAATTCAGAAATGCATGCACCGGTCACACACAACAAACGAACAGTGAAGCATTTAAAATGAATGCTTATAAGGCTCAAAATTCCTCACCGCAAAAATAGGTTATATGTGTCCAGTCGTGCGATGCCCCTCTTAGATCCTCATCTTAAATTGTTTGGAGTCCGACATGATTCGACCTTTTTTTACCAACTTTTGAATACTTGTAAAAAAAAATTATGTACTCTTTCTTACAATTGTGACTTCAAAAAGTTTAAATTTTTGAAAATTTTGGCAAAAATAAGGATTGAAAATCATTTTGAGGACTTGCGTATTTCTAAATCATCATTACGGATATTAGACGAGAGATATACTGCTATCCCACACTTAAAAATAAACATTGTCCCCAATGTTTCTGCACTAAGTTGGGAGAATCCCACACTTAGGGTTTTGTCTTTAGGAAAAATGTAAATTTAAAAGTTTTAAGTATGGAGGATCCCACACTTAGAGATTTAAGTGGGCATAAGCATATCTAAGTTACGCAGAAACTAGAAAAGTTTTAGGAGAGGTACTTCCCTACGGTTGGTGAGCACTGGAATCAGGACCAGATTCATGAAGGAGTGGTGCTAGTGATCTGCTGGATTTGTGGACCAGACTCTGTTTAAAGCTCATCCATTCCTTACGAGGCTAAGTTCTGCAATACCATAAACATAGTCACAATCACCAGTTCAACATTTCAACATCTTAAAAGTTTAACATAAAGCAATAAAATAAACTAAAGGTCGTCTAGCAAATCATCCATGTCTGGGTCAAATGCTGCAAGAGCGTCACAATCTGGAACTGAAGTAGGTGACGTGGCAACAGTGGAACCAGGCATCATGGGGGCAATAGGGAGATCAGAGGATATCTCAGCATTAGCAGGAAGAGTGGGCTCTGTAGTAGGTGCAGCTGGGAAAAATGACCATGGTGGAAGAGGTGGTCTGGGACCCTGACCAAGTCTGAAGGACTGGTCTGGAAGTCTCGGGAGTCCAACCCTCTCCCTGATGTCAGAGTGAGAGTCATGCTGGATGGAGAGCTCTCGGAGAATCGCCCAAGTCACAGCTGGGTCGGCCGTGGTAATCCCATAGTCGAAGAATGGAGGGCTCGTCACATCTATAGCACGCTCCTCTGGAACAATGGTCAGCTTCTTCTTTCCTCTGCGGTGTCTCTTCTTCTTCTGCTGTGGAGTCTGAGCAGTGTGTCCTGAGGTCTCAGCTGAAGCGTCCATCCTGAAACATAAAGAAAAACAGGTAATGCTTAAGGTTTATAAGTTTATACAAATGCAACAGAGTTAGATGACTTTTGTGAAAGATTTTCATTTTAAAAGTTTAAATCATCTGAATGCTTGCATTTGCATAAGTCAAATAAAACTTATCTCCGATGTAAATGTAAGAATGCGGTGCTGTCGGGTATCTAGCTTATCCTGCATTTATTAGTTCAGGGATGATAATACTAAGCAAAAATAAATTGAGAAATAAAATTAAAGCTATTATAAAGATAAGCAATGGGGTGCCTCCCAAGAGCGCTTGTTTAACGAGTCACTAGCTTGACTCTTTTACCTACTTTATCGGCTCAAGGTGGTTCAAAGATGTAGACCTCCTTACTGGAAGGAAAGTCTTCGATGTAGTGTTTTAAGCGGTGGCCATTGACTTTAAAATTACCGTCCGGTGCTTCTAGTTCGACTGCTCCGAAGGTAAAGACTTTTGATATCACGAATGGTCCGCTCCACCTCGATCTGAATTTGCCTGAGAATTTCTTGAAGCGCGAATTGAAGAGAAGAACTTTATCTCCAGGTTTGAACTTAGAATACTTAATTTTAGCATCTTGAATAGTCTTGGTTCGCTCCTTGAAATGTAAAGAACTATCATAGGCTTGGTCTCTCAATTCGGCTAGTTCATTCAGCTGCATCTTGCGATGTAATCCTGTTGTGGAAGGGTCTAGATTGCAATCCCTCAGCGCCCAGTAAGCCTTGTATTCCAACTCTATCGGCAGATGACACGCTTTCCCATAGACTAGTCTGTAAGGCGTGGTCCCTAATGGTGACTTATATGCAGTTCTGAACGCCCACAGAGCATCGTCTAATTTATCGGCCCATCTTTCCCTATGATTCATCACTGTTCGTTCTAAGATCCTTTTGAGTACTCTGTTCGTCACTTCGGCTTGCCCATTCGTCTGCGGGTGATAGGCCGTAGAGGTCTTATGGGTGACACCATAATACTGTAATGTCCTCATAAATTGAGCATTACAGAAGTGCGTGCCCCGATCACTGATGATCGCCTTAGGAGTTCCGAAACGAGAAAAGAGTTGCTTAAGGAACTTGGTCACTACTCGTGAGTCATTTGTAGGAAATGCTTGTGCCTCGGCCCATCTAGAGACATAATCGACAGCTACCAGAATGTATTCTTTTCCGAAGGATTTTGGGAATGGTCCCATGAAATCTAAACCCCATATGTCAAAGATCTCGCAGGCCTGGATGTTAGTAAGTGGCATTTCACTCCTCCGTGAGATACTTCCAAACCTTTGGCAAGCATCACAACGTTTTACCAAGTCGTGAGCGTCTCTGAAAATGGTCGGCCAATAGAATCCGGAATCGTATACCTTCCTTGCGGTCATGTTTGCTCCATGATGTCCTCCAGTTGGTCCGTGATGGCTCTGGTGGAGAATGTTCCTTGCTTCCCTCTCGTCAACGCATCTTCTTATGATTTGGTCCGGACATACTTTGAACAAGTATGGATCGTCCCAATAGTAGTTCTTAATGTCTCTGAAGAATTTGCGTTTTCTAGAGGTAGGCATTCCTTTTGGTATGATTCCTCCAACCAGATAATTAGCGTAGTCTGCGTACCAAGGGTCATAGTTGAATTGTGAACCCTTCTGGTGGTCTCCGACATTCATGAGTTGTTCTTTAGGAAATTGGTCTTGAATTTCTTTTTCATTAAGCTTTTCCATCGACGGGTTTTCCAATCGACTGAGATGATCTGCTGCGACATTTTCTGCTCCCTTTTTATCCTTGATTTCTATATCAAATTCTTGGAGAAGCAGAATCCATCGAAGTAGTCTTGGTTTAGCGTCTTGCTTTTTGAAAAGATACTTCAATGCTGAGTGATCTGTATAGACAATAGTTTTGGACAATATTAAGTAAGAACGAAATTTATCAAAAGCAAATACTACCGCAAGCAGCTCCTTTTCTGTAGTAGTGTAGTTCTCTTGAGCATCGGTGAGTGTCTTGCTGGCGTAGTATATCGGTTGAAAATGCTTATCCTTCCTTTGCCCTAAGACAGCTCCAACAGCAAAGTCACTGGCGTCGCACATGATTTCAAATGGAAGATTCCAGTCAGGAGCAACCATGATTGGTGCATGCGTGAGCTGATCCTTTAGAATATTGAAAGCTTCCAGGCAGTCATCTGAAAAGACAAACGGAGTGTCCTTCTCGAGAAGGTGTGTCATAGGTCTAGAAATCTTGGAGAAATCCTTAATGAAGCGACGGTAGAATCCGGCGTGACCTAAAAAACTGCGAATGGCTTTAACAGAAGTAGGTGGCGGAAGTTTGGCAATGGTCTCAACTTTAGCTTTGTCAACTTCAATTCCAGACTTTGATATCCGGTGTCCTAGAACTATTCCTTCCTTCACCATAAAGTGGCACTTCTCCCAGTTCAAGACAAGATTTGATTCTTCGCATCGGGCTAACATTCGTTCAAGGTTAGAAAGACAAGAAGTGAAGGAATCTCCAAAGACTAAGAAGTCGTCCATGAATACTTCCATGCACTGTTCGATCATATCGTGGAATATCGCCACCATACACCTCTGGAATGTGGCAGGTACGTTGCATAGCCCGAAAGGCATGCGTCGGTAAGCGAATGTTCCGTACGGACATGTGAAGGTCGTCTTTTCCTGGTCCTTAGGATCGAGAGGAATCTGAAAATAGCCAGAGAAACCATCAAGAAAACAGTAGAACTCGTTCCCAGATAATCTCTCCAACATTTGATCGATGAACGGCAGAGGAAAATGATCTTTTCGAGTGGCTTCGTTTAGCTTCCGATAGTCGATGCATACCCTCCAACCGGTGACGGTCCGTGTTGGAATAAGTTCATTATATTCGTTTGCGATAACCGTCATTCCTCCTTTCTTGGGGACAACCTGAACAGGGCTGACCCATGGGGAATCTGAAATAGGATAGATCAAGCCAGCATCCAATAATTTGATAACCTCCTTCTTGACCATGTCTTGAATCTTCGGGTTGACTCTCCTCTGTCTCTGTATGGATGGTTTGAAGTCGTTTTCCATTAGTATCTTGTGAGTGCAATAGTTTGGACTAATCCCTTGGATGTCAGAGATTTTCCATGCAATCGCCTTCTTATGTGACTTCAACACTTGGATGAGTCTTGCTTTCTCTTCGGGTGTAAGACCTTTTGCAATTATAACGGGTAAATGCGAGGTTCCTTCAAGAAAAGCATACTCCAGATGAGAGGGTAGTTCCTTTAGCTCCAATTCAGGTGGTTCTTCAATGGAAGGTTTCATTCGAGCGATCTCGTCTCTTCGTAACAAATCATACTCCGTCTGGAACTCTGGTTCATTTGGAGATGAGTCGGTTGCAGTGGCTGATGCTATTTCTACTAACTTTGTCTTATTAGGAAGTGCGTTCTTCTTCAGCTCGTATTTTCTTGTAGATGATGAGGAAGTTGCACTATCTTCAGTAAAGATGATATCGTTGTTGTCGGTAAATGCAAACTTCTGAAATTGAGCTGTTGAAGACGTACTTATGGTGATTTCTGGATTTTGTGGCGCACAACCTTCAGATGGTTGTGGCTTAGCTGAAATTTCTGATTCCATCTCCTTAAAAGGTTTGAGAATTTCAGCTACTGAAGGAGATGAATCAGTTTGACCCCTTTGTAAGATTGGTAGAGGGATGCCTTCGCCTAAGGGAACAGCAGCAAAAAAGTTGTTCGTGGGAGTGCTGTCAGGCGGTGCAAGAGGATACTTCATTTCAGATAAAGGAAATAGCAGCTCCTTAGAGTGTGCTGGTTTGTCAGAGATAGCTGAGCAGAGTCCAACGTCGTCCTGGCATAGTCTTCTTGTAGTGATGACTGTGTTGGGAAGAGGATCGGGATTGCTAACTGCTAGAATCTCTTCCATATGCTCGTCATATATTTCCTGCATGGAATCCACAAGACCAAGATCTTCTCCCACATGTTGTTTCATCAATTTATCGACATTAAAGGTGACTTCCTCCGCTCCAACCCTCAATTTTAAAGATCTTTCGTTTACGTCAATAACAGCCTTGGCAGTGTTTAGGAAAGGTCTGCCAAGGATGAGGGGAACGTGGGCGTCTTCCTCAATATCCATAATGACAAAGTCAACTGGGAAGATAAATTTACCTACTCGGACCATAATATCTTCAGCAATCCCCCGAGGGAGTTTAACTGATCTATCAGCTAATTGGATGGTCATACGAGTGGGTAGCAGTTCTCCTAATCCTAGTTTCTTATATAGTGAGTAAGGCATAAGGTTGACACTAGCACCTAGGTCAGCTAAGGCATTACTAACTTGGATATTTTGAAGGTAACAAGGAATAGTGAAATGGCCAGTATCTCCTAGTTTCGGTGGAAGGCCATGTAACATGATTGCAGAGCATTCAGCATCTAAGGGTATATTAACTAATTGCCTTAATTTTTCTTTATTTGAAAGAATTTCTTTGAAGAATTTTGCACAACTAGGCATTTCTACTAAAGCATCTAATAATCTAACGTTTAAGTGCAGGCTTTTAAACATCTCAAAATATTTCCCAAATTGCGCTTCTTGCTTCTCCTTCTTAAGCCTACCAGGAAAGGGAATTCGAGTACGTGGAATGATTTCTAGAACTTGAGAAGGTACTGGATCAGGTGCAGAGACAGGGGTGTCACTTGGCACTGGATCAGTAGAAGTGAAAGTTTTGTTTGAAGATTTATCTGAGGTTTGTTCAATTCTGGTTTCTTTACCTCCTCTCGTAACAACTAAGATGTCATCATGCTCATAGGATGAGAGATAGACAGCGTTACTGATCGCGATTTTCCTTTGACTCTCCTCAACTTTTGAAAATAATTGTTTAAGACTAACTTCTATGTTTTTGATTAAATCTTCAGAAATTCTAAGTAAAGCATCAATTTTATCTTGAAAATCTATTACTTGTCTATTTACGTTATTTTGTTCAATCATAAAGTTAATCAAAGTTTCGTTATAGTGTTGTTGAGAGTTGAAGGAGGAATCGGATAGAGTGGATGGCATAGTAGAAAGAGATTGAATAGGAGGGGTTTTAATTTGCCACTGAACAGAAGATGTGGATTGAAAGTTTGGTTCAGGGGTTTTGACAGTTGTTCCAAATTTCCAGACATGTTGACTAGTCGTCATGGCCGAAGAATTTGGGGTTTTTTTTGGTAGAAAAGAGAGTTTTGGAAAGGAAAGGGTACTGAAAAGGAAATAAAAAAACGGGAAGGTAACTTTCGAATGATATTGATCTTCCGAAAGGATCGCTAAATAACTAAGATAACTAAATTCCTAAATCGGTCGTTGTAGTCCCCGGCAGCGGCGCCAAAAACCTGATGGGCGCCGAGAGGTCGGTTGCGATTTGACTCGCGTCGTTGCGGGCCTTCCTCCTGGCGCGCCGATCAGTGGGTTTTAAAATTTATGTTTTGCTGGGCCTAAGTATACTTAAAACTATGGGAGTACAGTAATAAGTATGACCTAGGGTCGTTCTTCAAACTACAACGGGCATAGGATCTAGGTCTTTTGATTATCTTTCGTAATTTAGCTGATTTTATCAAGAGTTTGATAGGGGTTTTTGTTACTTTTCTGTTCTTAACTAACTAATCTAAAAACTAAAACTAAAGATAGGGGAGGTGAGGTGGCTACGAGAACTACAGATTAATGCGAGTGCTTGCTATGACAATCTTATATGCTATTTTAGGGGTAGTTATTTTAGTAAAGGTACTAGTTATGATGACGAAGTCAAGACTTAACAGACGTACTTGGAACAATCAATGACAGCAAAGTATTCTACCTACAGCCTTTCCTTAGCTCCCACGTATTTGTATTCAACGCTCATACCAGTATTCAGCTGTTTTACGGTATTTCCGTTGCAACATTAAAAGGTCCTTGTTATCTATCCTGAGTTATATATCCTAATGAGCCATAATTACTAGCCTATTATCTATCTAACGTAGAGTTGTCCGCAATCAGATAAATAACATGTCACGAAGATAGCAATTATGAAATGTAAACTACACCGGAAGTTCTCCCAAATGTAGCAACCAATTTAACCAACAACCATCCTCGAATCCTGTTCCCCAATCTCGGACATCCGAGATATCCGAATCATGGCATGAATTGTTGAATAAACAAAAACATGAACAGGGGTTTCCTACCGGAACAAGTTGGGATGATCTGGTCTAACGGCTGATTAAATTGTTCATCATTATTTTATATAAATCGTCATAACTATTTTACGCATGTTAAACTGGTGTATGCAATCAATTTATATTCAAAAACCTAATCATATATCCAACAGCTCAGGTGATACTAGCATGCAAACCCTAAAGCAACAATCAAACAAGAACATGCAGCAGAGCAGCATACAAGGATCAGTTTATACGTGCAGAGTAACTGGATAGTTGGTTAAGTCACAAATATTCCGAAAGTTCTCTCTAAAATATTTGTTATATGAAATGAATCTAACCTATCTCTAATCCTACGCTCCGTGTCTCCCTCCGGTGTATTTCAACCAGGAGAACACCGGCCATGTCGAGTTCAACGATCATCAGACACAGAATAATAAGCGGCGTACCACTAGTTATGTACCAGCAGTAAGTTACAAACCACAGCATAAGTTGGATAGATAAACATTGGAGACTTATTTCATAGATTCAAATATATATTAACAGCATACGGACAGAGTAACGGCGTGTTTACAATTGGAATCATTATTTCCACAACGGATTATGCCCACGACTTTCATAGCTTCCACGTTCCGTACTACACACATTCGTGATGGTTCCGGCGCTATACAAATGAAAGCCGTATAACGTTACCTCCGTTGTTTCATAATGGTGCATCCCAATTGCATATTAAAGTATAACTACCCTAGCATAACGACTATCATAGCAAACACAGATTTGTTTAGCTAAGCGTGGCAATAATTCTAGCAAGCAATTCTAAATAATTATGACAGCAGCACAACATATTTAAAATAACAAGATAGAGATTATAATAAAACCTGACAAAGCGTAATTACAAATCTTGCGCAATCGCAGTCTCGGAGCACCTCCGTTACAACCAAGCTAGAAGCTAATCTACTAGCTTAATTATACTAACCTAATCTAATTATTTCTAAAGAGAGAGTAGAGAGAGAAATGAAAGAAAATGTGAATGAATGATGTGAAATGATCCCATATATATAGTAGTTGCTCAGCCGTATCGTCCAGCCGTATTCCTACCTCCAAATGCTCAACCGTATCGCTCAGCCGTATCAAAATCGCATCTTGTACGGGGGAGGAGGACGATACGAGGGGACCTCCCGTATTTCTGGTGGAAATGGCACGATACGGGCGAACATGTGCTGAATACGGGAGAACGAGGCCGTATACGGGGGAACACCAGCCGTATACGGCTGGACAAGGCCGTATACGGTCATGCCAGGCCGTATACGGTCAGTGCATGGCCGTATACGGCTTGTTCCGCCCGTATCCGGCTTGGTTTGCCCGTATTGGTCTTCTCCGGTTCCTTGGATTCTTCGTTCGGCCATAACTTTTGACTCGAGTGTCCGTTTTCAGCGTTCTTTATATCCACGCGATCGTATTCTCCTGACGAAGAAAATGACATAAGTTAGAGGTCATAATTCTTAGTGGATCTTAAAAAGTGCTTAAAAGCGTGAACGAGAATGCTTATGATCGTTTTCGTTACATTTATCGTGTTTTTCGACCATTTTAGATGACTTTTGAAATGTTGTCTATATTTTAGCCCGAGTGATGAGTTTTAATGATAAAGTATTGATTTTAGATATATTCATCATGATTTGGGCTAAAAAGGTGAGATAATGACACATAAAAACTTGACTTTTTGCGTGTCATTAGACTCTAAATGAGACGTTTGGAAATAATTATACATTTACCAAATAGAACGTTTACAACGTGGCGAGTTTAATAGAAATTTCAAATACATAATTTGAAAATACAAAAGTAATTGCAGAGTTGTCCCAATTGTTTGAAATCATGCGACTCGAGCTAGCATAATCTTGTAGTAATTCCTAATCCTGTTGGGCACCTGAGAACACATGCTAAAACAGGTCAGCTATAAAGCTGGTGAGTTCATAGGATAGTTAGTTAAAATCATGATGTAATAAACCCTGTATGTTTTGAAGAGTCGTTTCGAATTCAGCCATTTTGATAAGTATTATATTGAAGTTTGCAACACCAATGTGTTTTGAAAAGTAGCTTAGAATCCACGATTCTGACTTGTATTATGTTGGAGTTTTGTAATACAAATGTGTATACGATGGACGAGGTATCTAATACCTAAGTAATAGAGATATGTACCTAAGTTCCTAATAATTGAGGCTATTCGAGCCTGAATACCTTTCTGGTATTACGTAAGTTTAACAGAGTAGGGCAATACCTGCCTAAGTTTGAAATCAAGTAATGTATGACCACGTCATATGATGTTGAGTAATATTTGATAGCGTGTTGCATCCAGCAACGTAATCGTAATCCCACGGATTATTGTTGTATGTTCGTTTACCCGGTTAGCATGAGCTAACCCGAACATGTTTGAGCTAACGGCCTCGCGTGGGAACCCCACCGACCCGTTAACTTATTGTGAACCCCGAGTATAACTCGCTGATCCATGATTGTATTGAAATTATGTCCACTGCAATACCGTGGATTCGTTTTGTGCCCACTTTACCGTGGCATCGTTTGGTGCCCACTGCAATACCGCGGCATCGTTTTTGGAATTGCTCGCAAGCAATTTGTGATTGAGCCGGCAGTACAATGACATGCCCGACTGAGTTGTTTGAGAGCCAGCAGTACTCGACTTGCCTGACTAAGTGAATCGTATAATAGTATGTATACCGATATGTATATGTAAATTGTAGGTAGCACCGAGTGCTCGAGATGATGTATCAGTATGTAGATATATATAAATATATATATATATATATATATATATATATATATATATATATATATATATATATATATACGTATGAACAAATAGTTAGATGTCAAATTGCACGTTGAACCTAAGTATGGATATTCATCAGGTGACACCCCCACGGTTGGATTACATCCTGGGCCGGGGGTCCATCCCTGGTTGGATTACATCCTGGGCCAGAGTCGTCACCAGTTGAGTTGTATTGATATAAGAAGTCTGTACTAACGTGTGATACTATTGTATACTCCTAGTCTAAAGCCTAGCAAGCATATATATCGGAGTCTCGGGGAAATGTTCACTTAAGTCTAGTTCCCGTTCTAGTGATAATGAAGAGTGTCGACAGTTTTGGTTCCCAAAGAATAACTAAAACGTGTAACAGTATAGATGTTGTCTAGTGTAGGTAGAACTAACTAGTTCTAATGTATTCAATGATATTGTCCCGTGACAATATGGCCAAAAGATTGTGATAACTAAATCAAGTTGTGTATTGGTAATCGTTTTCCAACAATCTAACAGGGTACGATTTCAACCTATCTAGGTTAAGTACTGATGTTGTTCTAAAACAATATTAAGGGTGTAATTCCTAAGTATTACACATTTCGTATTACATGCAGTAATATAAATAGTTGTGAATTATAAACGGTTATTAATATAATTCGAAAACATTAATTGAGCATGTGTTTCACCCCGAAAACAATAAAACGATTGAAATAGTGGGGCTATGAAACTCACCTGAGAAGCTAGCGTCCTAGTGTAACGAGTCATGCCAAGTATAATCTCCTAGTGTCCTAAACACGAGAGATTTCATATGTTTGTAAGTGCGGTTCGTTATTGATGATTCGTAATAATAATTCATATTATTATTAGGTTTGAGTTTTCATATACTTTATAAAGTATATTTGTTTTGAGTATAAGTCGTATCATATTTAAATTGTCATTTGAAAACGTTTTCCGACACTTAGAAAAATATGGCTGTTTTCTATTTTCTGCGACATAACATGCGACACAAGGATACGTCATGCGACACAAGGGTTGTGTCGCATAGAGTGCGACACAAGAGCTCTGCGACACAGTGGTTGTGTCGCAAAAGCTTGCGATGCTAAATCAATAGCGACATAAGAGTTGTGTCGCATGGGGTCTGCGACACAAGGTGCGACATAGAGTACGACATAAGATACGACACAAACGAAGTTATGCGACATAGTATGCGACACAAGGCTTGTGTCGCATTGAAGAACACCAGCACAGAAAGTTTCGGATGTCGCGTTTTTCCGGCCAAATCGCAAATCAAACGCATTTTTAAGCTGTAAAATCATGTTTTCTTTGTTGTTTAGGTTATAACTAAGTTGTGTAAACATTATTACACCAAAACATTACACCAAATTGAATAAATCTAAGATTTTAGGAATTTCTTACAAATGCAAATCGAGGCCAAACGAGGAAGAAAACGAGGGTGTCGTCTTTGTTAATGTTGTTCCTCTCTTGATGGTGATTCCGAAAATGTATGTTGATGGTGGTGGTGGTGGCGTTCGGCGGTGGTGGCGGTGGTGGCGGTGATTGGTGGTGGTTATTTTGAGAGAGAAATGGGGGAGGTGAAAAAGAAGAAGATGATGAAATGAGGTGAAAAATGGGGAGAGGGTTGGGTTTTGTCCAACACAGATCCCCAGTGCGCGGACTGTGGTCTCCAACCACAGTACAAAATACCCGTGTTTTATTTGTCCAGTCATAATATAAAATAAAATCTTATTTATATTATTTTAGAATGTTTTCTAATGAAAGTATTTTATAAGAATACTAATTGGAAGTAAAAGTTAAATCGTTTATTTGAAGTTTAAATTCGGCGCGAAAATTGACTTTTTGACGAGGTGTTACAGAGCATGTATCTCACCCCAAAACAGTTCAAATAAGTAAAAGTGGGGCTATGAACTCACTTGTGGGAGCTAGCGATCCTAAGTATACTTATTATACGAATCCGTAATCTCCTAGTATCCTAAACACACGAGATTATAAATAAGGAAATGGATGTTTTAATAAACCATCCATGCTAATGTTCATTCGACCAGATTATGTCCAAAGTATTTGATTTGTGTTTATATTTGAAGTTTGTAAAACGAGTACAGCCCGTTGGTGACGGATTGAAATTATATTCCAAAAATATAATTTTCTTTGTTTCGTATAAAAAAATATATTTGTATGTTTCGGGTTTGGGGTCAAACGACCTCGGTTTGATCCTAAACTTTTAAGGTAGCCTTAAAAATGTTTCTAGGGCTCGGGAAAATTACCGTTACGTTTTATGTATGGCTCGAAGTGTCGGTTTTAAAAGTTGTATCAAAACAGTCCTTATACTTATGTTTTTCGGTTTTTCGACAAAATGAATCATTCGTTTTCTATACTTTTTAGGCCGAATCAAGCCCAACCAAAAATCACACATAATCATCAATATGTCTAGCATAAATCTGCATTTTCCTAAGATTTATGGGTTTCGTTAAGTTGGTCAAAAGAGATTATAAATAATATATGTTCGGTTTTGTCCAAAAATGTACTCAGCTCACAAATCGTGTTCTACACAAAATTACGTGGGTTTTCAAGTTAGGCCATAGAAGAACTTTTTGTAGAGGACTTCCATACGAAGATTTTGATATAAGATACATGTTCTAATTCGATCTAGATCTCGAGTTATGGATGTTTTGGTGAGTCAATTTTCCTGGACAGATTTATACACATATATATATACTTCATAAAAACGTGTTTTAGGCCATAATTTGGACATTTTCGAGTTGAGTGAGCTTATGTACATGTAAATAAAAGTGTTACAAGTAAAATACAATAAGAATGAGGTTCCTTACAAAGTAGATGATGGAGAGATGAAGAAATGAAGCCGTAGACTTGTTTTATCGCGTTTTCTTGAATTCCGGCGTGGCGGTTCATGATGGCACTATGGTGGTTGAATGGTGGACTTGTGGTGGAGTGAGGGTGGTGTGGTAACTGGTATCTGGTCGTTTTTAGAGAGAGGAGAGAGAGATTAGAGAGAGAGGGATGGGGATGAATGAGGAAAAGTGAGGGGGTGTTCGGTGCTTAAAGTCAAGGGGCAAGATCCACATTTTGTGGATCTTGGCTGGTTTTTCCATCTGATTTTGGGTGGGTCCCCTCCCATGTGAGTGTGTTAAATTGTTCCCCAAAGTTACGCTCCGTGCGGTGTTTGTTTACCCGGTCGTTTCGTCGTTCATTTAAACGGTATAACGTTATTTATAATACGTTTTGATAACGTTTTAAAACTCGATATTTTTAATGAAAGTTTTACTCAAGTAACATATTATAAGTTTCTAAAATATGTTTTGGTTTTCGTTTGGTCGTCGATTGCGATTTGTACGTTCATTTGAATTGTGTAACATTTTTAAACGTTATAAATGTTTGCGTGTAATCGCAATATTTTTATCCAAAGTATTTTATCAAAATACTAAATTTTGAGTTATAAGAATATAACTTTAACATGTTTCGTTTTCGGGCGCGTTTCACGCGTTTTTGTCGCGTTCGGTCACGTTTTAAGCAAAACGTACACTTTTGTTATATTATAAAGATAATATAAAATAATTATCAAAGTTATTAAATAATTCCATATTATTTAATAATAGTTTCACCAACGCCCGTATTTGTATTTCTGCGTTCTTTCGGATTTATTTATACGTGATTTTAAATAATCATTTGTGTTATATATATATAATTATATATATAATATTTGAATACTTTCGTATTAATACGTATAAAATACGAGTATTTGAGGTTTAAATTGGGCGCGAAATTTACCCTTTTTGACCGGGTGTCACATTCTCCCCTTGTTAGAAGAATTTCGACCTGAAATTCAGTCGGTGGTAATCGTAAGTTGTGGGATCTTGCAGACGATATATATGTGTTTTCTAAGCTTCTTGACTTATGGATTCTTGATCTAATGTTTCTTGACCCATGGTTTCTTGATTCGAGTTTCTTAACTAGGTGGTCTTGTAATGGTGTCTTGTTCTAACATGAGTTTCTAGTAGTTAGGGTCTTACGTCAGTATGCTTCCTAATTCTTGTCTCTTGGTTCATAGTTTCTATAGGTTTCTTGACTAGAAGGTCGTGTAGCGATATCTTGTTTCTATTAGATTATGTGTTTCTTGTGACCTTCTTGATTCGCAAATCAATTTCATAGTTTCTAGTATCTAGCCTGATTTCCCTTACCGATGGTAATGTGATATTTCTTGTGTACTTTCTACTTGGCAGAATATTACATTCTTATCTTGTCTTACTCCCCTTGTTAGAATCAAAGTCCTACAGTCGGTGTGGACTTAAATCTTATGGTGAATATCGATGTAATGGAGGGAGGTATCTACGAGTAATGAGAGGAGTGCTTCTTGTATTAAATGAGTATTATAAGAATTTCAATTGTGTCGAGGTATGAGAAGTGAGGTGCGTACCCTATTATTACTTGGCGCCATGATTCTTTAAGAAAAGAAAGTAAAGATACATGAGATTCGGTTGCACAAATTGCAAAGATTATGTAGACATAAAGAGTTGTGAAAGCGTTGGAAACAAGTTGAGGCGCAACATTGGTAAGTTACAGAGTTGGATGTGTTTACAAAGATGTCTTGCGTGTCATTATGTTTGAACGAATCACGGGATTTTATTAGAATTAACTGAACGAATCATGTCACGTGAGTGGGGTAGTACTCCATGTCTTAATAAGATTTCCTTTGTAGTACGTAGCGTTTGCGTGATGAAGTTGGTGACGCATCGGTTCTAAGTGATATGTTGATTCTAGTTTAATCAGTTTCTTGGTCAGTAGTGTTGTTATTCTTATGCATAGGTAAATAGATAGACAGTAGTTGATGAGAACAGAGTCTCGTTCTTATATCGAGTAATGTTATAGTAGTCAGTCTTGTTATGTTTGGTGACGTGAACATCAGCAAGTGAGGCCTATGTATATATACACCTATATATAATAGCATAGTATGTCTAACGCAGCAAGTTTGGTCCAGTTTCTATCGTAATCAGAGTCATCTAGTGTATTTCTGTTCGACATAACCCCTTTCAGATCTCACATCATCCTCATTTAATTTTACATAGTTGATCAGGCTATGTTAAATTAAATTTGTATGATGTAATCTATGAACCAGTTATACCTAATAAGAAATACTGCCTAACGGTTATAGTCTAGGCCCACTAAATGCAACCTAGTTCACTATAACCTCAGGCTCTGATACCAAACTGTCACACCTCCAAATTCGTGCTGCGGAAGCGGTTCGGATCGGGGCGTGACTAATCCGGTAATCATCGTACAAAGGTACAGTGATGCACATCGAGCTAGGATCCTGAGGCCAATCCTACTATCTTCTTGTACCTGAGAATAAATGCTAAAACGGGTCAACAATAATGTTGGTGAGCTCATAGGTTTTCGCAGTTATAATCGTAGTTAAAAACATAGTATAATAATCATAGTTGGAGTCATAGTAAAGATCATAGATTAAATCGTAGTCTAGACCATAGTTCAAAATCCATAGTTGTGAACCTAGTGAGAATCGTAGTTGAAATCAAAGAAAGGGTCATAGTTGAGATCATAGTTTAAAGCATAGCTCTAAAATTTTATGTTCTCAGAGTTGACAGAGTTTTCAAAGTATGTTTTGTCGGGACGTTACCCAAAATCAATAGTTCCATTGGGACGTTACCCAAAATCATTAGTTTCCATTGGGAAGTTACCCAAAATAAGTAGTTCCATTGGGATGTTACCCAATATCAATAGTTTCCATTGGGACGTTACCCAAAATAAGTAGTTCCATTGGGACGTTACACAATATATAGTTTCCATTGGGACGTTACCCAAAATATAGTTTCCATTGGGACGTTACCCAAAATATAATTTCCATTGGGACGTTACCCAAAATATAGTTTTCATTGGGACGTTACCCAAAATATATAATTTAGGTGGGATGTCTGCCCAAAACACCATTAAAGTTGTTTGTAGGAAAGTAATATCCTAGTAGTTGTAGGAAACAAGTATCTTATTCGGAGTAATCATAGTAACTAAACAATTAGATAGTTCGCAAAAGAGTTCTTAAAACAGTTTTCAGAGTAGTTCTCACAAAACAATTCATAGAACAGAGTTCAAACAGTTCAAAATAGAGTTCACATAGTTCTAAACAAAGTTCAAGTAGTTGGTAAATCATAGTTCAAGTAATTCATAAGTCAGAATTCAAAGTAGTTGGCAAAACGGAAATCAAGTAGTTCAGAGTAGTTCATAAAACAGAGATCAGGTAGTCTTATAAAACAAAGCATGTATCTCACCCCAAAACAGTTCAAATAAGTAAAAGTGGGGCTATGAACTCACTTGTGGGAGCTAGCTATCCTAAGTATACTTATTATCCGAATCCGTAATCTCCTAGTATCCTAAACACAGGAGATTATAAATAAGGAAATGGATGTTTTAATAAACCATCCATGCTAATATTCATTCGACCAGATTATGTCCAAAGTATTTGATTTGTGTTTATATTTGAAGTTTGTAAAACGAGTACGGCCCGTTGGTGACGGATTGAAATTATATTCCAAAAATATAATTTTGTTTGTTTCGTATAAAAAAATATATTTGTATGTTTTCGTATTCGGGTTTGGGGCCAAATGACCTCGGTTTGATCCGAAACATTTAAGGTAGCCTTAAATATGTTTCTAGGGCTCGGGAAAATTACCGTTACGTTTTATGTATGGCTCGAAGTGTCGGTTTTAAAAGTTGTATCAAAATAGTCCTTATACTTATGTTTTTCGACAAAATGAATCATTCGTTTTCTATACTTTTTAAGCCGAATCAAGCCCAACCAAAAATCACACATAATCATCAATATGTCTAGCGTAAATCTGCATTTTCCTAAGATTTATGAGTTTCGTTAAGTTGGTCAAAAGAGATTATAAATAATATATGTTCGGTTTTGTCCAAAAATGTACTCAGCTAACAAATCGTGTTCTACACAAAAGTACGTGGGTTTTCAAGTTAGGCCATAGAAGAACTTTTTGTAGAGGACTTCCATACGAAGATTTTGATATAAGATACATATTCTAATTCGATTTAGATCTCGAGTTATGGATGTTTTGGTGAATCAATTTTCCTGGACAGATTTATACACACACACACATACACACACACATATATATATATATATATATATATATATATATATATATATATATATATATATATATATATATATATATACATATATATATATATATATACATATATATATATATATATATATATATATATACATATATATATATATATATATATACATATATATATATATATATATATATATATATATATATACTTCATAAAAACGTGTTTTAGGCCATGATTTGGACATTTTCGAGTTGAGTGAGCTTATGTACATGTAAATAAAAGTGTTACAAGTAAAATACAATAAGAATGAGGTTCCTTACAAAGTAGATGATGGAGAGATGAAGAAATGAAGCCGTAGACTCGTTTTATCGCGTTTTCTTGAATTCCGGCGTGGCTGTTCATGATGGCACTATGGTGGTTGAATGGTGGACTTGTGGTGGAGTGAGGGTGGTGTGGTGACTAATATCTGATCGTTTTTAGAGAGAGGAGGGAGAGATTAGAGAGAGAGGGATGGGGATGAATGAGGAAAAGTGAGGGGGTGTTCGGTGCTTAAAGTCAAGGGGCAAGATCCACATTTTGTGGATCTTGGCTGGTTTTTCCATCTAATTTTGGGTGGGTCCCATCCCATGTGGGTGTGTTAAATTGTTCCCCAAAGTTACGCTCCGTGCGGTGTTTGTTTACCTGGTCGTTTCGTCGTTCGTTTAAACGGTATAACGTTATTTATAATACGTTTCGATAACGTTTTAAAACTTGATATTTTTAATGAAAGTTTTACTCAAGTAACATATTATAAGTTTCTAAAATATGTTTTGGTGTTCGTTTGGTCGTCGATTGCGATTTGTACGTTCGTTTGAATTGTGTAACATTTTTAAACGTTATAAATGCTTGCGTGTAATCGCAATATTTTTATCCAAAGTATTTTATCATAATACTAAATTTTGAGTTATAAGAATATAACTTTAACTTGTTTCGTCTGTCGGGCGCATTTCACGCGTTTTTGTCGCGTTCGGTCACGTTTTAAGCAAAACATACACTTTTGTTATATTATAAAGATAATATAAAATAATTATCAAAGTTATTAAATAATTCCATATTATTTAATAATAGTTTCACCAACGCACGTATTTGTATTTCTGCGTTCTTTCGGATTTATTTATACGTGATTTTAAATAATCTTTTGTGTTATATATATATATATATATATATATATATATATATATATATATATATATATATATATATATATATATATATATATATAATATTTGAATACTTTCGTATTAATACGTATAAAATACAAGTATTTGAGGTTTAAATTGGGCGCGAAATTTGCCCTTTTTGACCGGGTGTCACATTATCCCTATATTACGGATCCAGTCCCCGGGTCGGATATTGTGCGGATCTGATCCCTTGACCCGAAATTTTGTTTCATTGCCAGTCCCTCCTCTAATTAAGCACAGGGCAAAATAGTCTTTTTCTTTATTTTTATTATATTTCAGATTTTATTTACAATAAAGTGATAAACTATGTGAAAATAAAATTAATAAAGGAAAAATGAATATCTTTTTTACCACAAAAGCTTAGTACGGAGTATATATACACATAACTGTTCATCTCCTTCTCTTTTGAATTGACCATGATTTACAAGAGCAAGTTGATCCATTTTTACATCTAAGTTTCAATTGACCATGAATTTTGTAGAAAAATGTATAACTAAAAAGACTACGAATAATGCCATTGTTAACATCCTCTCCGGCCACCATCTCTTCCGGCCATCAACATCATCTCCAACTAGATATGCACATCGAAACCGGGTTCAAGAACCCGACCCGATTTGAAACCGATTTGAAACCGGTCAAAACCGGTTCGGTTTGGGTTCAAACCGCCGGTTTGAAACCGGTTTGGTGTTCTAGCCGTTGAAACCGGGTTGGAACCGGTTTGACTGGACCCGGTTTGGAAAACCGGTTTGAAACCGGTTTTTATGTTTTGTCCGTTAATGTATCCGTTGGTACTAGATCTAGCCGTTTTTTTGCCATTTAATTACGTTTTTGCCATTATGATTCAAGTATATATATATCATATCATTTAGGAACCAAAACACACATTTACACACTCATATTTATATACAAATACTCAAAAACGCATATATATTCTCGTTTCGAAAATGGCAACTCAATCTTCTTCCGCTTCTCATGGTATTGGTTCTTCAAATGCACCAACGATTGTGAAAAATTTACCCAACAAAAGAAATTCGGAGATTTGGGATGCTTACGACAAAGTGTTGTTGTCGGATGGTTCGATTAAAGCGCATTGTAAACGTTGTAAGATGTTCTTCAAACCCGACTCCAACACCACGTTGAAAAATCATACCGATAAGCATTGTGCGGGACTAAAAGGTAATCTGGAAGCAAGTGGTCAATCTTCGATGGCACGAGATGGTTCTATATTTACATACGATGTGAAACGGTGTCGACAAGCTTTTGCGGGTTATGTGATTCAAGAAGCTTTGCCTTTCAACCACTTCGACAACCCTCGGCTTACTAGGGTGATTCAAACTACTCTTCAACCGCGATATAACAATGTAAGTCGTACTACTCTTAAACGCGATGCCCTTAAATTGTGGAAAGAAGCTAAAAAATAACTAAAAATCGGTTTTGAAAATTTAAATACATGTGTATCATTAACAACCGATGTTTGGTCGGCTCCTCATGGTTTACCCGGTTTGTACCTTTGTGTAACCGCACATTGGGTTGATCCCGCAACTTGGCAAATGATGAAACGTACCATTGCTTTTGAAGACTTTGAGTATCCTCACACGGGTCAAAATTTATTTTACATGTTACGAAGTGTGATTAAAACGTTTAAATTGGAAGAAAAGGTTTTTTCAATCTCTTTTGACAATGCTAGTAATAATACACTTGCCGTTTCAAAATTAATACTAAAATACGCACCACCATTGAAGGGCATTTTTTATCATAGTCGATGTGTTGCACACATCATTAACTTGGTTGTGCAAGCCGGACTAGCAGTTGAAGATGTAGACGAAGTAAAAACGAGGTTTAAATCTATGTTGCAAGACGTTTTTCAAAAGGGTAAAGCTAGATACAAATCTTATATGAAATTGTGCAAGGAAACGAATTCTATTTTTTTAACCCCTAATTGGGACATGCCCGTTAGATGGAATTCGACCTACCATATGTTTGTATGTGGTTTACGCCAACGCGATACTTTACAAGTTTTTCATGATCATCTTGTTACAAAAGGTCTTGCAACACCATTTCCAATCGCATATTGGGAGTTGATTTCAAAAATGGTCGAATTGCTCAAACTTTTCAAAACTGCGACTACTTTATTATCGGGTGTTTATTATCCAACTAGTCATTTGGTGCTTAATCAAATTTGGCTATTGACTACAAAATTAAACGACTACATGTATGAAGGTCCTTTATTTGAAGAAATGGTTGGTCCCATGAAAGAAAAACTAAAAAAATATTTTCAAGAAATGTCACCGGTAATTACTTGTTCCGCCGCAATGAACCCTTGTTTGAACGTTACCGGGGTGGAAATGCTTATCGATAACATTTGTCACAATTTGGATTTGAATGAGGCCAACCCATTGTTTTCACATAATGCAAAAACGGATTTTAAACAAAATTTGGGAGATTTATTTGGCGTATATTTTCAAAAATATAGTTCAACCACACAAGTGTCCGGTAGTTCGGCTAACCCAATGGTTTCTTCATCTTCTTCTAGCAATCCAATGCTAAACTTTTATAATAGTAGTTCGGCTAACCCAATGGTAGTTCGGCTAACCCAATGCCATTGTTAACATCCTCTCCGGCCACCATCTCTTCCGGCCATCAACATCATCTCCAAGACTCCAACCCCCAACATCTCTCCGGCCATCAACATCTTTTCCAAACTATCATGAAGAATACCATTGTTCGGATGTACAAAATGCCATTGTTTCAATTTTTTGACCGGATTCTTCGTGGGAGTAACGATCTGAAATTGTATTAGACAAGAGGCGAAGGAGAATGCCGTGTGTACACAGATCTGGATTTCATTCGTCTTCTCCGATCATGTCTCCGTCAGTAACGGTTCCAACCGCAGAGACAATGGTGGTAAAGCATGTGATCAATGTTTGTGAGGAAGGTGACCAAAATGTTAAACTGAATCCGGACAAAATGCAATTTTTTAGTTTCGATTTTAGTTTAGAGATTTATGGTGTTAGAAGATGGTGGATGAGTTTTTTTAAAAACCCCTAAATCATTATGAAAAGTGAAGGAGCAGCAGGAAGGGGTGGGTAAGGAAGAGAAGTTTATTTTTGTTATTATATGGAAAATTGAATAGGTAAATAAATTAAGGAATTAAAGGTATTCTAGTCAATTTACATGGATTCATATGGATAAGGGACCGGCAATGAAACAAAATTCCGGGTCAAGGGACGAGATCCGCACAATACCCGACCCGAGGACTGGGTCCGTAATATAGGAACAACCACAGGGACTGGCAATGTAATTTACTCTAAAAAAAATTAAGGGTATTTGGATTAAGAGTTTTGATGAGTAGGAATGCTAATGAGAATGGGAAGGGGGAAAAAAGTGTTCGTTTAAGGGGTGTGAGATTTAAAAAATGAGAATCAAACCCACAAAATGAAGGTTATTTCATACCTGACCTGAGTAAGGTGATGGGTTTAGTAATAATTCTCATTTCATACTCTTTCAACCTCATACCCATAGTGATTCCCTTAAGCAAATCAAACGCACCCTAAGTAGATTAGCTATAGTGCTAGATTTATGTAAGTATGTTATATCATTATTAATCGTAGTGATAATAATTGGGAATTGGGTCGGATTTTGGAAGCATCCGACTTCCGACTCCAATGAGGATTCCAAGTAAGATCTCCGATGAGGAACATATCATCTTAAAAAAGTTGTTCTGATTAATTGGTTTATATATATATATATATATACGTACGAAGCTTGTTCTCTCTGTCCCTCAAACTCGCCCAATTGAATGCGTTCAATGCATGGTAACTCGTCAAGTTTTTTTTTTTCCCCTTCTGATATCTTTTACAAATGCTCTTCGTAAACGTATGGTTGACGTCTGTGAGTTGCCTCCCATCCAAAGTATGTCTACTACTGGATATCATTATAAACTTCATTGATCTTAAAATAGTTCCCCAAATAGTTGAATTTCGAAGCAACGCTGTTTTATTGTGAAAAAAAAAATTGTCATATATAGTCGATGCACGCTTGTTACAATGATATACTATTGGCTAAGGTAACATATATTACGTACACAATAATATGGTTAGAGAGTTGGTAATATCACAAACTTATATATTATTGTACGTAGTATTGTACAAAAATTGACGATTTAAAGAATAACATAACATAACAATGAAATTAATTGCTAATAGAAAAGAGAAAATAATTAAAGGAGTAATTATTGCTGAATATATAATTATAATGGGTTAGTCGTAGCAATAATATAATAATAATAATAATAATAATAATAATAATAATAATAATAATAATAATAATAATAATAATAATAATAATAATAATAATAATAATAATAATAATTGATACCTTCCAAATTATTAAATGGGTATAAACACTTTATGATACGACTAATGAAATTATTTTTTATTTTTATTTTTTAACAAACATACTTTTGCTCAAGAGCAAAACATTTCCAGATGAAGATTTTTATATTCATTCATTTTCATAATTAAAGAATCATACGTTATTACACGTATTTATTTCCTACATAATTTAGAAAATAACACATCACACATAACAATGCTAATAAACTTGTTAATTTCATTCTAATTAATATATATATATATATATATATATATATATATATATATATATATATATATATATATATATATATATAATAAACTCTCATTTTCAGTGTGTAACGATTAGTTTTTTGCATAATGCGTTTTGGCGCCTTTTCATAAAACCGTTTAAACCACACTAACGATTCAACGGTTACATCGTTTCACCGATAACCACCATTTGAGATCACAATAACCGTCAACCGTCACCACCGTACCTATATATACAACTTCCATTTTGCATCACAATCTCTTATATTTGTATTGTAGTTTATTTATTCCCAAATTTTTCATCCCAAACAATGGACAAAGACAAAGATGGCAGTAAAACACCACCACCACCGGTGATCGGTGGTAAGCCCACCACCCCACCACCATCATCATCCACCACACCTCCACCGCCTCCGACCCCGCCAACTCCTCAATCCGACCGCACAATTGCAGCCACTGCAACAACAAGAAGTAGTCCGTTAGGGACAAAACGGCCCATGACGCCTAGTGGGACTGCTAAAAAGACGAAATCTTCGATTTGTCCGGTTTGTAATAAGGACATGTATCATGAAAAGGCGTTGAATGGTCATATTAGATGGCACACGCATGAAGAAAGGGAACATGCTAATCGAGTTGCGAGAGCACTTGCATTGAGCGTTAATGTGACTGAAGGACAGGGTTCTTCTTCGTCCAAGAGAATGAAAGTTCCTGATCTTAATAAAGCGCCTCCACCCGAGGATTAGGATGCATGGGATCATATGTACGTTGCACGCCTATTTTAAAACAAATAATTATGATTATGTGTTTGGAGATTGTGGCATGTATTGGATTTTAAGTTTAACTATAATAATGTGGCAAACTAGTTAGACCATTTGATTTAAGGATTGTAATATTTAATGATCATAATTATTTGCACGGATGGAATTTAATTTTCTTGGATTTGGTTGATTGTATTATATATGCATTTGTTTGCCAAAAATGTTGAGTTTAATCATTGTTAGTGTCATATTATATTGATGTTATCAGTTGTGCATGTGGTTTTTTAGTTTTGATATTCTGAAAGTGGATGAACATATGAACTTTTTGAATGATTTTAAGTACAAACGATTTCATATTTTCTGTGTCGTATCGATCGTTTTGTATGCTCGTTTGTTCATCATCATTCGAATGTTTGGCGGGAACTTTCAATGCCTTTGAAAGATTAATGGCAACAATCGGGTATATATGCAGTGCCAAAAACGTTTTACGTACTCGATTAACTTTGATGATGATTTTGTTGATGTTATATTTTCTCATCGATTTGATGGGTAGTGTATGTTTTTATACATGATTATACTTGGTTGTATATGTTATACATGTTCTTCTGGTGATCATTTAGTACTTTAAAGATGTTTAATTTTACTAAACAACCCAGAAAACAAACCAAAAATATATTACAACGTAACTGACAGAATTTCACTTTCCATTTCAAATGAAGAAAATATGACATCTGTAAATTGAGCCTGATGAGGGGTTTTTTTTTTTGGATTAATATTCTCAAAAATCAGAAACTTATATAATTGAAACAAACAAAATTAAAAGGTTTGAGCCATAAGAAATCAGATTGTTAGTATGTTTCCGGTCTAATATCAAGTGGTAATGATTCATCTACTTTCAGAAGATAACCCTCGAATCATGGTCCTTTCCAGAAACAGAAATCCTTGAATATTAGATATATTGGAACTCAATACTTAGGACGATATGGTCGGCAGAGGAAATGTTTAGAATCGTTGATGACATAGTTAATCATCAATCCCAGATAAAATAGCATCTTTCTATGCTTGTAGCATGTAATAATTGTGGTGTAGTCAATCAAGCGAATTTGTTATGGAATACCATGAAGAAAAACTGGTTGATTCCTGGAGCTAAACACTAAATTTTTTTATTGGTATTGGTAAGCGATCTTTATGTGTGAACGGGTCGATGAGAGGATGTGACAAAACTTAGGAGGAAAATTAGAGATTGAATTATAGAGTAAAACACATGCATTTTCTTCCAGAGATGATCAGATCGACTTACCTGGAAGCCGAATTGCTCTCATTACAGAAGAATTCAATGAATACAGGAGAGGATAGTTAGATACTGTTGAAAAAACTGTAAAACAAGTTGTAAAAAGTTATACAAGTTTGTAGCAACAATTAAGTTTAAGAGGATATATATACAATTACTCAGGTATAATTCCTATATCAAATGTGATCATCAACTAAAATTAAGGAAAGTTGAATAAGAACCAAATTCCCAGAATGGCATAACAAGAAAAGTACAATCTTTACAAACAAAAAAGAATGCCAAAAAAAATTGCAGTAGGATTATCCACAAGAATCTCTTCATTTTTCTTGGTGGACTAATAGCTTAACTTTCCACTACCATCACACGATTTACAAGATCGAGCCGACAGACATTTCGTGCAGTAGCTCCATTTCTTCGGTAGCCTATCAACCATTTTGTCAAAATTAGTTCAAAGAAGTATGTTTTAGTATCTATCTATGCAAAACAAAAAAGTGATGAATACGTACCCGGCTGTGTATCTTGTAGCCATATTCTTTGCATTCAATCTGGCTTTTTCAGCACTACCGTCTGACATTCTTTTAAGCACAAATCCTTCACCTTTGCATTCAGGACATAGCCCTGAACCACCACAATCGTCACAAGTTCTTGTTGGAACCGCCTGTCATTTATATAACTAGAAAAATAAGAACAATATATTGATGCAGTCACCACCACCACACAAAAATAATCATAATAATACGGAGTAATAAATAACGAAAGAAAGATGTGGAATATGCTTTTAGGAGGTACATAATTACAGATACCTGGGCTGTCTCTATAGACTTGGTTCTCCTAGCCAAAAGTGTGGCTGCTGCACCTACAACTGTGGCGGCAACAGCCACAGAAGCAGCTGTTTCTGGTAACCCATGTGGTACTGTTGTTTCTTTCGGTTTTGTGGGAAATAGGAAGTTCAAACCTCTATGAAACGTGTAGTAGTCTTTTAACTTCAATTCCTTTGCTGTTTCATACACCAAAAGTAAGTCGATGTTTGATGTTGGATAACGCGACTAATGAGTAGATATTTTTTTTATTTTTATATTTTATAAAAGATTAATAGAATAATTAAGACTTATGATAATTGTTATCTAAAATAATTTGGTGTAAAGAGGTATTTGACTCTTTCTATACAGTCTTTCATTTGTTTCTTTTCGAGTTTCGATTTCCTACTTGCAAACTATACCAACAGTCTCAAAAAACTAAGTCAATCTTTATTTCCTACCTGCAGACTTACCCCCTCCAACCTTTCAGAAGTCCAAATCTCATAGTATACAGAGGCGGATTTGAGGGTGTGCAGGTTGAGCTATTGCACAGGGCCCTTAATTTTTGTGGGGCCCAGATTTTTTAGTTTTATGCTATAGGTGGTTTATTTTTGTAATTATCAATCTCATTAAACAAAGTCTTATGATGCTAAATACAATAATTATTGAATGTAGATAAAAAAAATCAAGTTTTTTGTATTTGTTTCAATAGAGGATGTGTGGTTACAAGTCTAGTTTGAGGAAGAAGACCTTTTATTCAAATTCTCCACTAATTAAGGGCCTATAATTTATTTATAGCACAGGGCACCCAAACTTAACGAGACGCCCCTGATAGTATAGTAAAAATTAAAATAAATAAAATATAAAAAGTAATCGGTATAGTATTCTGTTGCTGTCAATGTGTCATGTTGGACCAAACGAATCGTATTATAATCAAAACTAACAGATTCTCGTTTCCAGTTTCACAAGCAACTCCCAACAACCTTCCAAATTCATTAATCTTTAATGTTATATGAAGCTTCCTAAAGTCAAAACCAAACCTTTGATATGATATCTAAAAGGACAAATTAAATCTTACTAGTGCCCGAAGGCCGAAGCTCCTCGGCTTCACAGAGAGTCAGGTCAGGAAGGAAAGTATCTAGATGGAGTCAGATTTGAGTTGACAATCGTTAATTATCCCCTTGGTTAGTCCAGTCAACTCGATTCTAGTAGATAACATGTGAGGATGACAAACATCTTATATTATTGAACTAAGTAAGCAAATTGTTGAAACAAGTTTTTCATCTCATTTTTACTTTTATAGAAAGTAAGCAAATTGTTGAACTATGTACATACTATTATCTCCATTCCGTTTCCTACAACGAATATCGAGTGCAAGTGATTTTCGATCCTAACAATAACTAATGGTAATATATAAGATACATGAACCAAATTATGATGAAGCATCTATAATCCAAGAAACCAACCACATAACTCTTGCAGTTATTCATAAAGCTTATTATAGTTTCATTAATCATCATAGCAAGTGACAAAATTAACATAAATGACAATCCCTCATATAGAGTACACATATCCTTAATTTACAGGGGAAAAAAAGGATTTGAAATGGGTTTCGAGAAGAAATTGTGAAAAGAAAGGTGTTAATGATCTTACAAGTAGATAATGAAGCAACAGGACTGATTGACTGCAGAGAAAGCTCCATTTTTCCAGTGGTGTTATTCTTCTGTGAATAAATAAATATCTTACATGTAGATTTATTTCATCATGTATCACAGTATCACTTATCCTTCATATCTATAGCATTGGTGTGAAATGACATATATACCCTTTCATGAGCAGATGAAGATAGAAACAAGTTTTGCTTTTTAAAGAAAGTTTATTTGATGAATTTTTAACTTAAGGTGTCAAAAAAGTTTTTGAAAAAGGTACGGTTACGAGGTTTGGCTGCATTTTGAAGGGAACAAGTGGCAACTATCCATTCCCCGTTGCAAATCTAGGTTTTTGATCATAGAATTTAACGGCTGTGATCGTATGTCATCTTTCCCCTCAAAATATAGTTTACTGATCTCACACCTTAAAGTTATACCCTATGAAAAGTTCTACTTTATTACTCCGTAATAGATTTAGATAGATATTTGAAGCGTAAAAAGGATATAAAAAAAAAGTGACTTTTCTGAGTCTCATTACAAATCCATCTCGATGTGTTTGTGGAAAAAACTTAACTTGGTCGAAAAATATTTATTTAATTCTGATTTTAGTTAGTTCCATGTCAAATATTACATTCTTAATATAATATTCAACATATACAGTTTTTACCTTTGAAACGAAAACTACAGTAAAACGGTAAATAATAATTTCTAGATTTAACTTCAAAGACATTCAAAAGGGAAGAGTCATCTTAAATAACCGGGTGCTAAATCGAATTTAAATCATGATAAGTAGTTACAAGTTTCGACAACAGAAGTGTTAACTGTCAACCAAATTTCATAACAAAAAGTTTCAAAGAAATCGGTTATTCGGCAACAGATATCAGACATAAATATATAGTGCCTCACGAATTGTGACTTAAAACAACGTAATTTAGGTCAATCTAGCTGTATAAATCGTCATCATCAGCTCCGCCAGCAGACGCAGCAAACGGGTCAGACGCAGCCGCAGCCCCAGATGCAGCCTCCGGGAACCGGAATTCTGACCCAAATCCGCGAGACTGCTGCAATGTCTGAGCAAATGCCTGATATTTCCGAATGTCAGCATCACTCACACTTCTACGAGCATACTTCATAGATTCCTCAAAGTGAGCAGCCTTGATCTCTGCAACCTCATCTTCATCCTCATCCATAGAGTCAGGATTTGCACTTCTCTTCCTTTCCTTCTCTATGTCCTTCATAACAAAATCAGGGGGAGTTTAGCATTACAATTTAAGAAGTGACAATGATATATGAAATATGTAAACACAAAACAGGCTGCAAAAGATAAAATTTGTATGTGCTTATACTGTAAGAAGTTTACATAATCAGGTAAGGCAGATGTTATAAAATAGAAATGTACTTATTGGCACTACAATTTGTACAATGACCAATGTAGAACATCGTTGCTATTCTATGACAATTTTCCTAATAAGACAATCAATTGTTTGTGTGTTTAGCAAATTCTGTTTACTCAAGGAAGTACAAATAAAATGATATCTAAATAATGGTTTAATCCTCCAAGTTTCACTTTTTTTTGTTTTAAGTTTTTCCTCATGATTTAATCCTTCAAGTTTCAAAATTTTGATAGTTTAACCCTTTACGAGTATATCTGCTATTTAAACTTTCAACAGTTTGATGGTTTAATCCCTTAAGTTTATCTTTTATAATGATTTTGCCCTTTTAAGTTTATCTAGTTTAAACATCAAACTTTCAAAAGTTTTGTGCTTTAACCCTTTGAAGGGTTAAACCAATAAGTTAACGTATAACTGAACGATTAAAACATTAGATAAAAAAACTTGAATGGTTAAAGCATTAAAAATTTGAAACTTGAAAGACCATTATTAACCCCTAAATAATCATGTAATCACCAATCAGTTTTGTAGCAGCTACTCCTTAAATAGTTAAATGAATATTTGCCTGAGTAATCAGATAATCAGAATCACTTTCGCTATACCCAAACACTACAAACATTAATCATCTGCGACTTGAATGAAAAGAAATCAGATAATCACTTTCAGAACACAATGTCAAATGCCGCCCATTAAAAGAGATATGGAAGCTTACTTTCTCAATGTTTTCTCTGATTGCATACTTGCACGCACGTTGGCATATCTCTGTAATATCAGCCCCACTAAAGCCTTGTGTATATTTGGCTAGAGCTCTCAAGTCAACATCCTTGGAAACAGGGGACTTCCTCATTGCCGCCTTAAAAATCTGGTGGCGGGAGTCCTCATCTGGTAGTGGGATATAAATTAGCTGATCGAGACGCCCAGGACGTAGAAGTGCAGGATCAATGATGTCGGGTCTATTAGTGGCTCCAATTATAAAAACCGTCTTTTTGGCAGACATTCCATCCATTTCAGTCAAAAGTTGATTCAGAACCCTATCAGCAGCACCACCTGCATCACCAGAACTACTTCCCCTCTGCAATAATTTATAACAAAATTAACTTTAGCCAAAAACAGGCAATGGCTTGTATTTACCTAGAAATAGACAAAAAGGTAACCTGAGTAGCAATGGAATCAAGTTCATCAAAGAAGAGGACACACGGTGCAGACCCTCTGGCCTTGTCAAATATTTCACGAACATTGGCTTCGCTCTCACCGAACCACATGGTAAGCAATTCGGGTCCTTTAATGCTAACGAAGTTGGCTTGACACTCGTTTGCAATAGCCTTAGCTAGAAGCGTCTTACCACATCCAGGTGGACCATAGAAAAGAACTCCTTTTGAGGGTGACATGCCAAATTTCTCAAACTTCTCTGGATGCTCCACGGGATATTGGACAGTCTAAGACAATTTCAACAAAACGAACGGATTTAATCGAAGTGGGAAAATGTGGCAATGATTCATACTTTTAACCTACTGCAGTCAATCCTATAGGTGGCAGTTCCAATTAACGTTATGTTTTATCTCTGAAGGGTAAAACAGGTAAATAAATTGGGTTTACTACACTAAAATGTACCTTGCAAACTTGTTTGTTTTTGTATGTTACTTCCAATGTTATACTATTATATGTAACCAACATTCCAAAAAAGGTAAATATGGTGACATGGTAAGAACTAAAACGTTTGTTAAATACAAATGGAGAAGAAAAAAACTCTTTCTAACATACAATGATGAAAGGGTGAAACCTATAAAACATTACCTATAAAATGAATCGGTTAAAGTGGTCAACAGCGAACAAACAGGTCATATACTCAAATCTCACCCAGAGTGTATTTTTATTGGAAGTATAAAACCTCCTAAATCGTTTGATCAAAGAATAGATTATTATTCAAATAGTAAAATAGTGTAACTTTTGTAACCATGTAATGCTAATTGTCTAAAGAAACAAACTCCTACCTTCGTGGCAAATAAATGTCCACCTAAGTATCTTAGTTAGTCCAACAAGAATCTCGACTTCCAAAATAATATAGCAAATTTCCCTTTCCACTCTTAATTGGGATGGAGGGAGTAAATTGTAAGAAAAAGATTATTCGGTCAACCCAACACGTTTTGACCACACTTCATATTCATTACCTCTTGTAGCTCACGCTTAACATTTTCAAGACCTCCAATATCCTCCCAGCTGCAATTGGGAACCTCCACAACCTGTTTACAGTCCAAATATAACGATTATGGTACATCTAAAAATGATTTATATAAATGAGATTCATTTAAATGACTTTATGAAGTATAAGCAATTTGTTCTTGGATCGACATACAGTCTCACGCAAAGCAGATGGGTTGCTCGTTCCAAGAGCCGTCTGGAAATGTTCATTCGAGACAGCCATGGAATTCAGTATCTCAGCATCAATAGAATCATCTTCCAAGTCAATGACGTCCATTTTTTCTCTGATACATTGAAGTGCAGCTTCAGTGCAGAGAGCAGCAAGATCAGCACCAACATAACCATGTGTTTCTTTAGATATCTTTTCCAAATCAACCTGAAAATTTGATTTTACTTGCAATTAATGATCAGTCAAATAATTATGGGTAATTAACACAGCAAATCATTTAGATAAAGTAAGCCTTACATCATCAGAAAGTTTCATGTTCTTGGTGTGGATACGAATAACTTCAAGACGTCCGATTTCATCAGGCACGCCAATGTCTATTTCCCTGTCAAACCTGCCAAACCTTCTGAGAGCAGGGTCAATGCTGTTTGGGCGATTTGTAGCCCCCATTACAATAACATGTGCACGAGATTTTAACCCATCCATGAGTGTCAATAGTTGTGAGACAATTCTCCTTTCAACTTCACCATTGGTCTTCTCTCTCTTGGGAGCAATGGAATCTATCTCGTCGATGAAAATAATCGATGGGGCATTCTTTTCAGCCTCCTCGAACGCCTTCCTGAGATTGCTCTCACTCTCTCCAGCCAGTTTGGACATAATTTCTGGTCCATTAATACAGAAAAAGAAAGCTCCTGTTTCATTGGCTACAGCCCTTGCTATCAGTGTCTTTCCAGAACCAGGGGGTCCATAGAGCAAAATACCTTTAGGGGGTTTGACTCCAATGGATTTAAAAAGCTGAGGGTGCCTTAATGGCAATTCAACCAATTCACGAATTTGAGCCATTTGTTTCCTGACACCACCTACATCATCATAACCAATCTCATCCAACCTATCCTCGTCATCCCTCTTAATGGGCTCACCCTCACAAAAGATTTCAGTGTCCGGAGCGACAACACAATACTCCTGTGGATCAGTCTCAATTACCTTGAACTCTACAGATCTCATCCCTCCTCTAACAAGAAAATGATCTCCTTTTCTTACAGGTCTATATGCCTCCAAGAAGTAGGCTGCAGTGATCACAATTAAGTTCCATTAAACAACAATTTATCATAATACTAATTAACATAAAAAACAAAGGTCTGCATAGAATAGATCAAAACTACAGGAATATCAACCCTTACTAAATACTAATGAATGTGATAGCCATATCATACTGAAACATCTAATGACTGCATGAGAAGTTGGAAACTGAAATAAAATATCCTAGAGGTTATCAGCAATAAGTAGACAACATGAAAGAATGTATGTTTGGAATTCTCATACCAGCAGTTAACACTCCGGTGTGGGAACAAATCGGTTCTACATTGATACTTAGCTCGTACTATATAGTCCGGTCCTCCGTTCTAATAAATTAAATTGTTCAGTAATTGTATTGGACCATAACTCACCCCTTTAGAATACAAATAAAGTTGACCCAGTAGAATGAATGAACCGACATTCTATCTCATACCAGTCAAGTATATCACAACATGCACAATACCAAATCCTGGTAGTAACTTAATAATTGTATCATTTTAAAAGACATGTATGATGTATCAACAAAATCTTCTTAGCATAGTGTTGACAAATTATATTGCACAGCCCTCAAGTGATCAAGTTACTCATAAAATTAATTACTTACGTTTTAAGTATGCATCGAATAAGTCCCCTGTGACACCTTCAATCGTGTCATCTAGTGGAAGCACATGGATACGCTTCCCATACTTCACATCTGGGCACTGGTGCACAGATACGACATCTCCCAGTCGAACCCTCAAATTTGTTCTAATAACCTTGTTCATTCTGATCTTCGGCTCATCACAACTTTCATCAGCAAGTGCAATACAGACTGTATCTCTTCTTTTCTTCCCCTGAAAAACAAATTAACAGAACTGTTTAACCAAAACTTCAAATATCTACACTCATTACCATCACAAAGCAAGGTACATAAGCACATAAAACTAACACATTAAATTTTTTTTATTTTGTTAGAAGATTTATGTCATACTGATACATCACCTTTTATGTTTATAATTTTGTTAAACCAAATTAGGAAAGACAATATTAAAAACATGTTAAACAGGAAATCTTGATGTTGTCAATGAGCAGGTTTCAACATAAATTGGAATCAGGAAAAAAAAAAAGAAAAAAAAAAGGAGCATAACGAGAAGACATAGAATCTCAGGATAACAACAAATACACACGGACAATTAAAGATGTAATTAATCTCAGAATCTGTGATGAAAGAAACAAGTGAACTCTGTCTGCAAATATAAACGATCACGCAGAATCTAGTTGTTTTATCCAGATCCTTCACATTGTTTACACTTAAACAATTCTCAGATCAATTTTCTTATATATAATTATCTCACAAGCACCAAAGTAGCTAACAAATTAACGACACTCATATGTGCATTTAATAACTTCATATGGCATCAATACAAACAATTCAAATAACTTCACTATTAACACTAATACGATTAAAGCTACACACACTTCAAAAGCAATATAAACAAACCTTTCAATCTGCAAAGTTAACTAATTTCTCATAATTTTACCAAGCATTGCATATTAAATTACATAACAATTCAACAAAACCCTAGAATTTACAATAAGCATCAATATTGTAAATAAAATCAAGACCTTAAGCAGTATAGTATCACCGCGAAACAACTGCAATTTCTCCATAGTATCCGGATGCATTGCAACAACTGAATTATCATCATTCACAGCTTCGTCAATCACAAGCCGATTTGGCGATTTCTTGCGCTCTAAGATAGCTGTCGAAAAGTCCTTTTTCGCCGCCGGTGGACCTTTCCTGTAACAATTAACATCCAAATTAGGTTATGAAACTGTTATTAAATTACAATTGTAGTAAATCTCAAATAGATACTGTGAATATGTATATAATAAATTGAGTGAGATTGAGTTGACAGTTGAGTTACGGTTCAGATGAGGAGGATTCCGGTTGATTGCTCATAGTGAAACGACGACGTTAGATGCTCCGGTGAGGGTCAATTTGATGAATTTTGGGATGATCTGTGTGATGTTAAAATATGTAATTAGTAAATTGTAATTGTAATTGCAGTAAGTTTATAATTTCGCTACACTGTTACATTTGTCCCTAAAGTATTTAGGGTATGCAAGCTTAGTCCATAAGAAGGTTTTTGTCCTTTAGTTTCGTCTATAATGAACCCTTATGTAACATTAGTATGTATGGGTGTTCACGATTCGATTTGATTCGGTTTTTGGCAAAAATCAAATCGAATATTTCAATTTTTTTAAAAATCAAAACCGTTCAGTTTCGGGTTTTCTACGATATTGTTTTTCAGTTTTTCGGTTTCAATTCGATTTAAATTCGGTTATTATTCGATTCTAAACTTTGATCAACATAAAACTTTTAATGCAATTCTAATTTTTCTATTTCCGTTGTGTAGTTAAGTTGAACTATTTTAGCATGCTTATAGCTTAATTATAAAAATATAGTTATGAATGAAGTTTTAGTTTTAGTTAAGTAGGAAATATAGATTAAATTAGAGCATTAAAATTGATTGATTAAGTATTTATTAAATGATAATAATGTACTCTATATATATATATATATATATATATATATATATATATATATATATATATATATATATATATTAAATAATTTATATACATATCTTATAAATCAATTTTCTGACATCATCAGAAACTCAATTGACCAATAAAATAGTTTAATTTTGTTAAATTGACTAAAATTATAGATTTGATGACATCATAAACCATAAATTAAATTAATCAATTAAAACAAATTTAGATAACTATTTTAAAATAATTTTAAATTAAAATCATACTCATCGTACAATACCAATTTATTTATGATTCCGGATCACAGGAGAACGGCATTTTGAGAGGGAACGGGGGGCACCTAGATCGTGACCATCCGTTTGTTTAATCCACGGTCCACACTTTTTAATAAGGGTATGAATATAAAATAAGAATATTATGCGTGTGTGTATGGTTTTAAAAAGTGCTAGGGGTATGTTTGTATTTTTACTTGTGACATGTAGTCATATGGTCAGCTTTTTTTTTGATATCATTGCTCTGTAAACCGTCATTACTCATTTACTTTCACTACTTTTTTCACAGAGTTAACATAACTCTCTCTCTTCTCATTATATTTTTCGTAATTTTATTGAAGAAAAGTCATCAAATAAGTGTTGTTTTCGATGATCGGACGGAATGAAGTTACCTAAAGGTACCGTAAAATCGTTTCTGGCAAACAAACGTAAATCTATGGTTACAGAACATAAGTGAATATATTTTTTTTGTTTTTTTCGATTTTTATCAAGTTTTAGTTAATTTTTTACTTATATTTACAGTATTTTTTGTTGTTTGTTTGTTATTATAGCTACTAGAAGAAGTTCAAGATCAATGCGTTGTCTGATCGTCGGGATGAAAATGATCGGAATCCTAGAAATCTTAGTGACAATGAAGGTCGAGATGACGAAGTTCTTAGTGTTACGAAAGTTTTTTTTTATTATTATTGTTTATAACTGCATCTTGACATGTTGAGTGTGTAAATTATTTATTTAATGATGATTATACATATGTTAATTTTGTTCTATTTTTTTTTTACTGCATCCTGAGATGTGTGTTCTTTAACTGCATCATGATTTTTATTAGTGATTACTATGAATGCAATTTTTAATCCTGCTTACTTTATATGTATGATGTCAAAAAAAAAAAATTTAACTGCATCTTTGATTTTATAGTAATTTATTATTTATGATTATGATATCTAAAAAATTTTAACTGCATCTTGATTTTATAGTGATTTTATTATGAATGTTTTATGATATGTGTTTATTTAACTTCAAATTTAATTCTGTTTAGTTATATGTATGATATCAAAAAAAAATTTACTACATCATGTGTTTTTGTAACTGCATCATGTGTTTCTTTTTAACTGCATGAGGTGTTTTATTACTGCATCATACTCTTTAAACTGTTTTCATGTGTTTAAAGTTTCTTATAATCTTAGTCATGTGTGTTTTTTTTTTTATAACTGCATCTTGATATGTTGAGTGTGTGAATGATTAACAATTGCTGCTGTTTGTTCTTTAAGTTGGGTTGAAACGGAAGAATCGTGTTCTTCAATTCGCATTGATACAGTCGTCTTGTCGATTATGACGGAATTTGATGCCGTTTCGATGAACATTTGCGATCGCTGTTATTACGTGATTTCGAATAGTCGTTTTTGATGTGTGTACGATTTCGAAGAGATATGAACGATTATTAGGGTTTTGTTGGAAGAGATACGAACGATTCTGTTTTTGAAATAGTGTTTTTTAATGGTTTTTGTATTTTTCGGTCAGTTTGGGCAGCTGGTTACTTTTAGGAAGATTACAAAATTGCCCTTATCTTTTTGACATGTGTCATGCAGTGAATGGTTGGTTTGGTTGCTTTTTTGTCTCTTGCGTCAGAGGTGTTCCCCTCTGATCCGCTCCCTTTATTTATTTACAATAAGTAAAACAATTTTTCCGTATATTTATGTAAAAATATATTAAATTCATATCTACAATTAAAAGTTTAAGGCATCAAACGAAAATAATATTTTAAATTTATGCCATCAATGTTCCAAATATAATTGAGTATCAATCAAATTTTATGTAAACACTCAATGGCTTTAACATGAAGTTTCATATATAAAAATAATTATATACTTACTTCGTCATGTTGTCTCATCTAAAATTTTGTTATATAATTATTGAATTATCATAACAAATGTAATAGAAATCATTGTAACTAACAATTTCAAAATTGTCAAAACTTACTATAATCTTAATAAATAAAATATAGGAAGCAGATTTATGACATAATCGGTTAAAATCATATTCAAATAAAATTAAAATTAAAATTAGACCATTCTGTTTTAGTTAAATTAAAAATTAAAATCTCTATATTTATTTCAAATAAAAATCGCACCCAGTATATATACACATGTTTGAAATCTAGTATATATATATATATATATATATATATATATATATATATATATATATATATATATAAATATTGACTAATTTAATAGTTATTGTTATTGTTATTACTATATAATAATATTAACTATATTGAATATTAAATATATATAATAAATATAAATATTTTAATTAAAGTAAAAAATAACGGTTCGTTTATTGTTGGTTCAATCTTTACGAATAACACGAATCGAATTGAAACATGTCGGTTATTAACGGTTTGGTTTTACCATCGGTTCGATACTTTCGTTCGGTTATTTCGGTTATTCGATTATGATGCCGCCCGAACAGTCAGGTCTTGTAGCTCTCTCCTTGTGAAGGGGGAGAACCGTCCTCGTCGTCAGAAGGACCGACCGAACAGTACCGGGCAGCGATCAGTGAAGTTTTATAATTTGTAAATGCGAGGCCTAAGTATACTTAAAACTGTGGGAGTACAGTAGTAAGGATGACCTAGGGTCGTTCTATGAATCAGTGTATTGTGGATCTTGGACGTAGGAGACGATCTATCTAATTAGTAAGGGTTTTGAAAATAGTTTGAGGGTTTGTTTGGTTTTTGTTATACTTAGGCAGAAAATAAAATAAAGCGAAATAAAATTGATAGTTAGCAGATAATCTATAGGAGGTGTTTGCTATGATTTCGGTAGCCTATAACTGGGATGATGTATGAATTATGAAAAAGAGTCTTAAAAGATTTGTATTCCATTTATTTCAAGTATTAGTGGAGTAAGCACTAGTCCCCTACTGATAGAGTTCTCGATCAGTATGTCACTGAGTAACTAGGCTATCGTGGTTCTGATTGGAGTAGTTTATCCAGCCCACAACACTAACCTGTGAAGGTATAGCGACCCTTATATAGATTAGAATCCTAGGTACATGAATAAGGCGACAAACCAACTAGATGTCCGACCTTTCTTAACCCCACAAGATTACTTTAATCTAAACAAAAAATTTAAGTTCAAGAATAGTTTTAATGTGCTTTGATTACTTTCTATCGATGGGTTTTTAAAGTCTAGGAGTAATGTAATCACTGATAATGTACAAAACAAGTACAGTGGCTCTTTCCGTGGCTTAACCAAGTACTTAGCCGACTAACGGTACTCACTTTACTTTATACAGTAACCCCGTTAATCCACACAGTGGGGTAACGACGACATTTCCGTGGCTTCTACGTTGTACTCCACCAGTGGTGTTTCCATCGCTGTACAAAGTACTTAGCCGGTACCTCCGGTGCGTTATAAAGGTTGCCTTAGACTTTGTTTAACTAAGTTTGTATTTAAGTGCAGTAATTATCCATCTATGATATAAACCAGCCCTTACTTTAAAGTCCCAATAAATCCCTAGTTTATTCACAGTGTAATATTTGCCTTTATTTAGAAAACAGTGTTTGCACAGTCACTATGTATTTTGCATTCAGATAATAAAGCAGTGTTTCCACAGCTCCGGTGTACTTGCGTTTAGTTCAGAAAACATCATTCCATAGTCACAATGTACTTTGCGTTCAATTTAGAAAGCATTGTTTCCATGGTGACGATGTACTTTGTGTTCCTTTTAGAAAGCAATGTTTGCACTATTTATAAATCAGACCATGTTTGTTTAGACACAGATAACTAAGTACCTTTGGATAGGGTTTGTGACGTCCTATCATTAAGGCCGTAATCACGTTTACTGGTTGAAAGGCGTTTAATTTTAATGAGGTTTAAAATCATAGATAGAAAGTAAATCAGAGCACTAGAGTTTATAATAACATTTATCCACAACGGATTGTGCCCACGACTTTCATAGCTTCCACGTTCTGTACTACACACATTGGTGTTTCCAGCGCTATACAAATGAAAGTCGTTTAACGTTACTTCCGTTGTTTCATAATGACATCATCCCAACTAATAAGACTAACTACATCATAGCAAACACGCAATATAACTACTCGCTAATCATGGCAAACGATCCTACATCTAGCATGATAACAGCAATAACAATCATCATAATAAAAATAGATATAGGATAGATATAACCATAATAAGAGCGTAGCAGAATACAACGTGAAAGAATACAAGTAGAACTTCGAGTATCCTCCAAGCGATATTACAATATTACCCCTCTATTCGTCCGGATAATACCGAGACTAACTAGACGCTAACTACGAAAACTAAAAATAAAAACCTAAATCTAGAGAAAGAGTAGTGAGAGTGTGTGTTGGTGGATGAATGGATGATTTGATGATTTGTGGATGATTCAAATGTTTTGGTAAAGCCCCATATATATAGGAAATGCTTAACCGTATCTGGACCTTCAAATGCACAACCGTATAAAAATGTGATTTTTATTGCCTGAACACGGAATACGGTTGGTTTTGGCCGTATACGGGCAAACTAGAGCAAATACGGGTGAACATCAACCATATACGGTTGGTTTCTGCCGTATACGGCTGAACACATGTCGTATACGGTCTGTGCAGGCCGTATACGGTCTGTGTCCAGCCGTATACGGTCTGGGCCAGCTGTATACGATATGGTTCAGCCGTATTCGGTCCTTCGGTTCTTCGTTTCTTCGTTCAAGCGTATCTTCTTCGTCATTTATCCGTTTTGAGTGATTCTTGTGCTCATGGTTTCGTAATTTCCTATCGAAGAAAATGACATAAGTTAGAGGTCATAATTCCAAGTATAGCTCAAAATGTATTGAAAAACGTGAACGGAAGATTCATTGATTGTTTGTGCTCTATTTTACTTGTTTTTAGGCTGTTTTAGTTGATTCTTGAAGCATCGTCTATATTTTAGCCTTCATGATGAATTTTAGTATATAATTGCATATTTCAAATGTTTTCATCCAAAATCGGGCTAATAAGGTGAGATAATAACACATAAAAACTTGACTTTTTGCGTGTTATCAAATATCCCACACTTAGACTTTGCTCGTCCTCAAGCAAAACTCAAAATTCTCACTTGCTTCCCAATGAAAATATTTGAAAGTGTCAATGCTTTTGGGTGAATCAAAACATATTTAAGAGCAAGCATTCCCATATATAAGTAACATATCCTGGAGAGTAAGAGAAAATAAGGTATTTGTTTTAGAAGCATGAAATGATTCTCTTAGGCATGCTTTCAATTCTCGTGATCTTAGAATATACATGACTAGGCGATCTCAATAGGTGGTCACTCAAATCACTCAGAAGTGTTTCGGGTTACCTATCATTCTAATCAAACGAAATCGCTCAAAAGCCAGTCATGCAACATCCATCGTCATAGGCTTGCTCGAGAATCATATCTCCACCACTTAGGTGAGGACGGTGCTAATTATCCCAGGACATTCAGATGGGTTGTAATATTTGGTGAGGGTTAAAGGGTATGGATAAGTGGAATTTTGGGTTTAAGGGTTTTGCTTATCTTAGGACCTTTAAACTTATGAAAAAAATTTATTTAGACATACTTTTTAATGAAAACGGAAACGGATAACGATAAGGGAGGAAGATAGCTATTTTGATTTCTATCTTTTGAAAACACACGGAAGATTTATATCTTTTAAGAATCAAATTTTTTGGGAGATTTGAAGCACTTAGCTTTATTTTGTTTCTTTTCTTTTCTTTTTTCCTTTCTTTTTCTATTTTTGGCTTAGAACTTCTTTGCCAAGGAACTTCTAAGGGATTTTTATACTTTTATTGCCTTTCAAAAATCCTTTCTTATTTTCATTTTTCAATCCTTCGACAACTTCAAATTTACTTTGTGCCAATTTTTCGCACCGCAAGACTCTCGATCTTTGAGTATTAATTATGGAAACGCACACGAGAATTTTTTGAGTAAACACGAAATTTGTGGTTTTTTGGAGTGAAGACAAAAAGAATATATAAATAGCATTTTTCAAAAATTTAAAAATTCTAAGATAAGGTTTTTGGTAGGTGAGTGGGTTTAAATTTTGGGTTTTAAAGAAACGAAAAGACTAAGGCTCAACATGGTTTTCTAGGCGGATCATCAACACTGAAGATAAGTGTTGGAAGGGTTTTGGGCTTGAAAATAAGGCTAAAAATGGGGGTTAAATCCTAAGGAATGTCAAGGTCCTCTAATTGCACCTATACCGCATACGGTACTCTACCAATGTGGTCTTGAAGTGCATACCAGGAGCAAGTTCTAATTCCGGATGCATGCATCGGCACACACTCAACAAACGAATAGTGAAGCATTTAAAATGAATACTTTTCATGGGCTCAACTCACTGCAAGTATGGGTTGTATGTGCCTAGCCATGCGATGCCCCTCTTAGATCATCATTTCAGCTCAAGAAATTCCTAACTTATTTAATCTTATTTTCCAAAATACCTTACTCATATATGAAAATAATTCCTCTCAAGACATTTTGATAAAAATTTCGAAAAATTTTAAGCAAAAGCGAGGTTTTAAAATTGAGGAACATTTTCCGATTTTGCTTTTGGAAATAAGAATCTAACCTAAGGTATTCTTTACCGTTATCCCACACTTAGAGGAACATTGTCCCTAATGTTCTCTTGAGTTGAGATTTTACTGAAAGTAAAATCACACACTTAGAGTTTGAACATATCGGAAAATGTTTCTCAAGTGTTTGTTTTGGGTTGGAATCCCACACTTAATGATAAGCTTAGGATATGGCATAGACTACTTTTATTAAACGATAAAATATAACAAAAATGATCAAATCAAAACAAGGATAAGAACGAGAGAACTCCCCTATCAATGTGATGGCCGAAAGCTGAAAGTCTGAAGATATGCTGCCTTTGGAGAAGAGTATTTGCCAAGTATCTTTCTTGCGACAGCACCATGAAGTTCATTCAACTTTTGGGAAGCGCACTTTGTAAAAAGTGGCTTTATTTTTCACTTCTACTACTCACTCTCTTGTGTAATATCTCTTAAGTGTGAACACGTTGGATATACTTTTCACCAACTTCTTATTTTATAGCTTTTTACCAAAAGTATGTCACTATCCCAGAATGTGAAAAGATGCTTTCTACTACAAATCATTTGTAAGACATGTGTTTTTAAATGAGTTCGAGCATAATGCGTGAAAGTAGCACGCAAGTACCTTAAATGCTCGAAACACATGAATTATTATTTTGAAAATGTTTCCTAATTTCTGGGATTAGTGATGTGGTAAAAGCTGTCAGTGTAAAAATGAAGTGGTGTTTTGAAAACATTTGCATATTCAAGTGTGAAAGATAGTCGGAGATATTTCACTTCTTGGAATTTAAAAACAAAATACTACTAATACTAAAGGATACTTTATTCCACGGGTTGCCTCCAGAGAAGCGCTTCATTTTATAGTCGAGGGCTCGACTTCTGTTCCTCTTGGATCAGCCGGAAGAGGAACCTCCAGGGCTAGAGGTGCTGGATAGTGGTGCCCTTGAGTTTTGTGGATAGAACCTGAGATAATAGCGAGTGATGACTTGGGTGATGTTCGGGATCCTTGACACGAAGAGAGGGAAACTATCAAGTGCTCCTCAGCAACCCTTTGTAAGTATAAGAGGTCCTAGGTGATATCATAGACTGCTTTGGAGATGGGTCCATCAGAATCTATAAAGTAGGTTCCATTGAATTCTAGTCTCTCACGCTCTGGTCGTTCCTGTCTCAATGAATCCATGAACCCGAAGAAGCGCATATGAATGTCTTCATGAGTGTTAGTGCTGGTGCTTCTGCCTAATTCATTGATGGATTCGAGGATGCCTTGGATAAGCCACTTCTGATGATCGGAATACGTGAGGTTTGGTTTGCAAAAGATGTTAATCATTTTTTTATAAACCTCACACAGTCCATCATGGAATAGCTGTCTTGGCTCTCCTGTGAAAACAGTACCGAAGATATCTCCAAGCTGTTCAGTGATGAAGTTCGCGGTGTTAACCATCGAACCGTCGGGAATGGAGGAAGGGATGTCACGAGTCCTCTCATCATAGCCCACACGCTCTAGCCTTTCGATAATCTTATGAGCATAGAATTATATGGTGCAGTCGATGTAAAACCTGTGTGGTGAATAATTGTCGATATGATCGTTATTAGCCATGGAGTTCATCAATCCCCTAAGATCGTTCATCATTACAATGTCTACTTCCGCAGCAGGATTCCCAGTAGCATGATCCAAATGAGCCCGATAAGAGTGTAAAAAGTGCATCTGATCGGGTGAAAATGGAAATGCGAACCTGATCAGTGTTTCATAGACCTTGCCGTATATGGTCTTTTGTTCTTGAAAGAACTCTAGCTCTACTGTAGATGGTTCATCATCGTCTTGATGTTCTTGCGAAAGCTGAAGTGCCAGGTCTTCGGCGAAGGCATGAAGGCGGTTTTGGAAGAACTGAGGATCTTGGGTACTGGCGTTGGCTAGATAAACTTCATATTCTGCTTCGATCTCTTCAATCAAGTCCCTTTGTTGTGGCGTGTTCTCATTAGTGGAATCTCTGATAATCGCCATCATTATACGAAAGTCATCCTCGTATTGATCAATAGGACTGATCATCTCTTCGTGATTAGAGACGATTGGTACTTGGATAATTCCGAGAGGAGAATCTGGAATAGCAGAAGGCAGATGAAGGTGAATAGAGCGGATATCAATCGGAACATCAATGTATACGATGTCATCTTCGTCACTTTCTGTCGCTGGGGTATCAACCTCTAAAATATTAGGGAACTCAACAGTTGTGGATGGTGACTGACTCGTCGGTGATCTGAGATATCGGCTGAGAAGAGATCATCTCAATTTCCTTTTCATCCTGAGAGTCAAAATCATGACTGGATCCAGAAGTACCTCCTAGCTCGAATTGAGTTCGAGGTTCAGATGAATCAAGGGCTTGAATACCTTGAGGAGGTATGTGTGGTCGTAGTTGAGATTCTTTGTAGTTTGCAATCTTCTTCAGGAGTATGTCTTGTAACTCTGGATGTTGCTTAGACAAAGCAATGGTGTTTTCGATATTCTCCAGAGCACGAAATCGAGGAAAGGTGAGAGGTTTGGTAGGATCGATGACTGATGCGATAAGTTTCTCCATAGTAAGCGCGTATGCAGCATCATGAGAATAGTCAATCAGTGGTTCTTCTTCATCTGGTTCACTATCGGGCAGAGGGATAAAGCTTTGAGTGTAGTCAATCTACATGATCTCTGCTTTTGGAAAGTATGAATCAGGAAGGTAAGTTGGTGTAGGCTGATCTTCTTCTGTTTTGTCCTCCTCTTCTTCTTCTATTTCTTCTTCTTCAGTCTCTTCCTCTTCTTCCATTTCTTCCTCCTCAGTGTCAGAAGTGATAGTAATGGGCTCGTCAGACATTTGTGTGTCTGGTTCAGAATCATCATCCGAAGTAACTCTGCCTGTCGATATCATACATATCTCCGGATGCTCTGTCATAGCCTGGTCAGTATGATCAATCTTGAAAGTGATAGTCTCTCCATGAGATCTAAGACTGATAGTCTGTGTGTGACACCCGTCAAATTAGGGCTAGTTATTAGTGCCTAATCATTGTACTTATACATGTAATTAATTATGTTAGGGCTAATAATGTGTATCATTTTGTGTATCGATATATGTTTATATATGTACACACATATGCGATTCGTTTAAATCGTACATTTGACTATCGGACGGATTCCGACACAATATACGGCGTTGGTGAAAATATTTCTATAAATAACTTAAATGTATTTTTAGAAGTTATTTATCATATATTATTATTTTGTTAAAATAATACACGAAAAATCTAGACGTTTTGATTAAAACGTCTCAAACGCTATTAAAACGCGCGAATTTAATTCGACAACCAAAGAATGACGGTTCATTCAGGATGTGTATCGACTACAGAGAGTTGAATAAATTAACCGTCAAGAACCGTTACCCACTCCCTCGTATTGATGACCTATTCGACCAACTTCAGGGGTCAAGTTTCTATTCGAAGATAGATCTACGATCAGGTTATCATCAGTTACGAGTCCGTGACATCGACATCCCAAAGACTGCCTTCCGAACTCGCTATGGGCATTACGAGTTCCAAGTGATGCCATTTGGTTTGACAAACGCACCGGCTGTATTCATGGACCTTATGAACCGAGTGTGCAAACCATATCTCGACAAATTTGTCATTGTCATTATCGATGATATCCTCATCTACGCCCACAACGAGCAAGAGCACGCGCAACATCTCAAAACCATCCTAGAACTTCTTAGACACGAAGAGTTATACGCTAAGTTCTCCAAGTGTGAGTTCTGGATGCAAACCGTTCAATTCCTTGGTCATGTGATTGACAGTCGGGGAATTCACGTAGATCCATCAAAGATTGAGGTTATCAAATGCTGGCAAGCACCTACAACGCCGACCGAAGTACGCCAATTCTTAGGTCTGGCTGGTTACTATCGACGCTTCATTGAGAATTTCTCCAAAATAGCCCAACCTCTCACGACACTGACTCAGAAGGAAAAGAAGTTCAATTGGACTGATAAGCAGGAGTCAGCATTTCAGCTATTGAAACAAAAGCTTTGCAGTGCACCCATTCTATCATTACCGTAAAGCAACGATGACTTCGTGGTATACTACGATGCCTCACACCAAGGTCTTGGTTACGTGTTGATGCAACGGGACAAGGTTATTGCCTATGCCTCCCGACAACTCAAGATTCACGAGAAGAACTACACGACTCATGATCTCGAACTAGGAGCCGTAGTGTTTGCACTCAAAATCCGGAGACACTATCTGTATGGCACAAAATGTACCATCTTCACCGATCATAAAAGCCTTCAGCATATATTCGATCAGAAGGATCTCAACATGAGGCAATGTCGTTGGGTCGAGTTGCTCACCGATTATGATTGCGAGATCAAATACCATCCGGGCAAAGCAAATGTTGTTGCCGACGCCCTCAGTCGAAAAGAACGTTCAAAACCACTTCGAGTCTGAGCCCTCAGCATGATCATTCATAATGACTTCATCATTCAAATCCTCACCGCTCAACTTGAAGCATTGAAACCCGAAAATCTGAAAAATGAGGCCTTGCGCAACATGGAGAAACAGTTCGAAACCAAACCCAACGGGGTCAAGTACTTCGCGAACCGGATCTGGTGATGTGTTGAATCCAGTTATAAAATTTATCGTTGATAAGTAAACCAAAAAGTTCGAGCTAGACCAAAACACAACCGGGCAGTGGACCCTGTCGAGTGGTAGTATAGTTTGGTAAGTTCGGGTTCGAACACAGGGAACTTGGTTTATACAATCAAGACAAGTGTGAGCAATTTAAAGAGAGAAAATAAAATGTGGTTGGTTTGTGTGACCGAATTGTCACAATGCTTAAAACTACAATTTTAAGTTAAACTAGGCAAGTGGACTCTTAAGAGTCAAAGTGATTGATGTGGAACTTTCAAATATAAAAAAAAAACTATACTTGCTTGGATTAGATCGTTAGTGATTTCGGGGTGTAAGGTTAAAACCGGTTTATTCTATGCAAACAATTTTCCATCAAACTTAGGCTTAACATTCGCCATCACCTAATGATTCAACTTCAATTTGCAACTCATGAAATAATTACGTAACGGACATTCGCCATAGCTACCTACTTGGTGAAAATATTTCTATAAATAACTTAAATGTATTTTTAGAAGTTATTTATCATATATTATTATTTTGTTAAAATAATACACGAAAAATCTAGACGTTTTGATTAAAACGTCTCAAACGCTATTAAAACGCGCGAATTTAATTCGACAACAAAACGAATGTCAATAATTAATTTGACAACTTAATTTAAAGTATTTTGATAATACTTCAATGAAAAATAATCCAAAACATATCGTTGATTTAAACGACTCAAAATAACGTTAGGCGATTTTACGTTTTAAAGTAAATAACGAGTAAACGACCTAAATACGTAAACACAGTCTGGAAACAAGAATTAAATCACACAAAAATCAAATGGGACCCCCAAGGTCAGCCACCACCCTCCATCCCCACTCAATTTTCATGCAAATGCTACTTTTCTTACTTCCACTCATCAAACATGTAAGAATCACTAATTTATACTTTCACTCTTTCACACAATTCTCTCTAGCCTCTCTCTATACTCCCTCGATCTCTAAAATCTGGAGAAAACCACCACCATAAACCACCCTCCTAACACCACCACAAGACCACCACACAACCACCATAAACCGCCATCGACCGCTCGCCGGAAAATCGAGAAAATACACTTTTGAAGCTCTCTTCTTCCTCTCTTTGTCTACAACACTAGTAAGAACACTCAACCACTTTCATTATACTTATTTACATGTTATATAGCTCTATCAACAAGATTATGTCCAAAAGAAAGCTTAAAACACGTTTTTCATAAACATCTAAAAATGACAGGTTCTGTCCCAGAAAAGTCAGTTTACAAAAACGTTCATAACTTGAGTTCTACTAAGAATTAGACAACGAATTTTTTTTTTAAAAGTTGCGTATTGAAAAGATCTACAAAAAGTTAATCTATGGATCTTTCCAAAAATCTACGAATTTTCATTTAAAAACGGATCTTTGAGACTGGTCTGCATGTATTCGAAAACCGAGTACTGTTCTTTCGCGGAATTAATTACCTATCTAAATGGACACTATGATTCATGGAAAAATCATGTTATGAACTAGATACATAGGTGATCAGTTGGTAAAAATTGTGAACATTACTTTGGACCAGAAGTTAGTGAAACCGAGTGGCGAAACAAACCGACATAAACCGAAAAACATATTTTGGGACTGTTTTTGACATAAACATAAAACCGACACTTCGGGCCGACAATAAAACGTACCGACAACTTTATAAGTCTTAGTTAACTATTTTAAGACTTGTGTAAAAGTTTCGGGTCAAACCGAGCTAGTTTGACCAGATTTGACTAGTTTGACCAGATTTGACTAGTTTGACCAGTTTGACTAGTTTGACCATTTTGACTAAGTTTGACCAGTTTGACCAAGTTGACTTCTGTTGACTTTCAGAAAATAACATATTTGACCACAACGTTCGGATATAAATGTATACACGTACTTTCGAATACAATAAAAGAAGCTTGAACAATACTTACTACACTAAGTATTCAATACCTACAATAATCAAACCTTATGTAAAACTTACATTCGTACAATACAAACTATCACCAACGGGCCGTACATGTTTTCAAAACTTAAACAAAACAATCAAACATTGGACATAACTAGTTGATGGACAACTAGCATAGATGATCTGTTGAGACATCTAATCATTAAAACCTTGCGCGTTTAGGACGCCCAGTAGGTTTCGATCGTTGGAGACGACATCATTTCCCTTGTACACCATCATTAGTGCTTGATAGCATCTCATCAGACTCAGGTGAGTCTCATAGCCCCTATTTTACTGTTTTTACTCTAGGGGTGAGAATATATGCCTGTTTTGTTTTACATGTGAACGCAAGTATCAAATATCGTTATATTCTGCATGAGTTAATCATCTAATCATCATAAGTCCTCACTAGCATAGTTTGGTAATACTTTGTAGCGTGAATGTTAGTGTATGGTACCATATGGGACTGACAATCCCCGTCCGGGTCAGCAAGCACTGACTGGTCAAAATGGACGCATTATCATTTGTTCATACGTGTGTTGATTAAGCATACGCATAGAGGCACCCTCACTCAGGCACTTAATTGTGATCCTGACACCTTAGTTAAGCTCAGACTATGTGCTCATGGCAGTTATATACATCATTTACTTATTTGTTTAATTACAAGTTATTACACTCAAATCTTGCGGTTCATACATTATACTTTTTAAACCTGTGAGCTCACCAGCGTAAGCTGACCAATTTAGCATGTATTATCAGGTTCGCAGCAGCAGTAAGTCTGCTCACTCAGGATGCCCATTAGCTCGAGTCTCATGCAAACATTAGAAGATTATCATGCATTACTATATTTTGTATAAATTAGTTATGACATAGAATCTCTTACATCAATTCGAGCTTTTGTAAACTATTATAACAGTGTAAGACTTTTATAATATCAATGTATTGTAAACGACGCATATAGAGTCGTTCATTATATCTTATGTGCTGTTGATATTTGATTAGTCGCGCCCCGACCCGAATCGCTTCCGCATCATAATCTGGGGGTGCAACACTGTGAATAAACATCGATGATAGTACATGCGGTGTTCAAGAATGGTCTTTCTAAGATAATAGGGATGTGCACATCCTCCTGAATGTCCATCACTACGAATTCTGTGGGATATAGGAACTTATCTACCTTAACCATGACATTCTCAGCTATTCCCTTAGGGTGTCTAATGGATTGGTCAGCTAGCTGGATGCTCATCTTAGTAGGCTTAAGGGGTCCTAATTCCAGTCTGGTGTAAAGTGAGTAAGGCATCAGATTGATACTGGCTCCTAGGTCGGCTAAAGAGTTAATCATGCCTGAGTGATAGATCGAACAAGGAAGGGTGAAACGTTATGTATCCCCTAATTTCTCAGGTAAGGAATTTTTAAGGATAGCTGAACATTCCGCGTTCAGTGGGACATTGGGTACTTCGGGTACCTTGTCCTTGGTAGACAGGAGTTTAAGGATGTATTTTGAACTAGAAGGGGTTCTGGACACGGTGTCCATGAAATTTCCATCGAGACGGAAGGTGTTTGCCTTGTAGGCTTTCCTAAGACGGCCTGGGAACGGAATCTACACTTCCCTTTGAGGTGTAGGGGCAGACGTGGGCTCAACTGTCGGTGGGATAGGAGTAGGAGTGGAAGGTTGGCTTGGTGCCTCCTTCTTGTCTGTAGTACTCATCTGTTTAGCCTCTTCTACTTGGGGATTTTGTACCGTGTTACTAGGAAGATTACCCCGAGGCCTAAAGTCAAGACGTTGGGCTAGTTGTCCTATCTGGGTCTCAAGATTTTTGAGAACGGCCAGTTGGTTCCTAATGAATAGGTCAGTTTGGTCTTGTCTAGCGCTGGTCTTTTGATTGATTTGGTGTTGGCCTTGGATGAACTTAGTTAGGGTGTCATCTGTACTAGTAATGGGCACAAGGGTTTTAGTGGTTTCAGTCGGTTGAGCTGCATCGGGTGCACTCAATGAAAGTGGTTAGTTATAGGTGAGTTGGGGTTGTTGTGGGTAGGTAGGGTATCTAGGTTGGTAGTTAGGTTGGAAGGGTGGTTGGTTCCTAGGTGGGTATTGGTTGCCTCTAGTCCTAGGGGGAGAGGTTCGAGCGAAACCAGGCGGATTTTGTGGGCGAGTTGGGAATTGAGCATAGTTTACCGTACCATCAGCAGGGTCCTTGTACTCAACCTGATAAGCTTCTGTAGGTAGGTTGGCACAGTTTTGGCATTCCTGAACTAGGTGGGCATGCTGAGATGGTTTCTTTATTTCACCGATTTGTTTCGTCAAGGTTTCGATCTTCTCTGTCAAGGATTTGATAGCTTCAGCCTGGATTGGATTAGGAGCAGCAAGCGTTGCTGATGATGAGGGCCGTTCATCAGAGTTCCAATCTTGATGGTGCATCATCATATTCTCAATCAGATTCCATGCCTCATCTTCGCTAAGCAGCATAATACTTCCTTGAGGGGGCAGCGTCTGGGGTGATGCGATGGTTTGGAGTAAGACCGTTGTAGAACGTGCACAGTTGGTTGGTTTTTGGTATTAGGTGGTTAGGGCATTTATTCAGAAGGCTCTTATATCGCTCCCATGCCGAGTAGACATATTCATCAGAACGTTGTTTGAAGTTCATGATCTCGATCTTGCGTTTGGTTTGTAAGGCCGGGGGAAAGTACTTAGCTAAGAACTTTGAAGCCATCTCCATCCAAGAGGTGATAGAGCCGGTCTCTAATCCCTCAAACCAAGTCAAGGCATGGTGAGTGAGAGAATAGGGGAATAGGTATAGGCGGACTATGTCCTGATCAACCCCATTCTGCTTGTAAGAGTTAGTGGTTTGAATGAATCGGTTTATGTGGGCGTTGGGATCATCTTGGGGTAAACCATGGAATTGGCAGAACTCCTTGATGAGTTGAACGATATGGTGTTTAAGTGTAACATCCGTCTTAAGGACCAAGGGTATTCTGGTAAATTTCTTAGCTTTCAATTGTTATTTAATATTTTAGGAAATTTGTGCTCAATTTGAGTAATTGTGATAAGTGAATTATTATTAATTTTAACTTTGTATAGTTAACGGTAAAATAAAATTGTTGGAATCGCAAATGGTTTTTAGGTTCCAGACAATAGATTGAAAAGGGGGGCTAGTTTTAAGTGAATACGGAGTCGGTTAAAAGTTTGGGCCGACTTATTTATAACCTTCCTAAAAAGGAAAGTTTTTCATTTTCTTTCCAAACCAAAACCTAGAACCTAACTCAAAAATTTGAAATCAAAATCTGGAGTAAGATCTTGAAATTGTGTTCTAATCATCCTCATCATTATAACTTGTAAGTTTGTTAACCTTTCTAATTTAATTATGATCATGAATTCGATTTAAGTGAAGTTGATATGTTATTGTATATGAAAAGAGTTAGTTGATGATATATGATACTATGCAATAGTTTGGTTGTGTTAAAATGATCATATAGCTGAAATTTTGATTTTAGTTATGATTTTCGGACCTGGGTTGTTGCTGGGTTTCAGGCGCTGGAAGAAGGGTACTACCCGGCGGGTTGTACCCTTACCCGGCGGGTAGTGTGCCAAAATGGGTACCCGGCTGGTAAATAAGCCACCCGGCGGCTTCTGTAGGCTTTAAAACTCGTTTTAATTCTGTTACCATCAAAACTTAAATCACCCGATTGATAACCCGGGAACCCGGCGGGTAGAAGGGGAAACCGGCGGGTACTCCCCCTGTTTTCTGGATTTGTGGTTTGTTGACATTTGATGACTTGTGTTAGCTTTAATAATTGTATTATGAATGTGATATGCATGATTTGATGATGTAATACTACATTGTACTCGATAATTGGTATACTTATTATATCGGGTTAATGTTACATTTAAATAAAATGTATGATTATGAAATGAGTTACTGATTGTGATTCTGTTGTGTTTTCAGATCAACCAAAGACTCAGTAATATAAGAACTCTGAGTTTGGATCCTTTGATATTCAGGTGAGTGGACTTGTGACTCTCAGTGTAAATTGATGTAACATATTTGGTTACTACGAGTAAACCTGATTATGATGCTTATGAATTGTTAGTCTGATTTGACACGTGTGACTATGTGATACTTGGCCTTTGAGGCATGATGTGATGGGAGGTCAACTACGGTTGGACTTGGTTGCTATAGGTTAGTCAACATAGAAATAGTGAACATTGGTTGTGAATGGATTCTATGTTGATTGAAGATAGCAATGAGTTATCGGTAAAACCACTGCGTGACCTGTAGTTGGTTATAAGTGTTACTTGGAGGACCACCACGGCTATGAGGGTTCCTCAAGGACCACCGATCCTCTAAGATGTTTGTGTGTTGACAATTAATTGTTGTAAACAGATTGTTAAGCTGAGTTAGACTGTTAATTGCTTGTCTATTCACTTAGTTTCGTGCTAATCCCCCACTCTACTTCTTGCAGGTTATGTTTGTTATGTTCTGAGCAAGAAGGTTTGGTTTGAAGGAATGTTTGACGATGGTGCACTCTGACCATGTTTTAAACTTATGTCGTGATGTGTTTTGAAAGGTTCTATAACACCCAGTTGCTGTATACTGTTTAATACACTTTAATTTTGTTATGTATTGGTTGTGTCATGTAAATTAATAATATGGGGATTTGCACTTCCGGTATGTATAAAAAATGTCTTCAAATGAGGGGTGTTTTATTAAGTTCGAAAGACGCGCCGTCGATAACAGGATAGCTGATGGGTCCACCTCGTCCTTCGATTGATGGTTTGGTGCTGTCGGTGAGCATGACACGAGCAGCCATCGGTTGTCGGGTGCGTTTTTCTTTGCGGATAGTACGGATAATCGTCTCAGGATCGGGTTCGAAAATGAGAGATTCGGATCCGAATGATCTGGTCGAATATCGTTGTGTGTTGTGGTGAGGAATTTTCGTCTGGAACAAGGAAAGTAAAAGTAAATTAGAGAGAAAAGTTCGTCTGTAACGTCTTCGGATCTTACGGCTGATTCCCAGGCAGCGGCGCCAAAAACTTAATGCCGCCTGAACAGTCAGGTCTTGTAGCTCTCTCCTTGTGAAGGGGGAGAACCGTCCTCGTCGTCAGAAGGACCGACCGAACAGTACCAGGAAGTGATCAGTGAAGTTTTATAATTTGTAAATGCAGGGCCTAAGTATACTTAAAACTGTGGGAGTACAGTAGTAAGGATGACCTAGGGTCGTTCTATGAATCAGTGTATTGTGGATCTTGGACGTAGAAGACGAACTATCTAACTAGTAAGGGTTTTGAAAATAGTTTGAGGGTTTGTTTGGTTTTTGTTATACTTAGGTAGAAAATTAAAGAAAGCGAAATAAAATTGATAATTAGCAGATAATCTAGAGGAGGTGTTTGTTATGATTTCGGTAGCCTATAACTGGGATGATGTATGAATTATGATAAAGAGTCTTAAAAGATTTGTATTCCATTTATTTCAAGTATTAGTGGAGTAAGCACTAGTCCCTTACTGATAGAGTTCTCGATCAGTATGTCACTGAGTAACTAGGCTATCGTGATTCTAATTGGAGTAGTTTATCCAGCCCACAACACTAACCTGTGAAGGTATAGCGACCCTTATATTGATTAGAATCCTGGGTGCATGAATAAGGCGACAAACCAACTCGATGTCTGACCTTTCTTAACCCCACAAGATTACTTTAATCTATTTCAAGTATTAGTGGAGTAAGCACTAGTCCCTTACTGATAGAGTTCTCGATCAGTATGTCACTGAGTAACTAGGCTATCGTGATTCTAATTGGAGTAGTTTATCCAGCCCACAACACTAACCTGTGAAGGTATAGCGACCCTTATATTGATTAGAATCCTGGGTGCATGAATAAGGCGACAAACCAACTCGATGTCCGACCTTTCTTAACCCCACAAGATTACTTTAATCTAAACAAAACATTTAAGTTCAAGAATAGTTTTTGTGTGCTTTGATTACTTTCTATCGATGGGTTTTTAAAGTCTAGGAGTAATGTAATCACTGATAATGTACAAAACAAGTAACATCGGCTCTTTCCGTCGCTCAACCAAGTACTTAGCCGACTAACGGTACTCACTATACTTTATACAGTAACCGCGTTAATCCACACAGTGGGGTAACGATGATATTTCCGTGGCTTCTACGTTGTACTCCACCAGTGGTGTTTCCATCGCTGTACCAAGTACTTAGCCGGTACCTCCGGTGCTTTATAAAGGTTGCCCTAGACTTTGTTTAACTAAGTTTGTATTTAAGTGCAGTAATTATCCATCTATGATATAAACCAGCCCTTACTTTAAAGTCCCAATAAATCCCTAGTTTATTCACAGTGTAATATTTGCATTCATTTAGAAAATACTGTTTCCACAGTCACTATGTATTTTGCGTTCAGATAAGAAAGCAGTGTTTCCACAGCTTCGGTGTACTTGCGTTTAGTTCAGATTACATCATTCCATAGTCACAATGTACTTTGCGTTCAATTTAGAAAGCATTGTTTCCATGGTGATGATGTACTTTGTGTTCCTTTTAGAAAGCAATGTTTGCACTATTTATAAATCAGACCATGTTTGTTTAGACACAGATAACTAAGTACCTTTGGAATGGGTTCGCGACGTCCTATCATTAAGGTCGTAATCACATTTACTGGTTGAAAGGCGTTTAATTTTAATGAGGTTTAAAATTATAGATAGAAAGTAAATCAGAGCACTAGAGTTTATAATAACATTAATCCACAACGGATTGTGCCCACGACTTTCATAGCTTCCACGTTCTGTACTACACACATTGGTGTTTCCAGCGCTATACAAATGAAAGTCGTTTAACGTTACTTCCGTTGTTTCATAATGACATCATCCCAACTAATAAGACTAATTACATCATAGCAAACACACAATATAACTACTCGCTAATCATGGCAAATGATCCTACATCTAGCATGATAACAGCAATAACAATCATCATAATAAAAATAGATATAGGATAGATATAACCGTAATAAGAGCGTAGCTGAATACAACGTGAAAGAATACAAGCAGAACTTCGAGTATCCTCCAAGCGATATTACAATATTACCCCTCTATTCGTCCGGATTATACCGAGACTAACTAGCCACTAACTACGAAAACTAAAAATAAAAACCTAAATCTAGAGAGAGATTAGTGAGAGAGTGTGTTGGTGGATGAATGGATGATTTGATGATTTGTGGATGATTCAAATGTGTTGGTGAAGCCCCATATATATAGGAAATGCTCAACCGTATTCTTCAACCGTATCTGGACCTTCAAATGCACAACCATATTGCACAGCCGTATAAAAATGTGATTTTTATTGCCTGAACGCGGAATACAGGTTGGTTTTTGCCGTATACGGGCAAACTAGAGCAAATACGGGTGAACACCAACCATATACGGTTGGTTTCTGCCGTATACGGATGAACACAGGCCGTATACGGTCTGTGTCCAGCTGTATACGGTCTGGGCCAGCCGTATACGGTCTGGTTCAACCGTATTTGGTCATTCGGTTCTTCGTTTCTTCGTTTAAGCGTATCTTTTTTGTCGTTTATCCGTTTTGAGTGATTCTTACGCTCACGGTTTCGTAATTTCCTAACGAAGAAAATGACATAAGTTAAAGTTCATAATTCCAAGTATAGCTCAAAATGCATTGAAAAGCGTGAACGGAAGATTCATTGATCGTTTGTGCTCTATTTTACTCGTTTTTAGAATGTTTTAGTTGATTCTTGAAGCATCGTCTATATTTTTAGTCTTCATGATGAATTTTAGTATATAATTGCATATTTCAAATGTTTTCATCCAAAATCGGGCTAAAAAGGTTAGATAATGACACATAAAAACTTGACTTTTTGCGTGTTATCAGGTTACGACTCGATTTTTCATTTTTTTAATGCTCACCTCTAATTGGTAACTTAAGTGTTAACTAAATAGTAACGATTATATAAAAAAAAAAAAAAAAACTGCGAGGGTCTTCAAAAGTCCGTTAGAGTTGAACCAAGTAAGGATATTAGACCCATTCCAACGGTAAGTCAATTGGCCCGTCGTTTCCTACCTACGAAAATGACTCCTTCGGCACACCACCGTCATTTGGCCGCGTCACTTTTTTCCTTCGGTTTAGCGACGTGCTTCGGAGAAGGAGATGTGGGGCCGAAAGCAATTAAAAAATAAATTTTGTTTTTGTTTAGTGTAATAAAATAAAGATATGTTGGTAAATGTGGGGTCCGAAAAAACTACGCGATGTGTTATGGTTAATAGTGTTCAGTCAGATGTGTGTCAGTTTTGAGAAGTGTTTACGTGGTACTGATGTGGCACAAAATGAGACATCAATTTGCGTCACGGTTGGGAGTGGTTTTAGTAACATGAAAAATATTAAGGGCGAGAAACTACACATGACTGGCAGTATATCCGTACATATTGACGGGGTAAAAGTTAGAATCATGGTTCTTAACTTCATTTTAAGATGAAATCGAGATTGTAATATTCTACTCAAATGCTCATTTTTTTTATGAAATAAATTGTATAGTATATAATATTACATTTATATAGCAAATTCATGAAATTATTAAAGTCTAAATATAATGATAACAAAATAATACAAGTGTTATATGACTAATAACTAGGTTCAATAAGTTTTCAAGTTAAAAGTGTTTCCTTTTTAACTCAAATTTACTTAACGTTGGGTTTTAGGTTCATATAGGATCATATGTTATGATCGTAAGAGCACAGGGTGTGATGTCGGTGTTCTGGGACAGTGTTCTGAAGAATGTTGAAGGTGAGGATTTTGTGGTGTGGTAAAACTGAATTCTCAGTGTTCTGGACAGTGTTCTGAAGTTTTTTATTATTTGTTTTATTTGATTTATTAATGATAATAATTATATAAATTAATATATAAAAAACAAATAAATTTAATAAACTACATGTCATTTATTAAAACAGATTAATTTTTTTTTTTGAAGCTCACCTACCTCTATGCATATTCTTTTGCTTTGGTTACAAACGCATGCAGACAATTTTTTTTTTTTTTATTCAAGCTCGTGAACAAAGAAAAAAGGAAGAAAAAACAATATAAAAGGTGAGAACACTGAACCATGCGACGTCTTTACACGAACGCCGGAATGAAAAAAGCTCGAGAACGCCGACGAGAACGTCGGGATGGTACGGCAGAACGCCGTCTCACGGCGTTCTCGTCTGGGAACGGCGATGCCACATAGGACGACACCCTGTGCTCTAATAGAAGATACCAAGCAAAAGTCACCGCGTGTCTTTTCTTTTATCATTTATTGAGTGATCATCTTCCCATAATCAATGACTTTGATCTATTTTTCCAAACTTGAATCTATGTGAATTGGACGAAGGCTATGGACTCGGATTGAATTGGGATATGGAGAGGAAAAAAACCCGACAACAAGAGTAAATAATTTACTACCTTTTGTTCCTAAAAAATGTTCCCCCGGTAATATTTTTTGAATATAAGATATACGGGGTATTAAAGTATTAGATAAATGTTACTTTTGTCTTACTATTCAACGTATGTTTGACTTTGATTATAAATAAAAATAAGTTAAGGTAATAAATAAAGGTAAAATAAGAAGTTTAATAGTTTTTTTTATTATTATTTTTCGCAAATAAATAATAGCTTTTGAACAAATAAAAATAGTAGTATGAATAATTAAATTGAGACGAAGGAAGTATAAAATAGTAGAACAGCATAGATATTAACTATGGACAAAAACTTAACTTCGTACCGAGTGGCTCACAAAAAACTTTCTAGTGGACTAAACTTACATATAATAAATGCTTTAGGGACCAAAACTGCAGTTTAGCGAAATTATAACCTTACCGCAAATTTTCATTATAAATTCCAAATTTTACAATCCTTGAGATCATAACCATATTGTATCGTGTACGAAAAGTGATCAGATTCACACCTCACCGGAGAATTAAACGTCGTCGTTTCAGTATGAGCAATCAACCGGAATCCTCATCATCGGAACCGTAAGTCATCTGTCAACTAAAAGTTACTCAATACTTTGCATTATTATATATACATATGGATAGATATAGATAGATACAAATTCGCAGTCTTTGTTTGAGATAGATATAGTTTAATCGGACTTTTTATAACCTAATTGCATGTTTATTGTTACAGGAAAGGTCAGCCGGCCGCGAAAAAGGACTTCTCGACGGCTATCTTAGAGCGCAAGAAAGCGCCAAATAGGCTTGTGATTGATGAAGCAGTGAATGATGATAACTCAGTTGTTGCAATGCATCCTAATACTATGGAGAAGTTACAGTTGTTTCGCGGTGATACTATCCTGCTCAAGGTTTTGAACTTATTTAGTAAACTTTTGATGCTTTTTGTAGATTCTAGGGTTTTGATATGTTGTTATAGTATTAAATTAAAATTAAAATTAAAATTGTTATATGTATAGAATTGCTGGTTTAAGATTCTGTTGAACTGTTAGTGTAGCTTCTAGTAGTGTTGCTAATAGTGAAGTTATTTAAATTTAGGGTGCGAAGTCGCTTATTTGTTAGCTACATGCTGGTTGTAAGATAATGGTGTTTTTAAATTTATTTTTTAGTGTGAATGATATGGATAAAACAACTAGATTCTCCCTGAATGCGTATTTGTTTACCAGTGTTTTTATTTGCAGAGTTCACTTGTTTCTTTCATCATGGATTCTTACATGTCCTTGTGGCTTTGTTGTTAAATTGCGATTCTATTTATTGTCTTAATGATATCTTGACAGGCAGCTCATGTTTTTTCTGATTTCAACTTATTTGGAAACCTGCTCATGGCATCTTGTTTTTTCTCATCAGCATGTTTCTTACTTTTTCTTTCTAATATGGTTTATGATTGCTTGTTGGGCCTGTGATCAGTTTTAAATTTAGTTAGCTTCCTGAATTTCTAATCTGTTAACCGTTGTCACAATTCAAGCGAGCCATATCAGTAGTCACATTAGTCTTGTAGCGAAATCAAATCTTTTAATTTGTTAGTTTTCTTTGCTTGTGTACCTTGCTTGACGATGTTAATAAATATACACATTTGAAGTTCCGTAAGAAGATTCTAACAATTTGTTTTACAGGGGAAGAAAAGAAGAGATACAGTCTGTATTGCACTTGCTGATGAAAGTTGTGAGGAGCCCAAGATTAGAATGAACAAGGTTATTAGAACAAACCTGAGGGTTCGACTGGGAGATGTTGTATCTGTGCACCAATGCCCAGATGTGAAGTATGGGAAGCGTATCCATGTTCTTCCTCTAGATGACACGATTGAAGGTGTCACAGGGGACTTATTCGATGCATACCTTAAACGTAAGTAATTAGTTTTGTAAGGACTTTGACCACATGAGACCCATGTTATAATAATTGTCAACACTATCCTAAGAAGATTTTCGGTGACAGATGTGTGTGGAATGTTACAGCTTTATTAAGTTACAAGCTTACATTAGTGCCAGAGTCTAGACTCTTTATTTAGGTTCTCGTACCATGGGATGAGGTAGTCGTATATTTCACCGGTACGAGATAGAGTGCTGGTGCATTCATACTCCCCCGTCCCAGATTTATTGTGCACATACAAAAAGCGTACAAATTAAGAGAAGTGCAATCATTACACTGTGCCACCAATAACATTTAACCTCTACCTTATTAAAGCTTTTCGGCTGGTAGAAATTCAGAAGTGGACAATCACTGCATATGTTGGTACTTACCGAAATAGAAATGTGGACAGTAAATTCGGGACGGAGGGAGTAGTAACTAGTAACGTTTGATCCATATAGTTTCTTGATATTCTGTATGCAGATTTCAGAGCAGTTTTTTATCTTTTTTTTTGTTGAAAAAATTAATAAAATATTGTAATTATTATAATGAAATTATTGTAGTAGTAACTAGTAACGTTTGATCCATATAGTTTCTTGATATTCTGTATGCAGATTTCAGAGCAGTTTTTTTATCTTTTTTTTTTAGAAAAAATTAATAAAATATTGCAATTATTATAATGAAATTATTGTCTTATCGAACTTAATTGTGATCAATGCAGCCTACTTCTTGGAGGCATATAGACCTGTAAGAAAAGGAGATCATTTTCTTGTTAGAGGGGGGATGAGATCTGTAGAGTTCAAGGTAATTGAGACTGACCCCGAGGAGTATTGTGTTGTTGCTCCAGACACTGAAATCTTTTGCGAGGGTGAGCCCATCAAGAGGGATGATGAGGACAGGTTGGATGAGATTGGTTATGATGATGTAGGTGGTGTCAGGAAACAAATGGCTCAGATTCGTGAATTAGTTGAATTGCCATTAAGGCACCCTCAACTTTTCAAATCCATTGGAGTGAAACCCCCTAAAGGTATTTTACTCTATGGACCCCCTGGTTCTGGAAAGACGCTCATAGCAAGGGCCGTCGCCAATGAAACAGGAGCATTCTTTTTCTGTATCAATGGGCCAGAAATTATGTCAAAAATGGCTGGAGAGAGTGAAAGCAATCTCAGGAAGGCATTTGAGGAGGCTGAAAAGAATGCCCCATCGATTATCTTCATTGACGAGATAGATTCCATTGCCCCGAAGCGAGACAAGACCAATGGTGAAGTTGAAAGGAGGATTGTTTCACAACTACTGACACTCATGGATGGGTTAAAATCTCGTGCACATGTTATTGTAATGGGGGCCACAAATCGCCCAAACAGCATTGATCCTGCTCTTAGAAGGTTTGGCAGGTTTGACAGGGAAATAGACATTGGTGTGCCTGATGAAGTTGGGCGTCTTGAAGTTATTCGTATCCACACCAAGAACATGAAACTTTCTGATGATGTAAGGTTTACTTTAAATAAGTGTTTGGTGTGTTAATTAACCCCAATCATTTGAATGATCATCAATCGCATTTAAATGAATTTTCAGGTTGATTTGGAAAAGATATCCAAAGAAACACATGGTTATGTTGGTGCTGACCTTGCTGCTCTCTGTACTGAAGCTGCACTTCAATGTATCAGAGAAAAAATGGACGTCATTGACTTGGAAGATGATTCTATTGACGCTGAGATACTAAACTCTATGGCTGTCTCAAATGAACATTTCCAGACGGCTCTTGGAACAAGCAACCCATCTGCTTTGCGAGAGACCGTATGTCTATTCAAGATAAAATTATTAATACTTCAAAGAGTAATTAAATGAACCATTTTTACATGTATCATAATTATCTTTGTTTTTGGACTCTTAACAGGTTGTAGAGGTTCCCAATTGCAGCTGGGAAGATATTGGAGGTCTTGAAAATGTTAAGCGTGAGCTACAAGAGGTAATAAATTTGAAGGGTGTGTTTGGTAACCTACAACAGTTTGGTTTGTGCTGGGTTGACTGAATCACTCTTCGTTAAAGTTTAATTTTCTATAAACATTAGTGTGTCAAATACGGCTTACAAATTTTTAATATTTAAATTTATAATCTATGTCTCTCAATAAAATGATTCCGGAGGTTCTAAACCGGTATGCACTAAAATTGCCTCTGGGGGAGATTTGACTTATTTGTTCCATTCTTCCAATTTTAGTTGCCTCTGTTTTACCTGCTTTGGAAGGTTGGTTACATACATACAATACTAAATAATTGAATTTATGTTACCTATAATGGAAAAGAATACCATTTCTTACATACAGTGACAAAAAGGTGAAAGTAAGATGCATTATAGATAATACATAACCCAAAGTGAAACAGCCACTTCTGGAATTGAGTGGCGTAGGTTTGAACTATACATCATTGCCATATATTCCCACTTCAATTGAATCTGTTTGCGTATTTGAAATGTTATAGACTGTCCAATACCCAGTGGAGCATCCAGAGAAATTTGAGAAATTCGGCATGTCACCTTCAAAAGGTGTTCTTTTCTATGGTCCACCTGGATGTGGTAAGACACTTCTAGCTAAGGCTATTGCAAACGAGTGTCAAGCCAACTTCATTAGCATCAAAGGACCTGAATTGCTTACAATGTGGTTTGGTGAGAGTGAAGCTAATGTTCGTGAAATTTTTGACAAGGCCAGAGGGTCTGCACCTTGTGTCCTGTTCTTTGATGAACTTGATTCCATTGCAACTCAGGTCACCATTTGACTCTTGTCTCTTTAAAATACAAACTATTGCCTGTGTTTGGCTAAGGTTTTATGAACTCTTGTTATTAATTATTGCAGAGGGGAAGCAGTTCTGGTGATGCAGGTGGTGCTGCTGACAGGGTTCTGAATCAGCTGCTGACTGAAATGGATGGAATGTCAGCCAAAAAGACGGTATTCATAATTGGAGCCACCAATAGACCTGACATCATTGACCCTGCACTACTACGTCCCGGGCGTCTCGATCAACTAATTTATATCCCTCTACCAGATGAGGACTCCCGCCATCAGATTTTTAAGGCGGCAATGAGGAAGTCCCCTGTTTCCAAGGATGTTGATTTGAGAGCTTTAGCCAAATATACGCAAGGCTTTAGTGGGGCCGATATCACAGAGATATGCCAACGTGCGTGCAAGTATGCAATCAGAGAAAACATTGAGAAAGTAAGCTTCTATATCTCTTTCAATGTCGGGTGTTTTTAGCAATTGGGTTTTGAAAGGCATTATCTGATTAGTTCGCTTATAATTCGTAGATAATAATATTTTGTTGTGTTTAGGTATGCAAATACGGTGTTTATTATATGATTAGTTTGCTTTAAAGGCGCGGATGATTAGTTTTGGCAGTGTTTAGGTATAGTGAATGTGATCGTGATTATCTGATTATTTAGGAAATATTCAGTTAAGAGTAGCTGCAAAGGAACTGATTATGATTAAATGATTATTTGGACTTCATTTTACATTTTAAGTTTCAACCAGAATTTGCTAAGCACATAAACAAGTGATTTTTATGGGTAAGGTTGTGAGGGGCAGCTGCATTTTGAAGCTAAGGAAGGGGCAGGCAATTTCAGCCGTTGATGTTTGTGATCAACGGCCCAGATCGCGTGCCCCTCATTCCCTCAAAATGCAACTACCCCTCTGATCCCACACCTTTTTTTTTGTTAGGACCAATGTTATAGAATATCAACGATGCTAATGAGTACATATTGTAATGGCAATAAGTATGTTGCTATTCGATAACAAACACCCTTTGATAGTTACAACTTCAAACAGCGGAAGCGCTTTCCAAACTATATTTTTTGCAGTTTATTTTGTTACAGCTATTTATTTGATTTTACTATCTCATATTTCATAATAACTTTTTTAATATGTCATGCCAAACACCCATTGATTCATGCAATTTTTATAATGCTTGACATGAACTTTTTTGTTGTTTGCATTTTGAAGGACATAGAGAAGGAACGAAAGAGAAGTGAAAATCCTGACTCTATGGATGAGGATGAAGACGAAGTTGCGGAGATCAAGGCAGCTCACTTTGAGGAATCCATGAAGTATGCTCGCAGAAGCGTGAGTGATGCTGACATTCGAAAATACCAAGCATTTGCTCAGACATTGCAGCAATCTCGAGGATTTGGGTCAGAATTTCGGTTCCCGGAAGCAGCTTCCGGAGCAGCTGCGGCTGCTTCTGACCCGTTTGCTGCCTCTGCCGGCGGAGCTGATGACGACGACTTATACAGTTAGATTTACATAGTAAATAAATCAATTAAAAGTCACGACTCATGAGGCGTTATGTATTTATATCCGATACCAGTTGCTGATTAACCTTTCTTTTGAACTCTTTGTTATAAATATGGTTTTTACACATCTGTTGATACATGTAACTACATTTCATGTTTTAAATTTGGATTCAACAAAGTTATTTAAGCCGACTCTACTGTGTCGTACTTTGAATTCCTTCCCTTTTTTATCTTTTTGAGTTGGGAAAAAAAATTGCCCCACCTTTTTTCTATCCGATATGAGTGTGGAGGGTTGTTGGGAGCTGTAAGTTGGTAACAAAGAAACTGTTCTTGATTTGAACATGATTGTTTTGGAGTTATAGAAGGCTCAAAGAACAAACTCAAGTGGTTTTCCATTCACATTACGAACTGTCTTCCATTCACGTTACGAACTGCTTCTACAAAGAAAAAAAACTTTTTCGTCATTATTAAGTTTCATTCGATGATCATTCAGTGATAGTTTGTAAGATAAAATATGGATTTAAGTAAATAAAATTGCAATTAACTAAGGTCAGATATTCATAGTGTGTAGTCAAATATTTGAGCGTACATTGAGTGTAACAAAAATGTAATTTCTTTCCATCGTATGTATTTTGGTGACGTGTCAACTTATAAGGATGCCATGTTGAAACGCCCCGAAAACAGAACCATTTTTTTTTTTTTTTACCTAACACTGAAAACACACTCTATTAGGTCCCACATCTAAAATATGACATTATAGACTCGTTATATCGTTCCCTTAATCAAATAATGACTCAAATAACAAAAATGTGAATTTACAAGAGATTCCCCAGGAATGACTCCCATTCCTCAGGAATCAGACATGCTGTTAACACTTGGATTCGGATTCCCCAGGAATGACTCTCATTCCCCAGGAATCAGGGTTGCTGTTAGAACTTAAGTTCAGATTCCTCAGGAATGACTCCGATTCCCCAGGAATCAAGGCTGCACACAAACTAATACCAAAATACGAATTTCCGACGCGCATAACTTTTTACTCGTAAACACTTAGACCCTGAAAATTTGCAGGCACCTCCATAATGCCAAACTGAAACTTTCTATTTTTGCACTTTTTCAAAATTCACGTTTTACGAGAAAACGGACATATAACCACTTTTCGACCATTTTAACCACTTTTTGACTACAACTCAAATCACAAACCATGAACACTTGAACTCTAACTTTTTGCACACATGATCAACATACCAAAACAAGTCTAACACCATTGACCAAACCCACATAAGTACATTCTAACCCGATTTAACCCTTTTGACCCGTTTTGGTGTCCATTTGGACACTTTCATCAAATCTACTACATAACACCACCACATTACCCAATACCACACATGTTTGACTCTTACAACATTGTTGACTATATGTCAACTTCTCATTTGACCAACCAATCACATTCGACACTTAATCACTTTTGAACACTTTGACCCAAACCAAACCAATCACATAACTTCATACTCTTAACAACCACATACACTAGACATCATAACTCTGTTTGACTTTCAAAGTCAACTACTATACATTGACCAACATATTTAATTCGAAAACTCATTGTTTGGGCGATTTACACAATTGAGCATCAAAACAACAATTCAAAAGAAAGAAGCATATTCTAACCATAAGCATGCTCCATATCCATGTCACTAGCTTCTCATAACCCTTCTATCCACATGTCTCTATCAAAACATCAACCTACAACATAAACACTGAAACGGGTAAGCACAACTGCTTAGTGAGTACACAGGCAAATCAAACAAGCAATTCACATAAACACAAAATCATTGATCTCTGAAAACACTGAACACTGATCACTGAGCACCATACCACATCGATATGCATGCTAACACTATTTCACTGAGTACCATACCACAACGGTATGCATACTAACACTGTTTCACTACATAAGCATATTCCACAAAATCCACAAACTACATAATCACCCAACAATCGATTCACATAACATTATAACTACACTATCTTCACTAATTAATCCACATATGTAAACACATTTTCTTCCACCCAATTGTGTAGCCTCTTGCTCGGAAGCAATCCGGATCCAACACAATCGAATCATACACTATCAATTCAAAATAACATCATAACTACATAATCTCAATTATTTAATCCACATAAATTAACACATTAATTTTGACCCAATTGTGTAGCCTCTTACCCAACAGTAATCCGGATCCAACACAATTGAATCATACACTATTCTCCACCAATTCTTTCCTTTACCTTCAAGCTAGTGACATACTCATTACTCGCTAATGAGATAATCACTATTGACTTTTCCAAATAACATGTATTCACATAACAATTAAGCATAACAAGTAATTTAACACAATTAACTATTATAAGCAATAAACATAAATAAACAAACTTAACAATTAACTTTCCTTGATTGTGCAAACCTTTAGCCCGCAAGCTATACGGTACTACACAACCAAATCACCTGTTTAACCCCCCGTATCACTCACCATACTCTATTAGTCGATTTCACCATCTTGATCAACATAAGCTTCCATGTCTCTAATCACCTATTACATAAACATGTAATCATAACAACACTTTTAGCCAACCATAATAATCATCATCGACTACTTATCTTCATTAACCACCACCTCACTATTACCACTTTTAAACTTTCACTAGTTAAACTATTACTTCATATTATTCATCATTTACTCTATCATCATAATCACATTCTTTTAACACCATTAGATTCATCATTAAGCTTATCAACATGTTCTTAACATAATTCATATAAATCACTATGAACACTCATAAACATCACTTCCATCATTATAATTACACTCTGCTAATATCATTAACAACCTTCTTAAGCTTGTTACATCATTATACAAGATTTAACATAAACCCTAGAATTATTCATAAACACCAAATCCCAAATTCATCCTTTTCAACATGTTATATGATTCACAACAATCTCAACAACACTAATTAACATCAAATCAATCATCTTCTAGCTTTAATTTCGGATTAAAACCTTCAATTATACAAAACCCATCAAAACCCCATAAAACCCCAAAAACTAGGTCAAGAACATATGAGAAATCACTTACATGATGTTAGAGATGATCAAAGGATGAAGAATTAAACCCTACAAATCTTGAATCATGAATTAGGAATTAGAATTGGAGTTTGAATTGTCTCTGTGATTTTTCTCCATACATGAGTGTGTGTATAGATTATTTTTTGAATGAAATGAACCACAAAGAAACCCCGTACATATCCACATAGGTCGGCCTAATTATTTTATCCTCTTTAAACTCTACAGTCTGGAACTGGTAAAATCGTTTACGTTTTTCACTATATCTCGTTATCTACATAATACTATTTCATAATAAAAATATATCCGCGTACGATATTTATTTACTGAAATTTCTGGGTGTTACACATGTGGCACCCTATATCAATGACATGCGAAAAAAATACCGTAAAACAAATGACAAGTTTTTTACACACAATGCATAACCATATAATTGGATACACACTACGAATCTGGTGGCGGGAGTCCTCATCTGGTAGAGGGATATACAATAGATTACATGTAGAACAATTAAAACTAATACACAATACATTACACCTAATTTAATCACGCTACAATTCATATATCTTAACATCATATTTATATAAAAAAAAAATGTGAAAAAGTAGTACAACTTTGTAGTTTTAGACAATACCGATATTAGCTCGGAACGACATAATATCGGTAAAAAAGAGAGAAAAATGCTTTCACCAGTACCACCACCACTAAAAACCACTCACTGCCACACTAACACGAGTCACTAAAGCGTAGGCCCAGCCCTTGGGGTGTTTAAGGTGGGCCGATGAACAGGGTCTAGATATTGGAAGGGGCCCATTGTTTTATATCTAATGTGTACATGTAGAGATGAGCAAGGACCAGATAAAACTGGTTTTCAGTCCAGTTCAAAACAGTCCAGTTTTTTAACAGAAAATTAAAAACCAGTCTTTTCTAGGACTGGTCCAGTTTCAGTCCAGTTTTTTGCCAGTTTTGCCAGTTTTTCTTAGAATTTCAGTCCAGTCCTAGTCCAGTTTCAGTCCTTTTCAGTCTTTTTTTTCATGGTCGATAATTTTGTCAATAGTTACAATTTGAACCTTTATTAATTTTTTATCGAGATTTTATTGATAATTTATAACAAAAAAACTTTTGACAAATAATATAACTTCATATTTCATGGTGAAAAATTTTAAAACCAATAGAAAAAATCAATAAATCTGAAGTATGATTAAATTAAAATGTATATAATTGAAATTGTTGATGTGAAAATAAATAAAAGTTTATAAATAAAGAAATAAAGATGTATCAAATACAATTTGACCTAAATTTAAATTTTATAAGGAGAGAAAAAAATTTAAAAACAATAAATAAATATAAATAGCTTATAATACATTTCAGTCTTTTTGCCAGTTTTAAACCAGTTTCAGTCTTTAACCAGTTTAAACTGATTTCAGTCCAGTTTTTAACCAGTCTTCTGCCTGAAAAGTAGGACTGAATTAGGACTGGCAGGCAGTCCTAGGACCAGTCCAGTCTTTTTTTCAGTCCAGTTTTTCAAGGACCGGTCCCAGTCCGGTTCAGGACCAGTTTCAGTCTTAGACTGTTTTGCTCATCTCTATGTACATGTATATTTACAAGTTCAATAAAGCAGCCCACTAAATAGATAAAGCCCACCGCTCATCAAGTTTCACGCGTACAATTTAACTTTGCCATCATAATAATACTACAGTAGTATTCTAACTTTGCCAAAATAATATGATTCTGCCTCAATAAAACCTACAATTCTACAAACTCTCGTCGATTTGAACTTGCCCATTCGTAGCCATCTTCCATTTATGTATTCCTATTACTTTAAATAGAGTTTTTAATTATAGTTCTGATTAGTCTTCATTTTTTTTATTAGTTTGATTATTCAGTGTCTGTTTTAGGATTAACGATTTGATTTTATATAACTTTATATTTGTAAGTTATTAACTGTGTACTTAAGAGGAATATACATTTAGACATAACAGTTTAGAGACTAAATGAATTGGCATTGATAGCTATTGAGAATGGCTTATTGGGGAGTGTTGATTATAAGGAGTTGATCAATAATTTTGCTACCAAAAATATTAAAATGGCCGTATTATTTGAATAGTAATTTTTTATGCGTTTAAGTATGAGACAATGTTACTCTTAAATATTTTGATGCTTATAATAATTTTATAATAGTGATAGAACTCTTTACTTGTAATACATACATATACATTTGTGTCTAAAGGGCTTTTTTATCTATGCTCGCACCGGGCCATTAAATTCTCGAGGTCGAACCTGCTAAAGTGAGTCATCCCTCCGCCACCGAGGCTCCGATAACCCACCTAAACACCACCACACTACCATGAGTAATCACTTCAGCAATGATAACCCACTTACATACCACTAAAACTAAGACAACACAAAAACTACCATAAACTGAAAATCAAACAAAAATCTAAATGACTTACAAGTATGGGTGTCACTTTTATCCGAATTCGAATAATCCATCCGAACCAAATCCGATTTAGGTTAATTGGACAGGATTATTTGGATTGCTTAAATGGATTACGGATTAGTTAAATAAATTACACGGATATGATAAAGGATCAAAATTAAATTGTTTGGATATATCCGAATAATCCGAATAAGGATTAAGTAATTACAAAATAACCTTCTATAAATATATGTATGTATGTATCGTGTAAATATTAATTATAAATTAAATCTTAAATTATACTCCGTATCATATAGTTATATACTAATCAGGTATAAACTTATGTTTTCAATTCTTCCTTTATATAGTTCTTTGTGTATGAACTAAAACATAAAAAGAGTTACTACTTATCAGGTTTTGGTTAATGAATGTTTGAACTTTGGATTTTGGAATGCTATGAATTTCAAGAAAAGAAGATTAAAGAATTTTTGGTTGTTTTCAGACTCCTTTTTTTGGATTAGATTGGAGGTGATGTTTAATTAATTTAGAGATTGCGAATTTATTTTGGATTAAATTGTATGTTAGAACGTTAGAAGTTGAGATTGAAATTTGGATATTATAATATGATCTATTATTACATCTTATGTTTGTTTAGATAATTGATTTACACGTTAACTATTTGTTGAATTTAGTCTTTAATGATATCACGCGCGCAACTTGAACCAATTCGGATGAAACCGTTTAATTCGAACACTTATCCGAATTCATTTAATCCGTATCCGATTAATCCATTTCTTATATGGTTAGGATTACGGATTAACTTGTGATTGTCCAAAATCCTAACAATCCGATCCGAATAATCCGAAATCCAAATAATCCGTCCGAATAACACTCCTACTTACAAGTACTGTGGCCAACCACAACCACCAGAGTCATTTTGCAAAAGCACCAGAAAGAAAAATTGTCGGAATCTTCCATTTTTTGCCTGCGGGAGAGGAAAAGAAAGGAAAGAGTGATAAGAAAACACACAACGTTCACAAATGCAAGTCTTAGCACGAAAACAAAAAATCAAAAATCGATTAAATCGCCAAATTTTAACTCCATTTCGGAGACTTTTTAAAGCCATGTGGCGAATTCTTGTGGTAGGCGATTTATTCGTTGACTCGATGATTTTTTGGGAATTGGGCATTAGAAAATCGCCTAGATCACCGGATTATATTTGAATCTTAGCGATTTTCTTGTTTAGTTTTAAAATCTTTTTTACACGGTTTATATAATGATAAAGTACCCCTTGACCGTCTATGTAGGTAATTTCCTCGAAAAAAAATCTCGAACAAAAGCTTCACTGAGGGTGCACCTTATTCCAGTAGCAACTAGCAACTAGCAATCTTAATGCCTTTTGATTTTGATTTTTTCTTCAAATTTTGATAAATGTCAATTATGGTTATTATGTTTTGGTGGACTTTTTTCTTGTAAAATCCTTACATATCTGTTAATTGTAACAAGATGCTTACCATGAGAATTTCTAATGATATTATTTCATTTGTGATATTTCCTTAGGGTTTAGTGTCTGAAAATACACCTAACTTTAACCCGATCTTAATTGTGTGTACTCAACTAATTTTTTTTCTATTGTATGAACATAACTTGTTAAAACTCATATTTGATGCACTTTACCTCCTCTCATCCTACGTGTATCCGGTTAATATTTTGTATACCTAGTCACCATCCCACATGTAAGGCCACGTCATGTTCAGAAAAAAAAAAGAAAAAAAAAATGGAAAAAAAAAACCATTTCCTTTTTTTTTTTCTTTTTCCTTTCTTCTTTCTTCAGAAACCCTAATCATTACTTTTAACATGTATGCAGGAATTAAGATCCCTAAACAACAAATCTAAATAAACACACACACACACACACATTCTATTAGCATCATATTAAACCAAGTTTAAACACAGCCACCAACCAGGCATTACTTTCTCTTCCGATAAGTTCCGACGAAGAATTGCCGAAAGTTCAAATCGATGATTCCGGTCAAGAATGGATCATAAACACTGGAGTTGCAGGTATCTGGTGCCGCCTCACCGTGTAACATCCTCCGTATCGGTCTGGTAATTTCTATTATTTTAATCGCGTATTTAATTGTTTTAGAAATTACTTGGTATTAATTGTTTATTTGAGAAACTTAGATTAATAAATCCCAGAACTTATTGTGTATAGTAAATTAGTGCTTGTTTTAATTTACTATAGTTAACGGTAAAATAAAATAAGTTTCTCGCAAAATGGTTTTAGGTTCCAGACAATAGATTGGAAGGGGACTAGTTTTAAGTGAATACGGAGTCGGTGTTAAAAACTTAGCCGACTATATAATTTCCCCTTTTAGGAAAGTTCTTTACTTTCCCTTTTTAGAAACTAAAAACCTAAACAAGAAACATCAAACCAAATTGAAAGATTCAAGCTGTGAATCTGATTTCACTTCAATCAATCTTGATCATCATATTTTGTCATTCAAAGTGGTAAGTTTTGATCATGGTTAAATTATAGTTTAATTGATTTGATAGAAGTTATGGAAGTTATGGTGATTAGATGAAGTATAATCATATATAATGTTGAGTGATGATAGTGAACTGAAATTCTAGCTTGGATTGTTAAGTTCTTGATTTTGAATGGTGATTCAAGCTTCTAATTGTGGGTTATTATGAATTGACATGAAAGTAAGATTAAGTGATGTTAATTGATATTGTTTGATGTTACTTGATGTTAACTTAAGTTATTTGCTGCTTAAAATCGTTTTAGTAGCTGAAAGTTGTGAAAAATGTTAGTTTGGTTCTTGGTTGCTGGGTTAAGCTCTGTACGAGCTGCATATCTGCTGCGAAACAAGGGAATCCGACGGATTCCCCTGAATCCGGCGGATTCACCCGAAAAGATGGAAACCAGACTTTAGTGAATCTGGCGGATTCACAACCGGATTCAGGACCGGATTCGTTTAAAATTGTTCTGATCAAAACTGGATATGAAATAGGCTTGGGAATCCGGCGGATTCCGTCGGAATCCGGCGGATTCATAAGAATCCGGGCGAATTCAAACCAATCCGGGCGGATTCCCTGATTTTCAAAGGCTATTTGTTTTTAGTTTAAACCATTACTAATTCTGAAACTCATGATCCTGATTAGCATGTATATTGAAACATGTAGTCAATGTGTATCTATCATCCTATTATACATGTTGTGAGATGTATCAATAAATATTATATTCGAATATAAGTTATGATTTTAAAAATGTTGTTACTAACTTATATTTGATTTTGATTCTCAGATCCTCCAAAAGATAAGTGATACTTGGAATCTGAGTTTGTGAAGACCAAGGTATCGGTGAGTGGATTTAGAACTCACCTTTCGATTTAGTTGTAACCGTTTGGTTCCAACAAGTAAACGTAGATTGATTATAAGACTGTTTAGTCTGTGTTATTGATTATGAATCTACGTGATATGTGATTCTATGTGTATCAGATTATTGAGGTCAACGTATAGTTGGACTTTTTGGTTATTATGTGAATTACACAGGTTTTGATTCATCTGTTGTGTTTGAGATCTGTATATGAGTTTAATAACCAATAGTTATCGGTCTATTCTGTAATGGCCATACAGATTGACGTTAAGTGTTCTTGGAGAATCCCCGGGTATTATGATATCTCTAGAGCCACCGATCCTCATTGAAATTGAAATAGAAATGTGTTTACGATTATTTGCTGTAAACAGATTGTTATGCTAAGTTGAATTGTGCGTGATAAATTCATTCACTTAGCTTCGTGCTAATCCCTCATTTTAACTTCCTGCATATTATATTTGATATGTGGGTGATCAGGAAGTGGATGCTTTGCAAGGAAAGTTTGGCAGCTTGTAAACTCTGATATGGTTTTGTTATAAACCTAGTTTTTTAATATATAATACCCCGGCTTGTGTAGTTTCTAAACAGTTTTAATTTGGTGTGTTTGGAACATGTAACTGTTTATGTACATTATATTAATGTACAGTATATAAATATGTTTTATATTCATACGCTTCAGAGTAAAATATTAGAATATTATGTTTAAGAAAGAGGGGTGTTATAAGTTGGTATCAGAGCATAGTTTTGGGTTAATTGAGCATTGTAAAGTGTTCAATCCCAATTCTGAAGCATGTTTTGTCAAACATTCCTAGTATGGGATTTAGCATTGGATATGAATTGTTAGTAGTTAGGTGCTAACGATTAACAATTGTTGAGTTGTTGTGGTGAAAACAGATATGGCAGATAACGAGCAAACGACCGCCAACCCTAATAACGCCTCAAGAACCGATGCTCCTCCTTTGCACATTCAGAGTGAACCACCGGCTCATGATGGTACTTCTGCTCGTGTTGGTGAAGAATCAAATCAGAATTAGTATATGAACGAAATGGAAGATGAATTGATTTCCCTTAGAGAATTCAAAAGACAAACTGAAGCTGCGTCATCTCAGCAAAGGTTTCAATAACAAACATTTCCATTTGGTACTGTTCCCTCATCTCAGACTAATAGGACATGTTCTTTCAAGACCTTTATGGCCAGTAAACCTCTTGAATACTCTGGTAGCACTAATCCGACTGTTACTTTAAATTGGTTGAGAAACATTGAAAGAAAGTTTGAAGTGACTTGTTGTGAGGAAAAGTTTAAAGTTTCATATGCAGTACAGTGTCTTAAGGATGATGCAATGGTCTGGTAGGATTCTATTACCGGCCATTTGACCCAACAACAAAAAGAAACTATCCAGTGGTCTGAATTTCATCAAGCGGTTCGAAATCAGTATTGTTCAGATTTTGAAATGGCACGGATCAGACGGGAGTTTGTAAATTTGCAATTGACTGATAAAATGACAATGGATGAGTTAATAACCCAGTTTACTGAGAAGTTGAGGTTTGTTGAACAGTGGGTCCCTGATGAGAAAACAAAGATTGAACAGTTTGTTGATGCTCTACCTTCTAATTATCGTACTACTGTGAGATTAGCAGGTACTTTATCTCAAGCTTTTAATCTTGAACGTTCAGTTGATAGTGATATGAGAGGTTCAGTTTATCCAGCTAAGGAAAGATCTGATCAGAAATCCAGAAATGAATCTTCCGGAAAAGGGAAACAAAGGTGGCAGGGTAACCGACAGGGCCAGAAAAGTGGTAGTAAAAGCGTTTCTTCTGGTAATTCCAACTGGTGTAGTACTTGCAGGTCTAAACATACTGGGCCGTGTACACCTCAGACAAATAAATGTGTTAAATGTGGTGAGCTTGGCCATGAGTTTAAGAATTGCAAGTTTCCTAATTATGTGTGCTGGCATTGTAAGAAAGAAGGGCATCGTGTCGGTCAGTGTCCAGAGGAGGGGAAACAGGGTTCGGTTTCCGTCGGGAGTTCGTCATCTTCCGGGCAAAAGCGGAAGAATCCTCTGCCAGCTACTAGTAGGGCGTTTCATCTGACAGTCGATGAGGCTGTTCATACAGATGATGTGATTACTGGTACTTTTCTTATAAACTCTGTACCAGCACGTGTTTTATTTGATTCTGGAGCAAACTGCTCATTTATATCTGTGTGTTTCTGTGATAAGTTGAAACTGAATCCTACTGTGATAACTAAGCCCTTAGAAGTAGAGATTGTTAGTGGCAAGTTAGTTCCTGTTACCACCTCGGTGACTGGAGCTAATATTGTGATAGATGGCCAGACTTTTCCAATTTCGTTTTTGTTAATGCCGATTCCAAGTTTTGATGTGATTGTTGGCATGGATTGGTTGAGTCAGTTTAAAGCTAGTATAGATTGCCACCATAAGCTGATTAGAATCCCAATTTCTGAAGAGTCATATGTTGTGGCTCGAGGAGAAAGGGATGGTGAGTGTATACCTCTGATTTCTATGATGAAAGCTAGGAAGTCGTTGTCTAAAGGCTGTGAGTCTTACCTGGCTTATGTGATTGATGTGAAATTAGAAAAGAAATCCATTTCTGATGTTCCGGTCGTTTCTGAATATCCGGAAGTGTTTCCCGATGAATTGCCTGGTTTACCACCGGTTAGGGAAGTTGAATATCAAATTGATCTTGTTCCTGGCTCGTCGCCTGTAGCTAAAGCTCCCTATAGATTAGCTCCTTCTGAAATACATGAGATGATGAATAAGATACATGAGTTATTGGATAAAGGGTTTATTAGACCTAGTTCTTCTCCATGGGGTGCACCAGTTTTGTTTGTGAAAAAGAAGGATGGGTCTTTTCGTATGTGTATTGATTATAGGGAACTGAATAAACGAACAGTGAAGAATAAATACCCTTTGCCTCGCATAGATGATTTATTTGATCAGTTGCAGGGATCTTCATTCTATTCTAAGATTGACTTGAGATCAGGTTATCATCAAGTTCGTGTTCGTGAACAGGATATTCCTAAAACTGCTTTTCGAACCAGGTATGGTCATTTTGAATTCCTGGTTATGCCTTTTGGTTTGACTAATGCTCCAGCAGTTTTTATGGATTTGATGAACCGTGTTTTATCAGCCTTTTCTCGATAAATTTGTTATTGTGTTTATCGATGATATTCTGGTATACTCTAAATCTGAATCAGAACATGAATTGCATTTGAGAATAGTGTTAGAAACTTTGAAAAGAGAACACTTATATGCCAAATTTTCTAAATGTGAGTTCTGGATTCGAGAGGTACAGTTTCTGGGTCATATTATCTGTAATGATGGTGTCAAAGTTGATCCTGCTAAAATTGAAGCTGTTATGAATTGGAATGTTCCAAAGAATCCTTCTGAAATCAAAAGTTTTCTTGGGCTAGCTGGATATTATAGAAAATTCATTAAAGATGATGTGACGTAAAAAGTCATGTTTTTAGAAGCTTTATTCCTCACATTTTGAACCTTTCTTTAGTGAAAACATTCCAAAACATTGATTATTTACTAAAATACACTAAAGTGGTTCAAAAGTAGACGTTGTGATAAAAATCACTGAAAACACTCTAAAAATGCACAAAACACAGCATTTTAATACAGGCAGATTCCTCCGACCTCATTTTCCTGTCAAGGCACACCTCCTAACTTCCACCATCTGTTGTACAGGCAAAATCGAGACGGAAAAATCTGGAATCAAGTGAAACGGTCAAAGGACGGAGAAACCACTACGCTTTCAGAGCCATTAAAAGTCATTCCGGCTACGCCTAAGCTCTACACATCCAATTTCTGTGAGATTGGCATCATTATAAGCGTAACGGAATTACGAAACCACTGGCGAAAGAATCAAGTCAAACGGACGCATAACGAAGGAGATACGGACGTTTTAAGCAACGAACGAAATCAGACGGAGACCGTATACGGCCTCAGGCACCGTATACGGCCCATATAAGACCGTATACGGCCTATACTACACCGTATACGGCCCCTGCAAGGCCGTATACGGCCCCCTACCCCATATCGTGCTCCGTTTGCTTGTACGTGCTGCTTCGTGAGTTGTACGTGCGATTTGGTGGTTTGCCTATAAATAGTGGACATCCCCAACACCTCATTCATACCACTTTTCTCATTTCATTTCTTCCTTACACTTTCTCTCTCACACACATCACTCTCTCTAGTTTCTCTCTCTAGAGGATTTTCTCTCTCTAGAATTGAGCTAGTTAGAGAGATAGTTAGGTAGAGGTAGCTTTTAGCTTTTGTACGGAGGCACTCCAAGACATTGTATTTGCGAAGATCTGTCTGTAATAAATTCGTATCAGGTACTATTTATATATCTCTTACTTTCCAGTTTTAAACATGTGTTGCTTTGTTTATGCTTGTTTAGGATTGTATGCTAGATATATGATGTTAGGCTAGACATTTCTTTGTGTTTACTATGATGTAGTATTGTTAGAATAGTCAATATGTTCATGCCATGCTGTTACTCTGCCCGTGTTACTTTAAACTGTGTATGAACTCATAAACTGAATCTCGAATGTTTATCTATCCAACCTATGCTGTGGTTAGAAGCTTCCTGCTAGAACTTGGCCAATTACTAGTGGTACGTTCTCTACCTATTCTATACTTGATGATCAATGAACTTGGTATGGCTGTGTTCTCTAGGTTGAAACAAATCATAAGAGACACGGAGTGTAGGATTAGAGATAGATTAGATTCATGTTTATCTGTTATATATCTTTGAGAGAACTTTCGGGATATCTATGATCTAATTATTGGTTATCTGCTATGCTTAGGTTTATGGTGTTCTGTTATGTGTCACCCTATTGCATGTTCTTGTTTGATTGTTGCCTTAGGAATGATGCATGCTAGAGTTATCCCCTTGGTTCATATCAGTAACTGTATAATTAGGTTTTCAAACACAGAATATTGGTTTACACAGTAGATTAACATGCATGGAATAGTTGTGATGATTTATATCTCCAATGCTGAACAATTTAACTGATCGTTAGCCCGATTATCTCAACTTGATCCGCGGGATTACCCCCGTTCGTGTTCTTGTTCAATCAACAATTCACGCTACGATACAGACGTCTCTGATGACTGTGACTGGGGACCAGGATTCGAGGATAGTCGTCGGTTAAATTGGTCTGTACATTTGGGAGAACTTCCGGTGTATTTGACTTCTATAACTGCTATCCACGTGACATGTTATTTATCTGATTGCGGACAACTCTACGTTGGATATTTAATTGGATCATAGTTGTAGCTCATTAGGATATAGGAAATCTGCGAGAGTAATGTGGAACCCTAATTAATGTAACGGAAAAACCGTAAAACGCCCTATTACTCGGTATAGTGCTGGAAACACCCATTGGTGGAGTACAAACGTATGGAAGCCGCGGAACGGTCGTAGGTACAATACTTTGCATTAATTATGTTTCTATCCTCTCTGGATTAGTCATCACATCTAGTAGCCTTACCCTTATCTATTCATCAAATAACATTCAACGAAATCATAGTAAACACTCGCTTATCCTCTGTTGACCGAGTCTCCATACAAACCTCTTTAGTTCTATTTTCTTTATTTAATTAGTATTTAGTTATAAAAACCAAACCTATCCAAAAGCTTTTAAAAACCCTAGCTGAATCGCCAAAGATAATAAAACTTCCTAGATTCCCATGCCCGTTGTAGTTTGAAGAATGACACCTGAGTCATACATACCGCTTGCTGCCCTTTTAGGTCTGTCAGTAGTATACAGCTTAGGATTCCCCTGCTCTACAAATTTAAAACTCATTGTTCGCCGCTTCTATTGCTGTTGGATCAACGACCGGAATCAAATCCGTCCGACCAATAGAGGCACGACAAAAGACTTTTCAAAGATTGCTGGTCCGTTAACCAAATTGACAAGAAAAGATGTTAAGTTTCAATGGGATGAGTCACAGAAGACAGCTTTTCAGACCTTGAAACAGTTATTGTGTCAGGTACCTGTGTTAGCTTTACCAGATGGCTCAGATGATTTTATTGTTTATTGTGATGCATCCTATGCTGGTTTGGGTGGTGTTCTTATGCAGAGAGACAGAGTTATTGCTTATGCTTCTCGGCAATTGAAACAACATGAAAGAAATTACCCTACCCATGATTTAGAACTGGCAGTTGTTGTGTTTGCACTGAAAATCTGGAGACATTATCTTTATGGTACAAAGTGTATAATCTGTACATATCACAAGAGTCTTCAGTACATGTTTTCTCAGAAAGAACTGAATATGCGTCAGAGACGGTGGTTAGAATTAATCAAAGATTATGATTGTGAAATTCACTACCATCCAGGAAAGGCGAACGTGGTTGCTGATGCTTTAAGCCGAAAAGGTACTTCTAACTGCATTTATTATTTGAAAGTTGATGTTTCTTCTGACTTAGTGGATAAAATTAAAGATGCACAGTTAGAAGCTTTATTAGATCCTAATCTAAAGTCAGAAATCATGTTGAAAAGAAAAGATTTGTTAGTTGATGATTCTAGGGGATTGAAGACTTTTCAGTCTCGTGTATGGATTCCTCTGATTGGTGGTATTCGGGATATGATTTTAACTGAAGCCCATAAGTCACGTTTATCTGTTCATCCCGGCAGTACCCGTATGTATAATGACTTGAAACCCTTGTATTGATGGCCCACGATGAAAACCGATATTGCACAGTTTGTTAGTTCATGTCATATTTGTGCTCAGGTTAAAGCTGAACACCAGAAACCGTATGGGTCATTGAAACAGTTAAAAATTCCAGAATGGAAGTGGGAACATATCACTATGGATTTTGTGACTAAACTTCCGCGTACGTCTCGAGGTAATGATATGATTTGGGTCATTGTTGATCGGTTGACCAAAAGTGCTCATTTTCTAGCTACCAGTGAAACTGCATCTCTGAGTAAGCTTGCACAGTTGTATGTGAATGAAATAGTTTCGAGACATGGAATTCCTTTGTCGATTGTGTCAGATAGAGATTCAAGTTTATTTCTCATTTCTGGCAGAGTTTGCAGCAAGAATTGGGTACACGTGTGAATCTCAGTACAGCTTATCATCCTCAAACAGACGGTAAGTCAGAACGTACTATTCAGACGCTTGAGGATATGTTACGGGCGTGTGTTTTGGAATATGGAGGTTCTTGGGATTCTCATTTACCGTTAGTGGAATTTGCTTATAATAATTCCTATCATTCCAGTATCGGTATGCCTCCCTATGAGATGTTATATGGTAGAAGTTGCAGAATGCCTACTTGTTTGTTAGAAGCTGGTGAGAAACAATTTGCGGGTCCAGACATTGTTCAGATAACGGCTGAGAAAGTGGCAGTGGCACGAGAAAAGTTAAAAGCTGCACGTGACAGACAGAAACAGTATGCTGATCCACGCAGACGACCAGTGACTTTCTCTGCAGGTGAGTTAGTTTATCTTAAAGTATCACCGTGGAAAGGTGTTATCAGATTTGGAAAACGAGGTAAATTGGCTCCACGATACATTGGACCGTTCAAAATCAGTCAGGTTGTTAATGATCAGTCGGTTATGCTTAATCTTCCTTCGGAACTTGCAGGTATTCATAACACATTTAATATCTGTTATTTGAGAAAATGCAATGTTGAAGATCAAACGCAGATTCTCCCTTTGAAAGATTTGAAAGTCGACCAGAACCAGAAATTAGTTGAAGAACCTATTGAAATTGTTGATCGAAAAGTTACTAAACTTAGAAAGAAACAGATTCCTATGGTTTTAGTGAAATGGAGATATAGTTTAGGTTCTAATTTGACTTGGGAGACCGAGGAGTGTATGAAATCCAGATATCCTGGATTATTTGATTGTGATGAGATTTCGGGGACGAAATCTTCTTAAGGGGGGGAGATTTGTAACATCCTCCGTATCAGTCTAGTAATTTCTATTATTTTAATCGCGTATTTAATTGTTTTAGAAATTACTTGGTATTAATTGTTTATTTGAGAAACTTAGATTAATAAATCCCAGAACTTATTATGTATAGTAAATTAGTGCTTGTTTTAATTTACTATAGTTAACGGTAAAATAAAATAAGTTTCTCGCAAAATGGTTTTAGGTTCCAGACAATAGATTGGAAGGGGACTAGTTTTAAGTGAATACGGAGTCGGTGTTAAAAACTTAGCCGACTATATAACTTTCCCTTTTAGGAAAGTTCTTTACTTTCCCTTTTTAGAAACTAAAAACCTAAACAAGAAACATCAAACCAAATTGAAAGATTCAAGCTGTGAATCTGATTTCACTTCAATCAATCTTGATCATCATCTTTTGTCATTCAAAGTGGTAAGTTTTGATCATGGTTAAATTATAGTTTAATTGATTTGATAGAAGTTATGGAAGTTATGGTGATTAGATGAAGTATAATCATATATAATGTTGAGTGATGATAATGAACTGAAATTCTAGCTTGGATTGTTAAGTTCTTGATTTTGAATGGTGATTCAAGCTTCTAATTGTGGGTTATTATGAATTGACATGAAAGTAAGATTAAGTGATGTTAATTGATATTGTTTGATGTTACTTGATGTTAACTTAAGTTATTTGCTGCTTAAAATCGTTTTAGTAGCTGAAAGTTGTGAAAAATGTTAGTTTGGTTCTTGGTTGCTGGGTTAAGCTCTGTACGAGCTGCATATCTGCTGCGAAACAAGGGAATCCGACGGATTCCCCTGAATCCGGCGGATTCACCCGAAAAGATGGAAACCAGACTTTAGTGAATCTGGCGGATTCACAACCGGATTCGTTTAAAATTGTTCTGATCAAAACTGGATATGAAATAGGCTTGGGAATCCGGGCGGATTCAAACCAATCCGGGCGGATTCCCTGATTTTCAAAGGCTATTTGTTTTTAGTTTAAACCATTACTAATTCTGAAACTCATGATCCTGATTAGCATGTATATTGAAACATGTAGTCAATGTGTATCTATCATCCTATTATACATGTTGTGAGATGTATCAATAAATATTATATTCGAATATAAGTTATGATTTTAAAAATGTTGTTACTAACTTATATTTGATTTTGATTCTCAGATCCTCCAAAAGATAAGTGATACTTGGAATCTGAGTTTGTGAAGACCAAGGTATCGGTGAGTGGATTTAGAACTCACCTTTCGATTTAGTTGTAACCGTTTGGTTCCAACAAGTAAACGTAGATTGATTATAAGACTGTTTAGTCTGTGTTATTGATTATGAATCTACGTGATATGTGATTCTATGTGTATCAGATTATTGAGGTCAACGTATAGTTGGACTTTTTGGTTATTATGTGAATTACACAGGTTTTGATTCATCTGTTGTGTTTGAGATCTGTGTATGAGTTTAATAACCAATAGTTATCGGTCTATTCTGTAATGGCCATACAGATTGACGTTAAGTGTTCTTGGAGAATCCCCGGGTATTATGATATCTCTAGAGCCACCGATCCTCATTGAAATTGAAATAGAAATGTGTTTACGATTATTTGCTGTAAACAGATTGTTATGCTAAGTTGAATTGTGCGTGATAAATTCATTCACTTAGCTTCGTGCTAATCCCTCATTTTAACTTCCTGCAGATTATATTTGATATGTGGGTGATCAGGAAGTGGATGCTTTGCAAGGAAAGTTTGGCAGCTTGTAAACTCTGATATGGTTTTGTTATAAACCTAGTTTTGTAATATATAATACCCCGGCTTGTGTAGTTTCTAAACAGTTTTAATTTGGTGTGTTTGGAACATGTAACTGTTTATGTACATTATATTAATGTACAGTATATAAATATGTTTTAAATTCATACGCTTCCGAGTAAAATAATAGAATATTATGTTTAAGAAAGAGGGGTGTAATACACCGTCAACGTGTTGCTCGATAGCCGTTTGACCTATAATTCGCTCCGGCACAACAACACCCCACCATTAACGACTTGCAATATGCCAATATGTCGGAGATTTCGAACGACATCGGCTCCTTTAACTGACGGTTCTTGATTTATTAATTGAACCAGAGTAGCTTCAAGCTTTGTTAGTTTATCGATTCATGTGTTTTTCCCCTAATTTCTGTCATATTTTGCTTGAGATTTGAACAGTAATGTTCTTACTTTTAGATTAAAGTTGTGAGATTTTTAATACTAGAGCTGTATAACATGCTTGAATACGGATTCTATGGTGTTGACTTATTAGTTTTAGAATTGTATTTCATTTGATTTGTAGATAACATCAATGGGATTTTGAGTATAGATCGAGTTGGAGCTAATCGAACATATTTGGATATGACTTTCTTTGAGTTATTTCATCAACCACATAAGCTTATTGATCTGACGTGTTTTTGCCATGTATACAACAATTTTGAATTTAGTCAATGGGTTACCGGCTAAGGGTATAACCGGTAAAAAAATGCATTCATAATCACTTTTTGAAAGATACATGCACACAATAGGAAAAAATAATAATTTGGTACACACAATTAAGATCGGGTGAAAGTTAAGTGCATTTTCAGATACTAATCCCATTTCCTTAATAGGTAATTAAGATTTACGCTGTTACATTTACCCTTAGTGTAGTTGAGGTGGCAAAATATGGGTGCCATGAGAAGTGACCTTCTATCTTAGTTATCTGAGAGGTTGTAGGTATTTTTTTTTTTTTTTAAAGTTAGATACGATATGTTAAATATTATTATATTTAACATATCGTATCTTCACAACAAGAATTTATTAGTAACAACATATTATTATATATTTTTTTATTCATTACTCTAATTATTATATTTTTTTATGCATTGTTACATGTTGTCTAGTAAAAAAAAAAGTGGAATGTTGAAAAGTTTATGTATTTTTTTATTGGTCACGATAAGGCTTGTGCTAACGGGCCGTCGGGGAGCCGTCGGTGGGGTCGTCGGTTGTGCCGACGCACCGACGCCATTGGCACGGGGCGTCGGTACGCCGCGTCGGTACGCCGCGTCGGTTGGGTGGCGTCGGGAATCCGACGGGAGAGAGAGGGAAAAAGTGGGGGCCACGGTGGTTTTGATCCGTTGCAAGATTAAAAAAAAAAAAAAAAATTTAAAAAACCAATTTACCACTATAAATTCAAACCAAATCCAACCAATTTTTCACAACATTCATACTCCAACTTTCAAATATTCCACAACTTTATACAATTTTACTTTTCAATTTACCACTTTCAACCTATTTTCACAACATTCACACCTTAACTATCAAATATTCCACAACTTCTACAACTTCTACAACTTCAATATTATTTCCATTTCATTTCTTTTACCCATTTTTTCACCATTTTTATACCAATTCATCTACAAAAAAAAAAACATTTACTACGACTTGTGGATTTGGCACGCTTTCTTTGGTCCTGCCGGGTCGAACAACGACATCAACGTTCTCAATGAATCTGATTTATTCCAAGACTTACTACAAGATCAAGCTCCTCAAGTCAACTTCACTATTGCCGGTCAACAATTCACCAAAGGGTATTATCTCGGCGATGGAATATATCCGGAATGGTCGACGATTGTGAAGTCGTTTAAGTATCCGTTAACAGAAGCCGAGTCAAGGTTCAAGAGGTACCAAGAATCGGCAAGGAAAGATGTGGAACGGGCATTCGGGGTACTTCAAGGCCGTTGGCAAATCTTGAAAAACTCCGCTAGACCATATAGCATCAACAAAATACGGCGAATCATGTATTGTTGTGTAATTTTACACAACATGATAATCGAAGACAATGGACGCAATATGTGTACACACGAGGAAGAGTATTGGACAAACCCGGAAAATCTACCTCAACGAACGTGGGAAGAAAGGGTAGCGGTGCAACTACGTATGGATAAAGAGTTGCGTGACCGTGTCGTCCATCATCGTCTTCGCGATGCCCTCATCGAACACATCTCGAGCCTCCCACCAAATTTCCGAACGCGTTAGCTAGTTTTAATTTCTTATTAATAAATGTATTTTTTTTCTTTTTTAGGATTTGTAATATTTTAATTTTTAATTAATGTATTTTTCTTTTTTAGGATTTGTAATATTTAATTTTTAATTAATGTAATGTTTTTAGTTTTAATTTAAATGTGTTATTTAAGTTTTTGTATTAAATAAATAGATTAAATAGTGTGTGGGGCCCTGAAAATAAGGGAAGTGATGTTGCTGTTGGCAGGGGTGTGTCAGTTGTGTGTTAGTTGTGTGTCAGTCTGACGTGGCGCTGAGCTGGCAGGCAACTGACGCGTCAGTTCGTGTCACTGTTGGGAGCAACCTAAATATGTTGTCAACATCAACGATTATATTCCCTACTTTTATTTATTACTCCTTTTATACAAATGACAAAGTATATCTTCATGACATTTTAAATAATTTATATCCATTTTATCATAAAGACATGACATTTAATTTTTCATGGTATACTTAAGGGTATCATGGTCTTTTTATATAAACCTTTCCACTAATATTATTTTGTACTTTCTAGTTTCTCTCTTTAATTTTTCTCATTACAATTTTTTTTATATAAAATTATCCATATAACTTTGATCTATCTTTACAAATACATGGTCTTTTTAATGATTTACGAAGGTTATTAAACTAAAATCATCATCTAATGTTAGTCAACTAGCAAATATATAAATATATGCAATTAGTTAATTTCTTAAAGTTAGATAAAACTCATACAAAATGAAATTAAATATATAATTAATCTATCTATAATTCAATAATTATATAAAAAAATAATTACATAAATAAAAATATCGTTAAAAATACAAGACAAATCATCTGCACATATATATTGTATACATGCAAACTAAAGACAAACTTTTATATAAACAAATAAGTTTAAAACAACATTTATATCCTTCATAACTAAATAATTGCGATGACATTCAGTACCTTGTTTATATCAATTCTAGGCACATTTTCATCATATCATATTCTTACCATATGGTTGAAGTGTGTTTGTTAACGCTTATTTAGGCCACTTATAATTTACAAGTTTATACCTATCGCATTATCCTCCCATTGGTAAAACAATATAGACATAAAAGCATCTATATAAACAATCTTCAGGACTCATTTTGAAAGTTAAAACAGCAGAGTGCTTAAATAACTTAGTCGAATACAAATTTAAAACACGAAATGTAGTTACAAGTTTCGACAACAGAGTGTCAACCATATTCATGACATTCGCAACTAGTATCGGATAGAAACATATGTCTGTTCAGTCGTGACTTTAACACGATTTATGAAGTCTAGTTGTATAAGTCGTCATCATCAGCTCCGCCAGCAGAGGCAGCAAATGGATCTGAGGCAGCTGCAGCCGCCCCAGATGCAGCTTCCGGGAACCGGAATTCTGACCCAAATCCACGAGATTGCTGCAATGTCTGAGCAAATGCTTGGTATTTCCGAATGTCAGCATCACTCACACTTCTACGAGCATATTTCATGGATTCCTCAAAGTGAGCTGCCTTGATCTCCGCAACCTCATCTTCATCCTCATCCATAGAGTCAGGATTCTCACTTCTCCTTCTTTCCTTCTCTATGTCCTTCGTAACAAAATCAACATAAACATTTAACTGATGTCAATCATGATAATAAAAGCTTGATAGTGTTTGGTATGACATTGAAAAAATATTGGATGTGCTTCCGCTATTTAAAGTTGTGATAATAATATAGAGCTAACATTATAATACAGCAACGTATATATTGGCACCACATTTTATGCAATCATTAATGTAGAAGGTCAAGATAAACTGGTTGCTATTATATGACATTAGCCCTGATAAGACAAATCACCTGTTCGGGTGTTTAGAAAAAGTATTCAATGACTCACATGTAAATAATGGTATCTAAAGAAACAATGATAATTATCAGTGTTGTAGACTTGTAGCTACACCTAAAAGTAATTATTCGCCTAGATAACAGATAATCAGAATCACTATCACTATACCTAAGCACTAAAAATAATAATTATATGCAACTTAAAAGCAAACTAAGCGAATAATCATACTCATGGTCACTATACCTAAACGCTAAAGAAATGTATTATCTGTCACTTAAGGCGGACTAATCAATTAATCATTTCCAAAACAAAATGCCAAAGATCCCCTTAGAAGGATATATGAATGCTTACTTTTTCAATGTTCTCTCTGATTGCATACTTGCATGCACGTTGGCATATCTCTGTAATATCAGCCCCACTAAAGCCTTGTGTATATTTGGCTAGAGCTCTCAAATCAACATCCTTGGAAACAGGGGACTTCCTCATTGCAGCCTTAAAGATCTGGTAGCGGGAGTCCTCGTCTGGTAATGGGATATAAATTAGTTGATCAAGACGCCCCGGACGTAGTAGTGCAGGGTCAATGATGTCAGGTCTATTGGTGGCTCCAATTATAAATACCGTCTTTTTGGCAGACATTCCATCCATTTCAGTCAACAGTTGATTCAGAACCCTATCAGCAGCACCACCTGCATCACCGGAACTACTTCCCCTCTGCAATAATTTCCAACAAAAATTCAAGTTACCTTTTCACTGAAAACAGGCAATAGTTTGTAGTATTTTATAGAGGTATGGACAAAATGGTGACCTGAGTTGCAATGGAATCAAGTTCATCAAAGAAGAGTACACATGGTGCAGACCCTCTGGCCTTGTCAAAAATCTCACGCACATTGGCTTCACTCTCACCGAACCACATGGTAAGCAATTCAGGTCCTTTAATGCTGATGAAGTTAGCTTGACACTCGTTTGCAATAGCCTTAGCTAGAAGTGTCTTACCACATCCAGGTGGACCATAAAAAAGAACTCCTTTGGAGGGTGACATGCCAAATTTTTCGAACTTCTCTGGATGCTCCACAGGGTATTGGACAGTCTAAGACATTTCAACATAACGAACAGATTTAATCAAAGTGGGAAAATGTGGTAATGATGTATACTTTGGGGCAGCACTTCCAATTAACATTACGTTTTATCTCAGAAGAGTCAAACAGGTAGATAAATTCGGTTTATTACACAAAAATGTAGCTTGCAAACGTATTTGTCTTTGTCTGTTACTTTCACTTTTATACTATCATGTTCAACCAACATTCCAAAACAGGTAAAAATGGTGACATGGTACACCAACATGTCATCAAAAAACTGGTGTGACATCACCATTTTACCTGCCATATAAGGTTACTTACATACAATGGTAAGAACTAAATCGTATGTTAGACACGATTAGAGAAAAAAGAAACAACTCTTTTCTTACATACAATGACAAAAAGGTGAAACTTACATGTTGATGTAATTAACCCTATAGAACATTAGCTATAAAGTGAACAGATTAAAGTGGACAATCTAGAGGTGGTAGTTTCCATTCAGGTTATGTATTTTGCTAACTGGTATAAAGATTGGATTTATAACTCCAAAAAGCAATATACTTTCACCTTTTTGCATCGTACGTAAGAAAAAATGGTTTCTTTCCCATTGTAGGTAACATATGTAATCAACCTTCCAACTCAGGTACAAACAGTGATGTGGCACACTGCTACATTAGTAAAAAACTGGTACCACATCACCACTTAACTTGCTACATAAGGTTACTTACCCACTGTGGCAAGAGACTAGAAGTATGCTGTATACATGTGCATGTGTGTGTGTGGTGTGGGTGGGAGGGTGGGGTGGGGGGTTAATACATTTGTTTCGAAAATAAAAACTATAACATATACTGCTTAAATTGGTCGAATGGAACAAACATGTCAACTCTCACAGAGGAACTTTTAATAAATAAAGGTATTGAACCTCTTACATCAAGTTATTGAATAAAAGAAATGACAGTGTGGGTGGTTGGGGAGGGGGGGTTTAATGCATTTGTTTTGAAAATAAAAACTATAACATATACTGCTTAAATTGGTCGAATGGAACAAACATGTCAACTCTCACATAGGAGCTTTTAATAAATAAAAATATTGAACCTCTTACATCAAGTTATTGAATAAAAAATATGACATAAATAGATTAGTATTTGAATAGTACCATTTTTGTACCATATTTGACACAAGTGACACTATTTGTTCATAATAAACCCAAAATAAATAATTCCAACACAGACTGACACCCAACCCACCCTTCATATTCATTACCTCTTGCAGCTCACGCTTGACATTTTCAAGACCTCCAATATCCTCCCAGCTGCAATTGGGAACCTCCACAACCTGTTTACAGTCCAAAGCCAGAGATTATGTAACAATTGAGAATAGTTCATTTAAATGATTTTATGCAGTTTGTATAATGTGTTTGACATACAGTCTCACGCAAAGCAGATGGGTTGCTCGTTCCAAGAGCAGTCTGGAAATGTTCATTCGAGACAGCCATGGAATTCAGTATCTCAGCATCAATTGAATCATCTTCCAAGTCAATGACGTCCATTTTTTCTCTGATACATTGAAGTGCAGCTTCAGTGCAGAGAGCAGCAAGGTCAGCACCAACATAACCATGTGTTTCTTTGGATATCTTTTCCAAATCAACCTGAAAATTCATTTAGATGCGATTGATGATCATTCAAATGATTGTGGTTAATTAACACACCATACACTTAAATAAAGTAAACCTTACATCATCAGAAAGTTTCATGTTCTTGGTGTGGATACGAATAACTTCAAGACGCCCGACTTCATCAGGGACACCAATGTCTATTTCTCTGTCAAACCTGCCAAACCTTCTAAGAGCAGGATCAATGCTGTTTGGGCGATTTGTGGCCCCCATTACAATAACATGTGCACGAGATTTTAACCCATCCATGAGTGTCAGTAGTTGTGAAACAATCCTCCTTTCAACTTCACCATTGGTCTTGTCTCGCTTCGGGGCAATGGAATCTATCTCGTCAATGAAGATAATCGATGGGGCATTCTTTTCAGCCTCCTCAAATGCCTTCCTGAGATTGCTTTCACTCTCTCCAGCCATTTTTGACATAATTTCTGGCCCATTGATACAGAAAAAGAATGCTCCTGTTTCATTGGCGACGGCCCTTGCTATGAGCGTCTTTCCAGAACCAGGGGGTCCATAGAGTAAAATACCTTTAGGGGGTTTCACTCCAATGGATTTGAAAAGTTGAGGGTGCCTTAATGGCAATTCAACTAATTCACGAATCTGAGCCATTTGTTTCCTGACACCACCTACATCATCATAACCAATCTCATCCAACCTGTCCTCATCATCCCTCTTGATGGGCTCACCCTCGCAAAAGATTTCAGTGTCTGGAGCAACAACACAATACTCCCCTGGCTCAGTCTCAATTACCTTGAACTCTACAGATCTCATCCCTCCTCTAACAAGAAAGTGATCTCCTTTTCTTACAGGCCTATACGCCTCCAAGAAGTAGGCTGCATTGATCACAATTAGGTTCAATTAGACAACAATTCTATCTATTGTTATTATATATATAAAGTCATTAGTCATATATATATATATATATATATATATATATATATATATATAAAATATAAATGGATAAATAAACACTATCCGCATAATATATATATAAACAAATTATTAAATTATCAATATTGGAAAGAATCTTAAAGTCCCAAGGTACAACATTCTATCCAATACCAGTTAAGTATACCACTAAAATACTAAATACAAACTCCGGGTAGCTCAAAGATGGAATGAACCTCAAAGTCCCAAAGTACGAGTGCCTAATAAAGAGTATGGCCCAACTTTAAGTTTGTAGCTAAATATTCTTGAAACATTCTAAGTACCTAAGTTACCAAAATCTTCCCTTGATCGTGTAAACATATTGTATTACAAGAGTCTCATATGGCCAAGGTACTTGTAACTTACGTTTCAAATACGCATCAAATAAGTCCCCCGTGACACCTTCAATTGTGTCATCTAGAGGAAGAACATGGATACGCTTCCCATACTTCACATCTGGGCACTGGTGCACAGACACAACATCTCCCAGCCGAACCCTCAGATTTGTTCTAATAACCTTGTTCATTCTGATCTTGGGCTCATCACAACTTTCATCAGCAAGCGCGATACAGACTGTATCTCTTCTTTTCTTCCCCTGCAAAACATTTCAAGAAAACTTTTAAACAAAACTTCAATATTGAATCTTCATTTTCATCACAAAGCAAGGTACATAAGCACGGACCCAACAAGCAATCATAAACCATGTAAGTGGAATATAGAAACATGGTAAAAAAAATACTAGATGTTGTCATGAACAAGTTTCCACATAAACTGAAATGAGAAAAACATGAGCAGCCTATCAAGAGATCATTCAAGAGAAGAAACAGAATCTCAAGATAACAGCAAAGCCACATGAACATGTAAGAAACTGTGATGAAGATAACAAGTGAACTGTCTGTGAATATAAAAGCTGGTAAAATAAACACTAATTTTCTATGAGCAATTATCTGATTATCTCACATACACGAAGTAGCGTACGTAAACTTGCTAACACAAATTTCATATAGTTTTATCCAAATCAACGGATTTTCGCTCTATACACAAATGAAAACTTTATGTGCCTTAAACTTCATGGAATACTAATACGTTAATATACAGATTTCATATCAATGAAGTGATCTAGCATATTTCATCTTGAGTGCGGAATTATGTGGGAGATCGATTCCTTAGACTCCAACGAATGTGCAAACCCAATACCAAAAGTAAAACTCGACTTGGGGTGGTAGAGACTCGATTTGAAACTATGGGAATAATTCTAAATGTTCACTTGTATATATAGTGAAGGTAGACCTTAGCTCAGGTCTGAGAGACAGGTACAAGGTTATGAACTATTAACACTTCAACAGGATCATAAACAACTTCAATAACCACCAATCGCATTTCTAATCCAATTATACAGTAAATCAACAAAACCCTAACATTTATTATAATAAAGTAAACACCTTGAGCAGTATAGTATCACCGCGAAACAACTGAAGTTTCTCCATAGTGTTTGGATGCATTACAACAACTGAATTATCATCATTCACAGCTTCATCAATCACAAGCCGATTCGGAGATTTCTTGCGCTCTAAGATAGCTGTTGAAAAGTCCTTTTTCGCCGCCGGTTGACCTTTTCTGTAACAGTTAACATCCGATTAGGTTATTAAACTCCGACTTAACTAAATCTCAAATAAACAAATAAAGTCTGTAAATTTGTGAAGTAAATTGAGTTGACGCTTGACTTACGGTTCGGATGATGAGGATTCCGGTTGATTGCTCATATTGAAACGACGACGTTTGATGCTCCGGTGGTGAGGGGTGAATCCGATAACTTTTGCTACACGATATTGTTTGATCTGCAGAAGTGTGAGTTATATTTGTTAAAATGTTTACTTTTGGTCCCTAAAGTATATATGAAATGCAAGTTTTGTCCATTGGAAAGGTTTTTACTTTTTTCTCGTTGGTTAGGAAGTTAGGGGTGTTTGGTTCATGTTAAGAACGAGTTTTTTTCGGTGTCTAAACCGTCACAAGATGGTTAGACCGGTTGCAATGGGGAGGTGAACACCCGTCGTGGAGCTCAAGAACGCCGAGAACGCCCGCAACGGGGCGTTCTCGGCGAGGCGTTGTGGGCGTTATGTCATCGGAGAACGGCAGCAGAACGGCAAAACTTGTGGGCCCCACTAGATTTTTTAATCCTTTTTCCATTTCCAACGGTAATAAACAAAAAAAATTAAAAAAAAAAATAAAAGGAACGTTGGGCAACGGCCAGGGGGCAGGCAAGGACCAAATTTTTTTTTTTTTTTTAAACTCAACTCCTTTCCACACTATATATACACACATATATCTAACCTTTTTTCACACCAAAAACACACAACAAACTCAATTTCTTTCTACACTTATCCAACATTATGTCTCAATCTTCAAATTCAAACCAAAATCCCAACACAAATTTAAACCCAAACTCGGATAACTTATCATACACCAACCTCATGTTATTCGGGACACCAAACGTACCCGGACCGAATTCGTCTCCCTCAATCCGCCATCCACCACTAATGCCACAATACGGAATGTATCCATCATACTATCACCAACCACCATTCGAATATCCAAACCCGTACTTCCAACAACAACAACAACCATTTTTTCAACCTCCTCAACAACCCCAACAACAACCCGAGCAAGAATCCTCCCAACGACTTGAAAAACAAGTGGCTCAATCTCCAAGCAAAAGATCCCACAAAAAAAAGGTGACGGTGGAAAGAAAACGTGCAACAAATGGCAATGGGCGCCTAACGAATTAGCGTGGTTAGCTACTTGTTGGTGCGACACGTTGGAAGACTCGGAACGAGGAAACTCACAAAGAAGATGTACTTTGTGGGGTACGGTGCAAGAGAAGTTTAATACCAACCGTCATGGATGGGAATGCGGCGCCGACCAACTTTCCTCCAAGTGGCGTACGGTTAATAATAATTGCAAAGACTTCAACGCGATTTACAAATCGCAATACAAGGCTCGGGGAAGCGCGCGAGACGACAACATGGTGTACGACCTGTCCGTTGCCGAATACTACGACACGTACAGAAAACACTGGAACATGAAGGAGGCTTGGTTGGTGGTGAAAGATCACCCAAAATGGAAAGCACCACCGTCAGTTGGTGGAACCGGATTATGCGACGAAGAAGAAGATTTGTTTGATGATTACGTTGATCTCTCTGCCGACCACAATCCATCACAACCAAATGAGCTATTTGGGCCTGACCCACTTGAAGCCCATGGGTCCGGACAGGGCCCGAAAAGCGGCTAGAAGTTCCGGTTCTTCTGACGCGGTGACATCATCCAGAGCATCGGCAGGAAGCGACAGGGTGGAGGAGGCGATAGAGAGTATGGCCAAGTATAAGGCCGACATGTTACTCGCCAAAAGACAGTCAATTGAGACGATCACCCGCCAGGAATGACTTCGAACTGCTATGCAGGGTGTTCAATTTCTCCAAATCAACACCTCGGACATCCAGGATCTAAGTGACCGCGCAGCAGTTCAGAGAATGAAGAAAGGGTTTCGGGAGTACTACGAGGCCGAAGATGAAGATTCGGAGAACGACGAGTAGTTTAGTTATTAATTGGTTTTAATTTTCTATTTTTAGGACTTAATCGCGTACTTTAAATTATTGTATTTTTATATTTAGGATTGTAACGTTTTTATTTTTAGGAATGTAACGTTTTAATTTTTAGGAATGTAACTTTTTTATTTTTATTTTTATTAATGAAATGTTTTGTTTTTAATTTTTGAAATGTATTGTTTTTAATTTAATTGTATTTGTATTGTTAAATAAGTGAAAATTAGTGGTGCCAGGAAGGGAAAAAGAGGCGTTCTGGTGTTATGACTGCATGGGTTAAAATGATGTTGTGGTGTTATGATGACGTGGCAGGGGAAAATGGGCGTTCTGGTGTTATGACTGCGAGTGGTCTTAGTGATTAGCGGCCTTGAAATCTTTACAAGAAGTCTTAAGTTTCTCACTGCACATCTTGTATTGGTCAAGAAAAAGGTCAGAAATGGTTATGGGATAATCTGATTATACCGCGTATACATAAGTAAAAATATTTGTCAACCTAAGATACCTTAAATAGGAAAAACCTCATCCGTTTACCCATAAACTTTATAAATTAAAAGGCAGCAATATTAACATAATTAGGGCCACTAATCGCTTGTGATTTATGTTTTATGTATAGTACTTGATGATGATAAATTATTGATGATGATGATTGGTGTGTTTGGTGAACATGGTATGCATATCATGGTTAAACCCGTTGGCTTTTGCTATGTATGTACATCTGATTCAAAAATTTCTTATCTTAGTTATTACGGAGTATATAACGAAAGCTACCTGCTTTCTTTTAATATCATCATGTTATTTTTTTCATTTTTTTATCAAATTTTTTTAATACATTTATTAATAACATTAAAATAATAATTAATAATCTACCTCATTACATTTGTTATTTACTTTCTCATTCTCTTATCTTATCTTATCTTATCTTATCTTATCTTAGTTATTATATAAAGAAAGCTACTTGCTTTCTTTTAATGACACATCATCATGCTATTTTTTTCATTTTTTATCATTTTTTTTTATCAATTTTTAATACATTTATTAATAACATTAATAATAATAATTAATAGTGTACCTCATTACATTTGTTATTTACTTTCTCATTGTATAATTTTGCATTATTTATAACAAACTTTGTTAACCTTTTTTCAAACTTGTCATATTCATGTTTTCTATATTAAAACGTAGACATCTTAGTTTACATTTATTATCAATCGCTTTCACTTTTTGAAGTAAATTAAGTTCGTTTAACGCCCTTCAGAGTGTTGTATATTTTAGTGCATTGGCGTATTAGTGGACACGGGGTAGGTGATGCGGACTGCATACCCGGCTAAGTTACTAAATACGAATTTCGTATAACCTGAGGCAATTACAGGGTCGAAATATTGTATTTGGAAAGTAATTTTCAAACACGATTCACAGAGATTATATCCGGTTAATTGAATCATTAACCCGTTCATAATTTCCAACAATCAAATACAATATTTTCGTTGATTCAATGGCAGAATCTGTGAAGGACATGACTTTCAAGTTTGCAAGACTTGATAAGTTTGATGGAATTGATTTCAGGCGATAGCAGAAAAAGAAGAAGTTCTTGTTGACAACTTTGAAAGTGGTTTATGTTCTGAGTACACCCTATCCAGAGGCAAGTGAAGAGGAAACGTTGGATCAGACTCGTAAGAGATGCAAGTGGGAAAATGATGATTTCATCTGTCGTGATCACGTATTGAATGGTATGCTTGATTCACTCTTTGATATATATCAGAATATCGAATCTGCAAGGGATTTATGGAATGCTTTGAAGTCTAAGGATATGGTAGAAGATGCTTCTTCTAAGAAGTTTCTGGTTAGTAATTTTAACAATTACAAGATGGTGGGTTCTCGTTTTGTTTGGGGTTGTGGGGCAGTCGTAAGACTTCATGAACCCAAGAAGAAGAGTTTGGGGGAAAGAGGTATTGATTGCATCTTCATTGGATATGATGAGCATTCCAAGGCTTACAGGTTTTAATGTTTTATGTCATTGAACCTAATGATTCTATTTCAGTTAACAATGTGGTTGAATCGAGAGATATAATATTTGATGAGAACATATTCTCATCTATACCTTGACCAAAGGATATGGCTCCTAGTATAAGTGGAACTAGTGGAACTGATGAGGTGGAGAATTCTGAAATGGACTTAAATAATCAAGTTGAACTAAGAAGAAGCAAAAGGGAAAAGAAACAAAAATCATTTGGCCCAGATTTTCAATTATATTTAGTTGAAGGGTCTAGGGATGATGTTTCTACCCGATATCCATATTGCTTTAATGTTGAGGAGGATCCGAAGACATTTGAAGAAGCAATATATGAAGTCTCAAGATGTTGCTTTTTGGAAGGAAACAATCAATGATGAGATGGATTCCATCATGGGAAACAACACTTGGGTGTTAGATGATCTACCACCTGGTTGTAAACCTTTGGGTTGTAAAATGGATCTTCAAAAGAAAGATGAGAGTTGATGGAACCATTGAGAAATTCAAGGCTCGGTTAGTCATTCAAGGCTTTAAACAAAGACCTGGGATTGACTATTTTGATGCCTATGCACATGTTGCTCGGATTTCTACTATTAGATTGTTGATTGCCTTGGCTGCAATACACAATCTAGAGATTTACCAAATGGATGTGAAAACTGCATTCTTGAATGGGGATCCGGATGAGGAGGTTTATATGAAACAACCTGAATGCTTTGTTATGCCTGGTAATGAGCAAAAGGTGTGCAAACTTGTTAAATCCTTGTATAAATTGAAACAAGCACCGAAATAGTGGCATCAAAAATTTGATGATATGATCTTGTCTAGTGGATTTAGTTTGAATCAAGCTGACAAGTGTGTATACAACAAATTCAATAATTCAGGCAAAGGAGTGATCATTTGCTTGTATGTTGATGACATATTGATCTTTGGCACAGATCTAGAACAAGTCAATTTGACTAAGGGATTCTTGTCATCAAAGTTCTCCATGAAGGATATGGGGGAGGCTGACTTGTTTCAATTTCACAGTCTCATTACATTGAGAAAGTGTTAAAGAAATTTAACTATTCTGATTGTAGTCTTGCGAGTACACCTATGGATCCTAGTTTGAAACTGATGGTTAATAACGGTGAACCAGTTTCACAACTTGAGTACTCTCAGGTCATTGGCTGCTTAATGTATGCCATGACGAGCACAAGACCGGACATTACTTTTGCAGTGGGTAAGCTTAGCAGGTATACTAGTAATCCTAGTGTACATCATTGGCAAGCTGTAACTTGAAGAGAACTATGAATTATAGTTTGCACTACTTGGGATATCCCTCGATGCTAAAGGGATATTGTGATGCGAGTTGGATCACTAATTGTCGCACCCCGCCGTGGCGGAATCACAGCAGAGCATGACTAATTTGAATAAAAAAAAGTTACATCGAACGACCTCTATATGAGTCATTTTAGATAAATACATTTGAAAAGATACATTGTTTTAAACATAACGTTTACAACCAAATATTTAACCCTAGAGTTCACATCTAGATTAAGAGATTTATATACATAATTAATGTACAAAACTAGTAATGTGGTGAAATCTCTAGTAAAATGCTATTTGCAAAACAAGTGACTATAGTATGATGCTCCAAAAGCTATCCATTACAACGTGGCTTAAGGACCTGAGAGATACATGCTAAAATGTCAACATAAAGTTGGTGAGCTCATAGGTTTATAAAGTTGAAAATAATAACATGAACCACAAGATTTAGATAGTTATTTGCACGAATGCAAAATAAAGTATACTATTGCCATGAGCTCGTGTATTCGAAACTTAACAAATTTTGTTGGTGCCTCCTGTAAGTGTCTAATCCAGCGCACTTAATGGGTCAAAAAATTATGTGTTCGTTTGACGAGCGGTCACGTTAGCGCGACTAACCCAGACGGGGGTGTCAACCCAATAGATCTATTCACAACATTCGCGTTTCAACTCCATAACTAACGAACCATGATATGAGGTCTTAGTGGATTAGTTCTGTTATTCATGTAATACGTATATATTTTTTCGGTACTTGTGTTCATAAAAAGCCTGAGCATGTATTCTCACCCCAATAATACAAGTAAAAAGGGTCAATGAGATTCACCTTAGTCGTGAGTGCTAGCATTTTAAAAGCAAGTGCATGTTTTTCCCAAAGTAACCTCCAAGCGCCCTAAACGCATAAGGTTATTCGTATAAGTAGATGGCTAACAGCCCATCTATGCTAGTTGTTCACATCAACTAATAAGGTTATGTGTGTTTCTTTTTTTCAAAATATGTACGACCCGTTGGTGATGTCTTTGTAATAATATTTCTCAAAAATGTTATTATTCTCGTTTCGTTTCATGTTTGTACTTAATATTTCTTACAAATATTATTATAGTCGTTTCGTCTCGTATCTGTACTTAATATTTCTTAATAATATTAGTATAGTTGTTTCGTCTTATACATAGAACTTAATATTTCTCGCAAATATTAGTTTAGTCGTTTCGATAATTACATACTTAAATATCCATTAGATAGATAGTCCTCATCTTACCAAAATCTGTCCAGAATTTGTCCTTCCGTGTAACGTCTTTTGACTAGACAAACCTTAATGTTTTGTCACGATATTTTTACCAAACGTTCATACATGTCTTAGTGTTGAGTCACTGGTCGCTGACCATGATTAAGTCACTGGTCGCTGACCAACTCTGCTGTTCACTACTCGATGAAGAAATGGATTGTATCGAAGCTGCTGTTGCTAATGATAGGTTTCGCTGATCGTCATTCATTCTGTTCGATATGCTGAGAAAGATTTAAAGCTCAACTTGGTGTGTCGCTGATCAACATCAGCGAGAGCCTTACTTCTTCAATTCAATAAAGGCAAAAGTCACTGCCAGAATAACAGCTAGTCATTGAAGATCTTTAGTTCAATTCATTCTACAAGAGCATGTTAGCTCGCAGTGAGTGAAAAGGATTGCTGCATCTTCAGGGACTATTTAATAAAGCCTCTCAATCATCAAGTACTAAAAAGTACTGTACTTATCTATACATCAGCAAGAGTGTTCCAGTTCGAAGTATGTCCGAAAGATTACGTGGCAGCAAGTGATTGGTTTTAAGGTAACGAGATATTTACGGTAACAGAATTGGGACCCGCAGAATGTCGGTTCATCAGAGTTCAAACCAATCAAGCAGCGACACGTGTCCTTCCAAGATCCTATTTTGTAGGCGATATTTTAGGAACTCTTGTAGTATAAATAGTTCAGTGTTTTGTACTGTTGAGGCTAGTCGTTCAATTCGTGTTAATCACTTGTGTGTCAGTGAGTAGTTTGTCTAAACACGATTTAGCGATTCATAGAGTGAACAGTCAGCGTGTTTGTCCACTGCTGTTCATCTCGATTGTAATAGTTTAGCTAATTGTTTGAATTGGATTAACTTTGGTTAATCCATTCCGCATTCAACACTTGTGAATTTTATGATCAATACAATTCACCATTTCAGCTACTATTACATTGTTCTTTGATATTGTCATATATGTTATCTGATATACTCTGTTTCTGTTATAATGATTAAGAACTTTCAATTAACTTAGTTAAAATCAGAAAAAGTTTTTAATTGTATTCAACCCCCCCCCCCCCCCCCCTTCTACAATTAAACTTTACACTTTGCGATTCCAAATCACTAATCAATAGTGATTACGGGACTCTCAATTGGTATCAGAGTAGAGTTGGTTTAACTTCAATTAACCAGGTCTGCAATGGAATCTGTAAAGTACAGCTGTGTTGACTCTGACTATCAAAAGGGAAATGGTTCTACAACCAAACCTCCAGCTTTTGATCCTTCAAGGATTGAAACTTGGATGTCCCGGTTGATGATTTTTTTGGACTTAGTTGATGACCGTCTCTGTAATATCATAACCAATGGTCCACATATCCCAACTACTATTGTTCCTGCTGTAATTGCAACAGCTACTACTCCAGCTATACTAGAAATGGTTTTACCTAAAAGAGAGGAACAATGGACTGATGAGGATAGGCGATTGGTTAGACTTGATAAACAAGCTAAAATCTACATAGGCATGGCACTTCCTGATGAAGTGTTCGAATCAATCAGGCTTTGTAGAACTGCTAAAGATATGTGGGATACCCTTAGGAATATATATATTGGAACTCCTGATATTATTCGCTGCAGGGAAGTCAATGTCACTCGCCAGTATGAGCTGTTCGCAATGGAACCAAATGAATCTCTGTCTTCCACTTACACCAGATACCAGTCACTGATGAACAAAATGGAGAAGGCTGGTATAGGCAAGGAACAGAGATTTGTTGTTGAAAAGTTTCTTGAGTTGCTGCCAAGGAAAATCTGGGGAACCATTGCAACGTGTACCAGACACAGAAATGATTATTCAATTATGAATTTAACTCAAGTCTATGGTATTTTGCTCAATTGGGAGTAGTCTGAAAAGCAAGCTGATCAGAGTGAGCATATTCGTGCTACTCTTGGAAGTCAGAAGATATCCAATGCCCTTGTAGCAGAGCTTGATGAAATCGATCAAAGAGAGAAGTCAAAAGTGTCCAAAAAAAGTTCGAAGTCACTGATAGCTGAAGAGGAAGGTGGTCAAGATGAAGAACAGTCAGAATACGAGTATGATGAAGGATTGGAGAAGCTTGAGAAGGATATGGCCATGATGGTTGCTAATTTCAGAAGGAACACCAGACCAAAAAGATTCGCTGGTGCTCCATCATCTGATAAATTTCAATCCAAAGGTGAATGCTACAAGTGTGGCAGAATTGGTCATTTTGCAGCTGAATGCAGCTCAAAGTCAGTAAATCAAGTCCCTGAACCCATGCTAGATGTCAGAAATGACAAGTACAACAAGTACAAGGCAAAATACAAGAAACTGAAGGCATTGGCTAAATCTGGGAAGAAGAAGGGAAAAGGTTTTGTCGCTGAAGAAGGTTCATTCAGTGATTCTGACTCCTCATCATGTGATGAAGAAGAAGCAATGATTTGTTTAGACAAGGAGTACTGTCTGATGGCTAATGACACTGAACTTCTTGAAGACATCAAAGAAGTCACTCCTAAATGTTCAGCATCTGAATGGGATCCTGAAACTCTTTACAAGGTACATTGCTTTAAAACATATACAACTGCTGAAAAGGATAATGTCTTTGAGTCTTTGATAGTTGACTTATCAAATGCTCATGATATTCAAAAAGGGCAGAAACATAAAATCAGTGATTTACAATCCAAACTAAATGACCAAAATGAAAATGAGTCAAGAATGAAGAAATTAAAACTGGATCTTGATGCACAAACTTATGCAAATCAAGTATGTGTTCAAGAAAATGTTAAATTTGAAACACAATTTCAACAGCTTAAAAAGGTCATGGAATTTTGGTGTAAGTCAAATGATAAAGTCAATCACTGTGTAAATAATCAAATTCCAAAACAAGTCAAAGCTATTTTGGGAGGAGATTATGAATATGCTGCATCCCTCGCTGATTCAACAATGGTTGACCTTGTTTTTGATCCCAAGGGTAATTTTTCAGAAACTGTATTTGAACCCATCTCCATCTTCAGTGAGCCACGACCAAACTATTTTACTAAAAGCAAGTTGGTCACTGAAGATACTGATGTCTTAAATGGTAATAATGAGATGAATGTTTTAAAAACTGTCAAATCATCAGTAACTTCACATCTCATCAAAACCATCACTGATACTCAAACAATCATCAGCAACTTCACTGACACTGTATCTGTCACTGAGACAACCTCCATCAGTGACCTAAAGTCAAAGATGCAAGAAGTAACAATCAGCAAGAAAAGTTGTGTAGCAACTTAAAAAGAGGAAAGTCAAAAAGGCCGGCTATTTGAACAAAAAGTGTTATAAATGTGGCAACAGGCAACATGTGTCATCTGAATGTTCTGCTACACCTTTTGAGAAACAAAACATCATCAGTGAACATTCAGATACTGTTTATTCAAATCAGTGGAAGCCAAAACCAGCGCTTGGTCACTATGAACCTATCTCTGGATGGTTCATCAACTGGACTAATCATATTCCGGAAGAAAAAAAAAAGAGGTCTCATGAGTATTTATTATGATGTCATATTTATATCAGTGACTTAATTCCTTCTAAGCTGATTTTGTTAGTATTCTAAGTTGTAACTTAATCAGTGAAGAAGCAATCTAATGATATGTTATACAACATAATCTCTACTCAGGATTTTTTTTAAAAATTATTCTAGAATGATAAACTTTTCTCTCTATTTATGAAATGATCACATCTCTATGGTTTATTCAGCATTCTAAGTTGTGTTTAAACCAGCGAGACTACATCCTTGCCTAAATAAAGAAATAATTTTATTATTCTTGAATGTTTTTTTTTTGTGTGGGGTAAATCAAGAAATTGGTTATGTATCTTCAGTAACTTTCAAACTCACTGAAGATATCATTTAATGGTTTTTTTCAAATCAACAAAACATTCGTTATATTTAGTACATTCTGTATTTAAATTAACGGATTTCAAAAATAAATGTTTTATGGTATATCGGAAAAATCGCGCGCTTCTGACACTCTCTTTCCTACGTCAGCGTACTTTTTCCGGCACACCACTCCCATCACCATTAATGCCACCACACACCACCATCATAACCCTCTACCACCTCTACATCTTCCACCACGACTGCCCACGTTGTTTTCATCTCAGCCACACGATCATTAGTTAAGTGTACTATTTAAACCTACAAATCAGCAACTTGTCATCTTTTACACTTTACTAATTTTCAAAAAACCTTTGGCATTTAAAAAAAAAAAAAACCAAAAATAAGTGTTTAATCAAAGATTTTCAAAGGTTCTGTAATGGCTAAATCAAAATATTTTCTCAACTCATACACTGCCACTGAAGATATCAAAGCTCTTCGAGCTCCTGCAGTTGGTGAAGATGATATCATTACAGTTCCAAAAGCAAATTATTTGGGTAATCTTTCATGCCCTAAAACAGAGTACGCGGAGATAATCAATTTCTTAAAAAATCATTTTATTCTCCCTGCTCTCACATTATCCCCTGTAAAGATGAATCCAGAATGGTTGAGTGAGTTTTGGTATACCTGTACTCACTCAATCGTTAATAGTACCTCACAACTTAAAGGTTTTATCGATAACGGAGGTCAAGAAATAATTATTTCTGTACACACCATCCGTACCGTTTTACAACTCCCTGAGCACGATACTTACGACCCACTGCCTGACAAAGAAGATGCCAAAGCTGGCATAGTGAATCTCACTGGGATTGACTGCAAATACACTATGGATAGCAATGGAAATCGTAAGTATACTACTGTTCATAAATCTAAAATGGATGGTGTGTGGAATGCCCTATTTTCAAACTTTATTCAATCTCTGGGCACAAAAATAGGGAGTTATGATCAATTCAACTCCCTAGAAGCACAGTTAAGTTGGTCACTGGTCAACTCTTTAAAAGTTGACTATGCAAGTGTGATTTTTGATGATATTGTTTCAAGAATCTGTGAACCTACCAGAGCAAAATATGTTTCCTATCCTAGGTTTCTTTCACTTGTTTTTAAAGATCAGTTTAAAGCCTATGATAGGGTTTCTTTTAAAGGTTTTGAACCTACTCTGATAGGGAAACAAATTTTTAGTAAAGCTGCAACTGTGCTTCTCCCTGATTTCATGAAACCAAAGGGGATACTTGCACCCCAGCGTTTACAAGCTGTACATCCGTCTGATTCTGCCCCCCATCGATCACGTCACTGATCACACCTCCAGTGACTATTGCTGATCAACCACCAAAACAAAAGCCACCAACTGCTCCTAAGAAAATCAAGTTAAAGTCCCTGACATTAAAGGATCAGGGAGAGTGTCAGAAAAAGACGTCTAAGGACGCCAAGAGTGAAGCAGCGACTGAACGTTCAGTCCCTGCGGGCACTCTTGATCAACCTGTGCATAAAACTGCTTCACTGGACTCACAAAAGCCCAGTGACTCTATAAAGGGAAGCCTACAGACAGCTACTGAAACGCCCTGAAAATCTGAACATTTTTTTTTTTTACATCCTTATGTAACTATTACTAACTTATAACGGTCCCAATACTCTAATTATTATCTACTATTGCATTGTCAAACAAATAAGCTCAAACAAAAATTTTGATTTTTCTGAAACACTGGGAATACGATCGTATTCTTGGGAATACGATCGTATTCTTGGGAATACGATCGTATTCATTGACCCTTTTTGCACAGTTTTGAAACAGAACCAAATTAAGGGAATACGGTCTCGGAATACGCCGTATTCCCGGGAATCCGATCGTATTTATGGGAATACGATCGTATTCCCATGACCTGCAGACTAAACCTGAACCTGCACTATTTCATACCAAAAACCGAACTTTGAACACGCATATCTTGCAAACGACTAAGAATTAAGACATGAAACTTTGCAGGCACTTTACTATGGTCAAAATGAAACTTTCTGTTTTCGCACTTTTTAAAATTTCTCATTATATCGGGATTTGGACATATAGGTCAATTTCGACTAAAATAATCCATTTTGGTAACATACTAAGTCTCAAACCATAGAGACTTAGAAGCTGAGCTTGTACACACACATTTCTACTAGTAAAACAAATTTGTGAGGCTATTCACCATACTCTTAGTCCTTCCCCAACTCAAATTGACCCATAGGTGACATTAAGACCCGTATTGACCCATTTTGACCCGCTGATCCAAAAGGGGCTAATGTAACCCATTCAATGGCTAAACACACTTTAGAATTGACTAATAATATCATTGGCTTTCTTTAAAACTTTCAATATGTACCTAATCAAATTGTCACTTCTATTACAACTTGCAACTTAACACTTTTTAAACATTATCTACTAATCTTTCACAACTTTATACTATTACACATAGTCTATCTAGTCATTGCTTTCAAAACCAAAACATGTCAAAACATTGTTTGGGCGATCTTACAAGGTTTCAAAACGATAATTTAAAGAGAAGCTTGTGTGACTTACAACAAGCTAGCAACTCCACTTCTAGCCTTTTGCAATATCTTTACCTCTTCCACTTTCACTTGTACCTACAACATAACTAAACTAATTAAGCAATTTGCTTAGTGAGAATATGAAATCTAATTAATACAATGCATTATTAACATAAGCCAAATAATGAACAAAGTAAAGAACTACTTCCCTTTTTCTTGCAACTCCACTTTCACAATTCTAATCATATGTGCACATAACTAATCAATATTGGCTAACATAAGTTAACCACTAATCAAACAAAGCTAACCTTGGTTAGCTATTCTAATCAAAATATGGCTAATAATCATTAACCATTCTAATCACAAGCTTTCATCATAATCGTGATATAATCATAAGCTAATCACAACAAGTTACATGATCATAATCTATTCAATTCATAAACTCACCTTGATTTGTAGCACAACTTGTAATAAGATGATCAAACAATAATAATTCTTCTTGAGCACCTAATACAATATGCATAACACAAAATCAATAACTAATCACAACTTTAAACTATAATCATCTAATTCTCTTCTCCCCCACTTGAGATTTACTAATTTCACTTTAACTAAACTAACTAATTTACTTATCATAATCAAAATTATAGCTTTATCATAAATTTAACTACTTTCTAATCACTACTTGATTCTACTAACATGTTAAAACTATTCTTTAAGCTAAACCACATGATTTATGAAAATTTCCATAAACCCTAATCATAACCTATCACTTGTAATATGAAATTAGGATTCAAATCATGATTTATATGTTATACTAACACTAACTAATCAGTTACAAATCCTAATTTCGGATTAATTCATATCAATTAACTAAAACCCCATAAAACCCAAATTCTAGGGCTCTAGGAGTAATAAGAACAACTTACAAGATTGAAGAAGATGGAGAAGATGATGATTCTGAGTACTAAAGCTTGAATTGAAAGATTAAACACAATTTCCTTGATGGTTTATGGTTCCATCGATTTTTCCTCTGTTTATTTTTTTGAAGTTCTGGATGAAATGAAGATACTGGAGGATAAGCACGTACAGTGTCCTTATCTTCTTTTAAATTTCTACACTACACAGTCTGGAACTGGACAACTAATTTGCGTTTTCTATTATATCTCATTATTTAGAGATCTTAAATTAAAAAGATGTATATTTTATTGTACACTAAAATAACACTGTAAAACTGAGCTATAAAAACTTATTTTTATTTACTAAAGTAATACCTTGAAAACTGGGGTGTTACAACTCTCCTCCACTTATTCTGTTCGTGTCCTCACGAACCATTCTTGGTGCACCGCAGGGTAGTATATCATCATCCACTCCTCCGGTTCCCAAGTAATTTCTGAACCCTTCCTATGTCGCCACTGGACCTTAACTATCGAAACTGACTTATTTCTGAGCTGCTTTACTTTCTGATCAAGAATTTTAACTGGTTCTTCTATATAACTCAACTTATCATTTATTTCTATTTCTGTCAGTGGTACATAAGAAGCCTCATCAACTAAACACTTTCTGAGCTGAGACACATGAAATGTATCATGTATACTACCAAGTTCTTCTGGTAATTGCAATCGATATGCAACCTTCCCAACTCTATCAATAATTTCAAAAGGTCCAATATATCTTGGACTCAACTTTCCCCGCTTTCTAAAACGTATAATCCCTTTCCAAGGTGAAACTTTAAGCATCACCTTATCACCTACTTGAAATTCAATAGGCCTTTTCCGCTTGTCTGCATATGACTTTTGTCGATCTTGTGCCATCTTTAATCTTTCTCTAATCTGATCGATCTTTTCAGTAGTCAACTGTACTATATCTGTACTTCCAAGCTCTCTCTGACCGATCTCACCCCAACAAATTGGAGTTCGACATTTTCTACCGTATAACATTTCATATGGTGGCATTTTGATCGAAGAATGATAACTGTTATTATAAGAAAACTCGACCAATGGAAGGTGAGTATCCCAACTGCCACCAAAGTCAATGGCACAAGCTCTAAGCATATCCTCAAGAGTCTGAATGGTAAATTCACTCTGACCATCAGTTTGAGGATGAAAAGCTGTACTAATATGCAATCGAGTTCCCAAGTCTTCTTGAAATTTATTCCAGAATCGGGAAGTAAAACGAGCATCACGATCTGAAACTATAGAAAGTGGAACTCCATGTCTAGCTACAACTTCTTTAACATAAAGATCAGCTAACTTTTCTGAAGAAGAAGCTTCTTGAATAGGAAGAAAGATAGCACTTTTTGTCAATCGGTCCACGATCACCCAAATAGTGTCATGTTGTCTAGGGGTCTTTGGCAACTTGGTAACAAAATCCATGGTGATGTGTTCCCATTTCCATACTGGTATATCCAAAGGTTGGAGTTTACCGTATGGTTGCTGGTGCTCTGTTTTAACTTGCAGACAAGTGAGACAATTCTGAACATGTTTAACTATATCACGCTTCATACCTGGCCACCAATAGTCACGTTTCAGGTCACGATACATCTTGGTAGCACCAGGATGAATTGAATACTTGGATTTATGCGCTTCATCTAGTAACACTTTCTTTACTTCACTCGTTCTTGGTACCCAGATTCTACCATAACGAGTCTTTAACCCTCTAGAATCATCTACTAATTCAGAAAGTTGACCCGCTAAACGTTGGTTATTCGGGTCATTAGAGGCTAAAACTTCAATCTGAGCAGCTTTAATAGAATCAAATAACTGAGGAAGCACAGTCATTTGAAGAGATTTCACTGAAAGAACAGAATGGCTAACCTTTCTGCTAAGAGCATCGGCTACAACATTTGCTTTACCAGGATGGTAAAGTATGTCGCAGTCATAATCTTTGACTAAATCTAGCCATCTTCTCTGACGATTATTCAAATCACACTGATCAAAGAAATATTTAAAACTTTTGTGGTCTGTATAAATAATGAATTTAACACCATAGAGATAATGGCGCCAAGTTTTAAGAGCGAAGACCACAGCTGCTAACTCAAGATCATGAGTGGGATAGTTCTGCTCATGTGACTTTAACTGGCGTGAAGCATAAGCAATGACTTTCCCACGCTGCATAAGAACACAGCCTAATCCAAGTTTTGAAGCATCACAATATACCACCATATCCTCGTTGCCCTCGGGTAAAACAAGAATAGGGGCTTGACTAAGCTTTTCTTTCAACATCTGAAATGCTTTAGCTTGTTTATCTTCCCACTTCCATTGAACGCTCTTTCTAGTCAACTGAGTCAGAGGAGTAGCAATCCTTGAAAAGTCTTGGATAAAACGACGATAATAGCCAGCTAAGCCAAGAAAACTCCTGACTTCAGTAGGACTTATAGGAGGGTCCCACTTCATTACTGCTGCTATCTTGGAAGGATCAACTTGAATGCCGTGAATATTGATCACGTGTCCAAGAAATTGGACTTCTCGTAACCAAAATTCACATTTTGAAAATTTGGCGAATAACTTTTCATGCCGAAGTGTTTCTAGAACTCGCCTGAGATGTGCTGCATGCTCACCTTCGTTTTTAGAATAGATAAGAATATCATCAATGAAAACTATAACAAAGATATCAAGCATGGGTCGACAAACTCTGTTCATCAAGTCCATGAATACAGCTGGAGCATTAGTTAAGCCGAATGGCATAACTGTAAACTCGAAGTGACCATAACGAGTACGAAAAGCAGTCTTTGAAATATCTTCTTCCCTTACTTTTAACTGATGGTAGCCAGAACGAAGATCAATCTTTGAAAAGAAACTGGCACCCTGTAACTGATCAAATAAATCATCTATTCGAGGCAAGGGATATCTGTTCTTAATGGTCACTTTATTAAGTTCCCGGTAATCTATACACATTCTTAAGGAACCATCTTTCTTCTTTACAAATAAGACTGGAGCTCCCCAAGGCGAACTACTAGGACGGATGAAACCTTTATCTAAAAGTTCTTGCAACTGTTTCATCATTTCTTGTATTTCAGTTGGAGCTAACCGATAAGGAGTTTTAGCAATTGGAATAGCTCCAGGAATAAGATCAATTTGGAATTTTACTTGTCTATCAGGTGGAATACCTGGAAGTTCGTCAGGGAATACCTCAGGAAATTCTTTCACAACTGGAATACTAGAAAGTTCTGGTACAGCTTTAGAATTATCAACCACGTGTGCCAAAAAAGCTTGACACCCGTGTGACAGAAATCTTTTAGCTCGAGCAAAAGTACAGACATGAATGGATCTACTAGAACGCTCACCATAAACAACAATCTCCCTTCCGCTAGGTGCTTTCAGGAGAACTATCTTTTCATGACAATTTATCATACCCTTATTCTTTCCCATCCAGTCCATCCCTATAACTACTTGAAATTCCCCCATTTGCATGGGAATCAAATCTATTTTGAACACCTCACCTCCTATTTCAATAGTACACCCTCTATAAACATCACTAACAATAACTAATTTGCTATCGGCAATTTCAACTTTCAAAGGGCGTTCTAATTTAACAATAGGAGTATTCAACTTTTCACAAAATGACAATGATACAAAAGACTTGGTGGCTCCAGAGTCAAATAAAACATGGGCAGGTATAGTGTTAATTATGAAGGTACCTGTCACCACGTCATGTGACTCCTTTGCCTCATCTGCTGTAATCTGAAAAGAACGACCTTTAGCTTTCTGTCCGCCCGCTTCTCTTTTCTTTTCTGCTTCTTTCTTCTGTTCATTTCTTTTCATGTCTTCTAATTTAGCAGGACAGTTAGCTTGTAAGTGGTCATCCTTATAACAATAAAAGCACATTCTATACGGATTAGGACAATTTGCAGCGATATGTCCTTGCTGACGACACTTGTAACAAGCTGTACTACCCAACTGACATTCTCCTGGATGCTTTCTACCACAATTATTACACTTGGGAAATTCTCGAGCTGGAGCTTGAGATTGACGGTTTGATTGTTGAGATTGTGACTTCTGTTGTTGTGGTTGTGATGACTGCTGCTTTCCAAAATTTTTAAATTTCTTAGATTGCTGTGATTGAGAAGAAGCTTGCTCTGCTTTTCTCTTATTGGCTCTATCTTCAACCTTCGCCTGTAACTCCTTCTCTCGAGTCAACCCTTTATTCATCATCTTAGGAATAGAATCATAAATAATCGGGTCAACTGCTTCTTTAATATCAATGCTCAAATGTCGGTAATAATGATCCTTCATTAACCTTGGATTCGAGGTATATTCGGGACAAAACTGAGATTTATCATAAAACATGTTAGTGTACTCAGTTACCGACATTTTCCCTTGATTAATAGCTAAGAACTCTCCTTTCAATCTCTCTACTTCCGCCATTGGAGCGAATTCTGCTATAAACTTTTCTTTAAACATGCTCCAAGAAAACTTTGCAGCTTCTGCAGCACCATGTGTTTTAACTTGAGTACCCCACCAATCCTGAGCACTATCTTTCAACTGATGAGCAACAAACAACACACATAGCCTTTCTAGACAGTCACAGAGTAGAAAAGTTTCTTCTATCTTACTAATCCACCTATGACTACTAATCGGGTCTCTTTCACCGTGAAATTCTGGGGGACTACAGTTTGCAAAGTTTTTATACTCAAAACGTTCTTTTTCTTTGTTCATTTGTATCTGAGCGCTTAACATTTCACTATTCATCTGAGGGTTAACTAAGACAGGATGCTTCCGTTCAAATTCTACTAATCGTGTATTAATAATTTGCTCCATTCGGGTATATACCTTAGGAGCAAATTCTTGTAGGGCTTGCCCAATCACATCCTTTAATAGCATCCGGTCCTCGGGATCTAAACTTCTTTCTGAAACATTCTCCTCTTGAATGGGAGAACGTACATTTGAACCCTCAGCTTCTTTATTTGGTGTGAATTCCATTTACTAACAATATAGAAACACAATTAAAACATAAGAAATCTCTACTTTAACTATTAAATAATGATTGTCTTTATCTTCACATATTTAACAACTTTGAATCTCCCACATGCTTTAGCAAAATATAACCTCGTTGGCCAGACGTAGTTATATCAAACTAAATACATGTTTCTGTTCAAAATTCTTAAATATATTCCAAGTCCAAGCAATCATTCTTACTCTGATCATAATTTACTAATCATATGCAAAACATTGCGAAAACATAACTGTAATTAACTACTACACATTTATAAGTGGTTTAAGTTTAGGCAGTCCTACTGTGGATTGCTTAAATCTCTTAAACCATCGCTCTGATACCAACTTGAAACGCCCTGAAAATCTGAACATTTTTTTTTTTTTTTTACATCCTTATGTAACTATTACTAACTTATAACGGTCCCAATACTCTAATTATTATCTACTATTGCATTGTCAAACAAATAAGCTCAAACAAAAATTTTGATTTTTCTGAAACACTGGGAATACGATCGTATTCAGTGGAATACGATCGTATTCTGGGGAATACGATCGTATTCATTGACCCTTTTTGCACAGTTTTGAAACAGAACCAAATTAAGGGAATACGGTCTCGGAATACGCCGTATTCCCGGGAATCCGATTGTATTCATGGGAATACGATCGTATTCCCATGACCTGCAGACTAAACCTGAACCTGCACTATTTCATACCAAAAACCGAACTTTGAACACGCATATCTTGCAAACGACTAAGAATTAAGACATGAAACTTTGCAGGCACTTTACTATGGTCAAAATGAAACTTTCTATTTTCGCACTTTTTCAAATTTCTCATTATATCGGGATTTGGACATATAGGTCAATTTCGACTAAAATAATCCATTTTGGTAACATACTAAGTCTCAAACCATAGAGACTTAGAAGCTGAGCTTGTACACACACATTTCTACTAGTAAAACAAACTTGTGAGGCTATTCACCATACTCTTAGTCCTTCCCCAACTCAAATTGACCCATAGGTGACATTAAGACCCGTATTGACCCATTTTGACCCGCTGATCCAAAAGGGGCTAATGTAACCCATTCAATGGCTAAACACACTTTAGAATTGACTAATAATATCATTGGCTTTCTTTAAAACTTTCAATATGTACCTAATCAAATTGTCACTTCTATTACAACTTACAACTTAACACTTTTTAAACATTATCTACTAATCTTTCACAACTTTATACTATTACACATAGTCTATCTAGTCATTGCTTTCAAAACCAAAACATGTCAAAACATTGTTTGGGCGATCTTACAAGGTTTCAAAACGATAATTTAAAGAGAAGCTTGTGTGACTTACAACAAGCTAGCAACTCCACTTCTAGCCTTTTGCAATATCTTTACCTCTTCCACTTTCACTTGCACCTACAACATAACTAAACTAATTAAGCAATTTGCTTAGTGAGAATATGAAATCTAATCAATACAATGCATTATTAACATAAGGCAAATAATGAACAAAGTAAAGAACTACTTCCCTTTTTCTTGCAACTCCACTTTCACAATTCTAATCATATGTGCACATAACTAATCAATATTGGCTAACATAAGTTAACCACTAATCAAACAAAGCTAACCTTGGTTAGCTATTCTAATCAAAATATGGCTAATAATCATTAACCATTCTAATCACAAGCTTTCATCATAATCGTGATATAATCATAAGCTAATCACAACAAGTTACATGATCATAATCTATTCAATTCATAAACTCACCTTGATTTGTAGCACAACTTGTAATAAGATGATCAAGCAATAATAATTCTTCTTGAGCACCTAATACAATATGCATAACACAAAATCAATAACTAATCACAACTTTAAACTATAATCATCTAATTCTCTTCTCCCCCACTTGAGATTTACTAATTTCACTTTAACTAAACTAACTAATTTACTTATCATAATCAAAATTATAGCTTTATCATAAATTTAACTACTTTCTAATCACTACTTGATTCTACTAACATGTTAAAACTATTCTTTAAGCTAAACCACATGATTTATGAAAATTTCCATAAACCCTAATCATAACCTATCACTTGTAATATGAAATTAGGATTCAAATCATGATTTATATGTTATACTAACACTAACTAATCAATTACAAATCCTAATTTCGGATTAATTCATATCAATTAACTAAAACCCCATAAAACCCAAATTCTAGGGCTTTAGGAGAAATAAGAACAACTTACAAGATTGAAGAAGATGGAGAAGATGATGATTCTGAGTACTAAAGCTTGAATTGAAAGATTAAACACAATTTCCTTGATGGTTTATGGTTCCATCGATTTTTCCTCTGTTTATTTTTTTGAAGTTCTGGATGAAATGAAGATACTGGAGGATAAGCACGTACAGTGTCCTTATCTTCTTTTAAATTTCTACACTACACAGTCTGGAACTGGACAACTAATTTGCGTTTTCTATTATATCTCATTATTTAGAGATCTAAAATTAAAAAGATGTATATTTTATTGTACACTAAAATAATACTGTAAAACTGAGCTATAAAAACTTATTTTTATTTACTAAAGTAATACCTTGAAAACTGGGGTGTTACAGCTACAATGGCTCAACCCATTGTTAGCAGTGATTCGGGTGCAACCCACACCCACCCATCGAGTCAACCCATCAGCCACTCATCATTCTCACAAAAGGATGATGTTTCAGTCAAAGGGCTAGTGCCATCAACGGGTGATAACACACTCATTACTGATGACACATCACTGGCTACAGACCCGGGCCAACTCTCATCTTTCACTGCACCAACCGACAATGTCCCTCCCTAGTCACAGGGAGAGATACAGGTTGACATCTCTGTTTCTAATGATCCATCCGCTAAAACACAAGCTGATGATGTTGAGGAAGCCCAACCAATGGATACTTCTTCATATTCTTCTGAAAAGGATCAGCAACATCGATCTTATAATCTTACTCTTCCAAAGGTGAATCAGCAACCAGATGATACTGATGTTTCATCTCCACCCTTCTCCACTATTCCACATGCTGATACCATAACCTCACCCATCCAGGAATTAGATGTAATGTCTCTTTCCAGTGATGACATCTCTCATCATACTGCTGATAAACCAATTCAACCAGAAACTGAAATCCAATCCCAACACAACCAATATCTACAATATCCCCTGTCACTCAAAAGTCACCACAAACCACCAAAACATCAACTTCCACCACATCATCAACAGACAAATTGCTGCTTGATTATATTGCTGCTTCACAGCAACAAATTCGTCTGCTCACTGAAGATAGAGAGACCTTGACAGGCCAACTAGCTGATCTCACTAGTAAAGTTCACTCTCTTGCAGCAGCTTATGAATCCATTCCAGATTGGAGTGATTCTATCAAAGAAAAGGTCAAACTAATTGCAAATACTGAAGTAGATCACTACCAACTTCTGGAAATTCATGCTAAGTCTCTTGCTGATCTCGCCTCATTCACCAGAATCAGCCTCAAAACTCATGAAGATGCAATAATCTCTCTCAATGAAAAACAAAAAACGATGGCATCTTCTGTTGTGGATTATATCACTCATGCTGATAAAGTTATCAGCGAACTTCCAAAAATTGTCTCCAGCCATCATGAGACCATCACAGGTCTAGAAACTATGCATGTTGATCATCAGAAAATCTGTAATCGACTTGAGGAGATTATTTATTTAGTTTCTGAGGCTGAGGGGGAGAATGAAGAAGATGATGATGCTAAGAATTACATCCCCTTTGATAATGATGCATCAGATATGGATGTCGCTGAGGAAAGAGATAATGTGGGTGTTTTCCCTGAGTTTCATCATGATGAACAAAGGAGGTATGACTATCTAGTCAAAGAGTGGGCTGCTGATGAAAATGTACGAGTTATGGGGGAGTCAGCAAGCTTTGAGCTGATGCGGTGAGAATGGATGAATAGACAACAAGAAGATGATGTTGTCGATATGGATGAAGGAGATGATAATGATGGTGATAATAATGGAAGCAATGAAAAGAAAAAGGATGATGCTGGTATGCAAGATGGTGATGATAAAGAAGTCAAGAATGATGGGACTAGTGAAAAAGATACTGATGCTGGTACTAATGATAAGAAAGAAGAAGATATTGCTAATCAGATGGAAGATCAGCAACCAGTTGCCTCTGATGATCAAATGGAAGATCAGCTACCAATCTCTTCTATTCTAATTAAAAGAAAAAGGACCAGCTCCCACATCAGAGTCCATTTCTTGCAAAAAGATAAACTTCTCTGAGGAAGAAATATCAGCCGCCATGCACAATCTCAAAACTATCATGGAGCAACCTAAGTCCTTATCAGAAACACCTCATACAGACACTGTCATATCTGAGGCATCCCCAGCAACATCAATCATACCACCAGCAACAATCCAAACATCAGCAACAACACAACCACCAGCAACAATCCAAACAACAGCAACAACACAACCATCAACCCCACTTCCAGCAACAACAACAACTGCACCAACTATCACAACCACAACAGTAACAACACAGATCACCCTCTCAATCCCCACTATCATCACACCAACAGAAGCAACAACTACTACAACTTATCATCACTCTCAATCAGAGATCACAGATTCAGATTCTTCTGTTCCTACTCATCTTCTGTCATCAGTTTTAACTTCAGAAAGTTCTCATCCTGAAGAAACTGAACAGCAGCGTATAGTAAGAAAAATTAGAGAGAGACAGAAGAATGAGAAGGAGATGCTCTTAAAATTTCAAGCTGAGCAAGATGAGAAAGAAGAAGAAGAAAGAAAGAGAAAGCTGAAGGAACAATCTGATTCTGATCGAGCTTTTCTGTTAAAGCTGAGTGGAGATGAAGCCATTCAAAGAGAAAGAGAGATCTTCTTAAAAAGAAAGCAAGAAGATGAAGATTTTAGGCTGTCTAAACTCCTTCAAGATGTTGAAGAATCTGATCTTCAACAAGAGCTTTGTGCAGTTAAAAAGGGCAGCAAGTTGAAAAAGAAAGGGGGAGCAAAGACATCTGCTGATAAAATGTTGGATGAGATTGACAGGAAGAAATATGCTGTCAGAATGGTTGGAAGATCAAACCCTGCTCCTATCACCAAAGTCTACCTGAAAAAGCCTAAGAACAAGTCTCAAGCTCAGCTACTTATCCACAGAGGATTGGATTCTCAAGCAATCAATCTTGATCAAGTCTGTAAACTTCATAGAGAAGAATGGAATGAAATTAGACTTGCTATCAGTCACTCCTCAAGTGCTGCAAAAGAAGAAGTCTTGGCTGAGATTGACAGGTTGTTCAAGAAAATGGTGGATCTACAGCTACTTAGACCAGAAGACACTATCATATTTGGTGAGGAGATAGTGCAGCCACCAAGTCCAAGGTATAGGACAGGTACCAACAGAATTATCAGAATTCCAAACACCAGCAAGCTGAATCTGTCAATTCCTGATGGAGTGCCAAGGGTTGAGGGCACTGAAGTTACTGAAGGAGAGAAAGGGATTGTTTACAGGGACTTCCATGGAAAGCTATGTTTCAAAAGAGAATCAGAACTTGAAAAGATAGATCATGAGCAGCTTGTACATCTAATCAGAATAGTTAGTGTGCTTCCCAAGAACTCAATAATGAGAAAAGCAATCATGAAAGAAGGGCTTGCTAGACAGTACAGGTTCCTGCCATCCAGTGACAAATATGAATTACAGAGTGAGTTGGGCATCGTAAAAGAAGAAGAAGTTTGGGGATGTTTAAATTGAAGCTTGTAATAGATTAGGTTTATTGTAACTAAATTTACTTTATGATATACAGTTCAATGAAACCCAATTTTGTTTTTTAAGAAAACCAAAGTGCAAAACTTAGATCATATAAAAAAGAATCCAAAAAGAAAAATGAATGGATCACAAGTATAAAGTCACTGAATGTTTAAAATCTTAAACACTGACTATAAACTTTCACAGCAACAAGTTTGTCTAGGGAGCGAGCTTCAATCATAATCATTTAGGGGGAGATTGTTGAGTCACTGGTCGCTGACCATGATTAAGTCACTGGTCGCTGACTAACTCAACTGTTCACTACTCGATGAAGAAATGGATTGTATCGAAGCTGCTGTTGCTAATGATAGGTTTCGCTGATCGTCATTCATTCTGTTCGATATGCTGAGAAAGATTTAAAGCTCAACTTGGTGTGTCGCTGATCAACGTCAGCGAGAGCCTTACTTCTTCAATTCAATAAAGGCAAAAGTCACTGCCAGAATAACAGCTAGTCATTGAAGATCTTTAGTTCAATTCATTCTACAAGAGCATGTTAGCTCGCAGTGAGTGAAGAGGATTGCTGCATCTTCAGGGACTATTCAATAAAGCCTCTCAATCATCAAGTACTAAAAAGTACTGTACTTATCTATACATCAGCAAGAGTGTTCCAGTTCGAAGTATGTCCGAAAGATTACGTGGCAGCAAGTGATTGGTTTTAAGGTAACGAGATATTTGCGGTAACAGAATTGGGACCCGCAGAATGTCGGTTCATCAGAGTTCAAACCAATCAAGCAGCGACACGTGTCCTTCCAAGATCCTATTTTGTAGGCGATATTTTAGGAACTCTTGTAGTATAAATAGTTCAGTGTTTTGTACTGTTGAGGCTAGTCGTTCAATTCGTGTTAATCACTTGTGTGTCAGTGAGTAGTTTGTCTAAGCACGATTTAGCGATTCATAGAGTGAACAGTCAGCGTGTTTGTCCACTGCTGTTCATCTCGATTGTAATAGTTTAGCTAAGTGTTTGAATTGGATTAACTTTGGTTAATCCATTCCGCATTCAACACTTGTGAATTTTATGATCAATACAATTCACCATTTTAGCTACTATTACATTGTTCTTTGATATTGTCATATATGTTATCTGATATACTCTGTTTCTGTTATAATGATTAAGAACTTTCAATTAACTTAGTTAAAATCAGAAAAAGTTTTTAATTGTATTCAACCCCCCCCCCCCTTCTACAATTAAACTTTACACTTTGCGATTCCAAATCACTAATCAATAGTGATTACGGGACTCTCACTTAGGTTCAATAAAAAGTAAGTTTCATAATTTTTTGCCAAGTATAAAGTGTCAAAAATAATATATGTTTACAAACAGGTACATCAGCTATATTTTCCAGGTAGTCATCGGAAAGTCATTCTTTGACCAAGTTATACTCATCTTCACGAAATGAGAAAATACAACTTTTAAAGCTAACAAAATATGTGATCTTTAGGAAAAAAATTCATGATTTTTGGACATGTAGAATAAAAGTTATAACCACTCAAATTTGTGTAGAAATCTGTCTCCAGAAGACAGATTTGACCCTTGTTCTTATAAAATCAGTTTGAGATATCAAAACTTGTCCAAAATGCATGAAATCACTTGGGTTTGAAAGATAACATCTTAAAGTAACTTTTGGTGCAAGAATCACTCATTTTGGTAATGTAAAACTCAAGTGATGATTTCTTTATTTTCACCTCAAAATCTGTCAGTTTTCTGTTTGTGTCCAAAAGTTTATGTAGTATTTTAAGAATTTTATAGATCATGATTTTAGCATACTTTGTGTGAAGATCTTTAGTTTTATGAACATCTAGCATAACTAAAATATGAAGTTTAGGTAAAACAAGAAATGATTCTTACTTATGATGAGCTTTGCAAGATGAAGAAAAGTAGAAATGTTCTTGATTCCACTCTTAGTTCCTAGCTTTTCTTGTTTCTTGATGATGATGATACTTGAAGATGACGATGATGAAGATGATGAGATGAAGATGATGGAGATGATTGATGATCTCCGATGGTTGAGAGAGAGAGAAGTGTGGAGTGTAAGATTTTGGTTGAGTGTTGAATGAGATGAGGAGGGTATGGGGGTGGGGCTTGAAAAACCAGCCAAAAGAAGTCACGGGGGGGGGGGGGGGGGGGGGGGGCATGGATTGTGCAAGTCTTTGTCCCCCTCATTAGGCCTCAAACGTTAGATATTTTGGTCATTAGCGATAAACGTTGATTAATAAAGATAATTAGGTGATTTGAGGACAAATTAAGGTCGTTTTAGCGTGTTAGAAATTATAATCACCAAATTTCACAGCAATCGTTTATTAACGATATTTCGTTTTGTTTTTAAATCGTATTATTGAACTGTTGTCGCGTTTAGTTGAAATCGCGTTCGTTGATTTAAATTTCTTCGTATCGTTATGCTATATCCTAAAATAAAAATAATAATAAATAACTAACTACAAAAATAGTTTCGAGTTATTTATAAAAGTTTTTATCACCAACGTTCGTAGTTTTTGGAATCGTCCGATTATTCTGGGTAATTCTAATTAATTACGTATGTGAATTGCACCAAGTATTTTGCCTATTTACGTAATGAATATAAGCAATGACGTTTTAATTAATGGTAAACGTTAACCTAAATGTTTTGGTTGTCGCATCCTCCCCTTGTTAAGAGAATTTCGTCCTGAAATTTAGCTCGCGATCTCGGTTGGCGTCGGGTCTAGGAAGAGGTGGGGGTATTTCTGACGTATCTAGTTTTCTCGTTCCCATGTGAATTCAGGACCTCGTCTTGAATTCTATCGGACCTTAATGATGGGGATGCGACTCTGTTTCAACCTCTTGATTTCTCGGTCTATGATTTTCTACAGGTTCCTCAAAGAAATGAAGCATGTCATCAATTTGAATTTCGTCGGGTGGGATAATAAACGTTTCATCGGACAAACACTTGTTTAGATTCGAGATGTGGAAAGTGTTATGTACGCTACTGAGTTCTTGGGGTAAACGTAGTCGGTAAGCCACTAGATGATCGACACTTTCTTCACCTTCTGAGTCAGTGTAGTAATGGGTTGTGCAATCTTGGAAAAGTTTTCGATGAATAGCTGATAGTATCCAGCAAGGCCTAAGAATTGGCGTACTTCTGTTGGTGTTCTAGGTGCTTCCCAACACTTGATAGCTTCGATCTTAGCTGGATCCACATGTATTCCCTGACTGTCAATGACATGTCCTTGGAACTGTACGGTTCGAATCCAGAACTCATACTTAGAGAATTTTGCGTACAACTTTTCATTCTTGAGTAATTCAAAGATAGTTTTCAGATTCTGTTCGTGCTCTTCCTCGTTTCGAGAGTAAATCAAAATGTCATCGATGAAAACGATAAAAATTTGTCCCAATATTGGCTAGCACACACGATTCATGAGGTCCATGAATACCGTTGGTGCGTTAGTCAAACCAAAAGGCATCACTTGAAACTTGTAATGTCCGTAACAAGTCCTGAATGTTGTTTTTGGAATGTCCTCGTCTCGAACTCTCAATTGATGATAACCCGATTGTAGGTCGATCTTTGAGTGAAAGCTCGACCCTTGAAGTTGGTCGAACAGGTCATCAATCCTTGGAAGTGGATATCGATTCTTCACGGTTAACTTGTTCAATTCTCGGTAATCGATACACATCCTGAGAGATCCATCCTTCTTCTTCACAAACAGGACCGGAGCTCCCCAAGGTGAGGAACTTGGTCGAATAAATCCCTTGTCCAGGAGTTATTGCAACTGGCAGATAACTCCTGTATCTCTGAAAGGGCTAATCTATAGGGGCTCGTGCCACTGGTGCAGCACCGGGCACCAAATCGATTTGAAACTCGACTTGTCTGGGCTGTGGGAGTCCAGGCAAGTCTTTAGGAAAAACTTCAGGGAAATCCCGCACAATTAGCTCATCTTCAAGTCGCTTCTCCTCCGACTTCTTCTCTGATACGTGTGCCAGGATTGCTTGGTATCCTTTCTCAGGTACTTTCGAGTCTTCATACTTGATATGATGTTCAACTTTGTTCCAGCTTCCCCCCCCCCCCCCCTTGTAAGATCAGGGTTCCACCGGCAATAAGAGGAATACGAATGATTTTCTCGTGGCGTGATTCTTAGATAACTAATCCATACCAACGATGATATCAAAGCTTCCGATTTCAACGGGTATTAAGTCTATGAGGAAAGGTTCGTTTGCTAGATTCAAAGTGCAATTCTAAATTATACTATCAGCTTCAATCAATTTGCAATTTGTTAATTCTACGATGTACTTAGCATCTAAGGCAGTGGGGGTGATATTGTACAATGGACTAAACTAATCAATTATGAAATTCTTATCGTCGTATGCGTGAGAAGAAAAAAGAAAAGCAATAGAATAAAGACATCCACAATGAATAGAATAGCTACGGTAAGGACGAAAAGAAGGGGTTCGTTCGGGTGAAGTAGGTACAACAGAAGTCGCATGTAGCTCCTTAGGTTCGTCCTCCATGACAATTTTTTCCATTGGGGTTATCCTTTAGTTGAGATATATGTACTGTATCTGTTCCTCATGGATTAGGTCGTCGTCTGATACGTAATTACCTCTAGTGGGACATGCTATCTTCTAGGAGAGAGCGTTCTATTAAAATTGTGAAGCTGCAAAAAGAGGACTTAGTTCCTAAAGGTATATTAATTCCTAGCATGCGAAAGTAATTGTAAGTATCTCAAGTCTCAACAACAAAACCGCTGGTAATATTACCGTTAAATTGACGTCGCCACCTCAGATAATACGATAATACACAGGGTTTGAATTTATTTCGTCCGCTAATATTACGTTGATCAATAAATGTAACTAACGAACATGTTAAAAAGGTAAAAACAACATTGCTCTATATAAAGAAACATTTATTGCTATCAATAAAAAAGTAAAGAAAATAAAATAAAAAAACCTAATTAATACTCATAAAAAAACTGCTACAATTAAAATCAATTTTTAAATGTAACACACTCACATATTAAAAAAAATATTGGAGGGTCTCGAACCCTTGACCTCCCGTAACAAAACCCACAAAGAATCCCCGTCTTTGTTGAATCTTAACAATTCTAATTTTTATATCATACAAAAACGTGACTGAAGTTACTATTCATCTCACCCTAAATTGTTATTCTTAAGGGTTTACACCCTTTCTCTATAAACTTACATCTTTCAAGAAGCAAAGTGTCTATCATACCCTTATAATTAATTATTTCTATTATTTCATCAATCAATCAATATATACTAATAAATCAATTTATATTAGCAGTTACTAATTACCTAAATAAATATGGAAATGTTAAGTATCAACATAATATTATTCACTTTCTTCTTCTATACCAAACATTTGACATTTAATTGAACAATTAGTAAAACAAATTATACTATTACTCACACAAAATAAAAAATTAACGATTGTGACATCAAATCATGCAAGATATTGAACAAACTATGTGAATTACTCATGATGAAACATTACTATTGGTCATCGATGTAGGCAGGCCCGGCCTGACCCTGATCGATGATAGAAAAAAGGCCCTTTAGAAAGGTAATTTGGAGAGTACCCCTAACCCACGTACCATATTTCAATAGTGCGGCTATTCTAATATTTTTAGATGAGATGATTAAACTAATAACACAAAAATAAATAAAATACTCAAGAATTAAAGATGTTAAGAAAGAAAACGTACATGTTTTGTCACTTGGTTGGAAACTTGGAATAATCAATGTAACATTGATGGTAAAAAAAAGAAAAGTATCAGTAGTTTCGACAATTAACTATTGGGGAACATGGTTTTTGAAATAATAACACTCCGTAATACTTTAACAATTAATCTAAACATTAATTGGTCCTTCTTTCAGAAGTAATTAAAGACCCCTCGGATAAATAAATACATGGTTGGGCTAAATTTAATTCGTGGGCTATACTAATACATGCATATATATAAACTAGTTATCTATATAAATGGGCCCATATCCAAATATGGACCATGTTCACTAGCCCATGTTGAACTCCCTTAAGGCCGGGCCTGGATGTAGGTCAACATTACAAATGACCACCGCCAACGACTATAAATGTGTTTCTCATTAACATTATCATCATCGACCACTACTACATTTTTCTAATTTGTTACCGCACGGGTAATCCACACATGTAAAACTAATTGGTAAAAGAATGAGATATAAGCGACCCTTATTAGTTATTAGTTAATTTGGTACTAATTTCTTAATTTGGTATGGTATAGAAGGAACAAAAAGTCAGAGGTTTTTATTTAACAAGTTTCATTCTCTTCCCCTCATTTAATCCTATTAAACAAATATAACCATTCTAACCAAAATTATTTGACATGTCAAGTCCTACCAACTTATTTCTTGTATACAATTGCATTTTAAACATGTCACATATTTAATGTATTTTATATACTTATAGTTAGACAAATAAACGTATATCATATTATTTAACTTACAAATTTAGGAGCGTTACAATGGAGCAGTTCCGGTGGGTGACTCAAATACCCATGGGACATGATCTATAACACCTGCCTAATTAGGATAAATAATCATGCCTGATTACTTGTAACTGGTTGTAATTAGTATGTAAATGGACTAATTACAGACTCTATTTGTATATATAAGGTGATTTATATATGTGTACTTACGCGATTTGGATAAATCGTACAAATTAATCGGACGGAGTCCGACACAACTTACTTGGACGTTGGTGATCAATTTTATTAGGTAATAAAACATTATTCAACACAAACATTCATATCCAAAATATTATTAAAAATAATATTTCGTAATTACCTCGCATCGTACAATAACCGTCTACACGTTTAAAATATTAAAACGCGCAACCAAAATGAAACAAATTAAGTTATATTTTATACATTACAACTCAAATACTACAACTAAAACATTTAGTAATTTTTCGTATTCCAAAAATGTATATTTAAATGTATTAAATAATTAATAAACGTAAATTAATCGGGAAAACAAACACCACACGGAGCGCTACGCGGGAGCTGAAAATGGGGAGGCGTTCACCAACCCCACTTCCACCTCCCCACTTCTTCATTCAACATCACCATCATCTTTCACTTCTCTCTCTCTTTCTTTCTTTCTTTCAAAATTCACCATCACCACCATCCTCACAAAATCAACAAAAAGCAACACTAAACGACCTCGGATTTCCTTGCTCCTTTGGAATAAAAGACTCACCGCATCACGATCTACCTTCCTACCTTTTCGGATTTCTCATCCGACACTTTGTAAGTTTCCGACAAAACCCGAAACTCTCCGATTTCACTCCTTTTTACATGTTTATCGTTCATATATATTCGAAATGACCAAATATGGGTTGGGTAAAAGTATTGGACCGAGCGGTGGCCGGAAAACTCGTTTTCGGCCCAAATTCCGGCGAACAGTTGGAAGTGTCGCTAGTGTGCCAAAAACAGTACTAGCGACACTATCCAAGTGTCGCTATGCCTAAGTGTCGCCCCTATAGCGACACTACTTAAGTGTCGCTGAATTACTTAACCCGATTTTTAATAGCGACACTCCCTTAGTGACGCCAAAATTTATAAGTGTCGCCTATAGCGACACTAACCAAGTGTCGCTCCTCAATTGAAAATCAGAAATCTAGCGACACTCACCAAGTGTCGCCTAACCAGTTTCGCCTGTAGCGACACTCACCAAGTGTCGCCTAACTGGCGTCGCCTATAGCGACACTAGCCAAGTGTCGCCAAAAACAGAAAGTTGTCAAAATATTTTTACACCCAGTGTCAAACTTGTACAACCTCAAACGCTTATACGATACGACTTCTAAAACACTTTGGAATACACTTTTAAGTATAACACTTCAAAACATAATGATAATATCGGGATTATTGTTACAAACAATCACCAACGGGCCGTACACATTTTCAAAACACAAGTTAATCAAACAATCGAATTGTAGTAATTTGGACATTATAGTTGAACGAACAACTACAAAAGTAGTCTTTGCAACTACCTACTCATAATAATAACCATCGCGTGTCGTGGACACCCTCAGGTTATCAGTCCGCGGACATCTCATTGCTTGTTTAAGCATCATTCGTTTATCAGTTTAACGCTCCACGACTCAGGTGAGTCTTACAGCCCCACTTTTACTGTTTTACATACGGGGTGAGATACATTGCTTACTTTTCTTAAACACAAGTACGAACTATACATTTTACTATACGGGATTGCATGAGTTACTTACTTTTACTGAAGTCTCTCCATCATATATCGTTAGTTATGGACTTAAGCGCGAACACTAGTTAATGGATCCATTAGGGAAATGACCCTCCCCGCCCGGGGTAGTAGCGCTACCAAGAACCGTTCTGTATAAACGGGCGACTATTATTCGTTACATATGCTTGCTCAGTCACGAGCATGTCACGAGAGCAACTTATTACTTACGGGTTAAGCTTCAATTATGAGCCTCATGGTATCGGTATAACTTACTTATTTTACATTTGCAGGATTGCAAATACTTGATTTACGCCTGCGGGCACTACTGATGAAATCTTGTGTTCAAAAACTAATATTACTTACAAACCTGTGAGATTCACCAACATTCATGTTGACCTTTTAGCATGTATTCTCAGGTACCCAGACGGAGTAGGATTACTTCAGGACATAGCTAGAGTCGAATGATTTCAACTAAATTGCATTAACGGAGATTCTCAGCATTATCTTTTGTACATTTTGATTATGTAATAGAATCTCCCGCTATACGCGTGGACTCTAGGGAACTACATTTTGTATACGAAAACATTGAGTTTTCAAACATTTAAATCATATGGAAATGGAACTATTTTACAACGTCTCATTTAGAGGTCGTTTGCTGTATATCTTGTGCTTTGTATATTGATTAGTAACACCCAAGTATGCTTCCACAAATCATTAATTTGGGGGTGTTACAGATTGGTATCAGAGCCTAAGGTTATAGTGAACTAGGTTGCATTTAGTGGGCCTAGACTATGACCGTTAGGCAGTATTTCCTTATTAGGCATGACTGGTTCAGGAATTACAACATACGACTTTAATTTAACATAGCCTGATTAACTATGTACAATTAAGGAAAGATGATGTAAAGTCTGAAACGATTATGTTAAATGGGGATACGTTAGTTGACTCTGACCACGAGAGAACCAAACCATTACTTGATACATGCTAGACACTAGGCTGGATATTTTGTACTTACCTACATATTAGCCTCGTCTTACTTACACTCTGCCACAGGAATGGCAAACACACCACCAAATTCGTCACGCTCTTATCCACATGGATCACAAAACCCACGAGTAGCCAGGAGAAACACTAGGCCACCTCGAAGCAGCCCCTATCCTATTCATAACTCTCGGAACTCAGCACACCCCACGGTACCAGTGTTGGCTGCCCGACTCCATCATCAGGAGCAAAGGCTCGAGAATCTCGAACGGGAACAACACCGAATGACCTACCTGCTCCGCCAAGCTCTTGATCATATATCACAACTCCAGCGAGAACAAGAAGATAACAACCTCTCTACTCGTGTAATTTAAAGAGAAGCTTGTGTGACTTACAACAAGCTAGCAACTCCACTTCTAGCCTTTTGCAATATCTTTACCTCTTCCACTTTCACTTGTACCTACAACATAACTAAACTAATTAAGCAATTTGCTTAGTGAGAATATGAAATCTAATCAATACAATGCATTATTAACATAAGCCAAATAATGAACAAAGTAAAGAACTACTTCCCTTTTTCTTGCAACTCCACTTTCACAATTCTAATCATATGTGCACATAACTAATCAATATTGGCTAACATAAGTTAACCACTAATCAAACAAAGCTAACCTTGGTTAGCTATTCTAATCAAAATATGGCTAATAATCATTAACCATTCTAATCACAAGCTTTCATCATAATCGTGATATAATCATAAGCTAATCACAACAAGTTACATGATCATAATCTATTCAATTCATAAACTCACCTTGATTTGTAGCACAACTTGTAATAAGATGATCAAACAATAATAATTCTTCTTGAGCACCTAATACAATATGCATAACACAAAATCAATAACTAATCACAACTTTAAACTATAATCATCTAATTCTCTTCTCCCCCACTTGAGATTTACTAATTTCACTTTAACTAAACTAACTAATTTACTTATCATAATCAAAATTATAGCTTTATCATAAATTTAACTACTTTCTAATCACTACTTGATTCTACTAACATGTTAAAACTATTCTTTAAGCTAAACCACATGATTTATGAAAATTTCCATAAACCCTAATCATAACCTATCACTTGTAATATGAAATTAGGATTCAAATCATGATTTATATGTTATACTAACACTAACTAATCAGTTACAAATCCTAATTTCGGATTAATTCATATCAATTAACTAAAACCCCATAAAACCCAAATTCTAGGGCTCTAGGAGTAATAAGAACAACTTACAAGATTGAAGAAGATGGAGAAGATGATGATTCTGAGTACTAAAGCTTGAATTGAAAGATTAAACACAATTTCCTTGATGGTTTATGGTTCCATCGATTTTTCCTCTGTTTATTTTTTTGAAGTTCTGGATGAAATGAAGATACTGGAGGATAAGCACGTACAGTGTCCTTATCTTCTTTTAAATTTCTACACTACACAGTCTGGAACTGGACAACTAATTTGCGTTTTCTATTATATCTCATTATTTAGAGATCTTAAATTAAAAAGATGTATATTTTATTGTACACTAAAATAACACTGTAAAACTGAGCTATAAAAACTTATTTTTATTTACTAAAGTAATACCTTGAAAACTGGGGTGTTACAACTCTCCTCCACTTATTCTGTTCGTGTCCTCACGAACCATTCTTGGTGCACCGCAGGGTAGTATATCATCATCCACTCCTCCGGTTCCCAAGTAATTTCTGAACCCTTCCTATGTCGCCACTGGACCTTAACTATCGAAACTGACTTATTTCTGAGCTGCTTTACTTTCTGATCAAGAATTTTAACTGGTTCTTCTATATAACTCAACTTATCATTTATTTCTATTTCTGTCAGTGGTACATAAGAAGCCTCATCAACTAAACACTTTCTGAGCTGAGACACATGAAATGTATCATGTATACTACCAAGTTCTTCTGGTAATTGCAATCGATATGCAACCTTCCCAACTCTATCAATAATTTCAAAAGGTCCAATATATCTTGGACTCAACTTTCCCCGCTTTCTAAAACGTATAATCCCTTTCCAAGGTGAAACTTTAAGCATCACCTTATCACCTACTTGAAATTCAATAGGCCTTTTCCGCTTGTCTGCATATGACTTTTGTCGATCTTGTGCCATCTTTAATCTTTCTCTAATCTGATCGATCTTTTCAGTAGTCAACTGTACTATATCTGTACTTCCAAGCTCTCTCTGACCGATCTCACCCCAACAAATTGGAGTTCGACATTTTCTACCGTATAACATTTCATATGGTGGCATTTTGATCGAAGAATGATAACTGTTATTATAAGAAAACTCGACCAATGGAAGGTGAGTATCCCAACTGCCACCAAAGTCAATGGCACAAGCTCTAAGCATATCCTCAAGAGTCTGAATGGTAAATTCACTCTGACCATCAGTTTGAGGATGAAAAGCTGTACTAATATGCAATCGAGTTCCCAAGTCTTCTTGAAATTTATTCCAGAATCGGGAAGTAAAACGAGCATCACGATCTGAAACTATAGAAAGTGGAACTCCATGTCTAGCTACAACTTCTTTAACATAAAGATCAGCTAACTTTTCTGAAGAAGAAGCTTCTTGAATAGGAAGAAAGATAGCACTTTTTGTCAATCGGTCCACGATCACCCAAATAGTGTCATGTTGTCTAGGGGTCTTTGGCAACTTGGTAACAAAATCCATGGTGATGTGTTCCCATTTCCATACTGGTATATCCAAAGGTTGGAGTTTACCGTATGGTTGCTGGTGCTCTGTTTTAACTTGCAGACAAGTGAGACAATTCTGAACATGTTTAACTATATCACGCTTCATACCTGGCCACCAATAGTCACGTTTCAGGTCACGATACATCTTGGTAGCACCAGGATGAATTGAATACTTGGATTTATGCGCTTCATCTAGTAACACTTTCTTTACTTCACTCGTTCTTGGTACCCAGATTCTACCATAACGAGTCTTTAACCCTCTAGAATCATCTACTAATTCAGAAAGTTGACCCGCTAAACGTTGGTTATTCGGGTCATTAGAGGCTAAAACTTCAATCTGAGCAGCTTTAATAGAATCAAATAACTGAGGAAGCACAGTCATTTGAAGAGATTTCACTGAAAGAACAGAATGGCTAACCTTTCTGCTAAGAGCATCGGCTACAACATTTGCTTTACCAGGATGGTAAAGTATGTCGCAGTCATAATCTTTGACTAAATCTAGCCATCTTCTCTGACGATTATTCAAATCACACTGATCAAAGAAATATTTAAAACTTTTGTGGTCTGTATAAATAATGAATTTAACACCATAGAGATAATGGCGCCAAGTTTTAAGAGCGAAGACCACAGCTGCTAACTCAAGATCATGAGTGGGATAGTTCTGCTCATGTGACTTTAACTGGCGTGAAGCATAAGCAATGACTTTCCCACGCTGCATAAGAACACAGCCTAATCCAAGTTTTGAAGCATCACAATATACCACCATATCCTCGTTGCCCTCGGGTAAAACAAGAATAGGGGCTTGACTAAGCTTTTCTTTCAACATCTGAAATGCTTTAGCTTGTTTATCTTCCCACTTCCATTGAACGCTCTTTCTAGTCAACTGAGTCAGAGGAGTAGCAATCCTTGAAAAGTCTTGGATAAAACGACGATAATAGCCAGCTAAGCCAAGAAAACTCCTGACTTCAGTAGGACTTATAGGAGGGTCCCACTTCATTACTGCTGCTATCTTGGAAGGATCAACTTGAATGCCGTGAATATTGATCACGTGTCCAAGAAATTGGACTTCTCGTAACCAAAATTCACATTTTGAAAATTTGGCGAATAACTTTTCATGCCGAAGTGTTTCTAGAACTCGCCTGAGATGTGCTGCATGCTCACCTTCGTTTTTAGAATAGATAAGAATATCATCAATGAAAACTATAACAAAGATATCAAGCATGGGTCGACAAACTCTGTTCATCAAGTCCATGAATACAGCTGGAGCATTAGTTAAGCCGAATGGCATAACTGTAAACTCGAAGTGACCATAACGAGTACGAAAAGCAGTCTTTGAAATATCTTCTTCCCTTACTTTTAACTGATGGTAGCCAGAACGAAGATCAATCTTTGAAAAGAAACTGGCACCCTGTAACTGATCAAATAAATCATCTATTCGAGGCAAGGGATATCTGTTCTTAATGGTCACTTTATTAAGTTCCCGGTAATCTATACACATTCTTAAGGAACCATCTTTCTTCTTTACAAATAAGACTGGAGCTCCCCAAGGCGAACTACTAGGACGGATGAAACCTTTATCTAAAAGTTCTTGCAACTGTTTCATCATTTCTTGTATTTCAGTTGGAGCTAACCGATAAGGAGTTTTAGCAATTGGAATAGCTCCAGGAATAAGATCAATTTGGAATTTTACTTGTCTATCAGGTGGAATACCTGGAAGTTCGTCAGGGAATACCTCAGGAAATTCTTTCACAACTGGAATACTAGAAAGTTCTGGTACAGCTTTAGAATTATCAACCACGTGTGCCAAAAAAGCTTGACACCCGTGTGACAGAAATCTTTTAGCTCGAGCAAAAGTACAGACATGAATGGATCTACTAGAACGCTCACCATAAACAACAATCTCCCTTCCGCTAGGTGCTTTCAGGAGAACTATCTTTTCATGACAATTTATCATACCCTTATTCTTTCCCATCCAGTCCATCCCTATAACTACTTGAAATTCCCCCATTTGCATGGGAATCAAATCTATTTTGAACACCTCACCTCCTATTTCAATAGTACACCCTCTATAAACATCACTAACAATAACTAATTTGCTATCGGCAATTTCAACTTTCAAAGGGCGTTCTAATTTAACAATAGGAGTATTCAACTTTTCACAAAATGACAATGATACAAAAGACTTGGTGGCTCCAGAGTCAAATAAAACATGGGCAGGTATAGTGTTAATTATGAAGGTACCTGTCACCACGTCATGTGACTCCTTTGCCTCATCTGCTGTAATCTGAAAAGAACGACCTTTAGCTTTCTGTCCGCCCGCTTCTCTTTTCTTTTCTGCTTCTTTCTTCTGTTCATTTCTTTTCATGTCTTCTAATTTAGCAGGACAGTTAGCTTGTAAGTGGTCATCCTTATAACAATAAAAGCACATTCTATACGGATTAGGACAATTTGCAGCGATATGTCCTTGCTGACGACACTTGTAACAAGCTGTACTACCCAACTGACATTCTCCTGGATGCTTTCTACCACAATTATTACACTTGGGAAATTCTCGAGCTGGAGCTTGAGATTGACGGTTTGATTGTTGAGATTGTGACTTCTGTTGTTGTGGTTGTGATGACTGCTGCTTTCCAAAATTTTTAAATTTCTTAGATTGCTGTGATTGAGAAGAAGCTTGCTCTGCTTTTCTCTTATTGGCTCTATCTTCAACCTTCGCCTGTAACTCCTTCTCTCGAGTCAACCCTTTATTCATCATCTTAGGAATAGAATCATAAATAATCGGGTCAACTGCTTCTTTAATATCAATGCTCAAATGTCGGTAATAATGATCCTTCATTAACCTTGGATTCGAGGTATATTCGGGACAAAACTGAGATTTATCATAAAACATGTTAGTGTACTCAGTTACCGACATTTTCCCTTGATTAATAGCTAAGAACTCTCCTTTCAATCTCTCTACTTCCGCCATTGGAGCGAATTCTGCTATAAACTTTTCTTTAAACATGCTCCAAGAAAACTTTGCAGCTTCTGCAGCACCATGTGTTTTAACTTGAGTACCCCACCAATCCTGAGCACTATCTTTCAACTGATGAGCAACAAACAACACACATAGCCTTTCTAGACAGTCACAGAGTAGAAAAGTTTCTTCTATCTTACTAATCCACCTATGACTACTAATCGGGTCTCTTTCACCGTGAAATTCTGGGGGACTACAGTTTGCAAAGTTTTTATACTCAAAACGTTCTTTTTCTTTGTTCATTTGTATCTGAGCGCTTAACATTTCACTATTCATCTGAGGGTTAACTAAGACAGGATGCTTCCGTTCAAATTCTACTAATCGTGTATTAATAATTTGCTCCATTCGGGTATATACCTTAGGAGCAAATTCTTGTAGGGCTTGCCCAATCACATCCTTTAATAGCATCCGGTCCTCGGGATCTAAACTTCTTTCTGAAACATTCTCCTCTTGAATGGGAGAACGTACATTTGAACCCTCAGCTTCTTTATTTGGTGTGAATTCCATTTACTAACAATATAGAAACACAATTAAAACATAAGAAATCTCTACTTTAACTATTAAATAATGATTGTCTTTATCTTCACATATTTAACAACTTTGAATCTCCCACATGCTTTAGCAAAATATAACCTCGTTGGCCAGACGTAGTTATATCAAACTAAATACATGTTTCTGTTCAAAATTCTTAAATATATTCCAAGTCCAAGCAATCATTCTTACTCTGATCATAATTTACTAATCATATGCAAAACATTGCGAAAACATAACTGTAATTAACTACTACACATTTATAAGTGGTTTAAGTTTAGGCAGTCCTACTGTGGATTGCTTAAATCTCTTAAACCATCGCTCTGATACCAACTTGAAACGCCCTGAAAATCTGAACATTTTTTTTTTTTTTTACATCCTTATGTAACTATTACTAACTTATAACGGTCCCAATACTCTAATTATTATCTACTATTGCATTGTCAAACAAATAAGCTCAAACAAAAATTTTGATTTTTCTGAAACACTGGGAATACGATCGTATTCAGTGGAATACGATCGTATTCTGGGGAATACGATCGTATTCATTGACCCTTTTTGCACAGTTTTGAAACAGAACCAAATTAAGGGAATACGGTCTCGGAATACGCCGTATTCCCGGGAATCCGATTGTATTCATGGGAATACGATCGTATTCCCATGACCTGCAGACTAAACCTGAACCTGCACTATTTCATACCAAAAACCGAACTTTGAACACGCATATCTTGCAAACGACTAAGAATTAAGACATGAAACTTTGCAGGCACTTTACTATGGTCAAAATGAAACTTTCTATTTTCGCACTTTTTCAAATTTCTCATTATATCGGGATTTGGACATATAGGTCAATTTCGACTAAAATAATCCATTTTGGTAACATACTAAGTCTCAAACCATAGAGACTTAGAAGCTGAGCTTGTACACACACATTTCTACTAGTAAAACAAACTTGTGAGGCTATTCACCATACTCTTAGTCCTTCCCCAACTCAAATTGACCCATAGGTGACATTAAGACCCGTATTGACCCATTTTGACCCGCTGATCCAAAAGGGGCTAATGTAACCCATTCAATGGCTAAACACACTTTAGAATTGACTAATAATATCATTGGCTTTCTTTAAAACTTTCAATATGTACCTAATCAAATTGTCACTTCTATTACAACTTACAACTTAACACTTTTTAAACATTATCTACTAATCTTTCACAACTTTATACTATTACACATAGTCTATCTAGTCATTGCTTTCAAAACCAAAACATGTCAAAACATTGTTTGGGCGATCTTACAAGGTTTCAAAACGATAATTTAAAGAGAAGCTTGTGTGACTTACAACAAGCTAGCAACTCCACTTCTAGCCTTTTGCAATATCTTTACCTCTTCCACTTTCACTTGCACCTACAACATAACTAAACTAATTAAGCAATTTGCTTAGTGAGAATATGAAATCTAATCAATACAATGCATTATTAACATAAGGCAAATAATGAACAAAGTAAAGAACTACTTCCCTTTTTCTTGCAACTCCACTTTCACAATTCTAATCATATGTGCACATAACTAATCAATATTGGCTAACATAAGTTAACCACTAATCAAACAAAGCTAACCTTGGTTAGCTATTCTAATCAAAATATGGCTAATAATCATTAACCATTCTAATCACAAGCTTTCATCATAATCGTGATATAATCATAAGCTAATCACAACAAGTTACATGATCATAATCTATTCAATTCATAAACTCACCTTGATTTGTAGCACAACTTGTAATAAGATGATCAAGCAATAATAATTCTTCTTGAGCACCTAATACAATATGCATAACACAAAATCAATAACTAATCACAACTTTAAACTATAATCATCTAATTCTCTTCTCCCCCACTTGAGATTTACTAATTTCACTTTAACTAAACTAACTAATTTACTTATCATAATCAAAATTATAGCTTTATCATAAATTTAACTACTTTCTAATCACTACTTGATTCTACTAACATGTTAAAACTATTCTTTAAGCTAAACCACATGATTTATGAAAATTTCCATAAACCCTAATCATAACCTATCACTTGTAATATGAAATTAGGATTCAAATCATGATTTATATGTTATACTAACACTAACTAATCAATTACAAATCCTAATTTCGGATTAATTCATATCAATTAACTAAAACCCCATAAAACCCAAATTCTAGGGCTTTAGGAGAAATAAGAACAACTTACAAGATTGAAGAAGATGGAGAAGATGATGATTCTGAGTACTAAAGCTTGAATTGAAAGATTAAACACAATTTCCTTGATGGTTTATGGTTCCATCGATTTTTCCTCTGTTTATTTTTTTGAAGTTCTGGATGAAATGAAGATACTGGAGGATAAGCACGTACAGTGTCCTTATCTTCTTTTAAATTTCTACACTACACAGTCTGGAACTGGACAACTAATTTGCGTTTTCTATTATATCTCATTATTTAGAGATCTAAAATTAAAAAGATGTATATTTTATTGTACACTAAAATAATACTGTAAAACTGAGCTATAAAAACTTATTTTTATTTACTAAAGTAATACCTTGAAAACTGGGGTGTTACAGCTACAATGGCTCAACCCATTGTTAGCAGTGATTCGGGTGCAACCCACACCCACCCATCGAGTCAACCCATCAGCCACTCATCATTCTCACAAAAGGATGATGTTTCAGTCAAAGGGCTAGTGCCATCAACGGGTGATAACACACTCATTACTGATGACACATCACTGGCTACAGACCCGGGCCAACTCTCATCTTTCACTGCACCAACCGACAATGTCCCTCCCTAGTCACAGGGAGAGATACAGGTTGACATCTCTGTTTCTAATGATCCATCCGCTAAAACACAAGCTGATGATGTTGAGGAAGCCCAACCAATGGATACTTCTTCATATTCTTCTGAAAAGGATCAGCAACATCGATCTTATAATCTTACTCTTCCAAAGGTGAATCAGCAACCAGATGATACTGATGTTTCATCTCCACCCTTCTCCACTATTCCACATGCTGATACCATAACCTCACCCATCCAGGAATTAGATGTAATGTCTCTTTCCAGTGATGACATCTCTCATCATACTGCTGATAAACCAATTCAACCAGAAACTGAAATCCAATCCCAACACAACCAATATCTACAATATCCCCTGTCACTCAAAAGTCACCACAAACCACCAAAACATCAACTTCCACCACATCATCAACAGACAAATTGCTGCTTGATTATATTGCTGCTTCACAGCAACAAATTCGTCTGCTCACTGAAGATAGAGAGACCTTGACAGGCCAACTAGCTGATCTCACTAGTAAAGTTCACTCTCTTGCAGCAGCTTATGAATCCATTCCAGATTGGAGTGATTCTATCAAAGAAAAGGTCAAACTAATTGCAAATACTGAAGTAGATCACTACCAACTTCTGGAAATTCATGCTAAGTCTCTTGCTGATCTCGCCTCATTCACCAGAATCAGCCTCAAAACTCATGAAGATGCAATAATCTCTCTCAATGAAAAACAAAAAACGATGGCATCTTCTGTTGTGGATTATATCACTCATGCTGATAAAGTTATCAGCGAACTTCCAAAAATTGTCTCCAGCCATCATGAGACCATCACAGGTCTAGAAACTATGCATGTTGATCATCAGAAAATCTGTAATCGACTTGAGGAGATTATTTATTTAGTTTCTGAGGCTGAGGGGGAGAATGAAGAAGATGATGATGCTAAGAATTACATCCCCTTTGATAATGATGCATCAGATATGGATGTCGCTGAGGAAAGAGATAATGTGAGTGTTTTCCCTGAGTTTCATCATGATGAACAAAGGAGGTATGACTATCTAGTCAAAGAGTGGGCTGCTGATGAAAATGTACGAGTTATGGGGGAGTCAGCAAGCTTTGAGCTGATGCGGTGAGAATGGATGAATAGACAACAAGAAGATGATGTTGTCGATATGGATGAAGGAGATGATAATGATGGTGATAATAATGGAAGCAATGAAAAGAAAAAGGATGATGCTGGTATGCAAGATGGTGATGATAAAGAAGTCAAGAATGATGGGACTAGTGAAAAAGATACTGATGCTGGTACTAATGATAAGAAAGAAGAAGATATTGCTAATCAGATGGAAGATCAGCAACCAGTTGCCTCTGATGATCAAATGGAAGATCAGCTACCAATCTCTTCTATTCTAATTAAAAGAAAAAGGACCAGCTCCCACATCAGAGTCCATTTCTTGCAAAAAGATAAACTTCTCTGAGGAAGAAATATCAGCCGCCATGCACAATCTCAAAACTATCATGGAGCAACCTAAGTCCTTATCAGAAACACCTCATACAGACACTGTCATATCTGAGGCATCCCCAGCAACATCAATCATACCACCAGCAACAATCCAAACATCAGCAACAACACAACCACCAGCAACAATCCAAACAACAGCAACAACACAACCATCAACCCCACTTCCAGCAACAACAACAACTGCACCAACTATCACAACCACAACAGTAACAACACAGATCACCCTCTCAATCCCCACTATCATCACACCAACAGAAGCAACAACTACTACAACTTATCATCACTCTCAATCAGAGATCACAGATTCAGATTCTTCTGTTCCTACTCATCTTCTGTCATCAGTTTTAACTTCAGAAAGTTCTCATCCTGAAGAAACTGAACAGCAGCGTATAGTAAGAAAAATTAGAGAGAGACAGAAGAATGAGAAGGAGATGCTCTTAAAATTTCAAGCTGAGCAAGATGAGAAAGAAGAAGAAGAAAGAAAGAGAAAGCTGAAGGAACAATCTGATTCTGATCGAGCTTTTCTGTTAAAGCTGAGTGGAGATGAAGCCATTCAAAGAGAAAGAGAGATCTTCTTAAAAAGAAAGCAAGAAGATGAAGATTTTAGGCTGTCTAAACTCCTTCAAGATGTTGAAGAATCTGATCTTCAACAAGAGCTTTGTGCAGTTAAAAAGGGCAGCAAGTTGAAAAAGAAAGGGGGAGCAAAGACATCTGCTGATAAAATGTTGGATGAGATTGACAGGAAGAAATATGCTGTCAGAATGGTTGGAAGATCAAACCCTGCTCCTATCACCAAAGTCTACCTGAAAAAGCCTAAGAACAAGTCTCAAGCTCAGCTACTTATCCACAGAGGATTGGATTCTCAAGCAATCAATCTTGATCAAGTCTGTAAACTTCATAGAGAAGAATGGAATGAAATTAGACTTGCTATCAGTCACTCCTCAAGTGCTGCAAAAGAAGAAGTCTTGGCTGAGATTGACAGGTTGTTCAAGAAAATGGTGGATCTACAGCTACTTAGACCAGAAGACACTATCATATTTGGTGAGGAGATAGTGCAGCCACCAAGTCCAAGGTATAGGACAGGTACCAACAGAATTATCAGAATTCCAAACACCAGCAAGCTGAATCTGTCAATTCCTGATGGAGTGCCAAGGGTTGAGGGCACTGAAGTTACTGAAGGAGAGAAAGGGATTGTTTACAGGGACTTCCATGGAAAGCTATGTTTCAAAAGAGAATCAGAACTTGAAAAGATAGATCATGAGCAGCTTGTACATCTAATCAGAATAGTTAGTGTGCTTCCCAAGAACTCAATAATGAGAAAAGCAATCATGAAAGAAGGGCTTGCTAGACAGTACAGGTTCCTGCCATCCAGTGACAAATATGAATTACAGAGTGAGTTGGGCATCGTAAAAGAAGAAGAAGTTTGGGGATGTTTAAATTGAAGCTTGTAATAGATTAGGTTTATTGTAACTAAATTTACTTTATGATATACAGTTCAATGAAACCCAATTTTGTTTTTTAAGAAAACCAAAGTGCAAAACTTAGATCATATAAAAAAGAATCCAAAAAGAAAAATGAATGGATCACAAGTATAAAGTCACTGAATGTTTAAAATCTTAAACACTGACTATAAACTTTCACAGCAACAAGTTTGTCTAGGGAGCGAGCTTCAATCATAATCATTTAGGGGGAGATTGTTGAGTCACTGGTCGCTGACCATGATTAAGTCACTGGTCGCTGACTAACTCAACTGTTCACTACTCGATGAAGAAATGGATTGTATCGAAGCTGCTGTTGCTAATGATAGGTTTCGCTGATCGTCATTCATTCTGTTCGATATGCTGAGAAAGATTTAAAGCTCAACTTGGTGTGTCGCTGATCAACGTCAGCGAGAGCCTTACTTCTTCAATTCAATAAAGGCAAAAGTCACTGCCAGAATAACAGCTAGTCATTGAAGATCTTTAGTTCAATTCATTCTACAAGAGCATGTTAGCTCGCAGTGAGTGAAGAGGATTGCTGCATCTTCAGGGACTATTCAATAAAGCCTCTCAATCATCAAGTACTAAAAAGTACTGTACTTATCTATACATCAGCAAGAGTGTTCCAGTTCGAAGTATGTCCGAAAGATTACGTGGCAGCAAGTGATTGGTTTTAAGGTAACGAGATATTTGCGGTAACAGAATTGGGACCCGCAGAATGTCGGTTCATCAGAGTTCAAACCAATCAAGCAGCGACACGTGTCCTTCCAAGATCCTATTTTGTAGGCGATATTTTAGGAACTCTTGTAGTATAAATAGTTCAGTGTTTTGTACTGTTGAGGCTAGTCGTTCAATTCGTGTTAATCACTTGTGTGTCAGTGAGTAGTTTGTCTAAGCACGATTTAGCGATTCATAGAGTGAACAGTCAGCGTGTTTGTCCACTGCTGTTCATCTCGATTGTAATAGTTTAGCTAAGTGTTTGAATTGGATTAACTTTGGTTAATCCATTCCGCATTCAACACTTGTGAATTTTATGATCAATACAATTCACCATTTTAGCTACTATTACATTGTTCTTTGATATTGTCATATATGTTATCTGATATACTCTGTTTCTGTTATAATGATTAAGAACTTTCAATTAACTTAGTTAAAATCAGAAAAAGTTTTTAATTGTATTCAACCCCCCCCCCCCCCCCCCCTTCTACAATTAAACTTTACAATTTGCGATTCCAAATCACTAATCAATAGTGATTACGGGACTCTCACTTAGGTTCAATAAAAAGTAAGTTTCATAATTTTTTGCCAAGTATAAAGTGTCAAAAATAATATATGTTTACAAACAGGTACATCAGCTATATTTTCCAGGTAGTCATCGGAAAGTCATTCTTTGACCAAGTTATACTCATCTTCACGAAATGAGAAAATACAACTTTTAAAGCTAACAAAATATGTGATCTTTAGGAAAAAAATTCATGATTTTTGGACATGTAGAATAAAAGTTATAACCACTCAAATTTGTGTAGAAATCTGTCTCCAGAAGACAGATTTGACCCTTGTTCTTATAAAATCAGTTTGAGATATCAAAACTTGTCCAAAATGCATGAAATCACTTGGGTTTGAAAGATAACATCTTAAAGTAACTTTTGGTGCAAGAATCACTCATTTTGGTAATGTAAAACTCAAGTGATGATTTCTTTATTTTCACCTCAAAATCTGTCAGTTTTCTGTTTGTGTCCAAAAGTTTATGTAGTATTTTAAGAATTTTATAGATCATGATTTTAGCATACTTTGTGTGAAGATCTTTAGTTTTATGAACATCTAGCATAACTAAAATATGAAGTTTAGGTAAAACAAGAAATGATTCTTACTTATGATGAGCTTTGCAAGATGAAGAAAAGTAGAAATGTTCTTGATTCCACTCTTAGTTCCTAGCTTTTCTTGTTTCTTGATGATGATGATACTTGAAGATGACGATGATGAAGATGATGAGATGAAGATGATGGAGATGATTGATGATCTCCGATGGTTGAGAGAGAGAGAAGTGTGGAGTGTAAGATTTTGGTTGAGTGTTGAATGAGATGAGGAGGGTATGGGGGTGGGGCTTGAAAAACCAGCCAAAAGAAGTCACGGGGGGGGGGGGGGGGGGGGGGCATGGATTGTGCAAGTCTTTGTCCCCCTCATTAGGCCTCAAACGTTAGATATTTTGGTCATTAGCGATAAACGTTGATTAATAAAGATAATTAGGTGATTTGAGGACAAATTAAGGTCGTTTTAGCGTGTTAGAAATTATAATCACCAAATTTCACAGCAATCGTTTATTAACGATATTTCGTTTTGTTTTTAAATCGTATTATTGAACTGTTGTCGCGTTTAGTTGAAATCGCGTTCGTTGATTTAAATTTCTTCGTATCGTTATGCTATATCCTAAAATAAAAATAATAATAAATAACTAACTACAAAAATAGTTTCGAGTTATTTATAAAAGTTTTTATCACCAACGTTCGTAGTTTTTGGAATCGTCCGATTATTCTGGGTAATTCTAATTAATTACGTATGTGAATTGCACCAAGTATTTTGCCTATTTACGTAATGAATATAAGCAATGACGTTTTAATTAATGGTAAACGTTAACCTAAATGTTTTGGTTGTCGCATCCTCCCCTTGTTAAGAGAATTTCGTCCTGAAATTTAGCTCGCGATCTCGGTTGGCGTCGGGTCTAGGAAGAGGTGGGGGTATTTCTGACGTATCTAGTTTTCTCGTTCCCATGTGAATTCAGGACCTCGTCTTGAATTCTATCGGACCTTAATGATGGGGATGCGACTCTGTTTCAACCTCTTGATTTCTCGGTCTATGATTTTCTACAGGTTCCTCAAAGAAATGAAGCATGTCATCAATTTGAATTTCGTCGGGTGGGATAATAAACGTTTCATCGGACAAACACTTGTTTAGATTCGAGATGTGGAAAGTGTTATGTACGCTACTGAGTTCTTGGGGTAAACGTAGTCGGTAAGCCACTAGATGATCGACACTTTCTTCACCTTCTGAGTCAGTGTAGTAATGGGTTGTGCAATCTTGGAAAAGTTTTCGATGAATAGCTGATAGTATCCAGCAAGGCCTAAGAATTGGCGTACTTCTGTTGGTGTTCTAGGTGCTTCCCAACACTTGATAGCTTCGATCTTAGCTGGATCCACATGTATTCCCTGACTGTCAATGACATGTCCTTGGAACTGTACGGTTCGAATCCAGAACTCATACTTAGAGAATTTTGCGTACAACTTTTCATTCTTGAGTAATTCAAAGATAGTTTTCAGATTCTGTTCGTGCTCTTCCTCGTTTCGAGAGTAAATCAAAATGTCATCGATGAAAACGATAAAAATTTGTCCCAATATTGGCTAGCACACACGATTCATGAGGTCCATGAATACCGTTGGTGCGTTAGTCAAACCAAAAGGCATCACTTGAAACTTGTAATGTCCGTAACAAGTCCTGAATGTTGTTTTTGGAATGTCCTCGTCTCGAACTCTCAATTGATGATAACCCGATTGTAGGTCGATCTTTGAGTGAAAGCTCGACCCTTGAAGTTGGTCGAACAGGTCATCAATCCTTGGAAGTGGATATCGATTCTTCACGGTTAACTTGTTCAATTCTCGGTAATCGATACACATCCTGAGAGATCCATCCTTCTTCTTCACAAACAGGACCGGAGCTCCCCAAGGTGAGGAACTTGGTCGAATAAATCCCTTGTCCAGGAGTTATTGCAACTGGCAGATAACTCCTGTATCTCTGAAAGGGCTAATCTATAGGGGCTCGTGCCACTGGTGCAGCACCGGGCACCAAATCGATTTGAAACTCGACTTGTCTGGGCTGTGGGAGTCCAGGCAAGTCTTTAGGAAAAACTTCAGGGAAATCCCGCACAATTAGCTCATCTTCAAGTCGCTTCTCCTCCGACTTCTTCTCTGATACGTGTGCCAGGATTGCTTGGTATCCTTTCTCAGGTACTTTCGAGTCTTCATACTTGATATGATGTTCAACTTTGTTCCAGCTTCCCCCCCCCCCCCCCCCTTGTAAGATCAGGGTTCCACCGGCAATAAGAGGAATACGAATGATTTTCTCGTGGCGTGATTCTTAGATAACTAATCCATACCAACGATGATATCAAAGCTTCCGATTTCAACGGGTATTAAGTCTATGAGGAAAGGTTCGTTTGCTAGATTCAAAGTGCAATTCTAAATTATACTATCAGCTTCAATCAATTTGCAATTTGTTAATTCTACGATGTACTTAGCATCTAAGGCAGTGGGGGTGATATTGTACAATGGACTAAACTAATCAATTATGAAATTCTTATCGTCGTATGCGTGAGAAGAAAAAAGAAAAGCAATAGAATAAAGACATCCACAATGAATAGAATAGCTACGGTAAGGACGAAAAGAAGGGGTTCGTTCGGGTGAAGTAGGTACAACAGAAGTCGCATGTAGCTCCTTAGGTTCGTCCTCCATGACAATTTTTTCCATTGGGGTTATCCTTTAGTTGAGATATATGTACTGTATCTGTTCCTCATGGATTAGGTCGTCGTCTGATACGTAATTACCTCTAGTGGGACATGCTATCTTCTAGGAGAGAGCGTTCTATTAAAATTGTGAAGCTGCAAAAAGAGGACTTAGTTCCTAAAGGTATATTAATTCCTAGCATGCGAAAGTAATTGTAAGTATCTCAAGTCTCAACAACAAAACCGCTGGTAATATTACCGTTAAATTGACGTCGCCACCTCAGATAATACGATAATACACAGGGTTTGAATTTATTTCGTCCGCTAATATTACGTTGATCAATAAATGTAACTAACGAACATGTTAAAAAGGTAAAAACAACATTGCTCTATATAAAGAAACATTTATTGCTATCAATAAAAAAGTAAAGAAAATAAAATAAAAAAACCTAATTAATACTCATAAAAAAACTGCTACAATTAAAATCAATTTTTAAATGTAACACACTCACATATTAAAAAAAATATTGGAGGGTCTCGAACCCTTGACCTCCCGTAACAAAACCCACAAAGAATCCCCGTCTTTGTTGAATCTTAACAATTCTAATTTTTATATCATACAAAAACGTGACTGAAGTTACTATTCATCTCACCCTAAATTGTTATTCTTAAGGGTTTACACCCTTTCTCTATAAACTTACATCTTTCAAGAAGCAAAGTGTCTATCATACCCTTATAATTAATTATTTCTATTATTTCATCAATCAATCAATATATACTAATAAATCAATTTATATTAGCAGTTACTAATTACCTAAATAAATATGGAAATGTTAAGTATCAACATAATATTATTCACTTTCTTCTTCTATACCAAACATTTGACATTTAATTGAACAATTAGTAAAACAAATTATACTATTACTCACACAAAATAAAAAATTAACGATTGTGACATCAAATCATGCAAGATATTGAACAAACTATGTGAATTACTCATGATGAAACATTACTATTGGTCATCGATGTAGGCAGGCCCGGCCTGACCCTGATCGATGATAGAAAAAAGGCCCTTTAGAAAGGTAATTTGGAGAGTACCCCTAACCCACGTACCATATTTCAATAGTGCGGCTATTCTAATATTTTTAGATGAGATGATTAAACTAATAACACAAAAATAAATAAAATACTCAAGAATTAAAGATGTTAAGAAAGAAAACGTACATGTTTTGTCACTTGGTTGGAAACTTGGAATAATCAATGTAACATTGATGGTAAAAAAAAGAAAAGTATCAGTAGTTTCGACAATTAACTATTGGGGAACATGGTTTTTGAAATAATAACACTCCGTAATACTTTAACAATTAATCTAAACATTAATTGGTCCTTCTTTCAGAAGTAATTAAAGACCCCTCGGATAAATAAATACATGGTTGGGCTAAATTTAATTCGTGGGCTATACTAATACATGCATATATATAAACTAGTTATCTATATAAATGGGCCCATATCCAAATATGGACCATGTTCACTAGCCCATGTTGAACTCCCTTAAGGCCGGGCCTGGATGTAGGTCAACATTACAAATGACCACCGCCAACGACTATAAATGTGTTTCTCATTAACATTATCATCATCGACCACTACTACATTTTTCTAATTTGTTACCGCACGGGTAATCCACACATGTAAAACTAATTGGTAAAAGAATGAGATATAAGCGACCCTTATTAGTTATTAGTTAATTTGGTACTAATTTCTTAATTTGGTATGGTATAGAAGGAACAAAAAGTCAGAGGTTTTTATTTAACAAGTTTCATTCTCTTCCCCTCATTTAATCCTATTAAACAAATATAACCATTCTAACCAAAATTATTTGACATGTCAAGTCCTACCAACTTATTTCTTGTATACAATTGCATTTTAAACATGTCACATATTTAATGTATTTTATATACTTATAGTTAGACAAATAAACGTATATCATATTATTTAACTTACAAATTTAGGAGCGTTACAATGGAGCAGTTCCGGTGGGTGACTCAAATACCCATGGGACATGATCTATAACACCTGCCTAATTAGGATAAATAATCATGCCTGATTACTTGTAACTGGTTGTAATTAGTATGTAAATGGACTAATTACAGACTCTATTTGTATATATAAGGTGATTTATATATGTGTACTTACGCGATTTGGATAAATCGTACAAATTAATCGGACGGAGTCCGACACAACTTACTTGGACGTTGGTGATCAATTTTATTAGGTAATAAAACATTATTCAACACAAACATTCATATCCAAAATATTATTAAAAATAATATTTCGTAATTACCTCGCATCGTACAATAACCGTCTACACGTTTAAAATATTAAAACGCGCAACCAAAATGAAACAAATTAAGTTATATTTTATACATTACAACTCAAATACTACAACTAAAACATTTAGTAATTTTTCGTATTCCAAAAATGTATATTTAAATGTATTAAATAATTAATAAACGTAAATTAATCGGGAAAACAAACACCACACGGAGCGCTACGCGGGAGCTGAAAATGGGGAGGCGTTCACCAACCCCACTTCCACCTCCCCACTTCTTCATTCAACATCACCATCATCTTTCACTTCTCTCTCTCTTTCTTTCTTTCTTTCAAAATTCACCATCACCACCATCCTCACAAAATCAACAAAAAGCAACACTAAACGACCTCGGATTTCCTTGCTCCTTTGGAATAAAAGACTCACCGCATCACGATCTACCTTCCTACCTTTTCGGATTTCTCATCCGACACTTTGTAAGTTTCCGACAAAACCCGAAACTCTCCGATTTCACTCCTTTTTACATGTTTATCGTTCATATATATTCGAAATGACCAAATATGGGTTGGGTAAAAGTATTGGACCGAGCGGTGGCCGGAAAACTCGTTTTCGGCCCAAATTCCGGCGAACAGTTGGAAGTGTCGCTAGTGTGCCAAAAACAGTACTAGCGACACTATCCAAGTGTCGCTATGCCTAAGTGTCGCCCCTATAGCGACACTACTTAAGTGTCGCTGAATTACTTAACCCGATTTTTAATAGCGACACTCCCTTAGTGACGCCAAAATTTATAAGTGTCGCCTATAGCGACACTAACCAAGTGTCGCTCCTCAATTGAAAATCAGAAATCTAGCGACACTCACCAAGTGTCGCCTAACCAGTTTCGCCTGTAGCGACACTCACCAAGTGTCGCCTAACTGGCGTCGCCTATAGCGACACTAGCCAAGTGTCGCCAAAAACAGAAAGTTGTCAAAATATTTTTACACCCAGTGTCAAACTTGTACAACCTCAAACGCTTATACGATACGACTTCTAAAACACTTTGGAATACACTTTTAAGTATAACACTTCAAAACATAATGATAATATCGGGATTATTGTTACAAACAATCACCAACGGGCCGTACACATTTTCAAAACACAAGTTAATCAAACAATCGAATTGTAGTAATTTGGACATTATAGTTGAACGAACAACTACAAAAGTAGTCTTTGCAACTACCTACTCATAATAATAACCATCGCGTGTCGTGGACACCCTCAGGTTATCAGTCCGCGGACATCTCATTGCTTGTTTAAGCATCATTCGTTTATCAGTTTAACGCTCCACGACTCAGGTGAGTCTTACAGCCCCACTTTTACTGTTTTACATACGGGGTGAGATACATTGCTTACTTTTCTTAAACACAAGTACGAACTATACATTTTACTATACGGGATTGCATGAGTTACTTACTTTTACTGAAGTCTCTCCATCATATATCGTTAGTTATGGACTTAAGCGCGAACACTAGTTAATGGATCCATTAGGGAAATGACCCTCCCCGCCCGGGGTAGTAGCGCTACCAAGAACCGTTCTGTATAAACGGGCGACTATTATTCGTTACATATGCTTGCTCAGTCACGAGCATGTCACGAGAGCAACTTATTACTTACGGGTTAAGCTTCAATTATGAGCCTCATGGTATCGGTATAACTTACTTATTTTACATTTGCAGGATTGCAAATACTTGATTTACGCCTGCGGGCACTACTGATGAAATCTTGTGTTCAAAAACTAATATTACTTACAAACCTGTGAGATTCACCAACATTCATGTTGACCTTTTAGCATGTATTCTCAGGTACCCAGACGGAGTAGGATTACTTCAGGACATAGCTAGAGTCGAATGATTTCAACTAAATTGCATTAACGGAGATTCTCAGCATTATCTTTTGTACATTTTGATTATGTAATAGAATCTCCCGCTATACGCGTGGACTCTAGGGAACTACATTTTGTATACGAAAACATTGAGTTTTCAAACATTTAAATCATATGGAAATGGAACTATTTTACAACGTCTCATTTAGAGGTCGTTTGCTGTATATCTTGTGCTTTGTATATTGATTAGTAACACCCAAGTATGCTTCCACAAATCATTAATTTGGGGGTGTTACAGATTGGTATCAGAGCCTAAGGTTATAGTGAACTAGGTTGCATTTAGTGGGCCTAGACTATGACCGTTAGGCAGTATTTCCTTATTAGGCATGACTGGTTCAGGAATTACAACATACGACTTTAATTTAACATAGCCTGATTAACTATGTACAATTAAGGAAAGATGATGTAAAGTCTGAAACGATTATGTTAAATGGGGATACGTTAGTTGACTCTGACCACGAGAGAACCAAACCATTACTTGATACATGCTAGACACTAGGCTGGATATTTTGTACTTACCTACATATTAGCCTCGTCTTACTTACACTCTGCCACAGGAATGGCAAACACACCACCAAATTCGTCACGCTCTTATCCACATGGATCACAAAACCCACGAGTAGCCAGGAGAAACACTAGGCCACCTCGAAGCAGCCCCTATCCTATTCATAACTCTCGGAACTCAGCACACCCCACGGTACCAGTGTTGGCTGCCCGACTCCATCATCAGGAGCAAAGGCTCGAGAATCTCGAACGGGAACAACACCGAATGACCTACCTGCTCCGCCAAGCTCTTGATCATATATCACAACTCCAGCGAGAACAAGAAGATAACAACCTCTCTATAAGCATAATTCAGGATTCAATGACCGCTGAATTAGGTGCGGATGAACTCATAAGAGACCGACTAGAGGAATGTGAACATCGTTCACAGGAGATTAAGGAGTATTCTCGAGCACTGGTACAACGACTGGCCTTGGTTGAAGACAACGCCAGGCAAGCCAACAGACTTGCAGAAATCGTAGACCGTCTTGTCGCGCTGATGGAGCGGATTAATCTGCATCAAGATTAGATCAGTCTGTAACTTGTAACCAGTTAACTACCTAATTAGGACCTATGTAATTCGACCGGATGTAACAATTCCCGGCACTTTTGTACTACTACTGTTCTGTAACCTTATGGAAAAACTTGTACTGTGTATCCAACTCGATTATCTAAATGGAATGTGATTATCACCTCGTACTGTTATCGTGTATCTCATCATATACACTTATGATATATCAGAAATTTCATACAATTATCTTATTTCTTTTCCTTGTTCTTTTCTTGTTCAGCATCATGCCACCTCGCCGACAAATCACCCTTAGTGAAGCCGAAATTGCGGGTCTGATTGCCCGCAGCGTGGCACAAGCCTTGGACACCCGAACACCAACTCCTAGTAGCGAAGATACAGCTACTAATGGGCCACAACCCAAACCCTGCTCTTACAAGGACTTTCAAAACTGCAAACCCTTAAGCTTTGCGGGTACTGAGGGAGCAATCAGTCTAGTATGCTGGATCGAGAAAATCGAATATGTATTCCTTATCTGCAACTGCACGGAGGAAGACAAGGTCAAGTTCTCCGTCAGTACTTTCTCTGACACCGCTCTCACCTGGTGGAACACCTATGCCCAGACTGTGGGTATTGCTAATGCTTACAAACTCCCGTGGGAGGAGTTGAAGAAGATGTTGAGGGGCGAGTATTGTCCCAGGGATGAATTGAAACAGCTGGAAGTGGAATTCTGGAACCACAAAATGCAGGGTGTTGACATCACGGGGTACACCAACCGTTTCCAACAACTAGCACTTCTGTGCCCAACCATGGTCGATCCTGAGTACAAGAGGATCGAGAAATATGTCGATGGACTTCCTGACAGACTTCAAGACCTGGTGACTTCATCCAAACCGTGTACTATCCAGAGCGCCATCCGTATGTCCCATGAACTGACGGCAAACTCTGTCCGCCGTGGCCCAACATCAACCTCATCTGCAAAAAACAAACGCAAATGGGAAGGAAACCCCAACTCATCCAACCAAACCACCAACAAAAAACCTGAGTCTGTTAAGGCTTATTCCTCGGGGACTACGGAAAAGAAAGGGTACATCGGGAACAAACCATACTGTCCCAAATGCAATCGTCGTCATGACGGTTCCTGCCCTTGCACCAACTGCAAATGGTTCGGACACCTAGCCAAGGATTGTCGAGCCAACATTCCTAACCCCAACACCAATGCACCAAAGACCTGCTTTGGGTGCGGAAATTCTGGGCATTTCAAAATCAACTGCCCCAAGCTGAACAACAACAACAACAACAACCGCAACAACAACGCCCGGAGCAGAGCCTTCGTGATCAGCTCAGGGGACGCCCGTCAAGACCCGAATGTGGTCTCGGGTATGTTCCTCCTCAATAACTTATCTGCTTCTATTCTATTTGATACTGGTGCCGATAGGAGCTTTATTTCTGATGAGTTTTGCCCACTACTTGATATCACCCCCGCGGCCTTAGATGTTAAGTACACCGTAGAACTTGCAAATGGTAAACTCATAGAAACCGATAGTGTGATACCTAATTGCACTTTAAACCTAGCCGACGAAATCTTCTCAATCGATCTTATGCCTGTTGAATTAGGAAGTTTCGACGTCATCGTGGGTATGGACTGGTTGTCCAAGCATCGGGCCGAAATTGTTTGTCATGATAAGATCGTCCGCATCCCTCTCGCCGTCGGTAGAACCTTGATCATACAGGGGGAGACCGGTGGGTCGAGGCTAAACATAATCTCCTGTTTGAAAACCCGAAAACTTCTGAGGAAGGGTTATCCAGCAATTCTCGCACACATCACGGAGAAAAAGTCGGAGGAGAAGTGACTTGAAGATGTGCCAATCGTTAGAGACTTTCCTGAAGTCTCTCCAGAAGAACTACCTGGTTTACCTCCACCTAGACAGGTTGAGTTCTCGATTGATCTCGTGCCGGGTGCCGCACCGATGGCCCGAGCACCGCACCGCCTAGCCCCATCCGAACTTCAGGAGTTGTCCACTCAGTTGCAGGAACTCCTGGATAGAGGATTCATCAGACCGAGTTCTTCACCTTGGGGAGCTCTGGTCTTGTTTGTCAAAAAGAAAGACGGTTCATTCAGAATGTGCATCGACTACCGAGAATTGAACAAACTAACCGTCAAGAACCGATACCCACTTCCCCTAATCGATGATCTGTTCGATCAACTTCAAGGATCGAGCTGTTATTCAAAGTTTGATCTTCGATCAGGTTATCACCAATTGCGTGTTCGCGATGCCGACATCCCAAAAACCGCATTCAGAACCCGTTATGGGCATTATGAATTCCAAGTGATGCCATTCGGTCTAACCAACGCACCGGCTGTATTCATGGACCTTATGAATCGGGTGTGTAAACCCTATCTTGACAAGTTTGTCATCATCTTCATTGATGACATCCTCATCTATTCGCGCAATGAACAAGAGCATGCGCAACATCTCAAAACCATTCTAGAACTACTTAGACACGAGGAGCTTTACGCCAAATTCTCCAAGTGTGAGTTCTGGATACAAACCGTTCAATTCCTTGGACACGTTATCGATAGTCAGGGAATTCATGTAGATCCTTCAAAAATCGAGGCTATCAAAAATTGGCAACCGCCGACAACTCCAACAGAAGTACGGCAGTTTTTAGGACTGGCCGGGTACTATCGACAATTCATCGAGAACTTTTCAAAAATAGCCCTACCACTCACGACACTGACTCAAAAGGATAAAAAGTTCCACTGGACTGATAAACAAGAGTCAGCATTTCAACTTTTGAAACAAAAACTTTGCAGTGCTCCCATTCTATCCTTACCCGAAGGCACCGATGACTTCGTGGTATATTGCGATGCTTCACATCAAGGTCTCGGTTGCGTATTGATGCAATGAGACAAGGTCATTGCTTATGCCTCGTGACAACTCAAGGTTCACGAAAAGAACTACACTACTCACGACCTCGAACTTGGAGCTGTCGTGTTCGCTCTCAAAATCTGGAGACACTACCTCTATGGCACTAAGTGCACAATCTTTACCGACCACAAGAGTCTCCAACACATATTCGATCAAAAGGATCTCAACATGAGGCAACGTCGATGGGTCGAGTTGCTTACCGATTACGATTGTGAGATCAAATACCATCCGGGTAAGGCAAATGTTGTTGCCGATGCCCTCAGTCGAAAAGAAAGGTCGAAACCACTTCGAGTCCGAGCCCTCAGTATGACTATTCATAACGATCTAAACATTCAGGTCCTCGCCACTCAACTCGAAGCCTTGAAACCTGATAACATCAAAAGCGAAGCCTTGCGGGGCATGGATAAACAATTCGAAATTAAACCTAATGGAGTTAGGTATTTCTCTAACCGAATCTGGTTGCCTAACTTTGGGAATCTGCGGGGCTTAGTGATGGATGAAGCTCACAAGTCCAAATATTCAATCCACCCGGGGTCCGATAAAATGTATCACGGCATCAAAGAGTTTTATTGGTGGCCAAACATGAAAGCTAAAATCGCCACTTACGTTAGCAAGTGTCTTACCTGCTCGAAAGTCAAATCCGAACATCAAAAACCTTCTGGTTTACTTCAACAGCCCAACATCCCTGAATGGAAATGGGAACAAATTGCCATGGATTTCATAACCAAACTACCCAAGTCGTCGAGCGGTTACGATACCATTTGGGTGATCGTCGATCATCTCACCAAATCAGCTCATTTCTTGGCAATCAGAGAAACCGATAAAATGGAACGCCTCACACAAATCTACATCAAAGAAATCGTCTGCCGACACGGTGTCCCTATCTCGATTATCTCTGACAGGGATGCTCGTTTCACATCTCGCTTCTGGCAATCACTTCAAAAGTCATTGGGTACCCGTCTCGATATGAGTACCGCGTACCACCCTCAGACCGATGGCCAGAGCGAACGAACTATTCAGACACTGGAAGATATGCTACGAGCCTGCCTAGTTGATTTCGGTACAAATTGGGAAAGATATCTAGCATTGTGCGAGTTTTCCTACAATAACAGCTATCACGCCAGCATTAAGGCTGCACCTTTTGAGGCACTGTATGGTCGTAAGTGCCGATCACCGATTTGTTGGACCGAAGTGGGAGATAGTCAACTCACTGGTCCTGAGCTCATTCATGAAACCACCGAAAAGATTTTCGAAATCCAGAACAGACTCAAAACCGCACGCGATCGTCAGAAAAGTTACGCTGACGTGAGACGCAAACCACTCGAGTTCCAGGTTGGGGATCGAGTACTCTTGAAAGTATCGCCTTGGAAAGGCGTAATCCGATTTGGCAAACGCGGGAAGTTAAATCCCAGGTACATTGGGCCTTTTGAGATCCTCGAAAGGATTGGCCCCGTAGCATATCGATTGTAGCTGCCATCCGAGCTCAGCAGCGTGCACCTCACCTTCCACATTTCTAACTTGAAGACATGCCTGTCCGATGATACACTTATCATACCACTTGACGAGATTCGCGTCGATGACAAACTTCATTTTGTTGAGGAACCCGCTGAAATCATGGACCGTGAGGTCAAACAGCTAAAACAGAGTCGTATTCCCATCGTAAAAGTCAGGTGGAATTCTAGACGTGGTCCTGATTTCACTTGGGAAAGGGAAGACCAAATGCGACAAAAATACCCACACCTCTTCCCAGACGACGCACCGACCGTGCACTCGAGCTAATTTCGGGACGAAATTTCTTTAACAAGGGGAGAATGTAACACCTGCCTAATTAGGATAAATAATCATGCCTGATTACTTGTAACTAGTTGTAATTAGTATGTAAGGGGACTAATTACAGACTCTATTTGTATATATAAGGTGATTTATATATGTGTACTTACGCGATTTGGATAAATCATACAAATTAATCGGACGGAGTCCGACACAACTTACTTGGACGTTGGTGATCAATTTTATCAGGTAATAAAACATTATTCAACACAAACAGTCATATCCAAAATATTATTAAAAATAATATTTCGTAATTACCTCGCATCGTACAATAACCGTCTACACGTTTAAAATATTAAAACGCGCAACCAAAATGAAACAAATTAAGTTATATTTTATACATTACAACTCAAATACTACAACTAAAACATTTAGTAATTTTTCGTATTCCAAAAATGTATATTTAAATGTATTAAATAATTAGTAAACATAAATTAATCGGGAAAACAAACACCATACGGAGCGCTACGCGGGAGATGAAAATGGGGAGGCTTTCACCAACCCCACTTCCAACTCCCCACTTCTTCATTCAACATCACCATCATCTTTCACTTCTCTCTCTCTCTTTCTTTCTTTCTTTCAAAATTCACCATCACCACCATCCTCACAAAATCAACAAAAAGCAACACTAAACGACCTCGGATTTCCTTGCTCCTTTGGAATAAAAGACTCACCACATCACGATCTACCTTCCTACCTTTTCGGATTTCTCATCCGACACTTTGTAAGTTTCCGACAAAACCCGAAACTCTCCGATTTCACTCCTTTTTATATGTTTATCGTTCATATATATTCAAAATGACCAAATATGGGTTGGGTAAAAGTATTGGACCGAGCGGTGGCCGGAAAACTCGTTTTCGGCCCAAATTCCGGCGAACAGTTGGAAGTGTCGCTAGTGTGCCAAAAATAGTACTAGCGACACTATCCAAGTGTCGCTATGCCTAAGTGTCGCCCCTATAGCGACACTACTTAAGTGTCGCTGAATTACTTAACCCTATTTATAATAGCGACACTCCCTTAGTGACGCCAAAATTTATAAGTGTCGCCTATAGCGACACTAACCAAGTGTCGCTCCTCAATTGAAAATCAGAAATCTAGCGACACTCACCAAGTGTCGCCTAACCAGTGCCGCCTGTAGCGACACTCACCAAGTGTCGCCTAACTGGCGTCGCCTATAGCGACACTAGCCAAGTGTCGCCAAAAACAGAAAGTTGTCAAAATATTTTTACACCCAGTGTCAAACTTGTACAACCTCAAACGCTTATACGATACGACTTCTAAAACACTTTGGAATACACTTTTAAGTATAACACTTCAAAACATAATGATAATATCGGGATTATTGTTACAAACAATCACCAACGGGCCGTACACATTTTCAAAACACAAGTTAATCAAACAATCGAATTGTAGTAATTTAGACATTATAGTTGAACGAACAACTACAAAAGTAGTCTTTGCAACTACCTACTCATAATAATAACCATCGCGTGTCGTGGACACCCTCAGGTTATCAGTCCGCGGACATCTCATTGCTTGTTTAAGCATCATTCGTTTATCGGTTTAACGCTCCACGACTCAGGTGAGTCTTACAGCCCCACTTTTACTGTTTTACATACGGGGTGAGATACATTGCTTACTTTTCTTGAACACAAGTACGAACTATACATTTTACTATACGGGATTGCATGAGTTACTTACTTTTACTGAAGTCTCTCCATCATATATCGTTAGTTATGGACTTAAGCGCGAACACTAGTTAATGGATCCATTAGGGAAATGACCCTCCCCGCCCGGGGTAGTAGCGCTACCACGAACCGTTCTGTATAAACGGGCGACTATTATTCGTTACATATGCTTGCTCAGTTACGAGCATGTCACGGGAGCAACTTATTACTTACGGGTTAAGCTTCGATTATGAGCCTCATGAAATCGGTATAACTTACTTATTTTACATTTGCAGGATTGCAAATACTTGATTTACGCCTGCGGGCACTACTGATGAAATCTTGTGTTCAAAAACTAATATTACTTACAAACCTGTGAGATTCACCAACATTCGTGTTGACCTTTTAGCATGTATTCTCAGGTACCCAGACGGAGTAGGATTACTTCAGGACATAGCTAGAGTCGCATGATTTCAACTAAATTGCATTAACGGAGATTCTCAGCATTATCTTTTGTACATTTTGATTATGTAATAGAATCTCCCGCTATACGCGTGGACTCTAGGGAACTACATTTTGTATACGAAAACATTGAGTTTTCAAACATTTAAATCATATGGAAATGGAACTATTTTACAACGTCTCATTTACAGGTCGTTTGCTGTATATCTTGTGCTTTGTATATTGATTAGTAACACCCAAGTATGCTTCCACAAATCATTAATTTGGGGGTGTTACATGATAAAACATAAATTTACTTATTAAAATAGATAATACTAATCAACTTTTCTAATATCCTTCGCATCTACGATATGTGGGTTATTATAAAAACGCATGTTTCGATTACTCTAAATTCATGATACTATGTTTCCTTTCCATTTATAACATTTTTAAAATGTTAACTGCACAAATATGTCAACCTAACAATTATGTAATTATATGAATATATAATATAAACTTTTATAAAATTTATGAGATAGCCCGCGAATAGAATAATTGAGTCAATATGTATAGACTTCTCGAGAGTTGTTAAAGTGGACCGCATGCAGCTTGTGTCAAAACTGCAAAAACGAGTAGCAGGAAAAAGTTTTACTATAAATTCATTTTTGGATTTGAATGTAAACGTGCTGAAAATTTGATTTTGATTAGTGTGCTTTTGAAATGCATGTTAACATTCATCGTAAACGAATGTAAACGTGCTGAAAATTTGATTTTGATTAACCTGCTTTTGAAATGCATGATAACATTCATCGTAAATGAATGTTAACGTGCTGAAAATTTGATTTTGATTAACATGCTTTTAATGTGCATGTTAACATTCATCGTAAATGAATGTAAACGTGCTGAAAATTTGATTTTGATTAGCATGCTTTTGACATGCATGTTAACGATCTCGGATGCGTTGACTTCCCCCATTTTTTACTTCTCTTTTGATATATATATATATATATATATATATATATATATATATATATATATATATATATATATTTATTTATATATTTTTGTTGAGTTAAAATATAAAACAAGTCAAACGAGTCATATATATCATATATATAGTGGAACTGCCATTGATGAGTTAAAATAGCTTCTTTATTATTATTATTATTATTATTATTATTATTATTATTATTATTATTATTATTATTATTATTATTATTATTATTATTATTATTATTATTATTGCAATAGATGTCGTATAGTTACAGTGTGCCGTCAAAAATTAACGGGCTGTTGGTCATGTGTTTGTCACGTGACCGAGTCAAGTGGGTGGAGGTACTATCTTAACCTAGTTTCCAACTTCTTTTAACCCCTTTACCTCTTAGGTCGGTCACTCATGTTACTTCAAATCATAGCAGCTACAAATCAACCCCTTTACCTCTTCTAGGGTCACTCATATTACTTCAAATCAGGAGGTACAAATCGTCACTCAAACATAATTTTCACACTTTATTCACAACGTATGATTATCTTATCGTGTATATATATGATATATGATTGTTTTTGTTTTACATTGTGTTTTGTTTGTTTTAACATTCTTTGTATTTACTTGTGCTACTATACCGATTTTGGCTTGTTTACAACTCCTACATTGATTTACTTTTATCAACTCTTTGCTAGCTTGATTTAGATATATATTTTTATTTTAGATTAACTTTTTTATAATTTGTATGTAATTAGTTACCTATTTTGGGTTCAATAGTATTCTCTATTATTTAGTTGTAATGTTAGCTATATCTCTGTTATATAGCATATAATATTCGTGTAATTAGTTGGTTACCTATTTTGGGTTCAATAGATAATATATGTGTAATTAGTTGGTTACCTATTTTGGGTTCAATAGTATTGTCTGTTATTACTTGTAATGTTACTTGTATCTCTCTTATATCATGTATGTTATATCATATCTCTGTAATGTAATTAGTTGTATCTCCATAATTAGTTTTGTATCATCTCTCTTATAAGAATTAGTTGTATCTCTATAATTAGTTTTGTATCATCTCTCTTATAAGTAATTAGTTCTATGTGTCAAGTATGTGTTTACCACCATAACTGTTATATATTATCTAGTTAGAAGTTATACTTTCATTTAATTTCCAATGTGATTTAAACCATCTTGATAAACATTTCACATCATCCCTTTTAGTATAGTTTATTGAAGTTGTTGAATTATTGATCAAATAGTTGTTGTTCTTGTTGTGGCTATGGAGGAAGGACACGAGAGTAAGACTATATCTACCAGGCTTGTTATTACTAATCCTCATCAAAGAATCTATCAAGGTCTTACTACTAGTTGGTGAGTTGAAAGGATCTTAAATAGTAAAGTTGTTAAAGCTAAAAAGTTACCCATCAAACCAAAAAACAAAGCTATCAAGATAATTGGAATTTTAAATGAATGTGCTCATGGGGATTATCTTGTAAGACTATTATTTGCACAACATGATGAGAAGCATTATTATCTAGCTTATGATGAATGGGGAGAAAACCTGGATGAATTTCTTAAAAAAGAAAAACGTGCAAAAGGAGAAAGAGTGTTGTACAGAAAAGAAACATTCATTGAGAGAGTTCGTTTTAAAGAATATAATGGTGATTGTAACATGTCTCCATGAAAATGGCATATTGCATGGCAACCTAAATCCTAGGCATGTTTTAGTCAAATATATTTTTGGTAACACTAGTAGCATTAGAGACACTTTTGTTCCTGGTCCATTTTCAGATTATATCCCAAAGCTATGTGGGATGAGTAAAAGTAAGAGGATGTGTGATGACAAAGATGGTAAGTGTGGATTTAATTGTTGATTTCAATATTTGTTATAATATCCTAATTTGTTTGTTATATATAATTATTTTGTAGGTGGAATGTACAAATCTGAAATGAAAAGATTAGCTTACTTGTTCATCTTGGTATTGATGAATGATGAGGAATATGAATTCCCATACAATGTGGAAAAGGAGTTGGAAAAGTTATATGAAAAAGCAAAATCAAAGTTACCAGAAGAAACACAAGAAGTGATTAGGTTAATCATAAGTAGATCAAGGTAAGGCTAGTGACTACTAGGTTTGGTAAATTTAACCTATGTTTTTTAAGCTAATTAATTTTGTTAATTTTGTATAGCCCAGATGAGTTGAAGAGACTACGTTATCACTCTTTTTTTATGGATGCAAAGATTCGAATGTTATTCTTTAGAGATGTTTGTGACAATATCAACCATGTACCACATATAGAGTCTATTAAGTCTCAAGTTTTTGAGGGTGAGTGGCAGGGCCGTCTTTGAGGGTGGGCGAGGTGGTCGACCGCCCAGGGCTTCTAAAATTCGTAAGCCTTCAATATTTTCTCAAGTAATGTGATATGTGTAATATATATGATGATTACATAAGAGGTTGATACCTCTTTTATTTTGAACTAAGAGATCTTTGTTAGCAACTTGAATTTAGACTAAATATATATTTAAACAAATATATAGGTCGACTGAATGGTCCAAAATTGAAAACCTATATTGACGTGTTAGAGCTTGACTAAAAGAGTTAATAACTAACAACTGAGATTTAAGAGAATAAGTATAAGATCAATAATATTTATCAGAGAAATAAATAAATTATTTGAAAATCGGATCGTTGATAATCAATTTCATCGAACCTTTATCTTACTTGATATCTAGTTATAGGGTCTTATTTCCGTAACACGACAACTTTGTCCAGGGCTTCTAAAAGTTTAGAGACGGCTCTGGTGAGTGGAGTGAAAAGATTAATCAAAAGTGGTATGCGGAGATGTGCAAACCTAGGCAAGAACCTGAGCAAGAGGAAGCAGAGGGTTACGACACAACTACAGTGAGTGGCTTGTTGAGGATCATTAGAAATACAATTAATCATCCTCCTTATTCAGTGATTGGAGAAGATGTTGCAAGAGTTTATGGTTTTTTGGATAACCATATTTCTAATATCTTCCCAACTCTATTTATGGAGGTATACAACGTAGCATATCCTCGACTCTCTAACGTTTTATATGCTAGTTACATGAGTGATTTTATTAACTATCCAGTTTACCATTTTAGCTTATTTATGATTGTTTTATTTTTAAAAATGTATTAAGGATTTAATGTGGTGTCCCATTTTGGTTATTCAAACTTTGATCATATATATGTTATGTTTTAAGTATGCTTGTTTATGTTAATATTATGCCTATGTTTTAACTATGCTTGTTTATATATTAATTAATGGTTATATAATGGTAGTTTGTTTATATTATTGAATGGAAGGATGGATAGTTAAGTGGGAGAAAGGAGGACTAGTAGTAGTATTCATATAACTTGTCTAACATATTAGTGAATTTTTTTTAATATTTAAGTTTTTAGATGATTCCAATTATGTTTTTCAATAATTTTTGTTGTTTTTGATTTTATCATGCCTCTATATATTCATATCCACATGCATTTACACTATACTGATTCAGCAGTATAATAACTCAGTATAGTAACTAAGTATAATAGATCAACAATCAGTATGTCTATGTTAGATTGAGAAAGAAAAAAGTCAAAAAAATCATAAAATTATCTCGAAAAACGTAAAAAAACAAATATATCTTCACATATGAACGATAATGTGAACAAATCGGTTAAAATGTGTTTTAAGACGTAAATTTATGATTTTTTTTTGACTTTTTTCTTTCTCAATCTAACATAAATCGGTGTTCACATATGATTGAAATTAATCACACGTGAACAAACACATATTCGTTGTGGTTCTTAAAGTTCTAAACTTTGTATTGGTTCTCATTTGAACCTCCCCCCCCCCCACACACACACACACACACATATATATATATATATATATATATATATATATATATATATATATATGAATACACACACACATATATTTCTTTATTGAGTTAAAATATAAAACATGTTAAACGAGTCATATATATATATATATATATATATATATATATATATATATGTGTGTGTGTGTGTGTGTGTGTGTGTGTGTATTAGAAATACAATTAATCATCCTCCTTTTGGACAAGATGTTGCAAGAGTTTTTGGTTTTTCGGATAACCATATTTCTAATACCTTCCCAACTCTATTTATGGAGGTATGTAAGGTAGAGAGATTTTATTAACTATCCAGTTTAACATTTTAGCTTGTTTATGATTGTTTTGTGTTTAGAAATGTATTAAGGATTTAATGTGGTGTCCCATTTTGGTTATTCAAACTTTGATCATATGTTATGTTTTAAGTACGCTTGTTTATGTTAATTTTATGCTTATGTTTTAACTATGCTTGTTTATATATTAATTAATGGTTATATAATGGTTGTTTGTTTATATTATTGAATGAGAGGATGGATAGTTAAGTGGGAGGAAGGAGGACTAGTAGTAGATAAAAACCACAAATATCCTCCTCCCATTCCTCCCACTCCCAATCCTATTCCCATTCAATATAAACAAAGATAAACATCCATACTTTAAACATATTATCTTCCCATTCAATAATATATACAGCTAAACAATTACAAATATAATAGCACATTTAAGTCATACTATCATATTTAATCAAAATTCGGAAATAACTATTTCAATACATTTCAAAAATAATCATAAAACCACAAAATTCCCAAAAGATATACTTACATTAAGATTGCCCAAAACTAAAGCCTACATAGTTTAACTTCTTTTGTGTATAGCGAAAGTCTTTTGGGTGACTCAAATAGAAAATATTAGAAACTTTCTTGTCTCCTTTGCTATATAGCTTCATAAATAGAGTTGGGAAGTTAGTGGAAATATGGGTATGTAAAGAACCAAAAATTTTCCCTACTTCATTTTTTCTTGTAGGATGATTAATAGTATTAGTCATGCACTTTACTAGTATTATAACCTTGTTGTTGCCTTTTGTTAGTATAATAGTCGGACATCTCTAAATACCATTTGCGTCAACTTTATCACTCCACTTACCTTGAAAAACATTGGCATGCCTGATAAATAGCCAATATTATCAAAAACATCCCCGTAGAATAACATTCCAATTTGCTCATCCGCAAAAAAGGGGTGATCATACAGACTCCTCAATTCTGATGGCCTATATAAGATAAACACATTTAATTAGCTTAAAGAATATTGAACTTAAAAATAAACAAATAGCTACCTTACCCTGATATACTTCGAATCAAGTGAATAACATCTTTGGCTTCTTCTGATAACTTTGGTTTTGTTTGTTGATATAAGTTTTATAGATTTGCTAGACAAGGGTCATTATAGGGGAATTCATACTCGTTATCATTGATCAATACCAATATAAACAAATAAGCTAATCTTGTCATTTCAGATTTGTACATTCCACCTACAAAACAATTATACATAACAAACAAATTAGGATATATATATATATATAAGAGAATATACTAAACTTTTATGTCTTTAACATAATCTAAACTTCATAAAATAATATTAAAGCTTTATATAAAACATTATAAGTGATGTATATATTAATTGTGTGTGTGTGTGTGTGTGTGTATATATATATATACTAATATAAATCAAAGATAACATATATATAAAATTATATTTCTATATTTAGTTCCTTTGTTGGGTTATTTGGGTTATTCGGATCAATCAAATTCAAAATTATTTATCCGTAATTCAATCCAAATAAGATTCGGGTTACTCGGATTTGGGTTATTTGGATTCGATTAACCGAATAATCCAATCCATTTTATCCTAATCCGATTAAAGTCAGATCGGATTTTCGGATTTGGACATTTTCGCACACCCCTAAACATGATGGTGGAACTTCAAATCTCAATATATAGTCATCCATCTAAATCTTGTGGTTCAGGTTACTGTTTTCAACATTTTTCAGGATATTGTATGTAGATACAATAGTCACTAAACATTTTATCATATTGCACGTTCCGCAATAAATATTTAAACCTTGTGATTCAGGTTACCGTTTTCAACACTTTTCAGGATATTGTATATAGATACAATAGTCACTAAACATTTTATCATACTGCGCATTTCGCAATAACTATTTAAACCTGTTCAAACCTATGAGCTCACCAACTTTATGTTGACCCGTTTTAGCATGTTATTCTAAGGTAACTAAGGACTTGTGTATTAGCATAGCCGTAGAGGCATCACTCATGGAGTCATTCATATAACAAAGGCATTTTCAAGAAAATTAGTTGTATAACTATTCTTGCATATTGGTGAAGTTGAACAATGTAACATTTGAAATGTATTTATTCAAAAAGACTCATATAAAGGTCGTTCGATGTAATCTTCATTGTGATGATCTGTGAAGGTCGCGCTCCGTCGTGATTCCGCCACGGTGGGGGTGCGACAGATTGGTATCACAGCCGAAGTTATAGCAAACTAGGTTGCATTAATGAGCCTAGACTATAACCATTAAGTTAATATTCCTTTTAAGTATGACTAGTTCAAGTATTGCATCATTTGAATCTAATTTAACATAGCATGATCAACTATGTACAATTAAAGGAGAAGCGATGCAAGATCAGAAGTGGTTATATGAATAGTGTAACACCCGCCAAATTAGGACTAGTAATTAGTGCCTAATCATACGTTAATACATGTAATTAGTTCTGTGTTAGGCTAATTAATGTATCGAATTATATATATTGTTGAATATATACGAAAATGCGATTTGGTTAAATCGTACGCAATTTAAATCGAATGTATTTCGATTCAATTTAATACGGACGTTGGTGACCAATTTTATTAAATAACGCTTTTATATCAAGAATACTATTAAGATAATATTTCGTATTCATTCGGATTATACAAACAAAAATTATATGATTTAAAAATGTAAAACGCGCAAAACAAACTAACTTATATTTTGTAACTCAAATATAAATAGAATTGTAAAACATTTAAATAAAATATCGCGTAATAATTTGTATTTTAAAAACATACCATTTAATATGTAAAATAATTATTTAACGTTTAAACGACGGAGCAAACGAACACCGCACGGGGAGCGGAGATTGAAAAGTGGAGGTAAAAACCCCCACCTCCCTTTCTTTTCTTTTCATTCTCTTCCACTCACTCTCTCTCTCCTTCCTCTCTCTTTTCTTTTTCTCTAATCACCACCACCTCCAAAACTCATTAAAATCGCAAAATACTACTATCAAACGGCCTTGGATCATACCACTACTTTGGAGAAAAACGTTCACCACTTCACGATCTATCACCCTATCTTTTCGGATTTTTGATCCGACACATTGTAAGTTTCCGACAATTCTCGAAACTCTTCGATTTCCATTATTTTCGACTTGTGGTTGTTTGTATACACTTAAAATGTCCATATATGAGTTGGGTAAAAGTTTTGGACCGAACGGAAACCGAAAAACTCGTTTTCGACACATTTTCCGGCCAACAGACCGCTACGTCGCAGTTGGCCCAGAATTTATGCGACGTCAGCTTCAACGTCGCAAAACCCCTCGTGACGTCGCATGGTGCGACGTCAGTCACAACGTCGCATTAATTTGCGACGTCGCCAATAGCGACGCAGACCGTAACGTCGCAGACCAAATTTACGTCGCATTAGCGACGCAACGCCCTACGTCGCATTGAATTGCGGAACGTCGCCTTTAGCGACGTCATGCTCAACGTCGCAATCCTACCTGCGACGTCGCACCCAACGTCGCACAAACCAGAACCTCAAAAACACAGATTTTTACTAAGTGTCGAGACTCGAAATTTATCACTCGATTTTACCCAAATTCGGTTCCAGATGCGTTTTTCCTTAAAGCAATATAGTAGAAATAAAAATTTTCCAAGCTGACCTGGCAGCTCGACCCCAGCCAGGGGCTCTGCCCCTTGGACCCCGCCAGGGGCTGCCGCCCCTTGGACCCCGCTACCAGGGGCGCTGCCCCCGGACCCCCGTACTTAGATTCCGTAACGGCTTCTAAAACACAATCAAAACACATTTTTCAAGTAAAACGACACGAAATCAAAATAATAATAGTTGAGATTATTATTACAAATCCGTCACCAACGGGCCGTACACTTTTCAAATACTTAAACTTATCAACCAAATAGTGGAAATTTGGACATTATAGTTGAACGAACAACTACAAGGGTGATCTGTTTAAACGCACTCAGACTCAGGTGAGTCTCATAGCCCCTCTTTTACTGTTTTACTCAGGGGTGTGATATACTGCTCAACTTTTAACATGTGAACGCAAGTACCAACTTTTCATATACTACATGAGTTTTTCGAAACTAATCCTTTTAAAGTCCTCCGTCAGCATAGTTGTTAATACGTTGTAGCGTGAATATTAGTATATGGTACCATATAGGATTGACCCACCTCGTCCGGGTTAGCAAGCACTAACCGGGTAAACGGACGTACTAATATTTGGGAAGACGAATGTTGATTAGGCATTCGTGGAGGCACCTCGCCCGGAATTCTCTATAGGGGACCCGGCCCTCGAGTTAAGCTCAACTATGTGCTCATGGCTGTATACACGATGACTATCATTTAATTGCTGGATGCAATTCATTATTTAATTGCTGGATGCAATTCATTATTTAAATCTTGCGGTTCACACTATATTAACTGATTTCAAACCTGTGAGCTCACCAGCTTTTAGCTGACCTTTTAGCATATATCGCAGGTACCAAGCAGTAGGATGTTTCTGCTTCAGGATTTTAGCTCGAGTCAGCATACAGAAGATTGAGATTTTCTTGCATTAGTATATTTTGTACAAGTACTTATGTACTGAAATCTCATTTGATTTAAACTCGAGCTATGTAAAGCTTTAAATGTTGTAAACATTTCTATTATCAATATATTTTGTTAAAACGACGCATATAGAGTCGTTTACTATATATCTTTGTGCTTTGTTATTGATTAGTAACACCCAAATCAAGCTTCCGCAAATCATTAAATTTGGGGGTGTTACAGATTGGTATCAGAGCCTAAGGTTATAGTGAACTAGGTTGCATTTAGTGGACCTAGACTATGACCATTAGGCGGTATTCCTTATTAGGTATAACTGGTTCAGTGATTACATCATACGAGTTTAATTTAACATAGCCTGATCAACTATGTACAATTAAGCAAAGATGATGTAAGATCTGAAAGTAGTTATGGCTGAACAGGGTACAATAGAAGACTCTGACCTCGAGAGAACCGAGACTTAAACATGTTTATGCTAGACACTGAATAGGCTATATTATATAGGAGCTATATGAATATAGGACTCAATCTTACTAACGTTTTGTCTCAGAAATGGCAAACACACCATCAAATTCATCTCGCTCTCAATCCGGGTCGCAGAACCCAAGGGTAGCAAGGAGGAACAACAGGTTGCCTCGAGCTGGCCCGTACCCCACTCACTTCACCTTGCCGGCCTTAGCCGCTAGGGTGAACCAACACGAGCAGCGACTTCGCACCATGGATGTCGTGCTGCAGGAAACGAACGAAAACTGGAGACTTACATCCCTTGAACGCATCGAACAAGTCTCCGATGACCTGGAAACCACAAATAACAACATGGATGTCCTTCGCAACCAAGTAATAGCGATAAGCGTGGAAAATGCCCTCCTGCGTCAAAGGATGGAAGAATGTGAACAGCGTTCACATGAAGCAGAAGAGTATGCCCGTGGACTAACACAACGACTAGCACTAGCAGAAGATAACGCCCGTCAAGCTAGCAGACTTGCAAACACTGTGGACCGTCTTGTCACGATGATGGAACAAATTAATCTACGTTAAGACTAGTGTAGTCTTTGTCTTGTAATCTATCCTGTAATCTAGTAACTATCTACGCGCTACTCTAAAATTCGGTCGGATGTAACAATTCCCGACGCCTTTTGTAATAACTCTGTAGGATGTAACCTTTGAACTCATATTAGCTATCAAATATTCCTTGTTGTTCAACTCATATTAATTGTCATTTTTCCATGTTGATGTCACGTATTACTGCTTTTATACATGTACATCTATAACAAATACAACTTTCCTACGAAATCTCATGTATCTTCATTTCTTTTATTGAAGAATCATGCCGCCAAAGTCAAGACCATACACCGATGCCCAGCTTACATCGCTTATAACCCAGGCTGTTACTGAAGCCTTGGCTCGGAATACCCCACAAAACTCCACCAGAAACAGCGATGCCGCTGAAACCACTACTGCTAAACCTTGTTCTTACAAGGACTTTCAAAGCTGCAAACCCTCCAGCTTCAAGGGTTCTGAAGGAGCCATCGGACTTATCAGATGGTTCGAGAAGATGGAAACTGTTTTTCGTGTCAGCAAATGCGCGGAGAACGACAAAGTAAACTTCGCCACCTGCTCTCTTGAAGATGATGCCCACTCTTGGTGGAATTCATATACCCAATCAGTGGGTGCTGACACTGCCTACCAACTCTCTTGGGAGGACTTGAAAGCAAAACTCACTGCCAAATACTGCTCAATCGCCAAACTCCAAAAGCTGGACGAGGAATTCTGGAACCTAAAGGTTCAGGGTGGTGATATCGATGGTTATACCACCAGGTTTCAACAACTTGCCGCCCTCCGCCCAGCTATGGTAAGCACAGAACCTGATAAAATCAGGAAGTACATCCTTGGCCTTCCTGAGCCTGTTCAGGGGCATGTTGCCTCTTCCAACCAAACCACCATTGACGGTGCGATTCTATTGGCCCAAGACCTGATGTCCATGAGCCAAGATTCTGAACCACCCACTTCATCCTCTCAAAACAACAAACGAAAGTGGTCTGACTACCACAACAACCACTCCAACCAACAAAACAAGAAACCCGACACCATCAAAGCCTACAACACCACCACTGACATCACACGTGGCTACACTGGGAACAAACCCTATTGTTCCAAGTGCAGTCACCACCATGAAGGTTCCTGTGGCCCCTTTTGCAACAATTGCAAGAGGTACGGCCACCTCACCAAAGATTGCAATTCACCTGCCAACAACAATTCCAACAACAACACCAGACCACCCAAAGTCTGCTTTGAGTGTGGGAAACCCGGGCACTTCAGGGACACGTGCCCCAAGTTAAAGAATAACAACAACAACAACAACAACAACCGCAACAGCAACAACAACAACAACACCCGAAGCAGAGCCTTCGTCATCAAATCTGGGGACGCCCGCCAAGACCCGAATGTGGTCTCGGGTATGTTCCTCCTCAAGAACTTAAATGCTTCTGTTCTATTTGATACTGGTGCTGATAGAAGCTTTATCTCTGATGACTTTTGCCCACTACTTGACATCAATCCTGTTGCCTTAGATGTTAAGTACACTGTAGAGCTAGCAAATGGCGAACTTATAGAAACCGATAGTGTGATACCTAATTGCACTTTAAACCTAGCTGACGAAACCTTTCCAATCGATCTTGTACCCGTTGAAATCGGAAGTTTCGACGTCATCATTGGAATGGACTGGTTGTCCAAACACCGAGTTGAAATCGTTTGTTACGATAAGATCGTCCGCATTCCACTCGCTGCCGGTGGAACCTTGATCATACAGGGGGAGACCGGTGGGACGGGACTCAATATCATCTCTTGCTTAAAAACCCGAAAATTTCTGAGAAAGGGTTACCCTGCAATACTCGCACACATCACAGAGAAGAAGTCGGAGGAGAAGCGACTTGAGGATGTGCCGATTGTTAGAGACTTTCCCGAAGTCTTTCCGAAAGAACTACCTGGTTTACCTCCATCTAGACAGGTTGAGTTCTCAATTGATCTCGTGCCGGGTGCCGCACCGGTGGCCCGTGCACCGTACCGTTTAGCCCCATCCGAACTTCAGGAGTTGTCTGCCCAGTTACAGGAACTTCTGGATAGAGGATTCATTAGACCGAGTTCTTCACCTTGGGGAGCTCCGGTCTTATTTGTTAAAAAGAAGGACGGGTCATTCAGAATGTGCATCGACTATCGAGAGTTGAAAAAATTGACCGTCAAGAACCGTTATCCACTTCCTCGCATTGATGATCTATTCGACCAACTTCAGGGTTCAAGCTTCTACTCAAAAATTGACTTGCGATCAGGTTATCACCAGTTACGAGTTCGCGACACCGATATTCCAAAAACTGCTTTCAGAACTCGTTACGGGCACTACGAATTCCAAGTGATGCCCTTTGGTCTAACCAACGCACCGGCTGTATTCATGGACCTTATGAATCGGGTGTGCAAACCTTACCTCGATAAGTTTGTCATTGTATTTATCGATGACATACTCATTTACTCGCGCAACGAGCAAGAACATGTGCAACACCTCAAAACCATCCTTGAACTTCTTAGACACGAGGAGCTTTATGCCAAATTCTCTAAGTGTGAATTCTGGATACAAACCGTCCAATTCCTTGGTCACGTGATCGACAGTCAGGGAATTCACGTTGACCCAACAAAAATCGAGGCTATCAAAGACTGGCAAGCACCCACCTCTGCAACAGAAGTACGACAATTCTTGGGTCTTGCTGGGTACTATCGGCGATTTATCGAAAACTTCTCTAAAATAGCTCAACCACTCACGGTACTGACTCAGAAGGACAAAAGGTTCGATTGGACCGATAAACAAGAGTCAGCATTCCAACTTCTGAAACAAAAGCTTTGCAGTGCTCCAATTCTATCCTTACCCGAAGGCACCGATGACTTCGTGGTATACTGTGATGCTTCTCACCAAGGTCTCGGTTGCGTATTGATGCAACGAGATAAAGTCATTGCCTATGCCTCACGACAGCTGAAAATTCACGAAAAGAACTACACCACTCATGACCTCGAACTTGGAGCTGTCGTTTTTGCTCTCAAAATCTGGAGACATTATCTCTACGGCACTAAGTGCACAATCTTTACCGATCATAAAAGTCTCCAACATATATTCGATCAGAAGGATCTCAATATGAGGCAACGTCGATGGGTCGAGTTGCTTACCGATTACGATTGCGAGATCAAGTACCATCCAGGGAAGGCTAATGTTGTAGCCGATGCCCTCAGTCGAAAGGAACGACCAAAACCACTTCGAGTCCGAGCCCTCAGTATGACCATTCACAACGATCTTACCGTTCAGATTCATACCGCTCAGATCGAAGCCCTGAAACCTGAAAACATCAAAAATGAAGCCCTACGGGGTATTGACAAACAATTTGAAACCAAACCTAACGGGATTAGGTATTTCTCAAACCGAATCTGGTTGCCTAATTTCGGGAACCTACGAGACTTGGTGATGGATGAAGCTCACAAGTCTAAATATTCTATCCATCCGGGGTCCGATAAGATGTACCACGGAATCAAGGAATTTTATTGGTGGCCAAACATGAAAGCCGAAATCGCCACTTATGTCAGCAAGTGTCTTACTTGCTCGAAAGTCAAAACCGAACATCAGAAACCGCCTGGTTTACTCCAACAACCTGAAATCCCTGAATGGAAATGGGAACAAATTGCCATGGATTTCATAACCAAACTACCCAAGTCGTCGAACGGTTGCGATACCATTTGGGTGATCGTCGATCGTCTCACCAAATTTGCCCATTTCCTGGCAATCAAGGAAAACGATAAAATGGAACGCCTTACACAAATCTACATCAAGGAAATCGTTTCTAAACACGGCGTTCCAATCTCGATCATCTCTGACAGGGATGCCCGTTTCACCTCTCACTTTTGGCAATCACTTCAAAAAGCTTTGGGTACTCGCCTTGACATGAGTACCGCGTACCATCCTCAAACCGATGGCCAAAGTGAACGAACCATTCAAACACTAGAAGATATGCTACGCGCCTGCGTAGTTGATTTCGGTACAAACTGGGAAAGACATCTACCGTTGTGCGAATTCTCGTACAATAACAGCTATCACGCCAGCATTAAGGCTGCACCTTTTGAGGCACTGTACGGTCGTAAGTGCCGATCACCGATCTGTTGGACTGAAGTGGGAGACAGTCAACTCACTGGTCCTGAACTCATACACTCCACCACTGAGAAAATTGTGGAAATCCAAAACCGACTCAAAGCCGCACGTGATCGTCAGAAAAGTTACGCTGACATGAGACGCAAACCGCTCGAGTTCCAAGTTGGGGATCGAGTACTCTTAAAAGTATCGCCTTGGAAAGGCGTCATCGGTTTTGGCAAACGCGGGAAGTTGAATCCCAGGTACATCGGGCCTTTTGAGATCCTCGAACGGATTGGCCCCGTAGCTTATCGATTGCAGCTGCCATCCGAACTCAGCAGCGTGCACCCCACTTTTCATATTTCAAATTTGAAGAAGTGTCTGTCTGATGAGACACTTATTATCCCACTAGATGAAATTCGTGTTGACGATAAACTTCACTTCGTTGAGGAACCCGTTGAAATTATGGACCGTGAGGTCAAACAACTGAAACAAAGTCGTATTCCCATCGTCAAGGTCAGATGGAATTCGCGGCGTGGTCCGGAATTCACCTGGGAACGGGAAGACCAAATACGACTCAAATATCCTCAACAATTCACTGATTCTACATCAAACACGACTTCGAACTAAAATTTCGGGACGAAATTCTTCTAACAGGGGGAGAATGTAACACCCGCCAAATTAGGACTAGTAATTAGTGCCTAATCATACGTTAATACATGTAATTAATTCTGTGTTAGGCTAATTAATGTATCGAATTATATATATTGTTGAATATATACGAAAATGCGATTTGGTTAAATCGTACGCAATTTAAATCGAATGTATTTCGATTCAATTTAATACGGACGTTGGTGACCAATTTTATTAAATAACGCTTTTATATCAAGAATACTATTAAGATAATATTTCGTATTCATTCGGATTATACAAACAAAAATTATATGATTTAAAAATGTAAAACGCGCAAAACAAACTAACTTATATTTTGTAACTCAAATATAAATAGAATTGTAAAACATTTAAATAAAATATCGCGTAATAATTTGTATTTTAAAAACATACCATTTAATATGTAAAATAATTATTTAACGTTTAAACGACGGAGCAAACGAACACCGCACGGGGAGCGGAGATTGAAAAGTGGAGGTAAAAACCCCCACCTCCCTTTCTTTTCTTTTCATTCTCTTCCACTCACTCTCTCTCTCCTTCCTCTCTCTTTTCTTTTTCTCTAATCACCACCACCTCCAAAACTCATTAAAATCGCAAAATACTACTATCAAACGGCCTTGGATCATACCACTACTTTGGAGAAAAACGTTCACCACTTCACGATCTATCACCCTATCTTTTCGGATTTTTGATCCGACACATTGTAAGTTTCCGACAATTCTCGAAACTCTTCGATTTCCATTATTTTCGACTTGTGGTTGTTTGTATACACTTAAAATGTCCATATATGAGTTGGGTAAAAGTTTTGGACCGAACGGAAACCGAAAAACTCGTTTTCGACACATTTTCCGGCCAACAGACCGCTACGTCGCAGTTGGCCCAGAATTTATGCGACGTCAGCTTCAACGTCGCAAAACCCCTCGTGACGTCGCATGGTGCGACGTCAGTCACAACGTCGCATTAATTTGCGACGTCGCCAATAGCGACGCAGACCGTAACGTCGCAGACCAAATTTACGTCGCATTAGCGACGCAACGCCCTACGTCGCATTAAATTGCGGAACGTCGCCTTTAGCGACGTCATGCTCAACGTCGCAATCCTATCTGCGACGTCGCACCCAACGTCGCACAAACCAGAACCTCAAAAACACAGATTTTTACTAAGTGTCGAGACTCGAAATTTATCACTCGATTTTACCCAAATTCGGTTCCAGATGCGTTTTTCCTTAAAGCAATATAGTAGAAATAAAAATTTTCCAAGCTGACCTGGCAGCTCGACCCCAGCCAGGGGCTCTGCCCCTTGGACCCCGCCAGGGGCTGCCGCCCCTTGGACCCCGCTACCAGGGGCGCTGCCCCCGGACCCCCGTACTTAGATTCCGTAACGGCTTCTAAAACACAATCAAAACACATTTTTCAAGTAAAACGACACGAAATCAAAATAATAATAGTTGAGATTATTATTACAAATCCATCACCAACGGGCCGTACACTTTTCAAATACTTAAACTTATCAACCAAATAGTGGAAATTTGGACATTATAGTTGAACGAACAACTACAAGGGTGATCTGTTTAAACGCACTCAGACTCAGGTGAGTCTCATAGCCCCTCTTTTACTGTTTTACTTTGGGGTGTGATATACTGCTCAACTTTTAACATGTGAACGCAAGTACCAACTTTTCATATACTACATGAGTTTTTCGAAACTAATCCTTTTAAAGTCCTCCGTCAGCATAGTTGTTAATACGTTGTAGCGTGAATATTAGTATATGGTACCATATAGGATTGACCCACCTCGTCCGGGTTAGCAAGCACTAACCGGGTAAACGGACGTACTAATATTTGGGAAGACGAATGTTGATTAGGCATTCGTGGAGGCACCTCGCCCGGAATTCTCTATAGGGGACCCGGCCCTCGAGTTAAGCTCAACTATGTGCTCATGGCTGTATACACGATGACTATCATTTAATTGCTGGATGCAATTCATTATTTAATTGCTGGATGCAATTCATTATTTAAATCTTGCGGTTCACACTATATTAACTGATTTCAAACCTGTGAGCTCACCAGCTTTTAGCTGACCTTTTAGCATATATCGCAGGTACCAAGCAGTAGGATGTTTCTGCTTCAGGATTTTAGCTCGAGTCAGCATACAGAAGATTGAGATTTTCTTGCATTAGTATATTTTGTACAAGTACTTATGTACTGAAATCTCATTTGATTTAAACTCGAGCTATGTAAAGCTTTAAATGTTGTAAACATTTCTATTATCAATATATTTTGTTAAAACGACGCATATAGAGTCGTTTACTATATATCTTTGTGCTTTGTTATTGATTAGTAACACCCAAATCAAGCTTCCGCAAATCATTAAATTTGGGGGTGTTACAAATAGTGTGCAACATAATACTTATGCATGCAAGGAATGAATATACCGTTAGGATTTAAGTCCTCATTTTGCAGTTTCACTATTTTTATAGAACGCTCTCTCATAGAAGATAGCGTGTCTCACTAGAGGTAATTACATGTCAGACGATGACCTAATCCATGAGAAACAGATACAGTACATATATCTCAACGAAAGGATAACCCCAATGGAAGAAATTGTCATGGAGGACGAACCTAAGGAGCTACATGCGACTACTGTTGCACCTACTGTCTGTACTTCACCCGAATGAACCCCTTCTTTTCGTCCTTACCGTAGCTATTCCATTCGCTATGGATGTTTTTATTTTATTATTATATTATTTTTCTTTCTTTTTCCGCGCGTGCAACGATAATCCATTTTGAAAAGTGAGGAAATGGTACCAAGCAATCCTGACACACATATCAAAGAAGAAGTCGGAGGAGAAGCGGTTTGGAGATGTACCAGTGGTACGGGATTTTCCTGAATTATTTTCCAAAGACCTGCCTAGTCTGCCACCAACCAGACAAGTAGAATTTCAAATTGATTTGGTGCCTGGTGCAGCACCCGTGGCACGAGCCCCATAGAGATTAGCCCGTTCGGAGATACAGGAGTTTTCTGCCCAGTTGCAAGAACTCCTGGACAAGGGATTTATTCGACCAAGTTCCTCACCTTGGGGAACTCTGGTCCTGTTCGTGAAGAAGAAGGATGGATCTTTCACGATGTGTATTGATTACCAAGAACTAAACAAGTTGACTGTGAACAATCGATATTCACTTCCAAGGATTGATGACCTGTTCGACCAATTTCAAGGGTCGTGTTTTTACTCAAAGATCGACCTACGATCGGTTATCATCAACTGAGAGTTCAAGACGAGGACATTCCAAAAATAGCAGTCAGGACTCGTTACGGATATTACGAGTTTCATGTGATGCCTTTTGGTTTGACTAACGCACCAGCGGTATTCGTGAACCTCATGAATCGTGTGTGCAAGCCATATTTGGAAAAATTTGTTATCATGTTCATTGATGACATTTTGATTCACTCTCGTAACGAGGAGGAGCACGAACAACATCTGAAAACTATCTTGGAACCACTCAAGAGGGAGGAGTTGTACGTAAAAATTTCTAAGTGTGAGTTCTGGATTCGAACTGTGCAGTTCCTAGGACATGTCATCGATAGTTAGGAAATTCATATGGATCCAGCTAAGAAGAAAGCTATCAAGTGTTGGGAAGCACCTAGAACACCAACATAAGTACGGAAATTCTTAGGCCAAGCTGGATATTGCCGATGATTCATCGAAAACTTTTCCAAGGTAACACAACCTTTGACTACACTGACTCGGAAGGAGAACAAGTTTGATTGGACCAATAAACAAGAGTCAGCTTCCTAACTGGTAAAACAAAAACTTTGCAGTACACAAATCTTGTCCTTACGGGAACGCAACGATAATTTCGTAGTTTACAGCGACGCATCACACCAAGTGTACTATACAGCACAAAGTGTACTATATTCACCGATCATAAGAGCCTTCAACATATGTTTGATCAGAAGGACTTGAACATGAGGCAACATCGATGGGTTGAGTTACTTAGTGATTACGATTGTGAGATTCGTTATCACCCTAGCGAGGCAAACGTTGTTACCAACGCCATGAGCAGAAAGGAACGAGTGAAACCACTTCGAGTTCGAGCCCTTAGTATGACTATACACAATAACCTTACTACCCAAATTCATGACGCTCAACTCGAGGCACTCAAAGAGGAAAACATGAAGCAGGAAGCCTTAAGAGGCATAGATAAACAGTTCAAAATCAAATCTAATGGAGCCCAATACTTCTCAAACAGAATATGGTTACCGAGTTTTGGAAACCTAAGAGATTTGGTGATGGATGAAGCACACAAATCTAAGTACTCTATATATTCGGGAGTTGATTAGATGTATCACGGCATCAAAGAGTTGTATTGGTGGCCCAAAATGAAGGCTAACATAGCCACCTACGTTAGCAAGTGCTTAACGTGTTCTAAGGTGAAGGCCGCGTACCAGAAATCATCAGGATTGTTACAACAACCAAAATACCACAATGGAAATGGGAGTAGATAACAATGGACTTTATTACTAAGTTACACGATTTGGGTAATTGTCAACCGTCTCACAAAGTCTGCTCATTTCCTAGCAATCAAAGAAACTGATAAGATGAGACGATTAACCCGTAATTACCTGAAGGAGGTGGTGACAAGACAAGGCATTCCCATCTCGATCATCTCGGATAGAGATAGCCTTTTCGCCTCTAGGTTTTGGCAATCACTACAGAAAGCCTTAGGTACTCGTTTGGATATGAGTGCGGCTTACCATCCTCAGACTGATGGTCAAAGTGAAAGAACCATCCAAACACTGGAAGACATACTACGAGCTAGCGTAGTTGATTTCGGTAAAGGTTGAAAAAAAAAACCATTTACCCCTGTACGAGTTTTCGTACAACAACAGTTACCATTCCAACATTAAGATGGCACCATTTGAAGCGTTGTATGGATGCAAGTGCCGATCACCACTCTGTTGGGCAGAGTCGGGTGACAGAAAAATTTTTGGCCCAAAGATTGTCCAAGAAACAACGGACAAGATATCTCAAGTACTTAACCGATTAAATGCAGCACGAGACCGACAGAGAAGTTATGTCAATAGCTGCCGTAAAACCTTTTGATTTCAAGTAGGTTAAAAATTCCAACTCAAGGCATCACCCTAGAAGTGGATAGCTCGATTCGGAAAATGGGAAAAATTAAACCTACGATACATAGGACCTTTTGAAATCCTAGCAGGGATTGGTCATGTGGCTTACAAACTCAAACTACCTCAAGAACTGAGTGGTATCCACAACATGTCCACGTATGCAACTTGAAGAAGTGTCTGTCTGACGAAACGCTAATTATCCCTCCCGATGAAGTCTTTGTTGATACACGAATTGTGGAGGAACCAATCGAAGTGTCGGACATGAAGGTCCAAAAACTTCAACGTAGTCGGATTAAACTAGTCAAAGTTCGTTGAAACTTGAAACGCGGCCCAGAGTTGACTTGGGAGCGCGCAGATGAAATATGAAGAAAACACCCACATCTTTTTGAACATATGCCAGTGCTCGAGATACTGCTATAATTTCGGGACGAAATTCTTTTAACAATAGAAGAATGTGACAACCGACAAATTTAGGTTAACGTTTACTGATAACATCAAATAATGTTATATTTATATATTAATAACCCTTATATTTTGTATACTTTTATTGCATTTTTATTAGATTTAGATACTTAATATGTTTATATTTGCAATATAGGTATAAAAGTAATTAAATGAAGAAAAGAACGAGAAAAGAGCTTTAAAAGATGAAAATGAAGAAAAGACTGAAGATTGAAGATATTTGGACCTGAATTGAAGACTAAACCTAAAGATAAAGTTAATTGGGCCTAGAGAATGAAGAAATACGGATTAAGAAGATTAATAGCCCAAAAGTGAAGCCTTGCCCGACATTGAAATATTCTGGAAACAAGACTCAACCGGCGGTTGATAAAGCCATCCGGCGGTTGAATATATATATTAGAGTTGGTGAAGATCACAGAGTTTGACTTGGAGAACAAGTACTCCAACCAGCGGTTGGGAACTTCAGCCGACGGTTAGACTGGTGGTTCAGAAAAACTATAAATAGAGCCTGCGGCCAGATGATACCATATACGAATTTGGAGAGCAAAAGTTGATTGTAAGGGTTAAGGAACGACTTTAGGTCGAATTTGGAGGCTAGGGATTGAGGACTTGCAACCCTAACGAAGAATAATTCGGTTTCTTTGGTTCAATTCTAGATCTTTTACTTATGTTTATGTTTAGATCTTGTTTTCTTATTATTGGATATTGATTGTTCTTTAACATATTTGTTTAGATGAATGATGTTTATATGATAATTTGATTATATGTTTATGTTGATTGATTTTATGAATGTTATTAAGGTTATATTTATATTGATTATATGATTATGAGATTCATATGGAAGTGAGTACTTGTATGCGTTGATTAATACTTTAGGTTTAGGTTTTGATTATAACTTAAATACCCTGACTGCGTGATAGGTTATAATTATTACTGGATTAAACTATAATTGATTAGATAATATCATTCGAGACCCCGAAGTTAGTTAACCTTAATATACGTTGAAGAGCTTCATAAAGGATACTTAAACCCGACCATAGGAGGCTATCCAGGATACTTAAACCCGACCAAGGAGGATATCCACTTTTATATTTCAACATAAAGTCAATTAGCTAACAAAAGTAAACATATAAGAGGATTTGAATAAAACATACCTAGTTTAGATAAAATATATCTCCGATATACCTAATTTACCTTAGTTTTCTTTTAATTACTTCAATTACTTTAGTTATCTTAATTCTGTATCAAGATAAATATAAGTTCGAACGGAACTAAAACGTCCCTCCTTTTATGTGTAATATTAATTGTAAATAATTGTAAACATTAGTTTAGGGATTAATTAAAGATTTCACTTCCCTTGTGTTCGATACCTAGACTTACTTATAAAGCTATATTATACGAACGGGTCAGTCTTGCCTATATTGTGTGATAGTATTATTTAGTATTTCCTTTATTTAAAACTTGTTTTTTTTAATTGACTATACTTAGCACACATCATTTACCTTTAATTAAAACGCCATAGCTTGTATTTAGTACGTATTTAGGCTAAATACTTGGTGCATTTCACACACGTAATTAATTAGAATTACGCAAAACAATCAAACGATTCCGACAACTATGAACGTAGGTGATAAAACTTTTATAAATAACTCGAAACTATTTTAGTAGTTAGTCATTTATTGTTAATATGCTAGGATATAGCATAACGATACGAAGAAATTTAAATCAAACGAACGCGATTTCAAATAAATGCTACAACAATTCAATAATGCAAATTAAAACAAAACGAACTATCGTTAATAAACGATTTCTATGAAATTTGGAAAATTTAATTTAAAACATGCTAAAACTACCCTAATTTGTCCTAAATTCACTTAGTTAACCCTAATTAATCAACGTTTATTGCTAACGACTAAAATATCTAGGAGATTAAGCACTAGTGAGGGGACAAGAAGACATGAAACCATACCCCCCCCCCCTTTCCCCTCTCTTTCTTGGCTGGTTCTACCCATCCCTGTAACACCCTCAAATCTCGGGTTGCGGAAGCGGTCGGGTCGGGTGTTACCAAATTAAATATCACAGCATAAGATATAAAATGAATTACTCTAAATGAGACGTTTGAAAATAGTTATTACATTTCCAAAATAAAAGTTTAAATAGTTGCGAGATTGTAGTAAATTCCAAATACATAATTTGAAAATACAAAGTAAATGCAGAGTAGTCCCAATGTTTGAAAATATGCGACTCGAGCTAGCCAAATCTTGTAGAAATCCTAATCCTGCTGGGCACCTGAGAACACATGCTAAAACGAGTCAGCTATAAAGCTGGTGAGTTCATAGGATGGTTTGTTGAAAACATAAAGTATAAAACCTTGTATGTTTAGAAAAATAATCCAGAATCCACGATTCTGCTTTGTATTAAGTTGAAGTTGTAATCACCAATGTGTATACGCTAGTCGAGGTATCAAATACCTAAGTAATAGTGGTATGTACTCAAGTACATATTAATTGAGGCATTCCGAGCCTGGATACCTATCTGGTATTAAGTAAATCTATCGATGTGAGGCAATGCATGCCTAAGTTGAAATCAAGTAGTTGTATGACCACGTCATATACTGTTGTGTAATGATTGGTGTGCCACCTGGCACAACATGTTGTTTTTAGTAATATAATTGTAGTCCCTCGAACTATGATTGATTGTTTATGATATGCCCGTTTACCCGGCTAGCATAAGCTAACCCGAACATGGTTGATTGTTTGAGTAAGTTCGTTTACCCGGCTAGCAAAAGCTAACCCGAACATGTTTGAATGTTAAGTATGTTCATTTATCCGGCTAGCAAAAGCTAACCCGAACATGATCGAATGTTAAGTATGTTCGTTTACCCGGCTAGCAAAAGCTAACCCGAACATGACCGAGCTAACGGCCTCGCGTGAAAACTCACCGACCCATTAACTAATGTGTGTGGATCACGAGCATAAGCCCGCCCATCCATAGAGTGTATCTCTTTACCGCGAATACGTCCTTGTGCCCACTGCAATACCGTGGCATCTTTTTGTGCCCACTTTACCGTGGCATCGTTGTGTGTCCCTTCTGAAACATCGTCCGCATTGCCCGCAAGCAAAGTATGTAATTGAGCCGGCTGTACAACGACAAGCCCGACTGGAGAAATGTAGAGCCAGTTGTACTACGACAGACCTAGCTAAGTAAATGAGAGCCAGCCGTACAACGACGCGCCTGACTTGAGTAGTTGTGTTTGTATGTATGTATGCCAATATGCATATGTAAATTGTAAGAAGCACCAAGTGCTTAATATAGTGTATGAGTATATATATATATATATATATATATATATATATATATATATATATATATATATACATATAAGTCAAATCTACAAACACAAGTAACAGTGTATCATGCCACGCATGAAGTAATATATTGTATCTAAATATGTATGTACAATACTTAGATATAAATTATAACACATTGAGCCTAGGTATGAACAGTCATCACCTAGTTGGTTTGTATTAGTATAAAGATCATATACTAACGTTTGTCACTACTGTATTGATGTGACCCAAAAAGTCATGTTTTTAAGGACATATTTCCACACTTTTTGGACTATTGTTTGATGAAAACATTTCAAAACCATCATTATTTACCAAAAATCACCAAGGTAGTCTAAATATAGACGTTGCTGCAAAAATCGGTTAAAACGTCCAAATAACACGCAAACCGAGGCAAAACAATCACCTTAAATTTTCCGTCCTCAATGTTCTTATGGAAGTAGAGCTTAATTCATATTTTATGATTCCATAGGAAAATCCAAGACCGGAGGTGAAAGAATCAGAAGAAACGGACGAAAGACGGAGAAGATATGCAGTCTGGAAGCTCGCCGATCGTCATCCGGAACACGCAAAAGTTAAACACCTCCAAATTTGGAAAACTCAGTGTCTTTAGAAGCGTAACGGAAAAACGAAACCAACGGCGCAAGAATCAAGCAAATCGGAGCCCAAACGAAGAAGATACGGACGAACCAAGCAACCGAGAAACAAGCGGTGGCCAAACCAAGCACCAACCCCCCCCCCCCCCCCCTGGGCACTACCCTACCGTATACGGCCCCTAGGGTACCGTATACAGCTCTAAGGGTTCCGTATACGGGGCCTTTGTGCTCGGAAGGTGCCGTTTGACCCCCTTGGTCCAGTACCCCCCGTATGCGCTTTGGTGCTTGTTCTTCATGCTTTGTGACTTGTACCAAGCTTCACCTCATTCTCCTATAAATACCAAGCCTCCTCATTCATTTCAAAACACACCTCTCATCTCATTTTCTTTCTCTCTCTAAAAACTTCTCTCTAGAATTAGGTTAGCATTCTCTCTCTAGCACTACTCTTAAGAGTTAGAGCAGAATTAGTAGGTTAGAGTAGAAGCTCTCAGTAGCTTTTGTACGGAGTTACTCCGAGACTTCATATTTGCGAAGATTTGTCTGTATTACTCTCGTATTCAGGTTTAATACAATCTCTTGCATTTATTCTTTTAATTATGCTTTCTTATTATGCATGCTTAGGAATGAATGCTAGAATTATGCTAGGCTAGACAAATCAATGTTTGTTGTGATGTATGCAATGTTAGGATAGTTATGATATAATATACAATTGGGGATAACACCATTATGAAACAACGGAGGTAACGTTATACGGCTTTCATTTGTATAGCGCCGGAATCATCACGAATGTGTGTAGTACGGAACGTGGAAGCTATGAAAGTCGTGGGCACAATCCGTTGTAGAAATAATGATTCCCAATTGTAAACATACTGTTACTCTGTCTGCGTAGGTTTAAAACTATTTGCGAACTTATAAGCTGAACCTCTGCCTGTTTATCTATCCAACTTATGCTGTGGTTTGTATCCTCCTCCCTAGAACCTGACCAATTGCTAGAAGTAGGATTGCCAACTATTCTGTGTATGATGATCAATGAACTCAACATGGTCGCTGTTCCCTTGATTGAAACACATCCGAGGGACACGAAGCATAGGATTAGAGATAGATTAGGTTCACGCTTGTTTGTTGTGTATCTTTGGGACAACTTCTAGGATATCCATGATTTAATTATTAGGTCAGTTAATTGATGACTAGTGTTCCGTCCTATTGCATGTTCTTGTTTGATTGTTGCTTAGGTACTGCATGCTAGACATACGCAAACATTATCACTGCCTTGCTAATTAGATTTTCACAAACATAATAAACATATTACAGATAGGTTAACATGCATGTAATAGTTGTGATGATTGTATGATTAATGATGAACAATTTAATTGACCGTTAGACAGATTATCCCAACCGATTTTGCGGGTTAAACCCTGTTCATGTTATTGTTCACTGAACAATTCATGCCATGATACTAACGTCCTCCGGATGTCTGTAAATGGGGACCTGGATTAGAGGATAATTGTCAGTTGAATTGGTCTGTGCATTTGGGAGAACTTCCGGTGTACTGGACATTCTATAACTGCTATCCATGTGACATATTATATATCTGATTGCGGACAACTCTACGTTAGGTATATAGTAGGATCGTAGCTATAGCTCATTAAGATATATAGAAATATCTAGTGAGTAATCTGGAACCCTAACTGGTATAACGGAAAAGCTGTAAAACGTCCGAGTATCTGGTATAGCGTTAACATAAATACGTGGGAAACCGAGTAAAGGTCGTAGGCATAATACTTTATCTACCAATTAAGTTTCTATGACCTCACCAGATTAATCATCACACCTAGTAACCTTATCCCTCATAACTATCCATCCAAATAACATTGCCGAAGTCACAGCAAACATATTCCTTATCTTGATTTCTCTGCGTACTCCGTACAAATCCCTGTCTTTAATTTAGTTTTTAATTTTAGTAATTAGATTAGAAAACCAACCAACCTATCAAAAAAGTTTTAAAAAATCCCAGCTAAATTACAAAAGATAATTAATCCTCCTAGATTCCCATGCCCGTTGTAGTTTGAAGAACGACACATGAGTCATACATACCGCTTACTGCCCTTTAGGTCTTTAGGTTGTATCAAAACTTAGGATACCCAGCATAATAAATATAAAACACACTGTCCGCACGCCTTTGCCGGAAGGTTCAACGACCGGAGTAAAATCCGACTGACCGCGGGGTGCACGACAAGTTTTTGGCGCCGCTGCCGGGGACTACAACGACCGACTTTAGGAATTTAGTTATCTTAGTTATTTAGCGACCCTTTCGGGAGATCAATATCATCCGGAAGTTACCTGCTTTATCCTTAGGTTAATTAGATTAATTAGGTTAATTTAGTTTAGTTAGATTAGCTTTCTTTTTCGTAACCCTAATTTCTACCTTTCGAGTTATGACGAACCGTATTACGCTCGCCTCATCAATCAAGCCACTGCTAGAGGGACGAGGAGGACCGATCGTAGCACCAACCGACGAAACCCTTGAAATTAAGCCTCACTACATAAAAATGATTAAATCTGAGTGTCAGTTTCATGATCGTTCGGTTGAAAACTCAAACGCCCATCTCAACAAGTTCATCAACCTTACCGACTCATTCGATATAATAGGAACCAATAGAGACCTTCTTCGACTCCATCTGTTTCCTTATTCTCTATCTTCTCGAGCCTTAACCTGGTTTTATGATTTCGAACCCAATTCGATTCATACATGGGAAGAGATGGCTACTAAGTTTCTAGCCAAGTACTTTCCTCCTTCCATGCAAACCAAGCTTAAGACCGACATTGCTAACTTCCGTCAGGAAACTAACTAATCATTAAGCAAGGCTTGGGAACGATTTAAGAATCTTATCGGAAGATGTCAAAACCATCAGTTGGCTGAAACGAATCTGGTCTGCACATTCTACAACAGCTTAAATCCTCAGCACCAACAAACCCTCGATGCTGCTTCATCCGGAAACTTCATGCAACACACTTCAGACGAAGCTTGGAAGTTGATTGAGACGATAACGATACACCATCATGACTTGGAGCCAGATGAATCCACTTCAGAGGAAAGGAATACTTCAGATCAAGCCTTGGACACCTTGAAAACTCAACTCGAATCCATCTCTAAAGTTGTCAAGGACTTGCAAGAATCTTCTAAACCCATGCAAAAGAAGAAACCCCCAAAGTTCTTCCCAAACAGACGGGCCAACGAAGAAATTCATGACACCACTGGTAGAAACCCTGACCAATCCTTTCATTCTAAACCATTCGTTCAGCGGTTAACCACACTACCCCCGTATCAATCTTTAGTTCTCTCTACTCCTACCCAATTGACTTCTCGTCTAAACAATACGATTTTCAATAACTTCATGGTTGAGCAAAATAATACAAACAAACGAATTCTTGATTTTCAAAACCAAAATGATTATTTGCTCAGGATTTCAAATGATTTAATTAAAAACATGGAGGATAATGTTAAAAGGTTGTTTTTAAAAGTTGAGGTGAAGCAAAGGGAGGAAGCGATCTACAATTCTGTCTTTCACTCATCCTATGAGCACGATGACATGCTCGTGGTCACTAGAGGAGGAAAAGAGACTAAAAACGAGAAAACTATAGATATTCCTTCAGATAAACCTTCTACTTCTCTACCCACTGACTCAGTACAAGCTGACTCTCCTGTCACTTCTCCTAAGCCAGAACCTTCTAAAGCCCAAGAGGTTTCTAAACCTGTTCGAATACCTTTCCCTGGTAGGCTTAAGAAAGAGAAACAAGAAGCTCAATTTGGAAAATATCTAGAAATGTTCAAAAGCCTACACTTAAACGTTAGATTATTAGATGCTTTAGTAGAAATGCCCAGTTGTGCTAAATTCTTTAAGGAACTGATATCCAACAAAGAAAAACTTAGACAGATAGTTAACTTACCCCTAGATGCCGAGTGCTCTCTAGTTATGCAACAAGGACTACCCCCTAAGCTTGGAGATACTGGCCGTTTCACTATTCCTTGTTATCTTCAGGATGTTCAAATAAGTAACGCCTTAGCTGATCTAGGAGCTAGTGTAAACCTCATGCCATTCTGGCTTTATAGGAAACTAGGATTAAACGAACTTTTGCCTACACGTATGACCATCCAATTAGCAGATAGATCAGTTAAACTTCCCCGAGGAATTGCTAAAGATATTATGGTCCGTGTCGACAAATTCGTCTTTCCAGTTGATTTCGTTGTTATGGATATTGAAGAGGACACCCAGGTTCCGCTCATCCTTGGCAGACCTTTCCTAAACACTGCCAAGGCCGTCATTGACGTAAATGAAAAATCTTTAAAACTCCGAGTTGGAACTGAAGAGGTCACCTTCAATGTTGATAAACTAATGAAACAGCCTGTGGGAGAAGATCTTGGTCTTGTAGATTCTATGCAGGAAATAATTGAAGAACACTTAGAAGAGATCCTCGCAGTAAGCAGCATTAACCCCCTTCCCAATACTATCATCACTTCAAGAATACTCTGTGAAGAAGGTGCTGGTCTATGCTCAGCTATCTCGGATTCTTCCGACACATCTGGAGAGTTACTATTTCCTTTAAAGAATTCCGAGCCGCAGCTCAACTCCATCTTGACTGCTCCTCTTGGATATGGCACTCCTGTCACTCTGCTACGAAGGAACCCGACTTCTGAAGTAGATCATTCATCTCTCTTAAGGGAAGAAATTCTGAAGACTCTTAAAAACATGGAGTCAATGCTTAAAACACCTACTTCGCAACCATCTGAAGGTTGTAAAAATCCAGAAATCACCATCAGCGAGTCTTCATCAGCTCAATTCCAGAGATTTGCAACAACTGACAAAGGAAAAGAAATTATCACTGAAGAAAATGCAATCTCTCAATCTTCCCAAGTAAAATATGAGCTGAGAAAAGATGAGCTGTCCAACAATACAGAATGGGTTGAGATAACATCAGCCGACATTCCAGAATCACCTGCAATGGAGTCAGATTATCAAACAACGTACGACGAGCTTAAAAGAGACGAGATTGCCAGGATGAAACCATCTACTGAAGAACCACCTGAATTGGAACTAACGGAACTTCCCCCACACCTTGAATATGCTTTTCTTGAAGGAACTTTGCACTTACCGGTTATCATATCTAAAGAATTAAAGCCCGAAGAGAAAGCAAGGCTGGTACAGGTTCTAAAGTCACACAAGAAGGCGATTACTTGGAAGATCTCTGACATACAAGGGATTAGTCCAAACTACTGCACTCATAAAATCTTAATGGAAAACGACTTCAGACCATCAGTTCAAAGGCAAAGGAGAGTCAACCCGAAGATTCAAGACGTGGTGAAAAAGGAGGTTATCAAACTCCTGGATGCCGGTCTGATCTACCCTATCTCAGATTCCCCATGGGTTAGCCCAGTTCAAGTCGTCCCAAAGAAAGGAGGCATGACGGTCATCGCTAACGAAAACAATGAATTGATTCCAACACGAACCGTCAATGGTTGGAGGGTGTGTATCGACTATCGGAAACTGAATGAAGCTACACGCAAAGATCATTTCCCTCTACCATTCATTGATCAGATGCTCGAAAGGTTATCAGGAAACAAATTCTATTGCTTCCTTGATGGGTTCTCAGGCTATTTTCAGATACCTCTCGATCCAAAGGACCAAGAAAAGACGATGTTCACTTGTCCCTATGGAACATTTGCTTACCGACATATGCCTTTTGGTTTATGTAATGCACCTGCGACTTTTCAAAGATGCATGGTAGCAGTCTTCCACGACATGATTGAACAATGCATGGAAGTGTTCATGGACGATTTCTCAGTTTTTGGGGATTCGTTCACCACTTGTCTTTCTAACTTGGATAGGATGCTTGCTCGATGTGAAGAATCAAACCTAGTTTTGAATTGGGAGAAATGTCACTTCATGGTGAAAGAAGGCATAGTTCTTGGACACCGCATTTCTAAATCTGGAATTGAAGTTGACAAAGAAAAAGTTGAGACCATCTCGAAGCTTCCACCCCCTACTTCTGTGAAAGCCATCCGAAGTTTTCTAGGTCAAGCCGGATTCTACCGTCGCTTTATTAAGGATTTCTCTAAGATTTCTCGACCTATGACTCATCTTCTCGAAAAAGATACTCCGTTTGACTTTACAGATGAATGTCTCAAAGCTTTCAACTACCTAAAGGAACAGCTTGTACATGCACCGATCATGGTTGCCCCCGATTGCAGTCTTCTATTTGAAATCATGTGCGACGCCAGTGATTTCGCTGTTGGAGCTGTACTGGGACAGCGGAAGGAGAAACACTTTCAACCAATATACTACGCCAGCAAAACGCTCACAGATGCTCAAGAAAACTACACCACTACAGAAAAGGAGCTGCTTGCGGTAGTATTTGCTTTTGATAAATTTCGTTCTTATCTAATCTTGTCCAAAACTATTGTCTATACAGATCACTCCGCTTTGAAATACCTTTTCAAGAAGCAAGATGCTAAACCGCGCCTTCTACGATGGATTCTACTCCTACAAGAATTTGATATTGAGATTAAAGATAAGAAAGGAGCAGAAAACGTCGTTGCCGATCATCTTAGCCGATTGGAAAATCCATCAATGGAGAAGTTGCACGAGAACGATATTCAAGATCAGTTCCCCGAAGAACAACTCATGACTATAGGAGGCTACCAACAAGGGTCACAGTTCACACACAACCCTTGGTATGCCGACTTCGCCAATTATCTGGTAGGAAACATCGTACCAAAAGGAATGCCAACCTCTCAGAAACGAAAATTCTTCCGAGATGTCAAGAACTATTATTGGAACGATCCTTATCTCTTTAAGGTTTGTCCCGATCAACTTATTCGAAGATGCGTCTATGGGAAGGAGGCAGAACTAATTCTACACCAGAGCCACCACGAACCTACTGGAGGACACCATGGCAACAAAATGACTCCACGAAAGGTTTACGATGTTGGCTTTTATTGGCCAACCATATTCCGAGACGCTTGCGACCTGGTGAAGCGCTGTGATATTTGCCAAAGGCAAGGCAATATCTCAGCCCGGAACGAAATGCCACTTACTAATATCCAGGCCGTGGAGATCTTTGATATCTGGGGATTAGATTTTATGGGACCATTCCCTAAATCTAACGGTAAAGAGTACATCTTAGTCGCAGTTGACTACGTCTCCAGGTGGGCCGAAGCTCAAGCTTTTTCCGACCAACGATTCGAAAGTAGTAACCCAATTCCTCAAAAAGCTGTTCAGTCGATTTGGAACTCCCAGAGCTATAATCAGTGACCGTGGCACGCATTTCTGCAATACTCAATTCATGCGAGTGCTGCAGCAGTATGGTGTCACTCACAAAACCTCGACGGCTTACCATCCACAAACAAATGGGCAAGCTGAAGCGACAAATCGAGCTATGAAAAGGATATTGGAACGAGCTGTCGGAAATCACGGGCACAGGTGGGCCGAAAAATTAGACGATGCGTTGTGGGCATTCAGAACTGCCTACAAAACACCATTAGGAACCACACCGTATCGGCTAGTCTACGGAAAGGTGTGTCACCTTCCAATTGAGTTGGAATATCAGGCGTACTGGGCATTATAACACTGCAACTTGGAAATTTCAGCAGCTGGAGAACAACGGAGAATGCAATTGAATGAGTTAGCATAACTAAGAGACCAAGCGTACGACAGTTCGCTATGGCGCAATCGAACTCGAAGCTCCAGAAGGTAATTTTAAGGTTAATGGTCATCGCTTAAAGCATTATGTTGAGGACTTTCCCATCAGGGAAGACGTCTTCATCTTTGAACCTCCATGAGTCTTCAAGAAAGGTACAAAGAGTCAAGCTAGAGACTCGTAAAACAAGCGCTCTTGGGAGGCACCCCAAGCATATCTTTACTTTTTTTGTCAAATTTTTACTTCTTAGTTTATTTTTGTTAAGTATGATTATCTCTAACGAAATTTCAGGATTTGCTACTTATCTGACTACAAACTTCAAATTTTTACAAAATCAGAGATAAGCTTTAAAAAATGCAAATGCCAGAACTCTGATAACAGAAATCTTTATAAAACATCTTTGCACTGTCATCAGATCTCTGTGCATTTGTATTTATCATTTTATGCATTACCTGTTTATTTTGTTTGTTTCAGGATGGATAACTCCAGTGACACCAGAGAGATCATAGCTGAGATACCACCGAGACGTCGCAGAGATCGCAGACGAGGACGTAGAGCACGCAGGACCATGCCCACTATTCGCGAGGAGGACCTTACTGATGTCCAGATCACTCATGAGGAGCCATCCGCTGAGAGACCCTCATCACCTGTTCACCAGTCAGCTCCCATACCCACTCTTGAGTACGGGATTACACTAGCTGACCCGGTTGCAGCCTGGGCCCTTTTTCAGACACTCCACCTTCAGCATGACATCATGTCCACCCTCTGTGTGCATGTAGGGCTTCCGAGGCCTTCTGACTGTCCGTTCCATCTTGGTCCGGACCCAGGACCGTCTCGCCCGCCCTGGTCATTCTTCCCTCCTGCTGGACCGTTCGCTGTTGGACCTTCCACTGCTCCACCTGCTGCTGTTGATCCTGCCATGTCATCCGGGAGTGCATCAACAGAGCCTTCACTTACTGAGCAGTTGATGGCTGTGTTGGATGTCTTTAGCCCACCTCACGCTCATGCTTCTGCTGGCATTACTGAGCCAAGCATGGATACGATGGAGGAGCCTACACCATCACCCACCTCAGTCCTTGCTGCTGCTATTGCTGCCTTCGATCCTGACAGCGATGATCTACTTGATGACTTTTAGTTTATTTAGTTTATTCTGTTTGCCTTATTTCAGTACTTAGATTTTTATAACTCTTTGTTATTTTCGAGATATGACGTTGTGTTGATGTTTATTGCAAAACTTAGCTTTTTGTGGAATGGATAAACTTACACGAGACTGGTCCTCCAATCCAGCAAATCACACGCACCATTTCTACACTAATCTGGTCCTGTCCAGTAAACAGAATGGGGAGTATTTTAAACCTTTCTCCGTTTTTGATGATTCTATGTTTACTTAAGTTTATGTGTTATAATCTATGCCACATCCTAACCTATCACTAAGTGTGGGATTCTAGCCCAATTCAACACTTAGGAAACATTTTCTTACATGTTCAAACTCTAAGTGTGGGATTTTAGTCGTAAAATCTCAACTCAAGAGAACATTAGGGACAATGTTCCCCTAAGTGTGGGATGGTAGGTATGGAATACCCTGGATAAACGATTTTTATGTCTATGACATATCTCAGAAAATGTTCCCTAAAATTTTTCAAATTTTCCAAAAATATTTTTTAATAAAACTAAAATATGAGCTAATCTTGCGATTAAACTCTAAATTTTTGAGTTTTGGTATGCCTGAAAGAAATCATTTTCAAAATATGAGGAAAATATTTCAAAAACTTAAGGAAATTAAGGTAGAAATTTCTTAAGCAAGAAACGACAATTTAAGAGGGGCATCGCATGACTAGGCACATACAACCCAAATTTGCAGTGAGGTTTTGAGCCTTAAAAGCATTCATTTTTAATGCTACATTGTTCATTTCTTATGTGTGCCGATGCATGTATCTCTGAATTAGAACTTGCTCTTGACATACGCTTCGAGACCACATTGGTGTGTACCGTACACGGTATAGGCGCAATTAGATGACCTTGACATTCCTTAGGATTTGAACCCCTTTTTAGCCTTCTCTTTCAAGCCCAAAACCCTTCCGATACTCATTTTTAGTATCGATGATCCGCCTAGAAAACTGTTGAGACATAGATTGTGACAACAGATCTAGCTTGAAATAGGACTGGTGTAATTATTATTATGTTTGTACATTGGTTTAGATTTGTAAATAAATATTTGTTTTGTTAGTAATATTCGTTAAACATATTATTGTGCTAAGTTAGACGAATGTTAAATACGAAATAAATATATAGACGTTTTATGCAAAGCGAGTCGAGATCTCAAGTCGCAGCGAGTTGAGCTGTGAGGTGAGACCTGAACTCGCGAGGCATTAGTCTGGCGAACCGAGTCCTTTACTGGGCTTGGGCTGCGAGTTGGGCTGAACTCGCAAGCCCATGCGAGCCGAGCCGGGACCAGACTATTTAATGTTTTTCATACGTGAAAAACATAATTTTTGGCATTCGATACCCTTGATCTGCGAATTCAGATAAACCCAGAGAAAATAAACCTAACGGCTAGGCTTTGACGTATTATCGTTTAAAGCTAAGTATTAGTATACGCAATTACAAACTTACTCGTTATTAGTAAGATAACACCGTATTGAGGGATTCCGCACCTTAATACTACAGATAACGAAGTTATCGATCCTAGAACTAGGGACTTACATCTGGTATCAGAGCTTTCGGGCTAAATACGAGTGTGTTCTTGAGTTTTAGTGTTATTGCGTTTTTTATTCGGGTCGTTTTTACGTGCTTTCTTGCAATACTAACGTCAAAATCACTCTCTGGACGTTTTAGGGTTTGTTTACGGTCGAAATTCACAGTTTCAGTCGTAAAAATACCTTAAACATTCGTTTATGGGTTTAACAGCCGTTTCGCGAGTCAGCTTCGCCTGCGAACCAAGTTGAACTAGCGAGTCGAACTGAGGCTTGCGAGTCGAACCGAGATCCCTCGCGAATCCAAATCACTTACGAGTCGACATCTTTAGCAATCCAAACTGAGGCTTGCGAATCGACATATTCTGCGAGTCGAGCTGAGATTGCGAGTTGAGCTGAGTCTTGCGAGTTGAGTTTTCTGAATTCGCGAAACAGTTTTACTTTACGTTTTTTAAGATGTTTGACTTAAGTAGAATGATCGAGATGGAACATGAGGTGGGAAAATCAAACGTTCCACCTAAATTTTTGAAAATCGAAGATTACTATAACTGGAAGGACAGATTTGAATCTTACTGTAGATTCCATGATTTGTCAATCTGGATGTGTATCAAGAATGGATACACTGCACCTACTCAAACGGTTAATAATGCAACTGTTACTCTTGCTTATAACCGAATGAGCGATCAACAAAAGAAGGACTATGAATTGGAGAATAAATCTCATTCTGCTATTAAGATGAGTTTACCAAAGGAAATAAACCATCAACTCAAGTCTTTTCAAACTGCTAGAACGCTCTGGGAAGCGTTAGAGAAAAGATGTGAGGGAAGTCCTCAAGTGAAGGCAAGCAGGAAGAATCTTCTTAAGAAGCAGTTTACTGTTATAAAAGCTTTAAAAGGAGAAGATCTTGATGCTTACATCACTAGATTCTACCACTTGTTAAGTGAGCTTGACAACCATGAGATTGTTACTACTGAGACTGAAAGAACCGACAAATTTATTGAGGGTTTGCCGTCTAAGTGGGAAATGTATGGAGTAATGCTCAAAGACAACGATGAAAGGTATGCAACCATGACCTTAGAGCAGGTCATAGACAAGCTAAAAGGTTATGATTTCACAAAGTAATCGAGAGAAACTGATTATGATTAGTTTCAGAATCCTGGGCTATATCATGGGAAAACTAATCTCTCGACTTCTTCATCTAGTTCGACCACTGCACTTTTAGTGGGTAATACTGATGAAAATGGTGAAATGATATCGGATGACGTGTGCCTTCTTACCTCATCAGGTAATGAATCTAAAGGTACACCTGCTGAGAAGTCAACTCAAGGACATCAAAAGATGTCAATGAGTGTGAAATATGCAGAGCAACAATTATCCATCCTAGCATCCTTTGTTGCGTCTTATGAAAACTACATTCAGGGTAAAATCAATTATCCGATTATGTTTGATGAAGACTATGATCAGATAGACCCTGATTATCTTGAGGAAATAGATCTCCAGGATCAACTTGCAATGTTATCAAGGAGAGTTAAAAATTTCTTGAAGAGAACTGGTAGAAAGGTGGTAGGAAATCGATCAGGGTTTGATAAAACCAAGATCAAGTGTTTCAACTGTCAAGGTTATGGACACTTTGCTCGTGAGTGTCAAAGACCTAAGGTTGAAACTGGCAATAGCAAACAAGGTTCGGGAAGTACCTTAGCTTCTAAAGCCTTAGTTGTGAAACAGTTGGATGGATCTTATGATTGGCAAGCTCAGTCTGAGGAAGCTCTCATGGCTGAGATTGAAGATCAAGAGATAGCTGCTGAGTCCAATAGCTATATGCCTATTGATGTTGAGATAAAGGTGCCGGAGATTCATGAGAAATCAAGTGATGATGATGTGCTCTATATGGATTCAACTGCTAATATGAGTCCAGATGACTTTGTAGCACGCATGGCTGAAGTACAAACTGACAAGAAAAGGGTATGTTTAGATATTCTTACTCTTGCTGATGTTTGTTATCTAGTTACTGATCTACAATCACAATTAAGTGTCTTAAGTGTGTCTAATCAGAATTTGTCATCCCAAGTTAGCATTTTTAATGATTCTAATAAGACTATAATATCTGAACTTGAACAAGCTAAAAGTGATGTCCTTAGGTTAAGTACAGATAAGGTAGATCTTAAGAATAAGATTAAGTCTGATAGTTCTGATAAGATTGCCCTTAGAGATACCATAAATGAAAAGGCAATAATCATAGATGGTCTCTATATGAACATTGATGACTTAAATCGAACAATAGCTGATAGGGATATAGAGTTAGCTGAGCTGAAGCATAAGTTAGTATAACAAAATCGTAAGATTGAGTCATACAGAACTTTAGAAATGGATAAAATGCTAGATGCTCAACGAAGTGTAAAGGACAAGACTGGGATAGGATACAATGATGTACCTCATCCTTTTAATACCAATTACACAAGTAACTCGATAGATTCTGATATGACAGATGCTAATCCTGAGATTTCAGTAACTAATGACCAGGAAAAGTAAGAGGCGCAGAAGGATGTTATTAAGAACCCTTCATCAGATAATAGTAAGGCTTCTCATTTCACCAAAATACAGTTTGTATCGGGTGGAGTGATTAACGATACTAAGACTGATGATAAGGTTAATAAGAAACAAATACCTAAAACCTTTAGTGCCTAAATGTGACACCCCCAAATTTAATGATTTGCGGAAGCTTGATTTGGGTGTCACTAATCAATATACAAAGCACATAAGATATAATGAACGACCACTATATGCGTCGTTTTAAACTTGTATAGATAAAGTAAATGTTTACATCAAAATATAGTTACATTAGCTCGATTCCTGAAATTGAGAGATTACATAGCATAATTACTTTTATAAAATATAATAATGCAGTCCAATCTCTAGTTGTATGTATGCTGACTCGAGCTAATATTTCTTGCTTGTGCAGCCAACCTACTGCTGGGTACCTGTGATAAATACTAAAATGGGTCAGCAAAAACGCTGGTGAGCTCACAGGTTTGTATGTCAATGTATAGTTGTCAGAACCGCAAGATTTATATTGAATTTAAAATGCAATTAAGCAAAATAAAAGTTATACTGTCCATGAGCACATAGTCTGAGCTTAACTTGATTTGTCAGGCCCACTTAAGGAAACCTAACTTGAAATGCCTCCTACGAGTGCCTAATCAACACTCGTCTTCCCAAATGCTAATACATCCGTTTGACCGGTTAGTGCGTGCTAACCCGGATGAGGATTGTCAATCCCATATGATATCATATACTAACATTCACGCTATAAAATACTAGAGACTATGCTTATGGAGGACTTTAAATTGATTAGCTTGAAACTCATGTAGTATTTGAAGTTTGTCACTTGCGTTCTACTTGTAAAACAAAATCGAGTAGTAATATCACACCCCTAGTTGTAAAGCAGTGAAAATGGGGCTATGAAACTCACCTGAGTCTTGGAGTGTTTAAGTTAATAAACTTGAAGTAATTAGCTGTGAGTTGATGTCCAAAGACTTGAAACCTGAATGTGTCCACGACACTTGATTGTTATTAATTGTACCGGTATCTCGAAAGACTACCTTTGTAGTTGTTATTTAATTATATATGTCCAAATTACTACGATTTGGTTGATTAATTGTTTTGTTTCAAGTTACTACGACTTGATTGACTAAATTATCCAAGTTACTACGACTTGGTTGATTGAATAATCTGTTTTGTAAGTTTTGAAAATGTGTACGGCCCGTTGGTGACGGTTTGTAATAATAATAATTCTAAAATGTTGACTTTGCTACAGTACTGCTACAGTACTGCTACAGTAAATTTGACTTTTTTGAACAGTAACTTTGACTTCAAAATTCTGGTTTTTCTGTGTTTTGCGACACAACATGCGACACAAAGATTTGACATGCGACACAATGGTTGTGTCGCAGACGTCATGCGACACAAGGATATGACACAGGGACTGTGTCGCATCAAATACGAAATGCTAATTTAATAGCGACATAGTGGTTGTGTCGTATAGAAATACGACATAATTTGCGACATAGTGTACGACACAATATTGTGTCGTATGGGTTACGACGTTAACGGTTTGGTACGACACAAGATGCGACATAACGGGTTTTATGCGACATAGTATGCGACACAATGCTTGTGTCGCATAGATGAACATCAGCCCAGAAACTTGCGACTGACGAGATTTTCAACCTCAAAACCCAAATTAAACTCGTTTTCCAGCTGTAAAATCATGTTTCTTTCATGTATTTGGACATATATAGTTAAATACAACATTATAACACTAAAACAAACACACATTTGATAGATCTAAGAGTTTTTATAAAAATCCTTACAATCGAATTTTGAAGCGATTTGAGGCCGAAAATGATGTTGTTGCTTTTGTTAATCTTGTTCCACTTGTAGTGAGGATTCCGAAAATGAAATTTTTGAGGGTCGATTTGGTGATTCCAAAATTTGGTGATGATTTGGTTGAGAGTGTTTTAGTTGTGTGTGTGTGTTTGGTTAGATGAAATGAAAAAGAGGAAGGAAGGTGGATGATGATAGGGGCTGCATTTTTGGAGGGTGGGGGCCCACCAAAGTGTGGGTCTCCATCTTTTTAATTTCTGTACCCGCGCTCCGTGCGGTGTTGGTTTTTTTTTTTTTTTTTTTTTTTTTTCCGATTGTTTAAACGTTTAAATAATTTTATGAACATTGAATTATAATTTGTAAAACCCGGATATTTATCTAATGTTTGCCTTGAAGTATTTCACAAATTTCTTAATACTTGAGTTATAATTATAACTTAGTTTGTTTTGCTTTGTTTGCGCGTTTACTACTTTAATCGCGTAGACTTCGTTTGTACATTATGAACTTGACTTGAGATATTCTCCAAATAATATTCTTGATATAATTGCATTATCAAATAATGTTACATTATTTAATTAAATTGTTCACCAACGTCCGCATTTTATTGAACCGAAATACATTCGATTTGAATTGAGCGCGATTTAATCAAATCGTTTACTTGTACATATATATTCAACAAACAATATATACATATATATATATATTAATTGATACAGTAATTAGCCTATCAAAGCACTAATTACACATATAAACACTTGATTAGGCACTAATCACTAGTCCTAATTTGACGGGTGTCACATTCTCCCCCTGTTAGAAGAATTTCGTCCCGAAATTTAAGTTGAAGTTGTATTTGAAGTTGAGTCATTGAAGAGTTGAGGATACTTGAGTCGCATTTGATCCTCTCGTTCCCAGGTGAATTCCGGACCACGCCTCGAATTCCACCTGACCTTGACAATTGGAATGCAACTTTGTTTGAGTTGTTTGACCTCACGGTCCATGATTTCGGCGGGTTCCTCAACAAAGTGGAGTTTCTCGTCAACTCGAATTTCATCGAGTGGAATGATAAGTGTCTCATCAGATAGACACTTCTTCAGATTTGAGACATGGAATGTGGGATGCACACTGCTGAGTTCGGATGGCAGCTGCAATCGATATGCTACTGGACCAATCCTTTCAAGGATCTCGAATGGTCCAATGTATCTGGGATTCAACTTTCCTCGTTTGCCAAATCGGATTACGCCTTTCCAAGGCGATACTTTGAGTAGAACTCGATCCCCAACCTGGAACTCGAGTGGTTTGCGTCTCACGTCAGCATAACTTTTCTGACGATCACGCGCGGCCTTAAGCTTGTTTTGAATTTCAACGATTCTCTCGGTCGTCTCGTGAATGATTTCTGGACCTGTGAGTTGGCTATCCCCAACTTCGGTCCAACAGATAGGTGACCGGCACTTACGACCGTACAGTGCCTCGAAGGGTGCAGCTTTGATGCTGGTATGATAACTGTTGTTGTACGAGAACTCGCACAATGGTAGATGTTTTTCCCAGTTCACACCGAAGTCTACTACGCAGGCCCGTAGCATGTCTTCTAGTGTTTGAATGGTTCATTCGCTTTGACCGTCTGTTTGAGGATGGTATGCGGTACTCATATCAAGTCGAGTACCCAGGGATTTTTGAAGTGATTGCCAAAATTGTGAAGTGAAACGACTATCTCTATCGGAGATAATTAAGATTGGAACACCGTATTTGGTCACGATTTCCTTCAGATAAATGTTGGTGAGGCGTTCCATTTTGTCGGATTCCTTGATTGCCAGGAAGTGAGCAGATTTTGTGAGACGATCCACGATCACCCAAATGGAATCGCAACCGCTTGAGGATTGGGGTAGTTTGGTTATGAAGTCCATGGCAATTTGTTCCCATTTCCATTCAGGAAGACTGGGTTGTTGAAGTAAACCAGAAGGTTTTTGATATTCGATTTTGACTTTGGAGCAAGTAAGGCACTTGCTGACATAGGTGGCGATTTCGGCTTTCATGTTCGGCCACCAGTAGAAGTCCTTGATACCGTGGTACATTTTGTCGGATCCCGGATGGATAGAATATTTGGACTTGTGAGCTTCATCCATCACCAAGTCTCGTAGGTTCCCAAATTTAGGCAACCAGATTCTGTTTGAGAAATACTTAATCCCGTTAGATTTGATTTCGAATTGTTTATCCATGCCCCGCAAGGCTTCATCTTTGACATTTTCAGGTTTTAAGGCTTCGAGTTGAGCAGTGAGGATTTGAATGTTCAAATTGTTGTGAATGGTCATACTGAGGGCTCGAACCCGAAGTGGTTTAACTCGCTCTTTTCGACTGAGGGCATCAGCAACAACATTTGCTTTGCCTGGATGATATTTGAGCTCGCAGTCGTAATCGGTAAGCAACTCGACCCATCGACGTTGCCTCATGTTGAGATCGTTCTGATCGAATATGTGTTGAAGGCTTTTATGGTCGGTAAAGATTGTACATCTGGTACCATAAAGGTAATGTCTCCAGATTTTGAGGGCAAAAACGACAGCTCCTAGCCCGAGGTCGTGGGTGGTGTAATTCTTTTCATGAATCTTAAGCTGTCGAGAAGCATAAGCTATGACTTTGTCCCGTTGCATGAGCACACAACCGAGACCTTGATGAGAAGCATCGCAGTATACCACGAAGTCATCGGTGCCTTCAGGTAAAGATAGGATAGGAGCACTGCAAAGCTTTTGTTTTAAGAGTTGGAATGCCGACTCTTGTTTATCAGTCCAGTCAAACTTTTTGTCTTTCTGGGTCAGCGTCGTGAGTGGTATGGCTATCTTGGAGAAATTTTCAATGAATCGTCGATAGTATCCGGCCAGTCCTAGAAACTGCCGTACTTCGGTCGGAGTGGTTGGCGATTGCCAGTCTTTGATAGCCTCGATTTTTGACGGGTCGACGTGAATCCCCTGACTGTCAATCACGTGACCAAGGAATTGAACGGTTTTGATCCAGAACTCACACTTAGAGAACTTGGCATAGAGCTCCTCGTGTTTAAGTAGTTCAAGGATGGTTCTGAGGTGTTGCGCATGCTCTACTTTGCTTCGTGAATATATGAGGATGTCATCGATGAATACAATGACAAACTTATCAAGGTAAGGTTTACACACCCGATTCATAAGGTCCATGAATACAGCCGGTGCATTGGTTAGGCCGAATGGCATCACTTGGAATTCGTAATGCCCGTAACGGGTTCTGAAAGCGGTTTTTGGAATATCGGCATCGCGAACACGCAATTGGTGATAACCGGATCGGAGATCAATCTTTGAATAACAACTCGACCCTTGAAGTTGGTCGAACAGGTCATCGATTCGAGGAAGTGGATACCGGTTCTTGACAGTTAACTTGTTCAACTCTCGATAGTCGATACACATTCGAAAAGAACCATCTTTCTTCTTAACAAATAGGACCGGAGCTCCCCAAGGTGAAGAACTCGGCCTGATAAATCCTCGTTCTAGGAGTTCCTGTAATTGGGTGGACAGCTCCTGAAGTTCGGATGGAGCTAAACGGTATGGTGCTCGGGCCACAGGCGCAGCACCTGGTACAAGATCGATTGAGAACTCAACCTGTCTTGGTGGTGGTAGACCAGGCAGTTCCTCAGGAAAGACTTCTGGAAAGTCTCGAACAATTGGAACATCCTCAAGTCGCTTCTCCTCCGACTTTTTCTCCATGATGTGCGCGAGGATTGATGGATAACCCTTTCTCAGAAATTTCCGGGTTTTAAGACAAGATATGATGTTAAGCCTCGTCCCTCCGGTCTCCCCCTGTATGACTAGGGTTCTACCGACAGTGAGAGGTATGCGAACAATTTTGTCATAGCAGATGATTTCGGCACGATGTTTGGATAACCAGTCCATGCCTACGATGACATCGAAACTTCCTATCTCAATAGGCATAAGATCTATGGAGAAGATTTCGTCGGCTAGATTTAAAGTGCAATTAGGCATCACTCTATTGGTTTCTATCAATTTGCCATTTGCTAGCTCTACGGTGTACTTAACGTCTAAAGCAACAGGTGTAATGTCAAGTAGAGGGCAAAATTCATCGGAAATAAAACTTCTATCGGCACCAGTATCAAACAGTATGGAAGCAGTTAAATTGTTGAGGAGGAACATACCCGTGACCACGTTCGGGTCCTGACGGGCGTCCCCTGAGTTGATCACGAAGGCGCTACTTTTGGTGTTGTTGTTGTTGTTGCGGTGGTTGTTGTTGTTGCCCTTGTTCTTCAATTTTGGGCAAGAATCCCTAAAGTGTCCTGGGTTTCCACATTCGTAGCAGGACTTAGGTTGTCGGGTATTTTTGTCAGAGGAGCTGTTGTTGGATTTGGGGGCTCGGCAATCCTTAGTCGAATGCCCGTACCTCCTGCAGTTGTTGCAAGGAGTACCGCACTGACCAAAGTGGTGATAGTTACACTTGGGACAATAAGGTCTGTCCCCGGTGTAGCTGCGGTTGGATTCAGAGTTGGTGTTGTAGACTTGGATGGCGTTGTTTTTCTTGTTTGAGTTGTGGTGGTGCTCAGTAGATTTGCGTTTGTTGTTGTTAGAGGATGAGGTGTTGGAAGTCTCACGGCTGACAACTAGAGCCATGAGTTCGTGGGCCAATCGAATGGCACTCTCAGTAGTAGTTGGTTTGGATGAGTCGACGTTGCCCTGGATGTTCTCGGGAAGTCCACGAATGTATTTCTTAATGCCCTTACTTTCTGGTTCGACCAAACCCGGGCATAATAAGGCAAACTGCTGAAACTTGGTGGTATATTCAGCAACATCATTTCCCTGCACCTCCAGATGCCAGAATTCTTCTTCCAGCCTGTGCAATTCCTCTTCAGGACAGTATTTTTCTGTCAGTTTCTTCTTCAGTTCGGCCCAAGGAAGCCGATTTGCAACCTCAAGGCCTACAGAGTTTGCGTGGGTTTTCCACCACGTGAGTGCACCTTCCTGAAAGGTGTAAGCAGCGAATTTGACCTTGTTGTTCTCAGTGCAGTCGCAGAGACTGAAAACAGATTCCATACGCTCAATCCAACGGATCAAGCCAATGGCACCTTCCGTGCCCTTGAAGTATAACGGTTTACAGCTAAGAAAGTCCTTATAGGAGCAAGGTTTGGGTGGTGGAGTATTGGTTGATGTGTCCTCGCTACCAGGTGGTGTTCGGGTAGCCAAGGCTTCGGTCACACTGCGGGCAATGATTCCCGCGATCTCAGCTTCGCTAAGGGTAATTTGACGGCGAGGAGGCATGATGCTGAGTAAGAAAGAACAAGGAAATGAAATAAGATACTAGTCCGAGTATGGTGAACTAGTGGTGTGTTTGTCATTTCGAGACAAAGCGTTAGAGAGAAAGAGGCCTATATTCATATAATATAATATAGCCTAAAGTTGTAATGAGGTCTACTTATGTATATATATATATATGTACATCACATAATAACCTATTGAGTGTCTAGCACAGACGTGTTTTGAGTCCCGTTTCTCTCGAGGTCAGAGTCAACTAATGCATTCCTGTTCAACATAACTCTTTCAGATTTCACATCATCTTTCTTTAATTGTACATAGTTGATCAGGCTATGTTAAATTAAAGTCGTATGATGTAATCCCTGAACTAGTCATGACTAATAAGGAATACTGCCTAACGGTCATAGTCTAGGCCCACTAAATGCAACCTAGTTCACTAAAACCTTAGGCTCTGATACCAATCTGTGACACCCCCAAATTTAATGATTTGCGGAAGCTTGATTTGGGTGTCACTAATCAATATACAAAGCACATAAGATATAATGAACGACCACTATATGCGTCGTTTTAAACTTGTATAGATAAAGTAAATGTTTACATCAAAATATAGTTACATTAGCTCGATTCCTGAAATTGAGAGATTACATAGCATAATTACTTTTACAAAATATAATAATGCAGTCCAATCTCTAGTTGTATGTATGCTGACTCGAGCTAATATTTCTTGCTTGTGCAGCCAACCTACTGCTGGGTACCTGTGATAAATACTAAAATGGGTCAGCAAAAACGCTGGTGAGCTCACAGGTTTGTATGTCAATGTATAGTTGTCAGAACCGCAAGATTTATATTGAATTTAAAATGCAATTAAGCAAAATAAAAGTTATACTGTCCATGAGCACATAGTCTGAGCTTAACTTGATTTGTCAGGCCCACTTAAGGAAACCTAACTTGAAATGCCTCCTACGAGTGCCTAATCAACACTCGTCTTCCCAAATGCTAATACATCCGTTTGACCGGTTAGTGCGTGCTAACCCGGATGAGGATTGTCAATCCCATATGATATCATATACTAACATTCACGCTATAAAATACTAGAGACTATGCTTATGGAGGACTTTAAATTGATTAGCTTGAAACTCATGTAGTATTTGAAGTTTGTCACTTGCGTTCTACTTGTAAAACAAAATCGAGTAGTAATATCACACCCCTAGTTGTAAAGCAGTGAAAATGGGGCTATGAAACTCACCTGAGTCTTGGAGTGTTTAAGTTAATAAACTTGAAGTAATTAGCTGTGAGTTGATGTCCAAAGACTTGAAACCTGAATGTGTCCACGACACTTGATTGTTATTAATTGTACCGGTATCTCGAAAGACTACCTTTGTAGTTGTTATTTAATTATATAGGTCCAAATTACTACGATTTGGTTGATTAATTGTTTTGTTTCAAGTTACTACGACTTGATTGACTAAATTATCCAAGTTACTACGACTTGGTTGATTGAATAATCTGTTTTGTAAGTTTTGAAAATGTGTACGGCCCGTTGGTGACGGTTTGTAATAATAATAATTCTAAAATGTTGACTTTGCTACAGTACTGCTACAGTACTGCTACAGTAAATTTGACTTTTTTGAACAGTAACTTTGACTTCAAAATTCTGGTTTTTCTGTGTTTTGCGACACAACATGCGACACAAAGATTTGACATGCGACACAATGGTTGTGTCGCAGACGTCATGCGACACAAGGATACGACACAGGGACTGTGTCGCATCAAATACGAAATGCTAATTTAATAGCGACATAGTGGTTGTGTCGTATAGAAATACGACATAATTTGCGACATAGTGTACGACACAATATTGTGTCGTATGGGTTACGACGTTAACGGTTTGGTACGACACAAGATGCGACATAACGGGTTTTATGCGACATAGTATGCGACACAATGCTTGTGTCGCATAGATGAACATCAGCCCAGAAACTTGCGACTGACGAGATTTTCAACCTCAAAACCCAAATTAAACTCGTTTTCCAGCTGTAAAATCATGTTTCTTTCATGTATTTGGACATATATAGTTAAATACAACATTATAACACTAAAACAAACACACATTTGATAGATCTAAGAGTTTTTATAAAAATCCTTACAATCGAATTGCGATTTGAGGCCGAAAATGATGTTGTTGCTTTTGTTAATCTTGTTCCACTAGTAGTGAGGATTCCGAAAATGAAATTTTTGAGGGTCGATTTGGTGATTCCGAAATTTGGTGATGATTTGGTTGAGAGTGTTTTAGTTGTGTGTGTGTGTTTGGTTAGATGAAATGAAAAAGAGGAAGGAAGGTGGATGATGATAGGGGCTGCATTTTTGGAGGGTGGGGGCCCACCAAAGTGTGGGTCTCCATCTTTTTAATTTCTGTACCCGCGCTCCGTGCGGTGTTCGTTTCTTTTTTTTTTTTTTTTTTTTTTTCCGATTGTTTAAACGTTTAAATAATTTTATGAACATTGAATTATAATTTGTAAAACCCGGATATTTATCTAATGTTTGCCTTGAAGTATTTCACAAATTTCTTAATACTTGAGTTATAATTATAACTTAGTTTGTTTTGCTTTGTTTGCGCGTTTACTACTTTAATCGCGTAGACTTCGTTTGTACATTATGAACTTGACTTGAGATATTCTCCAAATAATATTCTTGATATAATTGCATTATCAAATAATGTTACATTATTTAATTAAATTGTTCACCAACGTCCGCATTTTATTGAACCGAAATACATTCGATTTGAATTGAGCGCGATTTAATCAAACCGTTTACTTGTATATATATATTCAACAAACAATATATACATATATATATATATTAATTGATACAGTAATTAGCCTATCAAAGCACTAATTACACATATAAACACTTGATTAGGCACTAATCACTAGTCCTAATTTGACGGGTGTCACACTAAAACTCCGAGTAGTAATGCAAAAGTTCCTAAATCACGCAAGCAGATGTCATGTTTCAAGTGTCGTCAAAAGGGACACGTGGCTTCGTGTTGTCCTAACAAAAAGCCTGAAACACCACATAAGCTTGTGATTGATGAAAAGACACAAACCGACTCTAGTATGAATGTAGATAGGTTAGATACCAAACCTAAGTTAGGTAATAAATCTGTTAACATTCTTAAAAGAGACGGTAAACATAGTGTCTCCCCACCTAAACCTAAACGGCCATATACTCAAAGTGATAATTCTGTCTATAAGTCTAAGGATGTGACACCGTCGAGGTTTAGAACTCCAAGTAGAAGCCATAGTCATTATGAGAGTAGTACTACTTCGCGATCACATGAGTTTAATTATAATTATCATAATAGAGCTCATAATTATGTGCCTAGGAGGTTATCCTCAAATTCACCTTTTAAGGCTGATCATCCACAAACTCAAGCTACTTTGAAAGTAACCAAAGCTCCTGATGGGAAGGATGGTTATTTTAAAGAGCTTAAGTTTGTTGATGATAAGGGACAAACCAAGACCGTAATGGCTTGGGTCCCTCTTGACAACTGATCGTGTTTTGTGTTATGTACAGGAGCATGCTGTGAACAAGGACAGCTGGTGGTATGTAGACAGTGGATGCTCGAGGCACATGACCGGAGAAAGAAGTCTACTGAAGGACTTCAAAGAGAGTCTCAAGCAAAAAGTAAATTTTGCAGGAGATAAAGGAGGATTAATTTCTGGAAAAGGAAAAGTTTCAAATGGAACTTTGACTCTTGAGGATGTGAACTATGTTGAAGAACTAACTCACAACCTAGTGAGTGTTTCCCAAGTCTGTGATAAAGGTCATCCAGTTTATTTTAATGAAAAGGAGGCCTTAGTCCTGAAGCCAGGTTTCAAAATTCCTGATGAATGGATATTGATGAGGGCACCAAGGAAGAAGGACATCTATGCTATCAACATGGGTGTTCCTAACTCTTCAATGGTGTCTACATGTTTATTATCCAAGGCTTTGGAAACAGACGCATTATTATGGCATAGGAGAATGGCACACCTGAACTGGAGAAAGATGAATTATATAACCAAAAATAGTTTGGTTCTAGGTGTACCACAAAACATTTCGAGTCTGAGGATAAGTGTGTTTCTTGCATGAAAGGAAAGCAGCACAAGAAACCACACAGACCTAAGACTGAAAACTCTATCTCCTCGCCATTTGAATTGCTACATATGGACCTCTTAAGCCCTATAAGCAAGAGAAGTCTAGGTGGCAAATGGTACTGTTTGGTTGTCACAGATGACTACTCTAGATTCTCATGGGTATTCTTTTTGGGATCAAAGGATGAAACTCCTGGAATTCTAATTGAGTTCTTTGATCTAGTAGAGAATGTCTATAAAAAGAGAGTTAAGCGTATTCGTAGTGACAATGGAACAGAGTTCAAGAATTCAACGTTGAATACCTATTGCTTAAGCAAAGGGATATTACATCAATTCAGTGCACCTTATGAACCTCAACAGAATGGTGTTGCTGAAAGGAAGAATAGAACGTTGATTGAAGCTGCTAGAACAATGCTTGCTGATTCAAAGCTTCCGGTCATCTTTTGGGCAGAAGCAGTGAATACAGCATGTTATGTTCTTAATAGAGTTCTTACGGTTAAGAGACATAACAAGACTTGTTATGAGCTTTTGAACAATAAGAAACCTAACTTAAAAGGGTTTGAACCCTTTGGAGTTTCATGCACCATATTAAAGACTGGACATCAAGCAAAATTTGGTGAGAAGGCTGACGAAGGATTTTTCCTAGGTTATATGCCCAATTCGCCAAACAAGAGAGTCTTTAATAAAGTCACAGGACGTTTGGAGGTAGTTTATAATATTGAAGTTACGAGCTACTCACCGGATGTTCATAAGGGATTAGATTGGCAATTTGATTATTCTGATCTTTTTGCATCATTTAAAGTTCCTATTAGTGACTATGTCAGTGATTCGGAGATAGATGAACATATATTGTTTGAAGATGGGAATATTGGTCCCGCTTCAACATCAAGTGTTAAGCAGTCTGGAATTAAGACTAATGTTGACTCAGATAAAGCCTCCACAAGTGAGTCACAACAACCTTCAGAGGATAAGTCTCAAGAAACAAAAGATCTTGATGATCTTACTACAAAGTTTGATGATATACTTACTCCTTTGAAACACTTAAGGATATCTTCTGCTCGTACGGAAGATGTACCTGCATTGGAAGAGATTGGTACTAATTTAGGAGATGATATACCGGTTGAACCAGTTACTACAACTAGAACGAGTAAGAATCATCCCGTTGAAAACATCATCGGTGATATTAATACTCCGGTTCAAACTAGGCATCAATCCAGAGCTAGTACGTCTGAGAATTTAGAATACCAAAGCTTGTATACTGCAATGAAAGAGACAGGGATTCCTAATCAATGTCTATATTCATGCTTTATCTCACAAGTCGAGCCTAAAAATGTTCAAATGGCTTTAAAAGAAAGCTCGTGGGTAGAAGCAATGCAAGAGGAACTATCACAGTTCTCTAAATTACAAGTATGGGAGTTGGTTGACCTACCAAAGGGAGAATATCCAATTGGAACTAGATGGGTATTTAAGTGCAAGAGAGATGATAAAGGAATCGTTACTTACAATAAAGCTCATCTGGTGGTTCAAGGTTTTAATCAACAAGAAGGTATTGACTACAATGAAGTGTTTGCACCAGTTGCTAGGCTAGAAGCAATTAGAGTATTCTTAGCATTCACATCATATTATGGTATAAAAGTGTATCAGTTGGATGTTAAGAGTGCCTTTTCATATGGCAAAGTGGAAGAATTGGTGTATGTTTCACAACCGCCAGGGTTTGCTGATCCTGAGTATCCAGATAGAGTATATCGTTTGAATAAGGCTCTATATGGATTACATCAAGCACCTAGGGCATGGTATGGAACACTATCAACGTATCTACTTGAGAATGGATTTACAAGAGGATCGATTGATAGTACACTGTTTGTGAAGTGGAAAAAGAAAGACTTTCTTCTTGTGCAAGTTTATGTTGATAACATTATCTTTGGATCGTCTGATGATAAGATGTGTCAAGAATTTGAGAAAGTCATGAGAAAAAGGTTTGAAATGTCTGCAATGGGAGAGTTAAATTTCTTCTTAGGATTACAAGTTGATCAAAAGAAGGATGGATTCTTTATTCATCAATCTAAATATACATATGAGCTATTAGAACGCTTCAAGATGGATGAAAGTAAGGTCTACAATACTCCAATTCCAGTCAATCACGGACTAGGTCCAGATACATCGAGTGATAGCGATGTGGATCCAACTCTTTATAGAGCCATGATCGGATCACTAATGTATCTAACAGCCTCTAGGCCTGACATAATGTTTGCTGTCTGTTTATGCGCAGGATATCAGGCTAATCCGAAAGAGTCACACATGCAAGCTGTTAAACGAATCTTTCGTTACCTCAAAGGGAAACCTAAGCTGGGTCTTTGGTATCCGATTGATGGAGACTTAGATCTCGTAGTTTATACTGATTCGGATTACGGAGGATGCAATCAGAATAGGAAATCTACGACCGGAGGATGTCAATTCCTAGGAGGTAGATTAGTATCCTGGCAGTGCAAGAAGCAAACCTCAATAGCCATTTCTACATGTGAAGCTGAGTATGTTGCAGCTGGCAGCTGTTGCTCGCAAGTACTTTGGATTCAACAACAACTGCGGGATTACGGGTTAAATATAACCAATACTCCTATGATGATTGATAACGAATCTACTATGTCGATCACCAATAATCCGGTGAAGCACAGTAAAACTAAGCATATTGATATTCGACATCATTTTATTAGAGATTGTGCTGAGAAAAAGTTGATAAAGTTAGTTAAGGTTCCATCATTGGATAACTTAGCAGACTTATACACAAAGGCGTTCGACAGAGCAAGATTTGAGACGTTGGTTCAACTAAACGGAATGAGAAATCCAGAGTGATTAGTCTTCCAACGGTATTTTTGTAATAGTTAGTATTTCTATGTTAAAAAAAAAAAAAAAAAAAAAAAAAAAAAAAAAAAGAGGCGTATGGCATTCATTTGCTTGTTACCTAAGGGGAATCGCCTTCATTAAAGAATATAAACATAATATTCTTTGAAATTCATTTAAGTTTTTATTTGCAAAAACTAAGGGAAATGATAGTACATTAGGAGAATAAGCTTCACAATAATTAGCTTAAGTCCTAAGTATAATATGGTAGTAGGTTCAAATAAAGTTGCTTTAGAACTACAGTGGTTCTATCAGGTATGTGTTTATATTTATTTGATTATACACCTATATCCACAAGTTATAATTTTTCTATTTTTAGTGAAAACTTTAGATGGCTTCATCATATGATGTACTGGTAGGCAAATTATATGACATTTTCTAAGCCTTAAGAAGTTCATTAACTACTTGTTTATTATCTTGTGTTACTATTCTATGATGTATGACATTAAGTCTTAATTGTTGAATGATGGTATTACCATACACTGTTATCATGCATTATAATTTGAAGTGACAAATAGTAGCAATATGGGTATTAACTTAATTACTGGTAACTTTGTTGTACTAAGTACAGAACTGAAACCTTTAATTAAATTAATATTCTCAAATATATTTTGAATTATGCTAGAAGGGATCTTCTGTTGTACTACGTACAGACTTAGATAACATAGCATATTCAAAGTATGTCTGATATTTGTCTAACCCTAAAATTCAAGTGTATGTTATATGTTTCGAAAAGATACATCATTTAGTAACCGCTACCTTGAAATTTAATGATGCAGTGTTATGAGTTTTACTTGAAATTCTTCAGTATGTCATATAATAGGAAGCACTTGATAATATTCATACTAACAATAAAGTGTTTGCTTAGAAAATTGAGTATAATTTGTTTATGTGGATCATAATACCGGTAATCGTCTTGGACTGTCTATAATGAAAATACTCACTTTATGTGAGTAATGCATTTATTAATTATGCTATGTGGATAAAGGTACCTAAGATATAGTTTTATAAATATAAATGTATAAATGATAAAATTAGTTGTAATTTTATACTAATTTACTTGAATTTCATGACGTATGTATACTACCAATCTGCTTAGACTTTTAAATAAATAATTAATTGCTTATTCTTACTAATATGATCCCTAAGCAGATAAAATCTTATTTACTTTGTATATGTACTTTGTTTTGAGTGATTAATAAAATGGTACTTGATACCAAAGTTTATATAATTGTGTTTTTATCTTATATTTATTTGTTTTTAATTTAAGTTTTTGTGTTTATTAGGTTTTACCCTTCGGAATTAAATTATACTGAATATTTTTGAGTTGAACAAACGTAACAAATACAAGTGAAAAATAATTTTATTTTAGACTTGTACGAATGATGGGTTTTTAATTTATACTAAGTATTTAATTCGCATTTTTATTTATTCCTGCGAGTTGACTAAGTCAACTTGCGGATCCACTTGAAATCTCGCGAATCGGATACAAGGTATAAAGGGGGTCAAACGAGTCAAGCCAACCCACCGAACCCACAGACTTCGCGAGTTCACTAAAACTTTGCGAATCCGCTTACAGACGAAACGAGGCGATATTTAGTTTTCGTTTGATTTCGATTTTCCGAGTACGGGAACGAGTTTTTCAATCCGTAGACTTTATACATCTTCACTTTGCGCACATTTTGAGGTATATAACAACGGATTTCACCGTTTAAATTGCACGAAATCGAAGGTTTTATGAACTTAGGGTTTCGGTTTGAAGTTTAAATGATTCACATAAATTTAAGATGTTATTGGACATGGATCTTTAGGGTTTATGTTAAACGAACATCAATGAATGTAAAACATTCGATAGATCATGTTAAAATTACAAGATTAATCGATTTTAAATTTAACCCTGCGTCGGCTGTTCATCAAACGAGTTGACACTTCGACTCAACTCGCAGCGAGTTGACTAGCGAATCGACGTGATTAGCGAGTTCACTTTAATAGCGAGTTGATAAATAAAGCGAGTTGATAAGCGAAACGAGTTGACCTCGATTCGCTAGGCCAGTTTATGCGAGTCCAGTACTTAGATAAATTTTATTTTTTAAGTTGTTATATAAATGTTAAGATTTTCTTTTAAGTAATAACTTTTATATAATGGATTTAAATTAGACTTAAGACTTTTAGTTATAAGTTAAATTTTTATATACGACTTGAGACTATTTTGTAACAAGTTATATATAATTTCAATTTTAAACTAAGATGTTTGATGAATCTCGATTCATAATACGTTATAGTTTAAAGATTTTTAATCGTGCATCAAAATTATATCTGTTGTTTGTGTTTATTTTACAGATATGGCGAGAGCATTTGACAAGGGACACAATATACTTGTGGATCTGAACCTTGAAGCCAAGCGGGCTGATAGGGTTGCTGATATTCTTAGATTTCTTGCACGATCACGTATTCGATACGCCATTACGGTCAATCCTCCTATCTCTCAAGCGATACTGAACGATTTCTGGACGGATATAGTATATGACGAATCTGTCAACCCACCAGAGATCCGAGCAACGGTTAGTGGCCAACCTGTTACATTTTCGGCTGGAAATCTCCGTGAGATTTTGCAGCTGGGTACAGAAGAACAGGAGAATGGGGATGTTGAGTACCCCATGGATTTTATAGAGGGTGCTATAGGCCGTATGGGTTACACAGGAGATAGACGCGGACGTCAGTTCCAGAAACCTCTGGTTATCGGTCAGTGGAGGTTTCTATGGCACGTGATGAATATCGTTTTTGCAGCAAAGAAGGGTGGATTTGATGAGTTGAGCCCTACTATTCTATCGGCTGCACTGTCACTGGTTTATAATAAACCATACAGTTTTTGTGATTATCTTTTCGGTGAGATTGCGAAACAGATAGCGGGGTCTGTTAGATCAAGGTTTTTGGTTTACCCGAGGTTTTGTATGTTGATTATCCGTGCGCGTCTACCGGATTTGGCTATACCTGAACCACATCTAGTGGTTAATACGATTGATCATCGAGGGTATAACACCATGTTTATGCAGACAGTGAGGAAAGAGGGAGTGGTGAAACCTGAGGTCAGACCACTCTTTGGGTATATTATTGACCCAAACTACGTGACGCCACCAAATCATGGTTGGCTAGATGTTTTTGCTCCTGCTGCTGCTGCTCCTGCTGAAGCTGATGTGGTTCATCCTGAAGATCCACAAGAGCTTTTAGAGGATGTTTTGGAACAACCTGCACATGCTGGGGAACAGGTGAACCCAGATGATGCTGCTCAGATTGTTCAGGAGGTGTTGGAACAAAATGATGATGCGACGAATCCTTTGCTTCAGGATATTGATAATTATTTTGCACCACCTGAGGAAGCTGAAGCTGAGGATGCAAACCCAGAGGTTGTAATACTTGAGGGGGAGCAGATACAGCTAGATGAATCAGTTGTAGTACTGACTGAGGTATTATATCTGATTAATCTTAAATATATAAGAACTTGTATGATAGAGCTTACGCTAATCATAAATGTTTAATATATTCAAAATTTAGGATCCTGTTAGATCATCTAGAGGTCGTGATGGTGAGACGGCTTCTGATGAGGATTCTGAGAATACACCTTCTCCTCCTCCATCTACTTCTGAAAAGAAGAGGAAGGGTAAGAGTATTATGGAGGAAGATATTGAGGAGATTGATACTCAATTGATGAAGCGTCCGAGAACGCTAATTATTAGAGAAGGTTAGTATTTATTATAAAAGTTAAATAATCTTAACTTGTTGTTTATCAGGAGTTAAACTGAGACAGTTAATTCTGTATGCAGTTGCTCAGGATACACCACAGGTGGAGAAGGATACACCGGTGGTTTCTGAACAGATATTTGTACCGCTTCAGGTATGAGATATAAGTTCTATAACTATGAGTGTTATGCAATTAATTAGAGTTTGAGACAGAGTAATCTGTAACAATAACTGATTTTAATTGTGTTTAACTTTACAGCATGAGGTTGCTGATCTAGTTCGCGCGGCAAAATTTCCGACGAATAAAGCAGCTAGATTTGCGACGAACTTGCTTACGCAAGCTTTGTCTCAACCTCATACACCGCTGACCAGAGACTGGCATATTGAGTCTCTTACACCGCCTGGACCCAGAACGATACCTGTTACTCCGACGACTGATGCTGAAAGGATTACATCCTTAGAGTCTAGGGTAAAGGACTTAGAGAAGCTTACTTCTCAGATTCCAGAGTTGGTGTCGAATAATCTTCTTCTTGCTCAGCAGATACTCAAACAGAGTCAATCTTACAATCTGCTGATGAAGACTCATGAGACTTTGCTTGCGGACTTCAATGTGCAGAGACTGAAGTTATCTTCTTTGGAGAGTCTGGTCTTGAGATCGCATTCAGGACAGTCTACTCAGGGGGAGATATTGGTATATCTGGAGTCTTGCAGAGAAAATGAGCTGAAGAGGAAGAGAGATTCTGACAAAGACGATGATCCCAATGCACCAGAAGGTGGTGAGCAGACTGATCCATCAAAGACTGGTGAGCAAGCTACAATTTAAGGGGAGTCTGGTGGTCATGCTGGTGCTAGTGGTTCTGGAGCGGGTACAAGTGCAGATAAGACTGTACCGGGTGATACTGAAGCTGGTAAGATAGCTTAGTATTATCATAGTACTGTAATATTTGTAATAGTTTGTAGTGAACAAATGTAAACTTAATTTATTGTGTAAATATATTCAGCTTAGGGTTATTATTATTTTAAGTAAAATATGTTTGATGTAATTTAAGTTTATCTAATTATGTTAAGATAAAATAGTGATCGAAAGACTTCCGACTCATTGAGTAGTCGAGCGGCGTGTTCCGATTAATTTCGGCGGTCAAAATTTTATAATAACATATGCATTTTAGATTTGATTATGGACTTAAGACTGTAAGGTATATAAGTAATTAACAAGTTGAAAATGTATTAGTATTAACTAGACAAATGATATATAATTTAAAGGTTAAATTGACAATGAATGAGATCAATTAACACTTGGAAATTATATAAGGTAATTAATAGTAAATTTAAATGTTTGGTGATTATTCACAATGCATTAGAATTTAAAATTAATTAATATTTGTTAAGTAGACTTAAGAGATTTTGGATTGATTCAGGGTAATCAATAAAAGATTTTATAAGTTATTTGTAAATTGCGTAAAAAATATACAAAAGAATTAATAAAGAAATTCTTAGGTTGATTCAGGGAAATTGATAAGAGAGTTTTAATTATTAATATTGATTTGTATTTGTGGTTTTCTCTTAGGATTGGAAATGCTTGATCTATCTGATTCGGAAGATGATATTTTTGATGAAATAGATGAAGACATTGATTTTGATCTTGAGGATGGAGAACTTCTACCACCTATTGATTGGACTGCTATACCTGAGATTGTGCAAGACATTGGTGTAGATCCAGATGCAAATATTGATGAACACCATGTGAGCCCATCTAGGACAGAAGTTATTATTGAAAATGAACAAGGTCCAATGATTGTCGATGTAGATGAAGAAATCGATGACTCAACCGATTCTGAAAAAGATGAAACTTTGATTCCTACCAAGAATCCTGCTGTTTTTCTTAGGAAACTTCCAAAACATAAGAAGAAGATTGGAATTTCAGAAGTTGATATTACGGGAAAACGTGTTCCTCGTAAAGGGATTGTTGGATGGTACTTTGACTCTGAGCTGAAGCTTTTTGCTATTAAAAGGTTTGATGGAGTTCAATATTTTGAGCGAAAGCTTGCAGTATTTAGTTCCTTACCACGTTATGAGATACGTGACTTGGCTAGATTGGAAATAAATAATCCGAGTAATGATGATTATGCTAAACGTGTTGAACGAATTATTAGAACTGAAGTCGGTACAAATAAGTTTGTTCAAATTAAGCCAAGAAAGGGAAAGACTGTGAAACTACAAGAGAAAAGTCAAAGAACTGGAAGAAGAAGAAGGAAAAAGATATATCCAGCTGTTAGATGCATACAGCAGATTCCACTGAAGACAATGCCACAGGATATTCTGGGAAATATGAAGAGTTGGCATGTGGATTCAGGAACTGGAGAAGCTGTTATGGTTGAAGCTGATGATGAGGTTGAAGGTGGTGAAAGAGAAATCTTCAGAGTTTATGATCATCGACACCTGATGAATATGTCGAGAAATGATCTGTTAAAGTTAAATGAGAACAAAATTCTGACGACTATTGAATGGGCTGATTTAGCGAGAGATTATCAGTTGATGGTTAAAACTTGTATCAAGATGAAGATTTACGCAGGTAGTAAGATTTACAAATGAAGACCAAAGACAGCGTGAAGATAAAGACGCTAGAGCTATTGTCAAGGGGGAGTCTGTTGAGACATAGATTGTGACAACAGATCTAGCTTAAAATAGGACTGGTGTAATTATTATTATGTTTGTACATTGGTTTAGATTTGTAAATAAATATTTGTTTTGTTAGTAATATTTGTTAAACATATTATTATGCTAAGTTAGACGAATGTTAAATACGAAATAAATATATAGACGTTTTATGCAAAGCGAGTCGAGATCTCAAGTCGCAGCGAGTTGAGCTGTGAGGTGAGACCTGAACTCGCGAGGCATTAGTCTGGCGAGCCGAGTCCTTTACTGGGCTTGGGTTGCGAGTTGGGCTGAACTCGCAGGCCCATGCGAGCCGAGCCGGGACTAGACTATTTAATGTTTTTCATACATGAAAAACATAACTTTTGGCATTCGATACTCTTGATCTGCGAATTCAGATAAACCCAGAGAAAATAAACCTAACGGCTAGGCTTTGACGTATTATCGTTTAAAGCTAAGTATTAGTATACGCAATTACGAACTTACTCGTTATTAGTAAGATAATACCGTATTGAGGGATTCCGCACCTTAATACTACAGATAACGAAGTTATCGATCCTAGAACTAGGGACTTACAAAAACCCTGTTGAGCCTAAACCCTTTTCATTTCTTCAAAAACCCTAATCATAAACCTACTTTCCCAAATCCCTAAAACCTTATCTTAGAATTTCTGACGTTATGAAGAACATCTTGAAGAATATCCAACTCAATTATCCTACTCGTTCGTGTTCTCCAAAAAGAATCAACCCTCTCTAAAAGTGCGGGAAAATTAGCACACAAGAGAGACAATAGGACAACGGTGCGGGAAAATTAGCACCCGAAGAAAAGACTCGAATTGATCAAGATAAGAGAAAGGATTTCTGAAGGAGAAAAAGAAAAGAAATTATCCTCGAAGTTCTCTAACAAAGGATTTCTGAAGAAGAAAAGAAAATAAAATAAAAAAACAGAAAAGAAAATAAAGCTCAAGAAGCTTCAAAGTATCAACCATTTAAAAGGAAATCCGATAGAAGACGAGTAGCTACTTCATCCATTCTACAAATAAGTTTTTCATGATTCTTGGAAAGCCTGAGATAAGCAACACCCTTACAAACCAAAAAATTCTCTTATCCATGCCCCTTAACCCTCACAAAACATTACAACCCCCGAATGTCTTGGGATAATTAGCACCGTTCTCACCTAAGTGGTGGAGATCCGATTCTCGATCAAGCCTATGACGATGAGTACTGCATGACTGGCTTTATGAGCGATTTCGTTTGAACTAGATTGATAGGAAACCCGATACACTATTGAGTGAATTGAGTGACCACCTTAAGTGAGATCGCCTGGTCATGTATACTCCGAGATCACGAGAGTTGGAAGTATGCCTATGAGAATCGCTTCTTGTTTCCGAAAGGATCATCTTACTTTTCCTTGGTTTCCTGAAACTATATACTCATACGAGAAAACGGTGACCGACAGGGATGTCATAACTCTCCTCTAAAATCTATTTTAAAAATGTTTTCAAAAGGGATATTGATGAGTGTTGCTTGAGGACAAGCAACGTCTAAGTGTGGGATACTTGATGTGACCCAAAAAATCATGTTTTTAAGGACATATTTCCACACTTTTAGGACTATTCTTTGGTGAAAACATTTCAAAACCATCATTATTTACCAAAAATCACCAAGGTAGTCTAAATATAGACGTTGCTGCAAAAATCGGTTAAAACGTCCAAATAACACGCAAACCGAGGCAAAACAATCACCTTAAATTTTCCGTCCTCAATGTTCTTATGGAAATAGAGCTTAATACATATTTTATGATTCCATAGGAAAATCCAAGACCGGAGGTGAAAAAATCAGAAGAAACGGACGAAAGACGGAGAAGATATGCAGTCTGGAAGCTCGTCGATCGTCATCCGGAACACGCAAAAGTTAAACACCTCCAAATTTGGCAAACTCAGTGTCATTAGAAGTGTAACGGAAAAACGAAACCAACGGCGCAAGAATCAAGCAAATCGGAGCCCAAACGAAGAAGATACGGACGAACCAAGCAACCGAGAAACAAGCGGTGGCCAAACCAAGCACCAAACCCCCCCCCCTGGGCACTACCCTACCGTATACGGCCCCTAGGGTACCGAATACGGCCCTAAGGGTGCCGTATACGGGGCCTTTGTGTTTGGAAGGTGCCGTTTGACCCCCCTTGGTCCAGTACCCCCCGTATACGCTTTGGTGCTTGTTCTTCATGCTTTGTGACTTGTACCAAGCTTCACCTCATTCTCCTATAAATATCAAGCCTCCTCATTCATTTCAAAACACACCTCTCATCTCATTTTCTTTCTCTCTCTAAAAACTTCTCTCTAGAATTAGGTTAGCATTCTCTCTCTAGCACTACTCTTAGGAGTTAGAGGAGAATTAGTAGGTTAGAGTAGAAGCTCTCAGTAGCTTTTGTACGGAGTTACTCCGAGACTTCAGATTTGTGAAGATTTGTCTGTATTACTCTCGTATTCAGGTTTAATACAATCTCTCGCATTTATTCTTTTAATTCTGCTTTCTTATTATGCATGCTTAGGAATGAATGCTAGAATTATGCTAGGCTAGACAAATCAATGTTTGTTGTGATGTATGCAATGTTAGGATAGTTATGATAAAATATACAATTGGGGATAACACCATTATGAAACAACGGAGGTAACGTTATACGGCTTTCATTTGTATAGCGCCGGAATCATCACGAATGTGAGTAGTACGGAACGTGAAAGCTATGAAAGTCGTGGGTACAATCCGTTGTAGAAATAATGATTCCCAATTGTAAACATACTGTTACTCTGTCTGCGTAGGTTTAAAACTATTTGCGAACTTATAAGCTGAACCTCTGCCTGTTTATCTATCCAACTTATGCTGTGGTTTGTATCCTCCTCCCTAGAACCTGACCAATTGCTAGAAGTAGGATTGCCAACTATTCTGTGTATGATGATCAATGAACTCAACATGGTCGCTGTTCCCTTGATTGAAACACATCCGAGGGACACGAAGCATAGGATTAGAGATAGATTAGGTTCACGCTTGTTTGTTGTGTATCTTTGGGACAACTTCTAGGATATCCATGATTTAATTATTAGGTCAGTTAATTGATGACTAGTGTTCCGTCCTATTGCATGTTCTTGTTTGATTGTTGCTTAGGTACTGCATGCTAGACATACGCAAACATTATCACTGCCTTGCTAATTAGATTTTCACAAACATAATAAACATATTACAGATAGGTTAACATGCATGTAATAGTTGTGATGATTGTATGATTAATGATGAACAATTTAACTGATCGTTAGACAGATTATCCCAAGCGGTTCTGCGGGTTAAACCTTGTTCATGTTATTGTTCACTGAACAATTCATGCCATGATACTAACGTCCTCCGGATGTCTGTAAATGGGGACCTGGATTAGAGGATAATTGTCAGTTGAATTGGTCTGTACATTTGGGAGAACTTCCGGTGTACTGGACATTCTATAACTGCTATCCATGTGACATATTATATATCTGATTGCGGACAACTCTACGTTAGGTATATAGTAGGATCGTAGCTATAGCTCATTAAGAAATATAGAAATATCTAGTGAGTAATCTGGAACCCTAACTGGTATAACGAAAAAGCTATAAAACGTCCGAGTATCCGGTATAGCGTTAACATAAATACGTGGGAAACCGAGTAAAGGTCGTAGGCATAATACTTTATCTACCAATTAAGTTTCTATGACCTCACCGGATTAATCATCACACCTAGTAACCTTATCCCTCATAACTATCCATCCAAATAACATTGCCAAAGTCACAGCAAACATATTCCTTATCTTGATTTCTCTGCATACTCAGTACAAACCCCTGTCTTTAATTTAGTTTTTAATTTTAGTAATTAGATTAGAAAACCAACCAACCTATCAAAAAAGTTTTAAAAAATCCCAGCTAAATTACAAAAGATAATTAATCCTCCTAGATTCTCATGCCCGTTGTAGTTTGAAGAACGACACCTGAGTCATACATACCGCTTACTGCCCTTTAGGTCTTTAGGTTGTATCAAAACTTAGGATACCCAGCATAATAAATATAAAACACACTGTCCGCGCGCCTTTGCCGGAAGGTTCAACGACCGGAGTAAAATCCGACCCACCGCGGGGTGCATGACATGTATACTCCTAGTCTCAGCCTAGCAAGTATATTTGAAGTCCTTGGTTATTGTTTACTTGGGTACTATTCTAGTTTAGAAGTCCTAGACGGTATGAGCAGTCGTAGTCCCGAAAGGGAAACTAATCCTGTAAAAGTCTAGTCGTTGTCCAGTGTAGGTAGAACTAACCAGTTCTAGTATAAGTGATAGTATTGTCCCATGACAATATGGTCAATGGATAGTGATAACTTAATCAAGTCATGTAGTGGTAATTGTTTTCCAACAATCTAACAGTGTACGGTTGTAACCTATCTAGGTTAAGTATTGATACTATCTCAAAACAGTATGGTGGGTGTAATTCCTAGGTATTACACATTCGTATTACATAACAGTAATATAAGTAAGTGTGAATTATCAAAGTTTATTAATATAATTCGAAAACAATTGTTGAGCATGTGTTTCACCCTGAAATCAGTAAAACAGTTGAAAGAGTGGGGCTATGAAACTCACCTGTGAGTTGGCAGCGATCCTACGATACATGTGTTGTCCGAATGATAACCTCCTAGTGTCCTAAACACGTGGTGTTATATAAGTACGAGATCAATTAGTCTGGCTAAGTAAGTCGTTCGAATGTTTGTTTGTCGCTTGGTTTTAAAGACCGTGTACGGGGGTTCGGGGGCAGCGCCCCTGATAGCGGGGTCCAAGGGGTGGCAACCCCTGGCGGGGTCCAAGGGGCAGAGCCCCTGGTTGGGGTCGAGCTGCCAAGTCAGCTTGGAAAATTTTTATTTGTACTACATTGCTTTAGTAAAAACGCACCCGAAATCTAAATTCGGAGTAAAATCAAGTGGTAAAATTTGGTTCCGACACTTAGTGAAAATCATTGGTTTTTAAGGTTCTGAGACATGCGACGTCAGCTGCGACGTTCGGTCTTGCGTCGCTATGTGCGAAGTTAGTCGCGACGTTGGGGCTTATGTCGCTTTGTGCGACGTTCGCAATTTAATGCGACATTGTGTGTTACGTCGCAATGTGCGACGTTTAAGATTTACTGCGACGTAGGGCGTTACGTCGCATCATGCGACGTTGAGATGTTTTTGCGACGTTGGCTGCAACGTTGGCTGCGACGTCGCAGCACTGTTTTTGGTCACTGCGACATAGCGGACTGTTTCGCCGGAGTTTGAGTCGGAAACGAGTTTTCCGGCTCCCGTTGAGTCCGATTCTTTTACCCAACCCATATTAGAGTAAATTAAGCTTATTTAAACCGCAAACAAGCAAAATTACTAAGATTTAAGAGATTTCGAGAATTGTCGGAAACTTATAAATCCGCGCGAGGAGAATCCGAAAAGATAGGATTGTAGATCGTTGCGTGGTGATCGTTTTTCTCCAAATGAACTTGAAGATTCGAGGTCGTCTAGTGGTGTTAAATGGCGAAAAATGGTGGCGGTGGTGGGTTGTAGAGAGAGAGAGATTGAGAGAAAAGGGATGAGAGGAGAGAGAGTGAAAAAGATGGAATGAGATGGGGAGGGGGTTTCCCTCCCTTTTTGCTGATTCGGTGGAGACACCGTCTCTCAAATTGCAGTACAAAATACCCGAGTATTTGTACCCGATCGTAATTTAAAATAATATTTTAAATTCTAAAATTTATTTATTTTATCTCGAAATGTTTTCTAGTTAAAGTATCTTATAAAAATACTTTATTGAAAATTAAGTTTTATGTTTGTTTCTGCGTTGTCTCAACCAAATAAAATCGTGTTTTAAACTCAAAACGGATGGAATTTTCGTATGTCTAATATTTTTCCCAAACATGTAACGTTTATTTGAAGTTTAAATTTGGCGCGGAAGTTGACTTTTTAACCGGGTGTTACATTCTCCCCCTGTTAAGAAATTTTCGTCCCGAAATTTAAAGTAAAGTCGTGGTCGCGTGGGGTCCCGGGAGACATGTATGTACAAGAAGTTTGTCGATTAGATTGTAGACATATAATGTCTATGACGGGTTCGAAAGTAGTCAATCCATGACCGGGTCGCGGTTTATCATCGTAGTCACACTACTGACTATTTTGTTTGTTCGAGTTATAGTCTTATTGTTGTTACGGGGTAACCGTTTACTTTGTAGTCCACCCGAGACTAGATAGTTGTCACATAGTGACCGTTTAGTGAATAGTCCTATCAGGACTAAGTAATTGGTGAACGTTCAGTTGGTCCAGTCTGCTGAAAGCAAACTTTGAGTTTTACGTTGTCCTAGGCTAACTAGCCCTACGATGCACTCGGCATTAAGTAGATAGAAATGTGATCGGAAATGAGAAGTACACATTCAGTGTAAATTAAAGTCGAAGTGTTATGTTTTCGAGGAAGGACGTACTTACATTATTGTTGGGGATTTGTTCGGTTCATTAAGAGCCGATCAGGTGAATTTTGCGTTTCTTTGGGCAGTCCTTCTTGTAGTGTCCTGGTTCCTTACATTTGAAGCATATCCTTCGAGATTCGGGATTGGCGGGAACTCTGCAATCCCAGATTTTGTGTCCGTATCGTTGGCATCTTTCACAAGGTAGACCACATGAACCATCATGATGACGTTTACAGCCGTGACAAAATGGTTTATTCCCAGCATAGCCTCGCTTTTCCTTAGGTTCGGTGGCGTAGGACCTCAAGGGTTCGGGTTGGTTTGTTGGGTCATGACTAGTGCTGGAATCTCCATTCCATTTCCCTTGATTGTTTTCAGTTGCAGGTGTTCCACGTCGAACCACCTGTGCCATGAGTCTGTGGGCCATGCGAATAGCCTCTTCAATAGTAGTGGGTTTGGAGGCGGTGACCATTCCCTCAATTTGCATCGGAAGTCCACCGATGTACCTTTCAATTAGTTGGCTTTCAGGGTTTACTATGGTTGGGCAAAGGTGAGCTAGTTGCTGAAAACGGTTGGTGTATGTCTCGATGTCGTTGTCTTTTACGGTGAGATGCCAAAGTTCGTCCTCAAGTTTGTGGAGTACCTCGTTGGGGCAGTACTTGTCCCTCATGATTCGTTTCAGCTCCTCCCACGGGAGTTCGTGTGTGGTGTCGATCCCTACAGTTCGGGCATGGAAATTCCACCAGGTAGAGGCATTATCCTGGAGAGTGTATGTGGCGTACATGACCTTGCAGTCATCGGGACAATTGCAAATGTAGAATATAGATTCCATTTTCTCGATCCATCAGATTAATCCGACAGCCCCTTCAGTTCCGACGAAGTTTGGTGGTTCGCACCTCAGGAAGTCCTTAAAGGTGCAGGGCTTTGCTTGATTCCGAGTAGCTAGAGCCTCAGCAACTCTTTGATCCACGAACTGGTCACGTTCAGCTTGGGTGAAGGTTTGTCGTTTAGGCGGCATGATTCTTAAATAAGAGTGAAACGACAAAGTGTGAGATCTTTATTCAAAAATTTTGATTATTGTGGTTGTACACGTAAATCGGTATTACATAAACTCTTGAACTCATCACAGAAGCAGGACAGAAACTGGGGTCAAAATCACGACATGATAACCTTGACCAAAATTAGTGATTTTTAAGCCAAAAGTTACTTTAAGATGTTAGCCTCTAAACCCAAGTGGTCTCATAAACTTTGGATAAGTTTTGATACCTCAAACCGATTTTACAAGAACGAGTGTCAAATCTGTCTTCTGGAGACAGATCTGGACCTTAATTTGTGAGGTTATAACTTTCATTCTACAAGTCCAAAAAGAATGAATCTTTTTCCTAAAGATCACATTTTCTGTTAGCTAAAAAAATTATATTTTCTCATTTCGTGAGGATGAGTATAACTTGGTCAATGAACGACTTTCCAAAAAATATAGTTGTTGTACCTGTTTGTATACATATATTATTTTGGACACTTTATACTTTGCCAAAAATTATGAAACTTACTTTTTAAGGAATCTAAGACAAATATAAACATGTGGTAAAAATCTCGTGACAAAACACTAAATTTTGAGTAGTCAAAATGACATCACACGGAAGGACAAATTTTGGACAGAATCTGTTAAGGATGAGACTATAAATCTAATGAACTTTTAAGTATTTAATTATCGAAACGACTATACTAATATCTGTGAAAAAAATTAAGTACAAATATGAGACAAAACGATTATAATAATATTTGTAAGAGATATTAAGTAAAAATATAAGACGAGACAAGAATAATATTTTTGAGAAATATTATTACAAAGACATTACCAACGGGTCGTACAGATTTCGAAAACAAAACACGCATAATCTTACTAGTTGATGTGAACAACTAGCATAGATGGGCAGTTAGTCGTCTGCTTATACGAATAATCTTATGCGTTTTGGGCGCTAGAAGGCTACTTTGGGTAAACACACACTCTCTTTTAAAACGATAGCACTCACGACTAAGGTGAGTCTCATAGCCCCTTTTTACTTGTATTATTAGGGTGAGAATACATGCTCAGGCTTTTTATGAATACATACTCAGGCTTTTTATGAAAACATGCTCTGGTTTTTTATGAATACAAGTACAGAAAAAACATATACTTATTGCATGAGTAACAGAACTAATCCACTAAGGCCTCATATCATGATTCGTTAGTTATGGACTTAAACGCGAATGTTGTGAATAGATCTATTGGGTTGACACCCCCGTCCGGGTTAGTCGCACTAACATGACCGTTCGTCAAACGGACGCATGATCATTTGACCCACTAAGTGTTCCGGATTTGACACTTACAAGAAGCACCAAACAGAATGTTAAGGTTTCGAATACATAAGCTCATGGCAATAGTATAACTTTTTTTTGCATTCGTGCAACAGATATCTAAATCTTGTGGTTCATGTTACTGTTTTCAACACTTTTCAGGATATTGTATGTAGATACAATAGTCACTAAACATTTTATCATATTGCGCGTTCCGCAATAACTACTTAAACCTTTTGGTTCATGTTACTGTTTTCAACATTTTAGCATTATTGCTCCTTTTTTATTTAAACCTAAAAAACTTATGAGCTCGTCAACTTTATGTTGACCCATTTTAGCATGTTATTCTTAGGTAACTAAGAACTTGCATATTAGCATGCCCGTAGAGGCATCACTCATGGAGTCATTCATATAGAAAAGACATTTTCAAGAGAATTAGTTGTATAACTATTCTTGCATATTGGTGAAGTTGAACAATGTAACATTTGAAATGTATTTATTCAAAAAGACTCATATAGAGGTCGTTCGATGTAATCTTCATTGTGATGATCCGTGAAAGTCGCGCTCCATCGTGATTCCGCTACGGCGGGGGTGCGACACTGCCACTTTGAATCGGTGTTGTTAAATATAAGATGTATTTACTACATAAGTTAGGCATGTATTCACACATATATAAATTAAAATTAAAATTAGGTGAGATTTACAAATAGCTTCATAAATTGTGTTAGAGACCAACATATTTAGGGGTGTTGTTCAGATAAACTGTTTGGATGTCGGATTATTCAGATTTTCCAAGTTTATAAGTTATCCGTAATTCAAACCGAATAAGATTCGGATTATTCAGTTTCGGGTTATACGGATTCGGTTTGGAATGGTTCGGATTCGGATATTATGTTTTTATCCAAATAGGAAAATATACTAAACTTTCACGTCTTCAACATAATCTAAACTTCACAAAATAATACTAAAAGCTTTATATAAAACATTATAAGTGATGTATATATTAATTGTATGTACATATATATATATATATATATATATATATATATATATATATATATATATATATATATATGGGAGGGATCAAGAGGGAAGCAATTTTTTGAGGGAAGGAGGGAGGTGTAATATTCATCACGGAGCATTTTAAATTCGCCAATACAAATATCAAAGATAAAATTAATTTTACTCGTATATAGTAATCAAAATCGATGCTATATAGAATATATTAACATATGAAAGTCAATTTTAAGTCATAACATTAGTTTATGAATATTTATTTAATAAAACGTTAATATTCATCGTGGTGAATGTTAATCACGATGAATGTTAAAAAATAACATTAATTTTATTTCAACATTCATCGTGATGAATGTTAAGTTAACATTCACCGCGAAAAATATTAACGATTTGGGATATAAAATTCATCAATTGATGTTATAGCCTACAAAAAGAATTAATCATGGAAGCTTAACATTCATAGCATCCATTCTGACCAACATTAATTAATTTTCACTTTTTAATTTTCGACAAATGTATTTACAAAGTTAAGATGCATCGTGATGAATATTACACTTCCCTACTTCCCCCCAAAAAAGTGATTCCCCCTAGATCCTCTCACTATATATATATATACTCATATAAATAAAAGATAACATATATATAAAATTATATTTCTATCTTTAGTTCCTTTGTCGGGTTATTTGGGTTATTCGGATCAGTCAAATTCAAAATTATTTATCCGTAATTCAATCCAAATAAGATTCGGGTATATTTGGATTCGGTTAACCGAATAGTCCAATCCGTTTTATCCGAATCCAATTAGAGTTGGATCGAATTTTCGGATTCGGACATTTTCGCACACCCCTAAACATGATGGTGGAACTTCAAATCTCAATATAAAGTCATCCATCAATCCTTATCAGTTATCCCTATATGCTATGAACTTGAGGACATATATAATTGTCACAATCATGTTGCATGTAAGATGTACGTAGTATATTACTACAAAGTTAGGCATATATATCATTATATCAAGAAATAACACCAAAATAATTAATCGTAAGTTTTTTTCCCCTATCATTTTGTTGATCTTATGTATAACTAATTTAGTGTAACGTATATTACATTGTTTTTTTATTAAAACATTAAACTTTTATAGTGCAATCAATAGTAAATTACATCAAATTTTATGTAACAGTATACCTCAAACCCGTGTATACATGCGGCCCGTTGATGTCGTATTTATTTTCTATAAATATTCAATGTATATGATAAACTGGAACGTTTTACGTGAGTTAAAAAAAATATGCAATGTATGTGTAATTAAATTATTTAATGTAATGTATGTACTAAGTATGCATGGAACTTAAAGTTCTTTTTAATAAGAAGGGTTTATGGTACGGATCGCTAACATACTTAACTTTTTATCCCAATGTCACAAATGAATCGGTTTTATTATCAATGTCGCCAACGAACAAGTTAAAAATGTTTCAAGGTTACCAACATACTTTTTGTTAACGAGCAACGTTTTAAATTTGTTGATGTGGCATTGCCATGTCATTTTATTTTAGTGACTAGGCTTCCATGTAATCTAAACATGTACACATAGGATTAACTTTATCCTCTTCGGTCGACTATCATCTAATTTCCAGTTACCTTTTCGGTAATCACCATTTATTCTGGCAGAAATTACAGTAAAATCTACCAAAAATTACATGGTAGTTGTGACATCCGTCACCAAAAATGTAATTCGAAAATCTCAGTTCAAAATTATTTCTTATTTGTATTCAAGTTCGTTAATGATAACTTATATATTCGCTTTGGGCATGAAAACATTTCCTTAATAATTTATGGAAGTTATACGATTAGATAAATATACGCGAATACGAATATAATTAAATTGTGAGTATTAAATCTTAAAACATCACGGGCCAACTTAGTTCATGATTTGTCAATTTTGGCTCAAAGAAAATGATCCAACTCCCAAAAGTCAAACCCAAATAAACCCAACACCTCTTGAACCCTAGACCTATAAATATACCCTTAAACCTAACCCTAAAACTTTTCTATCACAAAAACATACAAAATCCCGTCCCAAAAATTCCAGTCACGAACATAGGTCGATTTGACCCATTTACGTTCGTTTTCAGCATTCGGTCAAAACTACAAAGTTGTAGATCTCGAAGTTTTACAATAAAATCGCGAGTTTCGGCCTCTGAAACACTCTAGATTATTTTATAAAAATTATTTTGTAAACTGCTGCTGTTGGTGACGAATTTTCAGAAACTTTGGTAAGTTTTCGATCCTATAATTCTCGTATACGTTTGATCGATCCACGAAAACGAATTCTAAGGGTTATGCTCTCAATATTTACAAATTCTAAGGGTTATCATCGTGCGGTTTTCTCGTTGGTTGGTATAATTCTCTATCCGAATCTTCCATATAAACGTATGTGATTATTTCGTATTGTCGTTTATTTTTGGTTCGATTCCATTGTATTCCGGGTACATGAAATCATTAGGATAATATTAAAATTAGTGTATAAGTGGTAGAATCGAGAAATATGATTGTGTTTTCGGTTTGGATTGTTTATACGAATGATTAGGGTTGATTATCTATAAACCCTAATCTGATCAGATTTTTATTTCAGTTTGAGAAGCTTGTAACTTGTTCATTTCATGGTAATTTTTGATGAAAAAGGAGTCTAAACTTAATTACTTTGAGTCTACTTTCAAATGGCGTCAGTTTCATGGTTAAATGTGGAGAATAAGTTGGTCAAAATGATTTTACAAATTTGTGTGTCAATTCTGAGTTTGTTGGTTCCAGATTTCGGTTAAGTTGTAGATTTTTGAAACGTGCCTTAAACTAAGATTTAGGTCTTGATATTTTTACTGGAGTTTCTTTAAATGTTAAGTATTTTCTGTAAAAATATGATAATCATTTGAAACTTATAATTATTTTAAGTAAATTAAAACTTTTGTGAAGTCAGAAAGAGTTAGCGGTTTTGAGCAGATTATTTTGATGAATTTTTAAAAATAGTAAACTATTGAAATAAGTTCTGAAAAAATTGCAGGATGTTCTTAACACCATGAAATGTCACTGGTAAAATTTGTAGAGTCAAATGATTTTATTAAGTCATGGTTTAAAATTCGTGAAGTGGTATGAAATTTCTGGACAGATTCTGAAATGCAAGATAGAGTAAAGTTACTGATATTTTGAATAAACGAGGATTAAATTTTGTAAAACTACTTGAGGATTGGTTGTGAGGAAACCTAGTAAAGGTGATTTGGACTTGGGATACAATGGAAGGACATAGATATGTCTAGGTTGTAACCCGTATACGTATATATTCGTTTGTAGATTGTGAGTTGTTTGGTGGATTCTTTTGAGGGAGATACTTACTTTGGTATTCAAGGTGAGTTTTCGTGGCCCCATTTTCATTTACATATTTTCAAATTGGGGGAAAAGTATGCTCACATATTTTACCAACTGTTTTATGATGTGAACGTATTCATTTCTATTTTTGGACATATGCTTGAAATGTGTGACACTATGTGACTTATATGCATTAAGATTTGTTGCTTACATCCGTGCTGTACTTCCTTGTGGGGTATTTGCCGTACATTGAGATTGGTTGTTTACATTCGTGCTTTACCTCCTTGTGGGGTATTTGCCGTACATTGGGATTGTTGATTACATTCGTGCTTTACTTCCTCATGAGGTAATTGCCGTACATTGAGATATATTGGCTGCATTGTTTCACATTTGTGTACATTTCTATCGCATTGTCCTAACTTATTATCATCACAGCAAAATGTTTATTTTTATGGTGTCTGGTTTCAAACCTACGAAACTCACCAACACTCGTGTTGACGTTTTTGAGCATATCTTTTCAGGTTATACTAGTGGACTTAAAGCAGAGGACAAGAGAACTTAGTGGACCTTTAGGGTTGCATTAAGAGTTATTCAAGACTTGTGGTACATCATTAAGGTTGTTTGTGAAGGCTTGTTTTGTCTTAGCATTGTAGTGTATGTTTGATTGTAAGATTGCGAATTCATTGTTGAAATGTATGCATGACATGAACCGTTATTCATGTTAATGGCATCATGACACATTGGATATTGTATTTCATTTAGAATTCTTTATAATGATGTGTTATGATCCTATCACCGTTATACCCCGTTGTTTCCGCTTTAGACGGGGTGTGACAGATTGGTATCAGAGCCATTGTTTATAGAGATCTAGGTGGATTGGCCTAGACTATAAATAGGGAACCCACATATAGAACATGAATTAGGAAGTTATGTGTGCATACGATTCCGTGAAGCTAGTTGTAGCTGATGTCGATCATCAATCTTAGTCATTTCAAATAAGAAGGACGTTGTAAACGTTTCTTCATCATCTTACGATTCCTTATGTTGTTCGTCTACGTGTTTCTATAATTATATGATCTTTTTCCTTAAATACGAAGCTCATTGTGAGACAAGGATTTGTGGTGATAAGAATGTGTATGAAAGGATACTTTTACAATTATGGCTGCAGACGTAATTGACAAAGGTATTCTTACATATGTGTACTTATCCGACCATATCTAAGTATCCAATGTGCTGTCTTCATGTCATATAGGATAAAATTCAATTATATTCCTTACCGAATCATGTTTATGTTTGTGAGTCTTGTGCATTTATGCCTTGATAGACTCCAAAATATTCATTCTATTCTAAACTCATAAGAATTCGAAGTTAGAGTGAGCATATCACTAAGATGCATTACTCGTAAATTTTACTTGTGGAGAAGAAACACTCGGTGGTGGTCATACAAGTAAAGGTGGTGATGGAACTGATGGTTGAACCGGAGGAATTTGTGGTATTGAAGGCAAGAACTCCAATGTTGTTGCGACCATTGCACAACAGTGGTGGGCCTTAGCATTGCCACGCGGACTAGTAACGACATATTGAATCATAGTAGATCTAATGACACCGAAGGCAAATATAGACCTAATAGTCGAGAATTCAAATGATAGAAATGGTGATGGTGCGAAAAGAATGGAAAATGAAGGAACTCCTAAAGGAGGGATATTCTTTCAATAACGAAATGAAGAAGTTAGCGAACAAGTTTGGAATTTCTCTATGGTGGGAGTTAACCATACAACCTATATCGGACAATTTTATGGAATTGGCAAAATTAGACCTCATCATGTGGCAGTCGAAGCTAAGGGAATTAAGAAGCACATCAACAGCTTTATTCTAGAAACTCGCGGGATGGTAGAAGGGACTAAGCCTCCTACTATCCAAGGCGCAATACTGATGGGTGGATTGTTAATCGATAAAACCGTTAAGGCTGGGAATGTAGAAACAATACCAGGAATGAGAGGGTATTCAAAAGGCTGGTAGATACTAACATATGAAGAGAGGGTTACGCTAGTTCACATCTTCTGTGAGTAAGGTGTGACCGCTATCATCACACAGCTGCATAAAGTGGCAACCAATCAACATGGTAGGAAAGCCATTGACCTGTTTTGGGTGAGGGACTTTGGAAATAATTTTATTAATGAGTGCACATAGAGACTAAAAAAGATTATATATGGGTGTACTTTAGTGCTAGAAGATTACTCTTTCAGCATTAACTTGTTGCCCTTCGGACTCGGGAGTTTTGGCAATTTTGGGAATGGATTAGTTGACGAAATTTAGGTGGAAATTGTATGTTTGAGAAAGTATTTCGTATACCACTTTAATGGTAGTGTAATACCTGAGATTTTCATAGAACACTTCAAAGACGAAAAGAAACAACTCATGAGCGTAAATGCTAATAAGTTAAAAACTCCAAAACATTCTGTTATTAACGATTCCCTCGAGGTCTTCCCGGAAAGACTTAGAAGGACTATATCCCTATGTACTCGTAAAGTTTTGTATCAATCTTATTCTTGGGGCAACCCCAGTTGCAAAAAGCTCCAAATCGCTTAACACTATTTGAATGCAAGAGTTATTTAATTCTCTTTAAGATGCTCCAAGACAAGGGTTTTATTTGCCCTAGTCTTTTTCCGTTAGGAGCACCTAGTTTGTTTGTCAGAAAGAAAGATGGTTGTTTTCATTTGTGCATTGATTATCGTGAACTTAACAAAATTTACGGTTAAGAATCGATGTCCTCTTCCAAGGATGGATGATTTGTTTGATCAACTTCAAGGTGTTCAGTGGTTTTCAAAAATCAATCTTCATTCTGGTTACCATCAATTGATGGTACATGAATCAGATATACCAAATACTGCATTTAGGACTCATTATGGGTCTTTTGGATTTCTTGTTATGACTTTCGGTCCTACTAATGCGTCTATAGCATTCATATATTTATCGACCACGTATATAAACCTTATCTCGACGAATTTATTATACTTTTCATTTGCGACGTTCTGAATTATTCTAAAACCAAGGAAGAGCATGAAGTTCCTTTGAGACTAATCCCGGAGTTACTTTTGAAAGAAAAGGTCTATGCAATATAATTGGAGTACGAAATTTGACTACAAGAGGTTTGTTTTTCTTGGTCACACTGTGAACAAAGAAGTCAATCTTGTGAATTTTAGCAAGAGCAAAACAGTAAAGGGATGGAAGATCCCACGGTCATCATTGGAGGTTCGTATAGCATTTAGGATTCACGGGCTATTATCGGCATTTTATCGAGAGTTTTTCAAAGACTCCTCAACTACTCACATATATATGTAAGAAGTTGTTGGGGTAAGAACTAAGAATAATCTTTTCAAACATTGAAGGATGCCTTGTGTAATACATCAATTCGGACTCTTCCCGATGGATCGCAGGATTTCGTTGTGTATTGTGATGCATCCGACCGAGGTCTAAGTTGTGTGTTAGTTAAATGGGAGAGGTAGTCGCATTCGTCTCTCAACAACTTAAGGTACATGAAAATTACTATACTACCCACGAATTGGAACTTGTAGCGGTGGTGTTCGTACATATGTGTTGAAGACACTACTTGTACGACGTAAAGAATTTTGTTTATACCGATCATAGGAGCTTTTAACACATTGGTTTGTTGGTTGTTCTAAAGAAGTTGAACATGAGGCAAATGAGGTAGCGCGAATTGTTTAGCGGTTACGATTGTGAAATTCAATACCACCCGGGGAGGATGGATGAGGTGGCAGCTGTTTTTGAATAGGAAGGAAAGAGTAAGCCAAGGTGAGTGCGAGTCAAAGTATGATTATACACTCTGGCATTAAAGGTAAGAGGTTCAAAGCACAAGATGAAGCGTTAAGGGATACTCGTATACAAGATGAAGGGTTGCGCGGGTTAGACAAACATTGGAACATAAAGTGGAGGAGATATTACATCTTGTGAGAAGATCATGGATTTCTTTTTCTAGGTGGTCTATGGACACTAGTAATTGATAGAATGACTAAGTCATCTCACTTCTTAGCTATCTGCGAGGACTAAACGGTGGAGACATTGGCGAGGTTGTATATTAACAACGAAGTAGCAAGGCGTGGAGTGTTTGTATCAATTATATTCGATTTTGATGGTTATTTTACTTCGCAATTTTGGCAAATGTTTCAGAAAGCTTTGGGAACGCGTTTTGATATGAGGATGGTTTAACATTCTCGAACTGATGGACGGAGTGAGCGAACTATTCAAACATTTAAGAATATCCTTAGAGTGTGTTATCGATTTTGGTAGCAGTTGGGATACCCACTTACCATTAGACGAGTTATCATACAGCATAGTTATCATTCTAGTATTCAATGTGCATTATATCAAGCACTTCAGGAATGTAGGAGTCATTCATGGTAGTGTTGGTAGAAGTTGGATTAGAATCAGTTGATTTGATTGAAATAGTTCATGAAGCTATTGACAAGATCATTCAAATCAAGGAGAGGTTGAAAACAGTACGAGACAGGCAAGAGAGTTAAGCAAATAAATGTTGAAAGCAGTTAGAATTTTATGATAAAGATCATATATTGCTTAAAGTATTGCTTAGGGAAAATGCCGTACGTTTTGGGAAGAAAAGGAAAATTAGCACATAGGGTGGTCGGATCGTTCTAAATTGTTGAACGTGTATAACGTATCGATTGGAAGTTGTCGCAAGAGTGAAGTGTTGTTCATGAAATATTTCATGTTTCAAATCTAAGAAAGTGTTGACTGATAAGGTCTTACACGTATTTCTAGAAGGAATTTACAGGTAATCACATCTAACATTGGGTAGAGAAAACGGTAGAAACCAGGGATTGAGAGGTCAAAAGGTTGAAGCATAGAAAGTTTTGGTTGTCAAGGTCCGATAGAACGTAGACCTGAGATTATTTGCGAACGAAATGATCAAGCCAAGCTTATATATAGATGCACTTGTTCAATGATCGTGGTGACAATATGGCTCCGATTGAATTTCGGGACGAAATTCCCTAAACGGGGGGATACTGTGACATCCGTCACCAAAAATGTAATTCGAAAATCTCAGTTCAAAATTATTTCTTATTTGTATTCAAGTTCGTTAATGATAACGTATATATTCGCTTTGGGCATGAAAACATTTCCTTAATAATTTATGGAAGTTATACGATTAGATAAATATACGCGAATACGAATATAATTAGATTGTGAGTATTAAATCTTAAAACATCACGGGCCAACTTAGTTCATGATTTGTCAATTTTGGCCCAAAGAAAATGATCCAACTCCCAAAAGTCAAACCCAAATAAACCCAACACCTCTTGAACCCTAGACCTATAAATATACCCTTAAACCTAACCCTAAAACTTTTCTATCACAAAAACATACAAAATCCCGTCCCAAAAATTCCAGTCACGAACATAGGTCGATATGACCCATTTACGTTCGTTTTCAGCCTTCGGTCAAAACTACAAAGTTGTAGATCTCTAAGTTTTACAATAAGATCTCGAGTTTCGGCCTCTGAAACACTCTAGATTATTTTATAAAAATTATTTCGTAAACTGCTGCTGTTGGTGACGAATTTTCAGAAACTTTGGTAAGTTTTCGATCCTATAATTCTCGTATACGTTTGATCGATCCACGAAAACGAATTCTAAGGGTTATGCTCTCAATATTTACAGATTCTAAGGGTTATCATCGTGCGGTTTTCTCGTTGGTTGGTATAATTCTCTATCCGAATCTTCCATATAAACGTATGTGATTATTTCGTATTGTCGTTTATTTTTGGTTCGATTCCATTGTATTCCGGGTACATGAAATCATTAGGATAATATTAAAATCAGTGTATAAGTGGTAGAATCGAGAAATATGATTGTGTTTTCGGTTTGGATTGTTTATACGAATGATTAGGGTTGATTATCTATAAACCCTAATCTGATCAGATTTTTATTTCGGTTTGAGAAGCTTGTAACTTGTTCATTTCATGGTAATTTTTGATGAAAAAGGAGTCTAAACTTAATTACTTTGAGTCTACTTTCAAATGGCGTCAGTTTCATGGTTAAATGTGGAGAATAAGTTGGTCAAAATGATTTTACAAATTTGTGTGTCAATTCTGAGTTTGTTGGTTCCAGATTTCGGTTAAGTTGTAGATTTTTGAAACGTGCCTTAAACTAAGATTTAGGTCTTGATATTTTTACTGGAGTTTCTTTAAAGTGTTAAGTATTTTCTGTAAAAATATGATAATCATTTGAAACTTATAAGTATTTTAAGTAAATTAAAACTTTTGTGAAGTCAGAAAGAGTTAACGGTTTTGAGCAGATTATTTTGATGAATTTTTAAAAATAGTAAACTATTGAAATAAGTTCTGAAAAAATTGCAGGATGTTCTTAACACCATGAAATGTCACTGGTAAAATTTGTAGAGTCAAATGATTTTATTAAGTCATGGTTTAAAATTCGTGAAGTGGTATGAAATTTCTGGACAGATTCTGAAATGCAAGATAGAGTAAAGTTACTGATATTTTGAATAAACGAGGATTAAATTTTGTAAAGCTACTTGAGGATTGGTTGTGAGGAAACCTAGTAAAGGTGATTTGGACTTGGGATACAATGGAAGGACATAGATATGTCTAGGTTGTAACCCGTATACGTATATATTCGTTTGTAGATTGTGAGTTGTTTGGTGGATTCTTTTGAGGGAGATACTTACTTTGGTATTCAAGGTGAGTTTTCGTGGCCCCATTTTCATTTACATATTTTCAAATTGGGGGAAAAGTATGCTCACATGTTTTACCAACTGTTTTATGCTGTGAAAGTATTCATTTCTATTTTTGGACATATGCTTGAAATGTGTGACACTATGTGACTTATATGCATTGAGATTTGTTGCTTACATCCGTGCTGTACTTCCTTGTGGGGTATTTGCCGTACATTGAGATTGGTTGTTTACATTCGTGCTTTACCTCCTTGTGGGGTATTTGCCGTACATTGGGATTGTTGATTACATTCGTGCTTTACTTCCTCGTGAGGTAATTGCCGTACATTGAGATATATTGGCTGCATTGTTTCACATTTGTGTACATTTCTATCGCATTGTCCTAACTTATTATCATCACAGCAAAATGTTTATTTTTATGGTGTCTGGTTTCAAACCTACGAAACTCACCAACACTCGTGTTGACGTTTTTGAGCATATCTTTTCAGGTTATACTAGTGGACTTAAAGCAGAGGACAAGAGAACTTAGTGGACCTTTAGGGTTGCATTAAGAGTTATTCAAGACTTGTGGTACATCATTAAGGTTGTTTGTGAAGGCTTGTTTTGTCTTAGCATTGTAGTGTATGTTTGATTGTAAGATTGCGAATTCATTGTTGAAATGTATGCATGACATGAACCGTTATTCATGTTAATGGCATCATGACACATTGGATATTGTATTTCATTTAGAATTCTTTATAATGATGTGTTATGATCCTATCACCGTTATACCCCGTTGTTTCCGCTTTAGACGGGGTGTGACAGTAGTCGATCGAAGAAGATAAAGTTAATCCTACATGTACATGTTTAGACTACATGGAAGCCTAATAACTTAAATGAAATGACATGGCAATGTCACATTTCAAAATGTTGTTTGTTAAAAAAAAAGTTTTTTGGTGATCTCAAAACATTTTCGTAAAGTTCATTGTCGATATTGGTTATAAAATCGGCTTGTTGGTGATATTGAGGCAAAAAGAAAAGTACATTGACGATATGTACCATCAACGATAGTAAGAAACATATGCATCGTTTTTAGTTATTCTTACACGACCTTCTATGTATCACGTGATCACGTACGTAATGCTTGAAGACTACTGTGACCATTTTAGTTTTTATTACGCGATCGTGTACATGCCATGCAATCGCGTACTAACTCGTTACTCAGAAAGATGCCTGCAGCTTCAGATTTTGACCCAAACAGTTGACATCAAAACACTTACTCACTTTCACAATTGAACACAAATTTTCAACAATACAAATGACGAACTTTACAACATAAAGTGTCCGCAATCAACTCGTACAGACAACTTAAAATTTGCATTACACTTCCAAGAAACCATGGCCCTTTTAAACTCATCATGTTTTGACACATCATCAACATTTACTTTTTTAATCAATAATTATTTCATTTATACTAATCTTCTTAATACTAATCCTCTTATATTAAAGCTTGGCTTTATTTGTGTATTCAATCAATCAAATAGGTATATGATTTGTATTACTTTGTTATATTACTAATCCATGTTTATACTATCACTCACACACTTTTAAATCTTAGCTTAACTTTCATAAAACTAAAAGTTACTTTTTTTAACTAATCATCAATCATAGTTTATGTTGCTAAAATACATTCTTACTAATCCTTACATATTCAAAACTTAGTGTTAATTCGTATAGCTATCTAAAATCATAATATGTATTTTCTTTTTTAGCTAATGATTAATTTATATATATGTTATAGATTATGTTGGTAACCTCATATGCATTTATTTTAAAAAGGTAAGTAATCACACAACCACTAACACGAATATGTAAATTAATCCACAAATATGTACAATTGTTTCATCTGAGGACTTGAACCCCCAATTACATGGTTGGAAGTGTCACCAAAATACCACTAGACCAATAGCCCTTTTGTAACCTCATATGCATTTGATAAACATATATAGTTCAAGGACTTTTATTTGTAAATTTTAGATTTTTTTTTCCATTTATACTAATCCTCTCATATATTCATAATATGAGATTTGTACAACTACCTAAAAGTGAGATGTATTTTTTTTTAAACTACCACATGTTACTCATCCACATAAATCCAATTGATTTCACCTATTGAGTGCAATTTAAATCGATTGGATCGAACAAACATTCTTATAAACGTCGGTTTTCAAAACCTAGCATACATCTATTCCGGATATAAAAATATGGTGGGCTGTGCTTAGCACGGCCTGTTCTTGAGAGGACACATGTCCACTTATTAATTATTATCATTGTATATATTATTTTTCTAATATTTTATTATGTATTTACTTCTTATGTCATCATCTTTCTCCTATATATATATATAAAAAGTAATTACAACCACTTTTATTATGTTAAAATTTGACATGTAATCTAAAAGTTTTTACTTTTTATTCTTAATCTTTTGATATTTTAATTATATATTTTAATCATAAACGTAATGTTAAAACGTATGCAATAAAATGACATAAGACCTATGAAATAGCATACATACACTTTAAACATAACTCATTAAACACTTCTTAACTCAACATTTTGATCATTCATCATCTTAATATATCTTCTATCTCAATATTACATTTAATCTTAATATTACTATAAGATTTAAACTTATGTTTTGCCACATCAATTATCATGTTCTTATGAAAAGTTCTTTGATTAAATAGTAAACAACACCAATATACGTTTTATTTGTCTTAGATTTGTAAAAGTTATGTTACTATTTAAGTGGGCTTTGCATTTGCAAAGCCTAAAATTTCCTAGTGGTGAAAATATAAAGTATATAGTTAAGGTAAAATAAAGGAGCTAGTCTTGAATATAATCAAATGTAAGCTACGAGTATTATATTTAAACAAACTACTAAATTAGTTTTGGGTTATTTAGTCTAATGGGTGGAATTGAAAGATGGATTTAGTCCCTATTAGGACTAATAAACTCAAGACTAAGATGAGGGAGTAGGATGACAATATATTATATATGTTTGCTTTATAGATAGCATCCTTATGTATTAGATATATTGTCTAGGTAATCAAGCTTATGCGGAGGATTCTTTTGGTTTTAATCGGTACTCAATTTGAGGTAAGATAATGTTTACGAAAACCGGGATGCACAATCAAAGAGTTTTCATAAGTCACTTTGTTTTGGTATTATTATAGTACTTGTTTATATACGAAAAATATAAATCAGTTTACTTGTTGACCGGGACCGGCTACCTGAAATAATCTATCTATTACTGTATTATACTAGGTTAATTGACCTGTGAATACACGGGTTTGATGAAAAGCTTATTACTAATAAAAACTAAGTTCACATATTTTGTAAGCAGGATAGGATCATATATGTTAGACTTTATATAAATTCATAAAATCTCATTTAGTGACCCATTTGTTCACTTCGAAAAAAAAATTACATTTACAATATTAATTTTGATTAATCAACTATTATTATATTAGTATATATGAATATGAATATATTACGTATTTATCAACCAAAACCGTAAGAAGGTTGCCTTGACTTACCGATAGTAATTTTTGATTTATCTCATCACAATACTAATGAACTAAAATTTTGGTTCTTCTTACCAAATGACCTGGTCAAAACCAAAATATTATACAACTTTTTAAAGGCTAAACTCAAATCCTACAAAGAGCATGTCAAAACAGAGAACAAAAGCCAAAACTCAAATCCTATAAAGAGCAAATATAGAAGGGGACAAAACATAATATAAAACGCATACTCAATTACTTTTTAAGAAGAGTAAATTTCATAAATGGTCTCTGTGGTTTACATTGATTTACGAAAACAGTCCATGTACTCTTTTTTCAACATTTCCGGTCCAATAACTTTGGATTTGCCCGCAAATGGTCGGGACCATTTGCGAGCAAATCCAAAAGTTAGACGGAGGGACCATTTGCGAGCAAAAATCCAAAGTTAAGGGATCGAAAACGTTGAAAAAAGAGTACATAGACTGTTTTCGTAAACCAATGTAAACCACAGGGACCATTTATGAAATTTACTCTTTTAAGAAAGTTGTTCGGATCTTATATATAGTCGCACCAAAATATTATGCCATGTACCACTCCTATAAACTACACTAACACGATAACACATCATATAAACTACACTAACACAGTAACACATCAAAATATTTACCAATCGCAATATCACATTTCCTCTTAGTCCTAACTTGTCTAATAGGTATAGTGATTTACTAAACTTGATGTCCACTCACACCATTTGTCTTGGCCTTTTATTTGTTCCTTCTATCACATTCACACTTCCATTGTACTTGTCCATCATTATTAATACACGGACTAAGAAGAACGCATATTTATTCAATCTATTACTATTACAACACTTGGGCTACAAAAAACTGCTTTACAGTACCCACCCATAAACAAATTGTCACCTCTACTTAACTCACCTACAAAAGCCGCAGAGTCTAGATTCCCAGTGTAAAAGCTACAAACGAAAAAGCTATTAGTCAGTACTAATGTAACCACACAGAAAAATCAAGCATCTGAAAACTGGATAGATATAAATAAAAAAATCACACATGCACAACCAATACAAAAACAGGAAACCAAAGCCAATCAAGGTCAGTTATAACTCACCCACAAGAGCCATATACATCAAATCATAGATCAGATGAAACCAATAGCATAGGTTTTACTATCAATATTTGTATGTACTCAATGTTGACTCATTTCTTAGATTAACCCGGAAAGCAAAAATCCCAACACAACATTGTTACATAAACAATTTTTCTTCTAAATTATATATGGAAATTCATGTTAACACTTACATATGAAGAGTGCATATTAACCATATAGAAGAAACCTGCAGCCCAAAACCTCTAACCCATTACATCATTGACCGCTGCATCATCACCAAAATGAAAAAGGTTCTACATCTGCACTTTTTAACAGGCAGATTTAGTTATGGGCCGGGTTAGCTATCTCACTATCAATGAAAAAAAACAGTCACATACCCCTACACGAAAGCAAAATCCACCAATCCTAAAAGATGAGCTCTCTTTAAAATTTTAAATTAACTTTTTTACAGCAGTACATAACTCTAGCTTTTAACACATATTGGACTCATGATACCAAAAAAACACAGATAAACTCAAACCACTATATTTATCCAAATTCCAAACACAAGCAATCATTACAAATATTTGCAATTGTATTTGTATACTTCTATTATGTGTGTTACTAAATCAAAGAAAGTCTCATGATAACGGAAGATTAACAAATCAATTAACATATTCAACTTAAAAGGTATCAATGCACTTTAATAAACACAACTTTCTTGCCATGAATAATTTTGTAAGTGAAGTAAACTGCGTATGCAGGCTGTAGTGAAGCAACAACAGTTAATACATGAGTAAAAACTTTTAACTTTTCAAAAGTGTGTTCTTATTGGCCGCTCCAACATAACCCAGATAAAGAGGCTATGAATATTATAATTAAAACATTAGAATATTGAGAATCATGACGTCCGTGAAATCAAAATATCATTATGTATTTACCTCTTTGATTTGAAAGGAAACATATCATCTTTAACATACTTGGTTGCATAAACAGCTCTCAAAGGTGCAACCATTCGTGCTTTATATGACTCATCCAATCTTGATCCTCTTACTGTTAATTTCGAACATGAAGAAATATATAGTAATCATTCAGGTATTTCAAAGAAACAACAATATATTGATCTATAATAAAAGGCAAAACTGATCACAGATTTAGCATAAACATTTCCAGTATTTAAGAAACATCATATTAGGAATACATCAGAAATTGACCTAATATTAAGAGTAATTAACCACTAAAATTATGTACAAAATACCATTTACTAATTACTAACCTCAGTCTCTCACTCAGATTTCATCACTCATAGCTTACAGAACCAATCAGATTAACGACCAAATTCGAAGAATAAACTACCAATCCTCTTAATTATCTTCCTATGTTCAGCTTCTTTCCAATAATTGTAGGAGTTTATAAATACAGATTTTGTAACCTTTTAATTCAAAAAAAAAAAGATGGTGGATAAACTTGATTAAGGAAGTAAAATACTTATAATTAAAACAATGCTAAGATGCAATTTTTCATTCACACATTTTATCAATCACATAGCATGCATAAACCACATATATAGTTGCTATAGAATAACTTTGCAATAACTCACTTACAAAATTTGTTTTGGTTATCATTTCTCATCCAACCCTTGAGTATGTTTCTCCAGCTAAGAAGACAAAGAATTATACTCTTTAACACCATTTCAAAGTTTTGAGAAGATCTTTTGAGATATGAACTTAATAAAGCTAATTTTACATACCTTTAATTATTTATGCAAACAGACATCATCACCTTCATCGTCAAAATCTGAACATACAATCAAAATCAAATAAAAAACCAAATATTGAAGAAAATGGAAAACAAATAATAAGGAAGAAGCTTCATCCAGAAACTACACCAATAACTCAGAAACATAAAATCCTTTGAAACAAAAATGGTTTCGTAAAAGCGTTTTTTTTATTAAGAAACATTGGTATTACCTGGAAGAAATTGATACATGAAGGTCAGAGAAGACAAAGAAATACCAAGACAGACATGAGGAGAAATGGATATTGAGATGATGATAAAGAGCCCAGAGGTTAAATAATCTCGATGGAAATGTATGCATATCAAGTTGAAGTCTCACTTAGATATCTAAATCTGAAGGAATCATTTGAGAAAAGTATACCAGCTAAATATTTCGATTCTTGATTTACAATGAAAATTACTTCGTGGTAAATAAAATTATGGGATGAAGTATGATTGACAAATAAGAAGAACTCGAGGGAATAATATGGATGAAGAAGAAAAATTAACTAAATGAATTGATCAGCTCCATTGGGCGGTGGAATTGATAGGAACAAAACCAATAGGAGAAGTAGGCGTGATCTTGATAATAGAGAATCCAACCAATATATTAAATATGCATGTCTTGAAAATCACACAAGAGTGGAGAGTCTTGAAAATATGAATGTTCGATCGGACCAGTTCGACCGGTCGGACTGTGATTTTTATGAATTCTAGGCCAAAATAAACCGGTTTTTTTGCCATCTTTGACTAGTCAACGTACTACTTGGGCCAGCCGGGCAGACCGGGTTGGACCGAGAACCGGATTTACACCTTGACCCGGTTCTTTCGTTATTTATTTAATATTATTTTTTCTAACCCTAAGCCCCATGCTCTCCAAAATCTGATTTCTATCTCCGATGCTCGTGTCTCCGGTCACCTACGAACTGCTCTGGCCACCGCCGCCTTCTACGTTTGAAGTTCTATTTGTATTATGTGACACCCCCAAATTTTTCGATTTTTGATGGGTCAACGTGAATCCCCTGACTGTCAATCACGTGACCAAGGAATTGAACGGTTTTGATCCAGAACTCACACTTAGAGAACTTGGCATAGAGCTCCTCGTGTTTAAGTAGTTCAAGGATGGTTTTGAGATGTTGCGCGTGTTTTTCTTTGCTTCGTGAATATATGAGGATGTCATCGATAAAGACAATGACAAACTTATCAAGGTAAGGTTTACACACCCGATTCATAAGGTCCATGAATACAGCCGGTGCATTGGTTAGGCCGAATGGCATCACTTGGAATTCGTAATGCCCGTAACGAGTTCTGAAAGCGGTTTTTGGAATATCGGCATCGCGGACACGCAATTGGTGATAACCGGATCGGAGATCAATCTTTGAATAACAACTCGACCCTTGAAGTTGGTCGAACAGGTCATCGATTCGAGGAAGTGGATACCGGTTCTTGACAGTCAACTTGTTCAACTCTCGATAGTCGATACACATTCGAAAAGAACCATCTTTCTTCTTAACAAATAGGACCGGAGCTCCCCAAGGTGAAGAACTCGGCCTGATAAACCCTCGTTTCAGGAGTTCCTGTAACTGGGTGGACAGCTCCTGAAGTTCGGATGGAGCTAAACGGTATGGTGCTCGGGCCACAGGCGCAGCACCTGGTATAAGATCGATTGAGAACTCAACCTGTCTTGGTGGTGGTAGACCAGGTAGTTCTTCAGGAAAGACTTCTGGAAAGTCTCGAACAATTGGAACATCCTCAAGTCGCTTCTCCTCCGACTTTTTCTCCATGATGTGCGCGAGGATTGCTGGATAACCCTTTCTCAGAAATTTTCGGGTTTTTAGGCAAGATATGATGTTAAGCCTCGTCCCTCCGGTCTCCCCCTGTATGACTAGGGTTCTACCGATAGTGAGAGGTATGCGAACAATTTTGTCGTAGCAGATGATTTCGGCGCGATGTTTGGATAACCAGTCCATGCCTACGATGACATCGAAACTTCCTATCTCAACAGGCATAAGATCTATGGAGAAGGTTTCGTCGGCTAGGTTTAGGGTGCAATTTGGTATCACACTATTTGCTTCTATCAATTTGCCATTTGCTAGCTCTACGGTGTACTTAACGTCTAAAGCAACAGGTGTAATGTCAAGTAGAGGGCAAAATTCATCGGAAATAAAACTCCTATCGGCACCAGTATCAAACAGAATGGAAGCAGTTAAATTGTTGAGGAGGAACATACCCGTGACCACATTCGGGTCCAGACGGGCGTCCCCTGAGTTGATCACGAAGGCGGTACTTTTGGCATTGTTGTTGTTGCGGTGGTTGTTGTTGTTGTTGCCCTTATTCTTCAATTTTGGGCAAGAGTCCCTGAAGTGTCCTGGGTTTCCACATTCGTAGCAGGACTTAGATTGTCGGGTATTTCTGTCAGAAGGGTTGTTGTTGGATTTGGGGGCTCGGCAATCCTTAGTCAAATGCCCGTACCTCCTGCAGTTGTTGCAAGGAGTACCGCACTGACCGAAATGGTGGTAGTTACACTTGGGGCAATAAGGCCTGTCCCCGGTGTAGCTGCGGGTGGTTTCAGAGTTGGTGGTATAGACTTGGATGGCGTTGTTTTTCTTGTTTGAGTTGTGATGGTGTTCAGAGGATTTGCGTTTGTTGTTGTTGGAGGATGAGGTGTTGGAGGTCTCACGGCTGACAACTAGAGCCATGAGTTCGTGGGCCAATCGAATGGCACTTTCAGTGGTGGTTGGTTTGGATGAGGCGACGTTTCCTTGGATGTTCTCGGGGAGTCCACGAATGTATTTCTTAATGCCCTTACTTTCTGGTTCGACCAAACCCGGGCATAATAGAGCAAACTGCTGAAATTTGGTGGTATAATCAGCGACATCATTTCCCTGCACCTCCAGATGCCAGAATTCTTCTTCCAGCCTATGCAATTCTTCTTCAGGACAGTATTTCTCTTTCAGTTTCTTTTTCAGTTCGGCCCAAGGAAGTCGGTTTGCAACCTCAAGGCCTACGGAGTTTGCGTGGGTTTTCCACCACGTGAGTGCACCTTCCTGAAAGGTGTAAGCAGCGAATTTGACCTTGTTGTTCTCAGTACAGTCGCAGAGACTGAAAACAGATTCCATGCGCTCAATCCAACGGATCAAGCCAATGGCACCTTCCGTGCCCTTGAAGTATAGCGGTTTACAGCTAAGAAAGTCCTTATAGGAGCAGGGTTTGGGTGGTGGAGTATTGGTTGCTGTGTCCTCGCTACCGGGTGGTGTTCGGGTAGCCAAGGCTTCGGTCACACTGCGGGCAATGATTCCCGCGATCTCAGCTTCGCTAAGGGTAATTTGACGACGTGGAGGCATGATGCTGAGTAAGAAAGAACACGGAAATGAAATAAGATACTAGTCCGAGTATGATGAACTAGTGGTGTGTTTGTCATTCCGAGACAAAACGTTGGAAAGAAAGAGGCCTATATTCATATAATATAATATAGCCTAAAGTTGTAATGAGGTCTATTCATGTAAATATATGTATATCACATAATAACCTATTGAGTGTCTAGCACAGACGTGTTTTGAGTCCCGTTTCTCTCGAGGTCAGAGTCAACTAATGCATTCCTGTTCAATATAACCCTTTCAGATTTCACATCATCTTTCTTTAATTGTACATAGTTGATCAGGCTATGTTAAATTAAAGTCGTATGATGTAATCCCTGAACTAGTCATAACTAATAAGGAATACTGCCTAACGGTCATAGTCTAGGCCCACTAAATGCAACCTAGTTCACTATAACCTTAGGCTCTGATACCAATCTGTGACACCCCAAAATTTTTCGATTTGCGGAAGCTTGATTTGGGTGTCACTAATCAATATACAAAGCACACAAGATATAATGAACGACCACTATATGCGTCGATTTAAACTTGTATAGATAAAGTAAATGTTTACATCAAAACATTGTTACATTAGCTCGTTTCCTGAAATTGAGAGATTACATAGCATAATTACTTTTACAAAATATAATAATGCAGTCCAATCTCTAGTTGTATGTATGCTGACTCGAGCTAATAATCCCTGCTTGTGCAGTCAAGCTACTGTTGTGTACCTGTGATAAATACTAAAATGGGTCAGCGACAACGCTGGTGAGCTCACAGGTTTGTATGTCAATGTATAGTTGTCAGAACCGCAAGATTTATATTGAATTTAAAATGCAATTAAGCAAAATAAAAGTTATACTGTCCATGAGCACATAGTCTGAGCTTAACTTGATTTGTCAGGCCCAATTAAGGAAACCTAACTTGAAATGCCTCCTACGAGTGCCTAATCAACACTCGTCTTCCCAAATGCTAATACATCCGTTTGACCGGTTAGTGCGTGCTAACCCGGATGAGGATTGTCAATCCCATATGATATCATATACTAACATTCACGCTATAAAATACTAGAGACTATGCTTATGGAGGACTTTAAATTGATTAGCTTGAAACTCATGTAGTATTTGAAGTTTGGCACTTGCGTTCTACTTGTAAAACAAAATCGAGTAGTAATATCACACCCCTAGTTGTAAAGCAGTGAAAATGGGGCTATGAAACTCACCTGAGTCTTGAAGTGTTTAATTTAATAAACTTGAAGTTATTAGCGGTGAATTGAAGTCCAAAGGCTTGAAACCTGAATGTGTCCACGACACTTGAATTGTTATTAATTGTACCTGTATCTCGAAAGACTACCATTTAAATTGTTTGTTTAACTTGATGTCCAAATTACCCCGATTTGGTTGATTGTATTGTTACAAGTTACTACGACTTGTTTGATTGACTTGATACAAGTTACAACGACTTGTTTGATTGACTTGATACAAGTTACAACGACTTGTTTGATCTTTGAAGTATGTTTTGAAAACGTGTACGGCCCGTTGGTGATTACTTGCAACAATAGTCTTGATGTTATCTCATTGATTTAGAAGTGTTATACTTGAAAAGTAAATTCCAATTATGATTGAAAAGTTGTATCGTGTAAGCGTTTTGAAGTTGTACAAGTTTGACATTTGGTGTAAAAATGTGCTTACGGAATCAAAGTACGGGGGTCCGGGGGCAGCGCCCCTGGTTAGCGGGGTCCAAGGGGCGGCAGCCCCTGGCTGGGGTCGAGCTGCCAGGTCAGCTTGGAAAATTTTTATTTCTACTATATTGCTTTAAGGAAAAACGCATCTGGACTTGAATTTGAGTGAAATCCAGTGATAAAATTTCGAGCTTCGACACTTAGTAAAAATCTGTGTTTTTGAGGTTCTGGTTTGTGCGACGTAGCCTGCGACGTAGGATGCGACGTAGGGTTTTGCGACGAAGAGGGTTGCGTCGCTAAAGTCGACAGTGCTAAATCAATAGCGACGTAGGGTGCTACGTCGCTAATGCGACGTAGGTTCGGTTTGCGACGTTAAGGTCTGCGTCGCTATGTGCGACGTTCGCAAGTCAATGCGACGTAGTAAGCTGCGTCGCTATATGCGACGTTGGGGATATAGTGCGACGTAGGTCGCTGCGTCGCATTTGCTCCAGGCCAAATGCGACGTACGGGGTCTGATCGGAATTTAAGCTTCAAAAACGCATTTTCCGGCCATCGATCGGCCTAATATTTTTACCCAACCCATTTAAGGACATTACAAGGTTATACAAACAACTAGCAAGTTATAAAACTTAAAAACGAGAGTTTTCGGAGTTGTGTCGGAAACTTACAAATCGCCGAAATGAAATTCCGGAAAGATAGAAGTGTAGATCGTCGCGAGGTGGTCGTTTATTTCCAAAGGGGCTTGAAGATCCAAGGTCGTTTGAGGTGCTTATTTTGTGATTTTGATGAAGATGATAATGGTGGTGGTGGGTGTTAGTTGAGAGAAAAGAGAAGGAAGAGAGAGAGAGAGTAAAAGAGAAATGAGAAAGATGGTGGTGATGAGGGGTTTAAATCCCCTTTTCAGTCTACGTCTTCTTGTCCCGTGTGGTGCTCGTTTTCCCAATCGTTTAACGTTAAATATTTATTTTATAAACTAAATTTTACGTTTTAAGTTACGAATTTATTATAAAATGTTTTATTAAAAGAATTTATCAATTATCCATTTGGGATATCTAAATTGAAATTCGTTTTATTTGTTTGCGCGTTTGTATGTTTAATAGCATATACGTGAATTGTTTAATAAAAACTTGGATACGAAATATTATTATGAATAATATTTTGAATAAATTGGAGTTACTAAATAATATTTGTATTACTTAATAAAATTGTTCACCAACTTCCGTATTTATTTAATCGAATTACATTCGATTTGAAACTCGTACGATTTAAACAAATCGCATAATTGTAGATATATATTCAACAATATATATATAATAATTGATACATTAATTAGCCTAACACAGAACTAATTACATGTATTAAAACTTGATTAGGCACTAAATTCTAGTCCTAAATTAACGGTTGTCACATATTATCTTGTTTAACTGAGATGTAGGTACACATATGTGTACATATAATTATTTAGAAACCAAAGATTTGGCCGGAAATTATAATAGATGTGAAATCCGGTGAAGGTTATTATAGGTGATTAGGTGTGCAGCTTTAAATAAGAAAAAGACAAAAATTGAAAAAGAAATGGACGAGATTTGTGTGTGTTTGCGTGAAGCCGTGAACAACTTGAAACATTTAGGTTACTCTAAGTAATAAATTATTATTATAGATATTATTATTATATCATTATTATTATATTATTATTATTATACTCAAGTACTTGTTAATATATACTATATGTGATGTGATTACTTTTTGTGACTGTTTTTTATGTTCTATGAATTATGAAGATAATGTTGTGATGATTTGAGTCGATGTGTTTGAACTTTTTATGCTTAACTATTTATGATTTCTATTAAGAAAGTTGTTTAATCGTTTAGTTTGGAACATGTGTTCATGTAAGATTGTATACTTTTGTGAGATTGTTAAATTGTTTGGTGGACATGATTTTGTATGTCTTTTACGTCATGTATATATCTTGTTTTTAGGTTTTTAACAATTCCGGTCCGACCTTCCGACCCAACAGGTCCGACCTGTCCGATCATAAATTGGCACTTTTCCGGTTCGACTAAAAAACCGGATTTTAAAACATTGGCGGAGACTAATTTTCAGATTAACTAGAAAAAAATGAGAAAATTTCTCTAACCTCAGCGATCCACGTCAACAAATCCATGTGATTAGAAGGGTGACAAGTCAGCATAAGAAACAACTCCCTTTTAGTATATAGTACTAGTTTATTGACCCATGTACACACGGGTTTGACAAAAAAAAATTATAAGATTATTTACTTATTACTTATAGTGGATAAAATACTTTACATCTTTACTCTAAAGAAATTAATGAAACAATACTTTATTAAGAAACTTCTAAATAAAAATAAATAGTTTGAGCTCTCTTTTACAACTTTTTATAAGCTCAACATCTAATTTCTTGAATTTAAGCTTCTACAATGCAAATTTTACACCAAAGTATATGCACTTTTAGCACATTTGATATTACTTGATGTGACACCCGGTCAAAAATGATCCAAAATTTGGTCCAAATTTAAACTTTAATATTTGTACTCGGTACTAACTAAACCAAAAGTATTTCGAATATTATATATAACTTAAAATGATTATATAATAATCGTATATATACGAATCTAACAGAACACATAAACTTAAAATGGATGTTAGTACAAAACATTTTTAGTTAAAATATTATTGTTAAAAATAATATTTATTTACTCGAATACAATTTAAATACATTCTGTTTTATTTAAAAATGTATTTCTATTTAGTTGAGACCACTCAAAAACCAGTTATATTTTTACAACTCGAGTAAATTACTTTTATAAAATACTTCAATTAAAAACATATACGATTTCAAAATTTGAGATTTATCATTTAAAGATATTATACTACATTACGATCGGGTACAAAAATACAGGCTTATTGTACTGCAAATTGAGGACAAAGCCCCAACTCTTTCCCCTTTTTTTCTGGATCTGGTCGTAGACCCCAGACCAAAAATTTCACCAACTCCTTTCTTTTTTTTTTTTATCTTATTTCCATTTTTGTATTATTTCACACAAACACATAATATCTATATCTATATCTATCTGTCGATCTCCTCTCTTTTTTTGTTTCTTCTTCAACAAGATTTAACAACAACAACTAAGAGCAACACAAGTATAATCATCATCATATTCATTGATCATCATCATCTATCATCTCTTTCTCGGCTCATCTATACCACCGAGCACCACCGACCACCAACCATCTTCGACAAAAATAACCACATGATCGGCAGCAGCTGGAGCAGAATAATACTATCATCATCATCGTCATTTCATCATCATCTTTCTCCTCCCTCTCGGCACCATAACCACCGGACACCATCACCATTATTTCGAAATAATCAAGTTACAACAACAACACCACCACCTTCGGTAGCAACAGCAGGTCATAATCAACACCATCGTTATCATTATCATCTCGACATCATCATCCTCGGTCATCGATTTCATCCGTGAGCAACACCTTTTTCTTTTAAGTTTGAAATTGTAAATCTTGTATAATCATGTACTAGTGCCTAATCGATTATTATGCTCGAAATCTAGGATTAGAACTTGGTTTTGTGAATTGATTGCGTGATTCTTGGCCGGAAAACACAAAAGAAATCAGCGGGTCGAAGACAACCCGGTCGGATCTTTTTGACCCGGTTGTCACCAAGCGTCGCTAATCTTTCAGCGACACTTCATAAGTGTTGCTAACTGCCCAGTGACACAAAAATAAGCCATCTGCGACACTTCCTCAAGTGTCGCTAAAAACCGAAAATAACTAAAAATAATTGTCGCTAAAATGCTAAAAATCTATATTTTCATATTTAATGAGTGTCACCTAAAATGGGGTTTTTAGTAAAAATTATTATTATTATTATTATTATTATTATTTTTTTTTTTTTTTTTTTTTTTTTGAAAAGTTCTAAATTTATAAATCGCAAATATACTTTTACAATACGATACGATAACAATATGAAGTATTTTTATACGAAAACAAACGATGCTATTTTTATACGAAACGAACAAAATTATGTTATTAGAATATAATTTTAATACGTCACCAACGGACTTACACATTTACAAACTTAAACACAAATACAATTGGAATGCTTTGAGCATAAATTAAACGAGTAAACATTAACAGGGATGGTTTAATTAGAACATCAAATTACTTATACGATATTGCGTGTTTAGGGTACTAGGAGTTTCTATTGGAACATCACGCGCGTTTAGGAATGCTAACACTTGGAGTGCATTCAAACACTAGCGGCATTCAAACAACGATAGTTATAACTACTCCATCGTTTTCATAAAATTAGGAGTAACAAAAAACCATATTCTTCTTTAATGAATCAAGGACTAATATATCATCTTACCAACGTTTATGCATAGATTTAGGCTAATAGGATCCGAACCACAGCTATTACAATCGGTATCCATAATCTGCAAATATCTATATAAAGAAGCAAAAACAACAAAAATTAGAATATCAAAACCGAAACCCACGAAATGGTGAAGTGCAAAAGTCTTAAAAATTTCATACAGGAACCAATATTACCTGGAACAATGAAGAGGAAGTAGATGTGAACACAAATGGTTTGAAACCTAAATAATATTATGCTCAAAGAATGGAGTAAAGCATATGTAATAATCCGTATTATAATTTTTAAATTCAAACTCATGAAGTGCATTGGTTTGATGGTAGAAAAGTTCATTGGAGGAGAAGGCTGTAAAAAGTTGGAGGAGCTCGAGACGAGAAAAAGAAAGGGGCGTGGAAGAGATTTCCAATGGGCCAATTTTTAACACCCCACGATTCAAGACATTTTTTTAAAAAAAAAAAATTTCGGAAGCGCAAATCCTATATATAATATATACATAGATGTCACGAAATCATCAACCAAAACATTACATATTTTCTAAAATTTAGGTATAGTTACAAACGATAATTATCAACTGGGTGTTAATTAACAAAACATAGTTTTATCAAAACGATCAGAGTTCCAGTTGTCAGACATTTCTTCAAACGAACATTTCATTGTCCAAATATCCCAAAAGTTAACCTGCAAAAGTATTGTGGGGAATTAGCACGAAGCTAACCAAGTAAACTAAGTCTAACAATCTAACTTAGTATAACAATCAATTCACAACAATCATCTAAATAAACAATCAAACAGAGGATCGGTGGTTCTTGAGATACCCTCAGTCCGCGGTGGCACTCCAAGAACACTTAATAATCAACTGCAGGCCAATACAGAGATTTTTACCAATAGTTTATTGCTATCTTTAACCAATATGGATTAATTCACAACGAATGTTCATCCGACCCATAAGGATTAACCTATAGCAACTAAACCCAAAATTGACCTCTATCATTCCAACCTATCATGGAATTATTCACTAGCAAACAATCAATCTATCAAACCACAAGTTTAATCAACAATCCTATCATTATCGTAACGATAAATCAGTCAATACAAGCAACTTAAAAATTGATGCAACTAACTGTTAACACCAAGATTAAATTGTGAGAACCAGTCCACTCACCTGTCAGTCTTAGTCCCCAAACTCAAAAGTCTTATTTTATTGAGTCTTCGGTGTCTCTGTAAACACAATAAAAACACAAGTTAATAACTTGTTTCAAAATTTAATTATGACTATACTTAATTACATACATTGATAATCAAGAAATATCGATAACTAAACAATATAAGTGTTAGATTCACATAAGTTCACAAAATATCAAATTCTTCAAAATTACAAAGACAAACGCGATCCAGCTAAAGGTGGTGGGATCGCGTTCCCAAGAAGAAAACTTTCTGTTACCAAATAACACTGAGCAACGCGATCCGGTTAGGGGTTTGGGATCGCATTCCATAGTTCAAAATTTGCTGAGCCAAAATAACACTGATGAACGCGATCCGGGTTCGAGGCTAGGATCGCGTTTAATAGACTAAATTGCGAAGAACCCAGTTTATAACTGAGGAACGCGATCCAGGTCAAGTTGTGGGATCGCGTTTGTATGCTTTCCAGCTCCAATCAGACCTGTAACTTACAACTACGAACTACAAATCACAAATTGACCAAACTCAGTTTCAAACTCGAATTTTCACCAAACTTTGGTCATAACAACTTCTAATATCAACATATAACAAAGATTTAAGCATCATATCATCACAATTCAAACAAAACACATATAACCTAACTATTTCACATTCAAACCTAAAACTCAAGAAATCTAACTATTTAGCATGTAATCATTATGTAATCAACTTAGTAGAAATTAGTTGTCATCATTCAATCATCTTACAAGCATCAAACGAATTTATCAAGCTCTAATTTCATTCCATAAAACAATTTAACCTAATTTCTCTATTTAGGTAGACAAGAACTTACTTAGAAGATAAAGCAAGAATAAGATGATGATAGTGATGAGTTTCAAGGATTCAATCTTCTAATCTTGTTTAAACATGCATCAATCTTCACTACTAATTTGAGTTGGTGATTTGTGAGTAAGGTTTTGAAGGAATCAAATGAAGAACAATGAAATTGGGGAAAATTAGGTCGGTCTCCTAATTTATTAAACCGACCCCTCCTTATTTTACAGTGTAATATTATACTCTTCTTTGACCTATTGTCTGGAACCTCGATTTCAAATGCGAGAAAATTATTTTATTTTACCATCACCTAAAATTATCTAAAACAGCTAACATTTCAATAGTCACAATATTTCCTGAGGCTCATTTACCTATTAAATTTAAAATTTAAACACAGGTAAAAATTATAAATCGCATAAATAATTTAAAGAAAATACCTTTTTCTTCTAGGCCCGATTTGGGGATGTTACAAATCACCCCTCCTTAGAAAGATTTCGTCCCGAAATCTAACTAGACACAAATAAACTAGGGTATCTAGCCCGCATACTCTCCTCCGTTTCCCAAGTGAGATCCGCACCCAAACTATGTTTCCACTTAACCAAAACCATAGGAATTTCTTTTCTACGTAATTTGGTCACTTTTCTATCTAAAAACTCGACAGGTTCCTCAACCAATTTCTTACTTGAGTCAACACGAAGATCTTGCAAGGGAAGAATTTGGGATTGATCCTCCATATTGCATTTTCTTAAATAGCAAACATTAAAAGTATCATGAATACCGGCTAATTCGGGCGGAAGATCTAAAGAAACCGATTGTTCATTAATCACCTGACGGATTCTAAATGGGCCAATATATCGGGGAGCTAACTTACCCCGTTTACCAAATCTAATAACACCCTTCCACGGAGAAACTTTTAAATACACAAGTTCACCTTCAACAAAAACAACAGGTCGTCTACGTGGGTCCGCATACTGTTTCTGTCTATCACGAGCCGCTCTCAGTTTCTCACGAGCAATCTTAACTTTGTCAGCTGTAATTTGAACTATATCGGGACCCGCAAACTGTTTTTCTCCCGCTTCTAACCAACATGTAGGTGTTCGACAACGGCGCCCATACAACATCTCATATGGCGGCATACCAATGCTAGAATGATAAGAATTATTATAAGCAAACTCTATCAATGGTAAGTGTGAATCCCAAGAACCGCCATACTCAAGTACACAAGCTCTCAACATATCCTCGAGTGTCTGAATAGTACGCTCTGACTGCCCGTCTGTCTGAGGATGATACGCTGTGCTAAGATTAACTCTGGTACCTAATTCACGTTGCAAACTCTGCCAAAAACCAGAAACAAACCTAGAATCTCTATCGGAAACAATGGATAAAGGAATACCATGTCTAACAACAATCTCATGAATGTACAATTGAGCAAGTCGAGTCAATGATGCCGTCTCACTGGTGGCTAGAAAATGTGCACTCTTGGTTAATCTATCAACTATCACCCATATCATATCATTACCTTTCTGAGTGCGGGGAAATTTTGTAATGAAATCCATAGTAATGTGCTCCCATTTCCATTCCGGAATATCTAACTGTTTCAATGAACCATAGGGCTTCTGATGTTCTGCTTTAACCTGGGAACATATATGACAAGTCTCCACCATTCGAGCAACATCGGTTTTCATAGTTGGCCACCAATACAATGGTTTTAAATCATTGTACATTTTCGTACTCCCTGGATGAACAGATAACATCGATTTGTGTGCCTCTGACAATATCAAATTCCGAAGTCCCCCAATCAATGGAACCCAAACCCGTGACTGGAAAGTTTTCAATCCTCGAGAATCATCAATCAATAAATCTTTCCGTTTCAACAAAATCTCAGATTTTAAATTTTGGTCCAACAATGCCTCTAACTGCGCAGCTTTCAACTGAGAAATCAAATCAGAAGATATTTCCAAACGCATAAAATAAATTCGATCGGAAGGTACATTTTGGCTTAAAGCATCGGCAACCACATTAGCTTTACCCGGATGATATCGGATTTCACAGTCATAATCCTTAATCAACTCCAACCATCGGCGCTGTCTCATATTGAGTTCTTTCTGAGAAAACATGTACTGGAGGCTTTTATGATCCGTGCATACGACACATTTAGTTCCGTACAAATAGTGTCTCCAGATTTTCAACGCAAATACCATAGCTGCAAGCTCTAAATCGTGTGTGGGGTAATTTCTTTCATGAGTTTTAAGCTGACGAGAAGCGTAAGCAATAACACGATCATGTTGCATTAAGACAGCACCCAAACCAGCATGAGAAGCATCACAATAAACCACAAAACCCTCGGAACCATCAGGTAGTGCTAACACTGGCGCCTGACATAACAACTGTTTAAGAGTCTGAAAAGATGTTTCTTGTTGATCACCCCACTGAAATTTAATATCCTTTCTAGTTAGCTTGGTTAACGGGCCAACAATTTTGGAGAAATCCTTGATAAATTTTCGATAATAACCCGCTAAACCAAGGAAACTTTTGATCTCAGAAGGTGATTTAAGAGCATTCCAATTCATAACAGCGTCCACCTTGGAAGGATCCACTTTGACACCATCCTTACAAATAATATGCCCGAGAAACTGTACCTCTCGGAGCCAAAATTCACATTTGGAAAATTTAGCAAAAAGATGCTCTCTTTTCAAAATCTCAAGAATCAATCTTAAATGATGTTCATGTTCAGCCTCAGACTTAGAATAAATCAAGATATCGTCAATAAATACAATCACAAACTTGTCTAGAAAAGGTCGACATACACGATTCATTAAGTCCATAAAAATAGCAAGAGCATTAGTCAATCCAAAAGGCATAACTAAAAACTCATAATGACCATACCAGGTATGAAAAGCAGTCTTAGGAACATCTTCCTCACGAACTCGTACCTGATGATAACCGGATCTCAAATCGATCTTAGAAAAATAGGATGATCCCCGTAACTGATCAAATAATTCATCAATTCTGGGCAATGGATATTTGTTTTTCACTGTTCTTTTATTGAGCTCTCTATAATCAATACACATTCGAAGAGTACCATCCTTTTTCTTAACAAACAATACCGGAGCACCCCACGGGGAAGAACTCGGTCGAATAAACCCTTTATCTAACAGTTCCTGAATTTGACCCATCATCTTACGGATTTCAGAAGGAGCTAATCTATAAGGAGACTTAGCTACAGGAGTCGAACCAGGAATCAAATCAATCTGAAATTCTACATCTCTTACCGGGGGTAAACCAGGCAATTCATCCGGAAAAACTTCCGGATATTCAGAAACCACTGGAAAATTGGTCAAATATTTCTTTTCTAACTTGCTATCTATCACATATGCCAAATAAGAATCACATCCCTTAGATAGAGATTTCCTAGCTTTCAACAAGGAAATCAATGGTAGACTACCCTTTACTCGTTCTCCTCGAGCCATGACGTATGACCCATCAGAAATCGGAATTCTTATAATCTTTTTATGACAATCAATGTTGGCCTTATTCAAACTTAACCAATCCATACCAATAACTACATCGAAACTAGGAATTGGCATTAACAAAAAGGAGACTAGGAAATTATGACCCTCAATAAGTATACTGGCTCCAGCTACCGATGTGGTAACAGGAACTAATTTACCGTCAGCAATTTCAACTTCTAAAGGTTTAACAATCAAAGAGGGGATCAATTTCAGTCTATCACAAAAGTTCACAGATATAAACGAACAATTGGCACCAGAATCAAACAATACACGAGCTGGTACAGAATTTATGAGAAATGTACCAGTGATGACATCTTCAGTGGTGACAGCATCATCAACTGTCATTCGGAAAGCTTGGCCAGCAGCTACTGGTGGATTCTTCCTCTTTTGACCAGAGGATGACGAACCTTTACCCGTACCCATACTCTGTCTCTTCGCCTCAGGACAATCCCCTGCACGATGCCCTTCTTTATGGCAATTCCAACACACGCTATTCGGGTAAGTACAATCTTTTGCAGCGTGTCCAAAATTTCCACACTTAACACATCTAGATGTCTGGGGAGTACAAGGACCATTATGCCTAGCTCGACATCTATTACAATAATTACTATCCGTTGGAATACCAGAATTCGATCTCCTAGTTTGTTGACTACCTTGACCTTTCTGTTTACTCGAAGAATCTTCTATGTTTTTCTGTGAATACCTTTCTTTATTCAACACCCTTTTTGCTATAATGTCACCATCAACCGAACGAGCTAAATCATAAGCTTGTGGGAGTGAACCTGCTAATCTATAACACCCCTCATTCCATAGTAATAATATTATAGATAATACGGAAGCGTAAGTAAATAAAACGCAATACATGGTTACATAATATTCTAAAGTACTAAAAACCGTTTACATATTTAAGTCACTTCACTTTAAAATTTGTTCAAAAGATTAGCATGTCAGGGTATTATATAACTAAACTGAGTTGTTACAAAAATAATCAGAGTAGTTTGAATATCAAACATTCTATGCTTCCAAGGTTTGACCTTCCTGCTACCCACCCGCATGCACAAAACAAAAGTCTGCAGGAAGTAACAACGAGGGATTAGCACATAGCTAAGTGAATAAATCCAACACTCAACATTTAACTTAGCTAAACCAATTAACTACAACAAGTATTCGCAACCACAACAATCAACAACAACTTAATGAGGATCGGCGGATCCGGGGATAACCTTAGTACCCGGGCGGCTCCCCAAGATCACTTATCCAAACATATCCGTATGGCCATAACGGACGAGACCGATAGCTAGTGTTTATTATACTTAGGTACAGTTCAGCACACACAACAAATGAAGTACATCCCTGTACCATTCACACAACAACACACTAGCCCAACCAACAGTTCATCAACTCGTTGACCTCATTAACAACAATGCCCGAAGGCCACACAAAGCACATATAGGCATATGATCAACAGTAACAACTAATCAACTCAATAATCAAGTCTACGTTTACCCGTTGTAATCAAATGATTACAACTAAGCCAAACGGTGAGTTTTGAATCCACTCACCAATACCTTTGCCTTCAAAATCTCTGATTCCAGAGATCACTTATCTTTCGGAGGATCTGAGAATCAATAATCAACATAAGTTAGTACTTTGCCTCATAATTTGTAAATATCAAAATAAGCATTTTTATAAAATGCCACTATAGCATCCAATAAGTGCCACTATAATCACCACCTTCTAAACACTTATGCATTTTTGAAATTTGAAAAATCCATCAAAATTAACTATGCAAACGCGATCCTGACTAGTTAGGGCTGGATCGCGTTCGTCCTTAGGAAAAATTTCTGTCACCGAAAAACACTGACAAACGCGATCCGGATACTTGGCCTGGATCGCGTTTCCAAGGCCAAAACTCGACTAAGACGTTTATAACAAGGGAACGCGATCCGGAATCGTAGCCGGGATCGCGTTCATCTGTTCTTCAGCTCAAGAACAGACCTGAACGAACCCTAACTCCATTTTCATTATTCAAGCTCATCAAACTCAATTCTAATGCATCTAACTAGTTAAGAATCATCACTTAGTATCATCCATCACATATAATCACCAAATAACACCTATATCCACATCAATTCATCAATTCACATTAATTCTAACATTAGAGTTTAAAAGTAAATAACTCACTTACAATTAATGGAAGATCAAGATATGAAGAGCTAGGTGATGGTGATGATGAAACAAGTAGAAGATCACAATTCCATTTGATGATTTAATCCAAGCTTTAAGTTAGGGTTTATGTGTTTAGTTGAAAGAGAAATTGGGAAAGGAAATGAGAATTGGTAAAGTGATCCAGAGGTTAGGTCGGTCCTCATTAAAACCGGCCTACAACCTTGGGTATTTAATACCCGCTCTAAATCTATTGTCTGGCACCTAATTGCTAAATGCGAGAACTTCATTTTATTGTTCCGTCAACTTTAATAATTTAATTCAAACAACATTTCATTATCCACAATAAGTCCTAAGACCTATTTCGCCAACTTTCACAATTAAACAATTATATCGCAAAATTATTTAAAACTATTAAATACGCAATTATAAATAGAAAAATACCAGGCTACCGGAGAGGATGTTACAAATCTTCCCTCCTTAAGGAGATTTCGTCCCCGAAATCTCAACACCATCAAACAATCCAGGATATCTGGACTTCATTGACTCCTCAGACTCCCAAGTAAGGTTGGAACCTAAACTATGCTTCCACTTAATTAACACCATCGGGATTTGTTTCTTCCTAAGGTTGGTAACTTTCCTATCAAGGATTTCTACCGGTTCCTCAATCAACTTCTGCGTTGGATCCATCCTCAAATCTTGCAATGGAAGAATTTGTGACTGATCCTCTATATTACACTTTCTCAAGTAACATACGTTAAACGTATCATGAATACCAGAGAGCTCTGGAGGAAGATCCAATGCTATTGACTGATCGTTTACTACTTGTCGAATCTTGAATGGACCAATGTACCTAGGCGCCAACTTTCCACGTTTCCCGAATCTAATCACACCTTTCCACGGAGAAACTTTAAGATACACTAATTCACCTTCGGTAAACACAACCGGTCGTCTTTTAGGATCCGCATACTGTTTCTGCCTATCTCTTGCGGCTTTTAGCTTCTCACGTGCAACAGCTACTTTATCCGCGGTTATTTGAACAATATCGGGCCCAGCAAACTGTTTCTCACCTGCCTCTAACCAACATGTGGGTGTACGGCAATGACGACCATACAACATTTCATACGGAGGCATCCCAATACTTGAATGGTACGAATTGTTGTAAGTAAATTCAACCAATGGAAGATGTGAATCCCATGAACCTCCATATTCCAGAATGCATGCACGTAGCATATCCTCTAAAGTTTGAATTGTACGTTCTGACTGACCGTCTGTCTGAGGATGATAAGCTGTGCTAAGATTTACACGTGTACCCAACTCTTGTTGCAGACTTTGCCAAAAACGAGAAGCAAAACGAGTATCTCTATCTGACACAATCGATAAGGGAATACCATGTCTGGAAACGATTTCGTTAACATACAATTGAGCAAGTTTAGTCAACGAAGCGGTCTCACTCGTAGCAAGAAAATGCGCGCTCTTTGTCTGTAACACCCCCAAATTAAATGATTTGCGGAAGCATACATTGGGTGTTACTAATCAATATACAAAGCACAAGATTAATAGTAAACGACCTCTAAATGAGACGTTTGTAAAATAGTTACATTTCATAATTAATAATCGTTTGAAAACCGTAGGTTTTCGTATACAAAATGTAATTCCCTAGAGTCCACGCGTATAGCGGGAGATTCTATTACATCACCATAGTTACAAAAGATAATGCCAAAGAATCTCCGTTAAATGCAGTTTGTAAATCATGCGACTCTAGCTAGTAATCCTGGAGTAATCCTACTCCGTAAGTGTACCTGAGATACAAAGCTAAAAAGTGTCAACCAAAAAGGTTGGTGAATCTCACAGGTTTAGTAATAAGTAAGTGTTATGAACCACAAGTATGTACCCGTATTGCTATCAAGCAAAGTAAGTAAATCAGTTAATCAGTACAGTGCCATGAGCTCATAAGTTGAAGCTTAACCGTGTAGTGTGAATATATCACGTACCCCCGTGAGTGCTATCCGCACACTCATATGTAACAAATACTAATATGTCTGTTTCTACGTGTAAATCAGTACGTGGTGGCGCTACCACCCCAGACAGGGATTGTCAGTCCCAAATGGATCCATCTATTAGTAATCGCGCTTAAGTCCATAACTAACAACTTACGATTAGGAGGCTTTCAGTGGATAAAAGTAACTCATGCGTTTGTTTGTAATCAGTAATGTTTTCAGTTCAGTACATTGTGTTCATATGTAAAACAGTTGCTAAGTATCTCACCCCAAAGTATAAAAACAGTAAAAGTGGGGCCGTAAGACTCACCTGAGTCTGGTAATAAGCTGTAGCAAATAGCAAGTAGTAAATATAGCAAGTAGGTTCTCCGAACCCGTAACCTTCAAATGCCTATTCATATGAAGTTATGTAAGTATGTGTCTCACGAGACGTTTCGTTTAGTTGTACACAACTAGTATAGCCGATGTTTGTCTGTATGTTTGTAATTGTTCGTTTGTTGGAAAACATGTTTGGGCCCGTTGGTGACTTAGTTGAAACGTTAATCTTGACATTTATAAACTTGTTTGAATTGTTATGCTTGAAAAACATGTTTCAATGTACCTTAGCTGTTATATCGTATAGTCGTTTGAAGTCCGAAATGTATAACACTTAACTTGGAATTTATTTGTGAATCTGCTGTGTTTTGCGACACAAAATGCGACACTAAAATTTGTCATGCGACACAAGGGTTGTGTAGCATGAAGGATGCGACACAAGAGCCCTGCGACACAGTGGTTGTGTCACAAAAAAGCTTGCGATGCTAATTCAATAGCGACATAAAGGTTGTGTCGTATAAAATACAACATAGTATGCGACATAGAGTGCGACACAATATTGTGTCGCAAAGGTTACGACACAAACGGATTTGTACGACACAAGGTGCGACACAAACGGGTTTATGCGACATAGCATGCGACACAAGGCTTGTGTCGCATGTATGAACACCAGCCCATAAACTTTCGGGTTTCAATAATTTTCGACCAAAAACACAAATCTAACCCATTTTTGAGCTATAAAATCGTGTATTCTTCATGTATTAGGTTATATCTAAGTTGTGTACACATCAAAACATCAAAACATTACACCAAATTGAATAGATCTAAGATTTTAGAAATTTCTTACTTTTGCAAATCGAGCTAAATGGAGGATGAAATGGTGAAAACGGTCTTGATATTCTTGCTCCACTCGTGACGGTGATTCCGAATATGTAAATTTCGTGTGTCGGTTTGTATTCCGAAAATTTGGTGTAGATTGGAGTTGAGAGAGTGTTTTGAGGTGTGTGTGTTTTTGTGATAATGAAAATGAAAGAGAAAAGTGGGTGTGGGGTGGGGTTTGGCTGATCCAAGGAGGGAGGAAGGGAGAATACTCCTCAAAACACAGTATTGACTCCGTGTCATAATCGTTTAATTCCTTTGTTTTTAGTATTTTTAACCAAACCGTTATATTTTAAAATGTAACAGGAATATTTAAATAAACATACTTTGAAATTAATAATAAAAACATTCGTCGCAATATTTAAATTATTAAGTCGCGTTAGTAAAAATGTCGTCACTATAATATATAAATAATGTTCGTTCGGTTGCGTAATTTTATATAATAAAATACGTTTTCATTATTTAAGTAAATTTCTGTCACCAACGCCCAAGTAAACTGTTTCGGACTCCGTCTGGTTAATTCGCACGATTTATCCAAATCGCGTAAGTACCCACACATATATATATAAATCACCTTATATATATACAAATAGAGTCTGCAATTAGTCCTATTACATACTAATTACATCTAGTTACAATTAATTAGGTATAATTAATTATCCTAATTTAGCAGGTGTTACATTCTCCCCTTGTTAAAGAAATTTCGTCCCGAAATTAGCTTGAGTGCACGGACGGTGCGTTATCTGGGAAGAGATGTGGATATTTCTGTCGTATTTGGTCTTCCCGTTCCCAGGTGAACTCAGGGCCGCGCCTTGAATTCCACCTGACCTTTACGATGGGAATACGACTCTGTTTCAATCGCTTGACCTCGCGGTCCATGATTTCCATAGGTTCCTCGACAAAATAAAGTTTATCATCGATTTGAATTTCGTCGGGCGGTATAATCAGTGTCTCGTCAGACAGACATTTCTTCATATTAGAAATGTGGAATGTGTTGTGAACGCTGCTAAGCTCAGCAGGAAGTTGCAGGCGGTATGCCACTGGACCAATCTTTTCAAGGATTTCGAATGGTCCGATGTATCTAGGATTTAGCTTGCCTCGTTTTCCGAATCGAATGACACCTTTCCACGGTGCCACTTTGAGAAGTACCTTGTCCCCTACTTGGAACTCAAGGTGTTTGCGTCTCACGTCAGCATAACTTTTCTGACGATCACGCGCGGCTTTTGGTCGGTTTTGTATGCCGACGATCTTTTCAGTTGTTTCATGTATGATTTCTGGACCGGTGAGTTGTGTATCCCCCACCTCAGTCCAACAGATAGGTGACCGGCACTTACGACCGTACAGTGCCTCGAAGGGTGCAGCCTTTATGCTGGTGTGATAACTGTTGTTGTACGAGAACTCGCACAACGGTAAGTGATTTTCCCAGTTTTTACCGAAGTCAACTACGCAGGCTCGTAGCATGTCTTCCAGTGTTTGTATGGTTCGTTCGCTCTGGCCATCGGTTTGAGGATGGTAAGCCGTACTCATATCCAGACGAGTACCAAGAGATTTTTGCAGTGACTGCCAGAAGCGAGAAGTAAATCGAGCATCTCTGTCTGAGATGATTGAGATGGGTACGCCGTGTCTTGACACGATTTCTTTCAGGTAGATCCGTGTCAAACGTTCCATCTTATCAGTTTCCTTGATGGCTAGAAAATGAGCAGATTTAGTGAGTCGGTCAACGATCACCCAAATGGTATCGTAACCGTTAGAAGTTTTCGGGAGTTTAGTAATGAAATCCATGGTGATCTGCTCCCATTTCCATTGTGGTATTTCGGGTTGTTGTAGCAAACCGGAAGGTTTCTGGTGTTCAGCTTTAACTTTAGAACAAGTAAGACACTTGCCAACATAGGTTGCAATGTCAGATTTCATGTTAGGCCACCAATACATTTCCTTGATGCCGTGATACATTTTGTCGGCACCGGGGTGTATAGAGTATTTAGACTTGTGAGCTTCATCCATCACCAAGTCTCGCAGGTTCCCAAAACTTGGCAACCAGATTCGATTCGAGAAGTATTTGGCCCCGTTAGGTTTGGTTTCAAATTGTTTGTCCATGCCCCGCAAGGCTTCGTTTATCAAGTTTTCTGGTTTGAGTGCTTCGAGTTGAGCGGCGAGAGCTTGATTGATGAGGTCGTTGTGAATGGTCATACTGAGAGCTCGAACTCGAAGTGGTTTCACTCGTTCTTTTCGGCTTAAGGCATCGGCGACAACATTCGCCTTGCCTGGATGGTAGCGAATTTCGCAATCGTAATCAGTGAGCAACTCGACCCATCGACGTTGCCTCATGTTGAGATCCTTTTGATCGAAGATATGTTGGAGACTTTTATGGTCAGTAAAGATTGTACACTTGGTACCGTATAAGTAGTGTCTCCAGATTTTTAGAGCGAATACAACAGCCCCCAACTCTAGGTCATGAGTTGTGTAATTCTTTTCGTGGACCTTGAGTTGTCGAGAGGCGTAAGCGATGACCTTGTCTCGTTGCATCAACACGCAACCAAGACCTTGGTGTGAAGCATCACAGTATACCACGAAGTCATCGTTGCCTTCGGGTAAAGATAAGATAGGTGCACTGCAGAGTTTCTGTTTTAGTAGCTGGAAAGCTGACTCCTGTTTGTCAGTCCAATCGAACTTCTTTTCTTTTTGAGTCAGTGCAGTGAGCGGTAGGGCTATTTTTGAAAAATTCTCAATGAATCGCCTGTAATAACCGGCGAGTCCTAAGAATTGGCGTACCTCGGTCGGTGTAGTAGGTGCTTGCCAACACTTGATAGCCTCGATTTTTGAAGGATCGACATGGATCCCTTGATTGTCAATGACATGTCCAAGGAATTGAACGGTTTGCATCCAGAACTCACACTTAGAGAATTTGGCGTATAACTCTTCGTGTTTGAGCAGCTCTAGGATAGTTTTCAGGTGTTGCGCGTGTTCTTGTTCAGTGCGCGAGTAAATCAAGATGTCATCGATAAAGACGATAACAAACTTGTCAAGGTAAGGTTTGCACACCCGATTCATAAGGTCCATGAATACTGCCGGTGCGTTGGTTAAGCCGAATGGCATCACTTGGAATTCATAATGCCCGTAGCGAGTTCGGAAAGCTGTTTTAGGAATATCTTCATCATGAACTCGGAGTTGGTGATAACCCGATCGTAGATCAATTTTTGAATAAAAACTCGACCCATGAAGTTGGTCAAACAGGTCATCGATGCGAGGAAGTGGGTAACGGTTCTTGACAGTTAATTTGTTGAGTTCACGGTAGTCGATGCACATACGGAAAGAACCGTCTTTCTTTTTCACAAACAGGACCGGAGCTCCCCAAGGTGAGGAACTTGGTCGAATAAATCCCTTGTCCAGGAGTTCCTGTAACTGAGTAGACAACTCCTGAAGTTCGGATGGGGCTAGTCGGTAAGGGGCTCGTGCCACGGGTGCTGCGCCGGGCACAAGATCAATAGAGAATTCGACTTGTCTAATTGGCGGTAGGCCAGGCAAGTCTTCAGGAAAGACTTCTGGAAAGTCTCGAACAATAGGCACATCCTCAAGTCGCTTCTCCACCGACTTTTTCTCCATAACGTGTGCGAGGATTGCCTGGTACCCTTTTCTCAAGTATTTTCGGGTTTTCATGCAAGAAATGATATTTATTCTCGTCCCACCGGTCTCCCCTTGTATGCTCAAAGTTCCACCGGTGACGAGAGGAATGCGTACAATTTTCTCGAAACAAACGATTTCGGCTCGATGCTTGGACAACCAATCCATACCGACGATGATGTCAAAGCTGCCGATTTCGACAGGTATCAAGTCAATGGAAAAGAGCTCGTTAGCTAAGTTTAGAGTGCAATTAGGTATTACACTGTCGGCCTCAATAAGCTTTCCGTTTGCCAATTCTACCGTGTACTTAGAATCTAAGGCAATAGGTGTGGTGTCAAGTAGTGGATAAAACTCATCAGAAATAAAGCTCTTATCAGCACCAGTATCAAATAACACAGATGCAGTCAAATTGTTGAGAAGAAACGTACCCGTGACCACATTCGGGTCTTGACGGGCTTCCCCAGATTTCAGCACAAAAGCTCTTCCTCGAGCATTGTTGTTGTTCTTGTTGTTGTTGTTGTTCAGCTTCTGGCAGTCTTTCTTGAAATGCCCCGTACCGTTGCACCCATAACAGGTTTTTGGTGCAGAGATGTTGGTGTCAGTGGTGTTTGATCTACAGTCCTTAGCCAAGTGTCCGAATCTCTTACACTTGCTACAGGGACACGAACCATAGTGGTGTCGTTGGCACTTTGAGCAATAGGGCTTGGTTCCCTTGTACGCTCCCTTGTCATCAGCACTGGAGGTGTAGGCTTTAATGGTCTCAGGTTTCTTGGTTTGGTGGTTGTTGTGGTTGTCGGACCATTTTCTTTTATTGCTGTTGGAGGATGGAGTGGGTGGTTCTGGGTCCTCGTTCATGGCTAGAAGTTCATGGGCCAACCGAATGGCACCATGAAGAGTGGTTTGGTTTGATGAGGCAACATTCCCCCGGACGGGTTCCGGGAGGCCGCGGATGTATTTCTTAATCTTGTCGGGCCCAGTACCTGCCATAGCTGGGCGAAGGACGGTGAGTTGTTGGAATCGGGTGGTGTATCCAACGATATCAGTTCCTTGCACTTTTAAGTTCCAGAACTCTTCGTCCAGCTTGTGAAGTTGTTCGGACGGGCAATACTCATCCGTGAGCATTTTCTTTAGATCCTCCCAAGGGAGTAGATAAGCGGTGTCAATCCCCACGGACTGGGTATAGGAATTCCACCACGAAAGGGCACCATCTTCGAGGGTGCAGGTGGAGAATTTGACCTTGTCGTCCTCCGCACATTTGCTGATGCGGAAAACGGATTCCATCTTTTCGAACCATCTGATAAGTCCGATGGCTCCTTCGATCCCCTTGAAGCTCAAGGGTTTGCAGTTTTGAAAATCCTTGTATGAACAAGGTTTAGCAGCAGAGGTTTCAGCGGCATCGCTGTTTCTTGTGGAGTTTGGTGGAGTATTTCGAGCCAAGGCTTCAGTAACAGCCTGGGTTATGAGTGACGTGATCTGAGCATCAGTATAAGGTCTTGACTTTGGCGGCATGACTCTTCAATAAAAGAAATGAAGATACGTGAGATTTTGTAAGAAAATTGCATTTATTTCAGATGTACATGTATAAAGATGGTAATACATAACATCAATATGAAAAGGATTATGGCAATTAATATGAGTCGAAACAGCAAGGAATATTTGATAGATGATACGAGTTCAAAGGTTACATCCTACGGATGTATTACAAAAGACATCGGGAATTGTTACATCCGACTGAATTATAGAGTAGTGCTTAGATAGTTACTAGATTACAGGATAGTTTACAAAACAAAGACTAAGCTAATCTTAACGTAGGTTAATCTGCTCCATCATTTCGATGAGACGATCCACAGTATTTGCAAGTCTGCTGGCTTGTCGAGCATTGTCTTCAGCTAATGCTAGTCGCTGTACCAATCCACGGGTATATTCTTCCGTTTCCCGTGAGCGTTGTTCACACTCATCAAGTCTGTGTTTCAAAAGAGCGGTTTCCACGCCTATCTCCACCACCTTGTTGAAAAGAACGTCCACATTATTAACGGTGGTTTCGTGATCCTCAGAGACTTGTTCGATGCGCTCAAGTGCTGTAAGTCTCCAGTTTTCGTTTGTTTCCTGCAACACGACATCCATGGTGCGAAGTCGTTGCTCGTGTTGGTTCACCCTAGCAGCTAAGGCCGGCAAGGTGAAGTGAGTGGAGTACGGGCCAGCTCGAGGCAACCTGTTGTTCCTCCTAGCTACCCTCGAGTTCTGCGACCCGGATTGAGAACGAGATGAATCGGATGGGATGTTTGCCATTTCTGAGACAAAGCGTTAGTAAGATCGAGGCCTATATTCATATAGTCCCTATATAATATAGCCTATTGAGTGTCTAGCATAAACATGTTTAAGTCTCGGTTCTCTCGAGGTCAGAGTCTTCTATTGTACCCTGTTCAGCCATAACCCCTTTCAGATCTTACATCATCTTTGCTTAATTGTACATAGTTGATCAGGCTATGTTAAATTAAACTCGTATGATGTAATCACTGGACCGGTTATTCCTAATAAGGGATACTGCCTAATGGTCATAGTCTAGGCTCACTAAATGCAACCTAGTTCACTATAACCTTAGGCTCTGATACCAATCTGTAACACCCCCAAATTAAATGATTTGCGGAAGCATACATTGGGTGTTACTAATCAATATACAAAGCACAAGATTAATAGTAAACGACCTCTAAATGAGACGTTTGTAAAATAGTTACATTTCATAATTAATAATCGTTTGAAAACCGTAGGTTTTCGTATACAAAATGTAATTCCCTAGAGTCCACGCGTATAGCGGGAGATTCTATTACATCACCATAGTTACAAAAGATAATGCCAAAGAATCTCCGTTAAATGCAGTTTGTAAATCATGCGACTCTAGCTAGTAATCCTGGAGTAATCCTACTCCGTAAGTGTACCTGAGATACAAAGCTAAAAAGTGTCAACCAAAAAGGTTGGTGAATCTCACAGGTTTAGTAATAAGTAAGTGTTATGAACCACAAGTATGTACCCGTATTGCTATCAAGCAAAGTAAGTAAATCAGTTAATCAGTACAGTGCCATGAGCTCATAAGTTGAAGCTTAACCGTGTAGTGTGAATATATCACGTACCCCCGTGAGTGCTATCCGCACACTCATATGTAACAAATACTAATATGTCTGTTTCTACGTGTAAATCAGTACGTGGTGGCGCTACCACCCCAGACAGGGATTGTCAGTCCCAAATGGATCCATCTATTAGTAATCGCGCTTAAGTCCATAACTAACAACTTACGATTAGGAGGCTTTCAGTGGATAAAAGTAACTCATGCGTTTGTTTGTAATCAGTAATGTTTTCAGTTCAGTACATTGTGTTCATATGTAAAACAGTTGCTAAGTATCTCACCCCAAAGTATAAAAACAGTAAAAGTGGGGCCGTAAGACTCACCTGAGTCTGGTAATAAGCTGTAGCAAATAGCAAGTAGTAAATATAGCAAGTAGGTTCTCCGAACCCGTAACCTTCAAATGCCTATTCATATGAAGTTATGTAAGTATGTGTCTCACGAGACGTTTCGTTTAGTTGTACACAACTAGTATAGCCGATGTTTGTCTGTATGTTTGTAATTGTTCGTTTGTTGGAAAACATGTTTGGGCCCGTTGGTGACTTAGTTGAAACGTTAATCTCGACATTTATAAACTTGTTTGAATTGTTATGCTTGAAAAACATGTTTCAATGTACCTTAGCTGTTATATCGTATAGTCGTTTGAAGTTCGAAATGTATAACACTTAACTTGGAATTTATTTGTGAATCTGCTGTGTTTTGCGACACAAAATGCGACACTAAAATTTGTCATGCGACACAAGGGTTGTGTCGCATGAAGGATGCGACACAAGAGCCCTGCGACACAGTGGTTGTGTCGCAAAAAAGCTTGCGATGCTAATTCAATAGCGACATAAAGGTTGTGTCGTATAAAATACGACATAGTATGCGACATAGAGTGCGACACAATATTGTGTCGCAAAGGTTACGACACAAACGGATTTGTACGACACAAGGTGCGACACAAACGGGTTTATGCGACATAGCATGCGACACAAGGCTTGTGTCGCATGTATGAACACCAGCCCAGAAACTTTCGGGTTTCAATAATTTTCGACCAAAAACGCAAATCTAACCCATTTTTGAGCTATAAAATCGTGTATTCTTCATGTATTAGGTTATATCTAAGTTGTGTACACATCAAAACATCAAAACATTACACCAAATTGAATAGATCTAAGATTTTAGAAATTTCTTACTTTTGCAAATCGAGCTAAATGGAGGATGAAATGGTGAAAACGGTCTTGATATTCTTGCTCCACTCGTGACGGTGATTCCGAATATGTAAATTTCGTGTGTCGTTGTATTCCGAAAATTTGGTGTAGATTGGAGTTGAGAGAGTGTTTTGAGGTGTATGTGTTTTTGTGATAATGAAAATGAAAGAGAAAAGTGGGTGTGGGGTGGGGTTTGGCTGATCCAAGGAGGGAGGAAGGGAGAATACTCCCCAAAACACAGTATTGACTCCGTGTCATAATCGTTTAATTCCTTTGTTTTTAGTATTTTTAACCAAACCGTTATATTTTAAAATGTAACAGGAATATTTAAATAAACATACTTTGAAATTAATAATAAAAACATTCGTCGCAATATTTAAATTATTAAGTCGCGTTAGTAAAAATGTCGTCACTATAATATATAAATAATGCTCGTTCGGTTGCGTAATTTTATATAATAAAATACGTTCTCATTATTTAAGTAAATTTCTGTCACCAACGCCCAAGTAAACTGTGTCGGACTCCGTTCGGTTAATTCGCACGATTTATCCAAATCGCGTAAGTACCCACACATATATATATAAATCACCTTATATATATACAAATAGAGTCTGCAATTAGTCTTATTACATACTAATTACATCTAGTTACAATTAATTAGGCATAATTAATTATCCTAATTTAGCAGGTGTTACATTGTCAATCGATCCACTATAACCCAAATCATATCATTGCCTCGAGTAGTACGCGGTAGCTTAGTCACAAAATCCATAGTTATATGATCCCATTTCCACTCGGGTATTTCCAACTGTTTTAGCGACCCATATGGTTTTTGATGTTCCGCCTTAACCTGAGCACAAATATGACAAGATCCCACAAACTTTGCAATGTCGGTTTTCATAGTTGGCCACCAATACAACGGTTTCAAATCATTATACATTCGAGTACTACCCGGATGAATAGACATTCGTGACTTATGAGCTTCATTCAAAATCAAATCCCGAATACCACCAATAGAAGGAATCCAAACACGAGATTGATACGTCTTTAATCCCCTTGAATCATCAACTAATTCGTCCTTGCGTTTTAACATGACTTCGGATTTCAAATTCTGATCCTTCAATGCTTCAAGTTGCACAACTTTAATTTGATCAATCAAATCCGAGGAAACATTCACTTTTAAATAAAAAGCTCGATCAGGTGTATTCTTTCGACTTAATGCATCGGCGACCACATTAGCTTTGCCCGGATGGTATCTAATTTCACAGTCATAATCTTTTATCAATTCCAACCATCGTCTCTGCCGCATATTCAATTCTTTCTGGGAGAACACATACTGCAAACTCTTGTGATCGGTACAAACAACACATCGAGTCCCATATAAGTAATGTCTCCAAAGTTTTAGGGCAAATACAACTGCTGCGAGTTCTACATCATGCGTAGGATAGTTCTTCTCATGTGGTTTCAACTGTCGAGAAGCATAAGCGATAACTCTATCCCTTTGCATTAAGACACAACCCAAACCTGAATATGAAGCGTCGCAATAAACCACAAAATCATCTGTACCTTCTGGTAATGCTAAAATCGGTGTCTGACACAACAATTGTTTCAATGTCTGAAAAGCTTGCTCCTGTTGATCAGTCCAAACATACTTCTCATCTTTACGGGTTAGTTTGGTTAACGGACCGGCTATCTTAGAAAAATCCTTGATAAATTTTCGATAATATCCCGCTAACCCAAGGAAACTCCTTATCTCAGAAACAGATTTCGGCGCATTCTAATTCATCACAGCTGCAACCTTTGATGGATCCACTTTCACATCATCTCGACAAATTACATGACCCAAAAACTGAACTTCTCGAATCCAGAATTCACATTTGGAAAACTTTGCATACAACTGTTCTCGTCTCAATGTTTCAAGAACCAATCTCAAATGCGTGGCATGTTCAGTTTCAGATTTCGAATAAATAAGTATATCATCAATGAAAACAATCACAAATTGATCCAAAAATGGTCGACACACACGGTTCATCAAATCCATAAATACTGCTGGATCATTTGTCAAACCAAAAGGCATAACCAGAAATTCATAATGTCCATACCTGGTTCGGAAAGCAGTTTTAGGTATATCTTCTTTACGAACACGAACTTGATGATAACCCGACCTCAGATCAATTTTTGAATACACTGAAGAACCCTGTAACTGATCAAACAAGTCATCTATTCTAGGAAGAGGGTACTTATTCTTTACCGTTCTCTTATTTAACTCTCTATAATCAATACACATGCGCAACGACCCGTCTTTCTTTTTCACGAATAACACTGGTGCACCCCACGGAGAGGAACTAGGTCTGATAAAACCTTTATCCAACAACTCTTGAATCTGATTCATCATTTCACGGATCTCAGAAGGAGCTAATCTATAAGGAGCTTTAGCAATCGAAGATGAGCCCGGAACAAGATCAATTATGTATTCTACTTCCCTAACTGGCGGTAACCCAGGCAACTCATCGGGGAACACTTCAGGGTACTCACAAACAACAGGAACATCCGAAACAGTTTTCCTTTCTAATTTGGCATCTACTACATAAGCTAGGTATGACTCGCAACCTTTTGACAATGACTTCCTAGCTTTCATCAACGAAATCAAAGGAATAGCTACACCATCCCGTTCTCCTCGAGCCACAACATATGACGCTTCGGAGATTGGGATCCTAACCAACTTCTGGTGACAATCAATACTAGCCTTATTCTGACTCAACCAATTCATACCAATTATTACATCGAAACTAGGGATTGGCATCAACAAGAAGGAAATAGGAAAAACGTGATCATCAATAGTAATATTAGCTCCAGTCACCGAGGTGGTAACAGGAACTAACTTACCACTAACTATTTCTACTTCTATAGGCTTTGTTATCACAGTAGGGGCTAATTTCAACTTATCACAAAATTGCACAGAAATGAAAGTACAATTAGCACCCGAATCAAACAATACACGTGCAGGTACAGAGTTTATAAGAAATGTACCCGTGATAACATCTTCAGTACGCACGGCCTCATCAACCGTCATCTGAAAAGCCCTACTAGTTGCTGGAGGAGGGTTCTTTCTGTAACATCCTCTCTTCTGGTCCGGTAATTTCTAATTTTAAATTGATGTATTTAATTGTATTAGAAATTATTTGATAAATATGTTTAAATTGCGAAACTTAGTTAAATAAGCCTCAGGACTTATTGTGCTTAGTAAATTATTGATTGTTTTGATTTACTATAGTTGACGGTGCAATAAAAGAAGTTTCTCGCAAATGGTTTTTTAGGTTCCAGGCTATAGATTGAAAGGGGATTAGTTTTAAGTGGATACGGGTCGGTGTTAAAAAGTTGGGCCGACTTATAAACCTTCCCTTTTAGGAAAGTTCTTTACTTTCCTTATTTAGAAGCAAACACCTAAAACCTCTAAAACCTTAAAACCCTTGCAAATCATAATCGAAAAACTTGTGGAATTGGAGCTGTGATCTTGTGTTATCATAATCATCATCATCTTCAAGTGGTAATTCCTTGATTGTAAGTTAGTTTTCATGTTCAAATTCATGGTTATGATCATTTGAAGTTTTGACATGAATTGATATTGAACTTATGCTTTAAACATGTTATGGTATGTATATATGATGATTTGTGAGCTGAAAACTGTTGCTGTACTTGAATTATGATTAGTTTGTATAATTTTCGAAATTGGGTTTGAGCTGTGTGTTTGCAGGTCAGAATAAGGGCTGAAACGCGTAGGAACGCGATCCTGGACTCTTGCCCGGATCGCGTTGCCTAATGAAAATTGATTCCATAACGTTTTCTTCTTATGAACGCGATCCAGCCCTAGTTCCCGGATCGCGTTGCCAAGTGTAAAACGGTGACAGAACTTTTTTAACTGACGAACGCGATCCCACCACCCTTTGCCGGATCGCGTTTGAATGAATAAATTTGATGAGTTTTGCAAATTTTGAAAATGCATAAGTGTTTGGAAGATGGTGTTTTTAGTGGCACTTCTTATGTCATATTCCTTTAGTGGCATTTAGGTGGTACTTTAGTGGCACTTATCCATTGAAAATATATGTTATAATGTGGATAATTCTAATGAGTTATGAGACTTAGTAAAGAAGTTTAACGTCGACTGAGTATTGTATATAATATTCCTTTAGTGGCACTTTATTGATGTTTTAGTGGCACTTTTGTAGAAAGATATTATTGTTACTTATGTTTGAAATTGATTAACAATGAGATTACTTATGTAATGTGTTTAATTACATAAGTACCATTAGTTGAAAACAAATTACTAACTTATGATTGATTTTATGTTCTCAGATAATCCAAGGGCTCAGCGAGATAAGACTGCTGAGTAAGTAACTGAGACGAATCAGGTGAGTGGATTTGAAACTCACAGTTTGATTTGGTTGTGTCAATTTGATATCAATCAGTAATTATAGGATTACTATTGATAGAATGTTAACTTGGAAATGATATGCCATTTGATTGGTGATTGATTAGCCTGTGAGCTTGATTGTTAAATACAGAGGTCAACTAGATTGTTGGTTGGACTTGATTGCTAATGTTGGTCAACACAGGGTTGCGTACATGTGTTGATGGAGATTAGCATTTAGTTAGCGGTTAATCACTGTTTTGGCCTACAGTTGATTTAAGTGTTCTGATGGGACCACCCGGAACAGGGTCTCTAGGAACCACCGTTCCTCTTGACGATATTTGTTGTATTATTGATTGTGAACAGATTGCTAGCTAAATTGAATTGTAGTTGATTATTCATTCACTTAGCTTCGTGCTAATCCCTCAATTTACTTCCTGCAGGTTATGTTTAATTATGTGGGTAGCCAGGAAGGGACGTTTTGATGCTGGGAATGTTTGAAACTTGCAACTCTGATCCAGTTTGTAATAAATAATGTTTTATAGTATATAATGCCCCGGGTTTGTAAACATGTTAACTATGTTTGTTTAGTAGTTAAACATATTGTATAAAGGGTTGCGAAAATTTCTAGCAGGTTTTAATAGAATATGTATTTCAAGTAGTCGCTTCCGCCAAACTTAATATTATATTGTGGTATTAAATGAGGGGCGTTATACTTTCTTTTCTGACCGGAAGATCCCGAACTCCCGACCGAACCCGACCCCGTCGACCTTGCCTCCGGACATTGACCAACCCTATGCCCTTCTTTCTTACAAGTCCAACAAACAAAATTTGGATAACGGCAACTTTTTATCTCATGACCTAATTCACCACACTTCATACATTTGTTTGTCTTAGCCGTACACGGACCATCATGCCTAGACCTACACGAACTACACCAGTTGGAACTATTAAAACTTCCCGAAGAACTACTTCTTCCAACAAATTTCTTACCACTCTGCCGATTCCCTTGCCATTTGGATTTATTCTTACCCGACGATTCAGTTCTTGCCTTAGAGAAACTTGTATCCCTTCCTTGCCATAATCGCAAGCCTCTCAAATCACTATCGGCAGACCGCGCGAGGTTAAAAGCATGCGATAAATCTTTAGCCAATCTCACAACTGTACGGTAGTTATCCGGTAAAGCATCCACAAATTGTTCGATTTGAGTTTTCTCATCCGGAACCCATTGTTGAACGAACCTAAGCTTATCCGTAAACTGTGAAATCAATTCATCAATAGTCATGTCATCCTTTAATCGAAGATTCACAAACTCTCTTCGAATCCTAGCAATATCAAAATCCGAACAGTATTGGTTACGAACAACTTGATGAAACTGAAACCAACTAATAGCTTCTTTCTGTTGTTGAGTGAAATGACCGGTAATGGAATCCCACCAAACCATGGCATCATCCTTCATGCATTGAACCGCATATTTGACTTTAAGTTCCTCCTCACAGCAAGTCACATCAAATTTGCGTTCCATATCCCTAAGCCAATTCAAAGTTATTGTTGGATTTTTACTTCCCTGAAATTCCGGTGGTCGACTAGCCATAAAAGTCTTGTATGAACACTTCTTTTCTGATTGAGAGGATGAACCAGAACCAAAGACTGGGGTTTGCTGAAATAACTGTCTGGTCGCAGCTTCCTCAGCTTTTCTCTTGAATTCCCTAAGGAATACTAACTCGTCTTCCATCTCATGAATATATTCATCTCGGTTAGATTGTTGTCCGGTTGGTTGAGAAGTACCATTATGATCATGTTGCTCGGTATGAGTCCCGATTTGAGGAGCGACGATCCGGGAGGCATTGTTGGGGTTGGTGGTCGGTGGTTCGTTATCTGCCATTTCTGAAATTCAACACAACACTGGAACTTTTGTTAATCGTTAACATCTAAATACTAACTACCTTCAACCAATACTAATCCCATACCCAAGAATGTTTGATATATCACGCTCGAGTTTTGAGATTGATCATTTAACAATGAACAATTTTTCCCAAAACTATGCTCTGATACCAACTTATAACACCCCTCATTCCATAGTAATAATATTATAGATAATACGGAAGCGTAAGTAAATAAAACGCAATACATGGTTACATAATATTCTAAAGTACTAAAAACCGTTTACATATTTAAGTCACTTCACTTTAAAATTTGTTCAAAAGATTAGCATGTCGGGGTATTATATAACTAAACTGAGTTGTTACAAAAATAATCAGAGTAGTTTGAATATCAAACATTCTATGCTTCCAAGGTTTGACCTTCCTGCTACCCACCCGCATGCACAAAACAAAAGTCTGCAGGAAGTAACAACGAGGGATTAGCACATAGCTAAGTGAGTAAATCCAACACTCAACATTTAACTTAGCTAAACCAATTAACTACAACAAGTATTCGCAACCACAACAATCAACAACAACTTAATGAGGATCGGCGGATCCGGGGATAACCTTAGTACCCGGGCGGCTCCCCAAGATCACTTATCCAAACATATCCGTATGGCCATAACGGACGAGACCGATAGCTAGTGTTTATTATACTTAGGTACAGTTCAGCACACACAAAAAATGAAGTACATCCCTGTACCATTCACACAACAACACACTAGCCCAACCAACAGTTCATCAACTCGTTGACCTCATTAACAACAATGCCCGAAGGCCACACAAAGCACATATAGGCATATGATCAACAGTAACAACTAATCAACTCAATAATCAAGTCTACGTTTACCCGTTGTAATCAAATGATTACAACTAAGCCAAACGGTGAGTTTTGAATCCACTCACCAATACCTTTGCCTTCAAAATCTCTGATTCCAGAGATCACTTATCTTTCGGAGGATCTGAGAATCAATAATCAACATAAGTTAGTACTTTGCCTCATAATTTGTAAATATCAAAATAAGCATTTTTATAAAATGCCACTATAGCATCCAATAAGTGCCACTATAATCACCACCTTCTAAACACTTATGCATTTTTGAAATTTGAAAAATCCATCAAAATTAACTATGCAAACGCGATCCTGACTAGTTAGGGCTGGATCGCGTCCGTCCTTAGGAAAAATTTCTGTCACCGAAAAACACTGACAAACGCGATCCGGATACTTGGCCTGGATCGCGTTTCCAAGGCCAAAACTCGACTAAGACGTTTATAACAAGGGAACGCGATCCGGAATCGTAGCCGGGATCGCGTTCATCTGTTCTTCAGCTCAAGAACAGACCTGAACGAACCCTAACTCCATTTTCATTATTCAAGCTCATCAAACTCAATTCTAATGCATCTAACTAGTTAAGAATCACTTAGTATCATCCATCACATATAATCACCAAATAACACCTATATCCACATCAATTCATCAATTCACATTAATTCTAACATTAGAGTTTAAAAGTAAATAACTCACTTACAATTAATGGAAGATCAAGATATGAAGAGCTAGGTGATGGTGATGATGAAACAAGTAGAAGATCACAATTCCATTTGATGATTTAATCCAAGCTTTAAGTTAGGGTTTATGTGTTTAGTTGAAAGAGAAATTGGGAAAGGAAATGAGAATTGGTAAAGTGATCCAGAGGTTAGGTCGGTCCTCATTAAAACCGGCCTACAACCTTGGGTATTTAATACCCGCTCTAAATCTATTGTCTGGCACCTAATTGCTAAATGCGAGAACTTCATTTTATTGTTCCGTCAACTTTAATAATTTAATTCAAACAACATTTCATTATCCACAATAAGTCCTAAGACCTATTTCGCCAACTTTCACAATTAAACAATTATATCGCAAAATTATTTAAAACTATTAAATACGCAATTATAAATAGAAAAATACCAGGCTACCGGAGAGGATGTTACATAATCTCACTGAGGTACGGTAATCGGGAGGTAGAGTTTTCACAAAATGATCAATTTTGGTCCGTTCAGTCGGAACCCACTATTGTACAAACCGTAATTTATCCGAAAATTGATTAATCAACTCATCGATTGTCATCTGATCAGTCTTTTGCAAGTCAAGGAATTCTTGCCTAATCCTTGAAAGATTATACTCCGAGCAAAATTGCTTGCAAATCTCAGCATGAAAATCTGGCCATCTTATATCATTCAACTGTTGTGGAGATAATGGTGCAGTAATCGAATCCCACCATGACATGGCTTGACCCTTTAATAACTGAACCGCATAAGGTACCTTATCCTCCTCCTCACAATGACATACATTTAGTTTTCTCTCAACATCACGAAGCCAGTCAAGAGTGACCGTATGATCAGTACTTCCAGAATAAACTGAAGGATTGCAAGACATAAAGGTTTTAAGAGAACAACCTTTCTTCAACTGTTGAAAAGGTGGAATAGGTATTTGATAACTAGAATAACCAGTCGAATGAAAAGGACCCGTAGTCTGATAAGTATAACCCTGTTGTTGCTGTTGTGGAGTAAAAGGAATAGATACAGGAATCCGTGTAGAAGATACAATGGGTGGAACATTAGTCACAATATGTGGACGAGTAGAAACTGGATGTTGAGAAGATCCATCCTGTTCTCTCTGAAGTTCCAACACTCTATTCTCCAATCTCATAATATACTCCTGATCAGTTTCGGTTTCTCCACCTGCTAAATTAGATGTACCATTATGACCATGGTTCTCTGGTGGTGCATCTGTCCGCGAAGCATCATTGAGAGTATGGGAAGGTGGCTCATTATCCGCCATACCTGTCATCACATCACATCTCAACATTCGTTAATTGTTAGTACTAGCAACTAACCAAATCACTATCATAACTAATCCCCACCACAAGAAATGTTTGACCAACATGACTAAGTTCAGGATTGAACATTTTAATGCTCAATTCACCTAAACTTAGGCTCTGATACCAACTTTTAACACCCCACGATTCAAGACATTTTTTTTTTTTTTTTAAATTTCGGAAGCGCAAATCCCATATATAATATATACATAGATGTCACGAAATCACCAACCAAAACATTACATATTTTCTAAAATTTAGGTATAGTTACAAACGATAATTATCAACTGGGTGTTAATTAACAAAACATAGTTTTATCAAAACGATCAGAGTTCCAGCTGTCAGACATTTCTTCAAACGAACATTTCATTGTCCAAATATCCCAAAAGTTAACCTGCAAAAGTATTGTGGGGAATTAGCACGAAGCTAAGCAAGTAAACTAAGTCTAACAATCTAACTTAGTATAACAATCAATTCACAACAATCATCTAAATAAACAATCAAACAGAGGATCGGTGGTTCTTGAGATACCCTCAGTCCGCGGTGGCACTCCAAGAACACTTAATAATCAACTGCAGGCCAATACAGAGATTTTTACCGATAGTTTATTGCTATCTTTAACCAATATGGATTAATTCACAACGAATGTTCATCCGACCCATAAGGATTAACCTATAGCAACTAAACCCAAAATTGACCTCTATCATTCCAACCTATCATGGAATTATTCACTAGCAAACAATCAATCTATCAAACCACAAGTTTAATCAACAATCCTATCATTATCGTAACGATAAATCAGTCAATACAAGCAACTTAAAAATTGATGCAACTAACTGTTAACACCAAGATTAAATTGTGAGAACCAGTCCACTCACCTGTCAGTCTTAGTCCCCAAACTCAAAAGTCTTATTTTATTGAGTCTTCGGTGTCTCTGTAAACACAATAAAAACACAAGTTAATAACTTGTTTCAAAATTTAATTATGACTATACTTAATTACATACATTGATAATCAAGAAATATCGATAACTAAACAATATAAGTGTTAGATTCACATAAGTTCACAAAATATCAAATTCTTCAAAATTACAAAGACAAACGCGATCCAGCTAAAGGTGGTGGGATCGCATTCCCAAGAAGAAAACTTTCTGTTACCAAATAACACTGAGCAACGCGATCCGGTTAGGGGTTTGGGATCGCGTTCCATAGTTCAAAATTTGCTGAGCCAAAATAACACTGATGAACGCGATCCGGGTTCGAGGCTAGGATCGCGTTTAATAGACTAAATTGCGAAGAACCCAGTTTATAACTGAGGAACGCGATCCAGGTCAAGTTGTGGGATCGCGTTTGTATGCTTTCCAGCTCCAATCAGACCTGTAACTTACAACTACGAACTACAAATCACAAATTGACCAAACTCAGTTTCAAACTCGAATTTTCACCAAACTTTGGTCATAACAACTTCTAATATCAACATATAACAAAGATTTAAGCATCATATCATCACAATTCAAACAAAACACATATAACCTAACTATTTCACATTCAAACCTAAAACTCAAGAAATCTAACTATTTAGCATGTAATCATTATGTAATCAACTTAGTAGAATTTAGTTGTCGTCATTCAATCATCTTACAAGCATCAAACGAATTTATCAAGCTCTAATTTCATTCCATAAAACAATTTAACCTAATTTCTCTATTTAGGTAGACAAGAACTTACTTAGAAGATAAAGCAAGAATAAGATGATGATAGTGATGAGTTTCAAGGATTCAATCTTCTAATCTTGTTTAAACATGCATCAATCTTCACTACTAATTTGAGTTGGTGATTTGTGAGTAAGGTTTTGAAGGAATCAAATGAAGAACAATGAAATTGGGGAAAATTAGGTCGGTCTCCTAATTTATTAAACCGACCCCTCCTTATTTTACAGTGTAATATTATACTCTTCTTTGACCTATTGTCTGGAACCTCGATTTCAAATGCGAGAAAATTATTTTATTTTACCGTCACCTAAAATTATCTAAAACAGCTAACATTTCAATAGTCACAATATTTCCTGAGGCTCATTTACCTATTAAATTTAAAATTTAAACACAGGTAAAAATTATAAATCGCATAAATAATTTAAAGAAAATACCTTTTTCTTCTAGGCCCGATTTGGGGATGTTACACAATTGAATAGGTTGTGGCAATTGCAGAAAATTTCTTGAAGGAACAATCTCTAATATAGAGGGGGAGTGAACTATTGGTATTCCAAGCGACATAAAATTATTGCGCTCCTGACAAAGCGTGCAAGGAGGGAATGCATGGTAAATATCATTTAAGTATTTAACTAGAAAAATTAAAATAAGCAATTTAAAGAAAATAAAAATAACCAGAAAATTTCTTGCACCACATTAAGTCATGTCATCATCTCAAACAACCTAAGAAATTGACAAATCAGCTTTATGACATCAGCATCAACTGGCCTTTAATATATAATAGTTTATTGACACATATATACACGGGTTTGATGTAAAATAAAGTTATAAAAATATTGGATATATTTTAGAAGTAGCATAAATATATATTTGTATTAAGGAGTACTTCGTTTTTTACGCAATATAGTGAGTTGTGAAGCTGTATATACATCCTCAATATGGACTAAAAAAAACTATCCCTTATATGTAACAAAAAGTTCTGATTAAGTTAAGAACGATACATATTGATGACTAGAAAGAAATGCACAAATGCACAATCACATGATTATATACACCTAATTCTCATTTGCTTGATTTGCAACAGTTTTGGTTTCTTCTTTTTTAGAACGTTTTGACTTGTCATTTGGTTGGTACCAAAAACATGCTTTGGGTTATTGGGCACACAATCAACATAGAGATCAAGCTATAACAACCATTGGATCTATAAAACAATTTCATATATATTTTAGACATTGTAAAGCTAATGAGATATATGTCACACTTTACATCCTCAATTTTCACGTACATAGTCAAATTGTCTGCACCTAAATAAACCACACTATAAATATCAAATATGTATATGTATATGCAGTTATGTAGAGATCTTATGAACAGAACTCCAAGATCAAGTGTGTCATCTTGTATGTTGTATAACAAACTCTTGGTGTTCATACAAAAGACTAATTATAGTGCAAATTGATATTAACATTAGGAAAATGCTATACGTAGCCCTTAGGGCTATGAATAAGAAATTCAGACACGCATTAAATGTTTGTACCTTATTAATAACCACTCACCCCCTGAATATAACTTCCCTTAACCACCTTAATTTACCACCTCTTAAAGCATGGATTAACTCTTAAACATAGCCCTTAGAGCTACAAATAGCAAAATCCTTAACATTAAGGCATTGTGGCATCGCACTCATGTCCTAATACTCAAGGAACTTATGGTATTAACCCAATTGAACAATCCCCATGGAAAAAATTATACTACGTATTAATAATAAAGATAGATATGTACAACTACTTGGATAATTAATGCAAATCCCAAGCCATTACAACAGAAATTATCAAAGACACTGTGACAAAATTCATGACTAAAAGCACCTTTACTCTGTTACTGGCCTTCTTAATTCTTCAAATAAGATCCATTTATCTTCATCACTTCTTTCATTATTCTTCACTTGACTTTAATTGTATCCCAAAATCAAACCCATTTTGTCCACCATAGTCAATAAGTCAAAACACCAAATTCGAATGTTTACCATTTGGAACTCAAACCAGATTGAATATCCATCTTTTGATATTATGAACTTGTAGATATTTCCAACTCACCCTAACGAGACATTACCCCTAAAAACCTCCAATTACTGATTATGATTAATATCCCTATATCTACTTAGACCACAAAAGGTTAACAACCAGGAAACAAAACAGTCTACAAACTGCAGCAAACTATGATGTACCCAATGCCTTCCCAAATCAATTCGAACCGCAATCCATCATTCCAGCAACACTTATAACTTAAAATACCAAATATACCACTTACACTTATATGCAGCCTTTACTTTTCTCTTTAAATTCCATGAAAACTAAAGGATCCATCTCAGCAACCAGAACATCAAACTCTAACTGTAAGACAGAAAATCAAATAACCTGTAAACCATTAATCGAATGCATAAATACAAAAAAATTACTCCATATATGTAAACCGTTGTAGTGATAAGTTGAATACGACTTCAAGAGAATATCCAGTGCAAAAGAGTTTACTAAATTTCACTACTGTAGTAGTGATAAGTTCCTTCGATTTCTTGGAGCAACATACAAATCTGTCATTTTCACGATGGGAAGATTATATTTTTGATAGAAAGAACGGACTTTCTTCAAAAATAATGTAAATCCCGTTTTTCTAAACTCTTGTAATGCTTGTTTAGTTCCTCTAATGAAAAAGCCGCTTGCAATATATCTTGATCCTTTTGTTGAATTGAAGATGTCGTGATAATACATCTGTTAGCCATTTTCCAATTAAGTATAGGGACATAGGGTCATTAAACGACATATACTTTAGTCTATATATATTGTGCTATTCTTTTGTAATAAAAATAGACACATACTTTAGTACTTTAGTTAGTAATTATCGAATGAACAAATTTCACTTAAAGAATTTCACTAGTAGCACAAAAAAAATTCACTTGTTGCATTTCTACTAAAATATATAATTTTTAAAATTGTTTCACTACTTGAAGGTTTTTTACCAGTAGCACGTGCTATCCCCGCCGACCTACTAGTTCCGCCCCTGACTCTAGTTGAACATATATGATCAATTAAATTAGATACAACAATAGGTGACTTTGATTAATTCCTTACCAGACAACAATATATATATTTTTTCTTTCTAAATTTCCAAAACGATATTTGCATCGACTCATACATTACAACATATTCTCATAGTGGCCCCTTTGTAAGGCTGTAACGAAGTGTTCATATATGAGCCGGGTGAGACGTTTTTGTTGAAGTCCCTAAATTAATTATGTTTAAAACTTTATTATTTAGTGACATGACACATTCTTATTGGTTATCTCATTCTCACAAAAAAGTTGGTGTACTCAATTGATCCAACTCTAATAATCATCAATATATACGCGAACCAAAGAATTGATAAATTTTATCCTTACCAAAAAAAACATTTGAAAATAAATAAATTTATCAACGCCTTTGTTTTGCAATGAATCGTAGAAAATTATTATTAAATCTATGAAACATATAGTTAAAGCAGCTAAAAGATTTTGCTTACGAACATGAGCATTGAGCAAGTTAGAAAATTCTAGTTTAGAGGACATGCAACTTTCCTTTTTTTTAATTTTTTTTTTTTTTTGAGAGAACCAATGTTTTAAAGCGACACCTATCTCATAGAAAAAAATTGTTTTACATGATTTCAATTTTTTTTAATTGTCTCACGTCTCTGTCTATTTTGTAGATCACCTCTGCATACATATTTACTTGGAGAATGTTAACCATGGTTATAAGCGACGGATGTGTAACTTGCGCAAAGCGACGGATAGTCATAAACGGGTGAACGTTTACTAATTTAAGTTATTTGTTATTCAGATGAATCAGTTCATACGATATCTCCTTTTCTAATACCTAAAAATTACATATAGTGTTCATGTGTTCTAAAATAGTGGATAGTTTATTTTATATATTTAAAAACTGTTGTGAAACAACGATCTATTAGCAACATACGTAACAAAGTATATAAAACAAGAATAGAGAGAATGAGTGAATTTCTTTCATTGGTCATCCTCTTCAATTACCAATGATCCTCTATTCTCAATCATTAATACATATAATAAGTGTAAAGTATATCAAAGGTTTCTAGGAGTTGGATAGCCATAACATTTAATACATTTATAACAAAAACCTTATTGATTATGGAATGTGCAATATATATTTGAGGGTTATGAAAGTTATTTCCGATATTACTTTTTGTAAAGTATTAATCAAACACTTAAATGCTTTGTAATGGTGTATACATATTTAGAATTACAAACCCGGTTGAATTAATTTCAAAGTAGGAATGTTCCTTTTTAATATTAACTTTTTTTTATTATTTAAATTTGGTAAGAATATTATTATGAAATTATATTAAACATGATAAGCTTAACCATAATATTTGGTATATACTTAACATTTTCGTATTTACTTTTATCCAAGTTTAATTCGTTTGATCAAAGGGTCTTTGGCCTAGCGGTATGAGAGGAACCTTTCAACCGGGAGGTTGTAGGTTCAAGCCTCACTTGAGGCAGTGAGTGTATATATTCGTGATGGTTGTATATATAATGTGTGTTAGATTGTAGGGTTGCCTTTCTAAAAAAAATTCGTTTGGTAAATAAATCCATTACTTATGAAAAATATTCCACGTAAAATGTCCATATTACAATGCCAAAAGAACCTTTGGTAGTTCAAAAGTCAACGTTACATGAGTTGAAGTCAACCATACACCTTCCCACCTTTCTCTATGTCGACTTGATGTTATTCGATAATAATAAAATAATAAATTAATAATAATAATAATAATAATAATAATAATAATAATAATCATCATCGTCATCTCTAGGAAGATACACAGGGGCGGATGTGTGTTCAACCAAGCGTATGCACTTGCATACCCTATGGACAATAGGAGTAGTGCAAAATTACTGACTTTTTAGATATGTTATAAACTGTAATAGAGAAGTGCACACCCTCTTGGCAGATGAGAAATTAAACTAGCTACCAAGAAGATCCGGTAACAGAAAGAAGCATCATCATATCACCAATTGGTATCTTGGTCCAAGCCATTAACCAATAGTTAATGCATCTCCTATGTGATTCTTTACCTATATGTCTTTTCCCCTTAAGAAAAGAAATTGTTTCCCTTCGTTTACTGTGTCAAGCTAGTCCATATTTCACCTTGAGTAGTTTATTCACTAGGTAAGGTTAGTTACAAGACAATTTCCTTCAATTTAAAAGAGTTTGTATATCTATCATTTTCCTTTTTGAAAATGGTGTTTTGAACTTCCCATTGAGAAAGCTAACAGGGTAAAGTACCGAAAACTGCTAACAACTTATACTATTAATTTTTTACCTATTTTATCTTGAAAGGTTAACTTAATAAATTATATTAAATATTAAGGCTTAACTATCCAAGTGAATTTAAATTATGCTTATTTGTGGTATGTTTTGTAGCTCCTTACTTCCTTATACATATTAAACTTCATCCATAAAATAACGGATTGTCGGATTGACATAATAGTATATCTTTTATCCATCATTTTACTATCACTATATGCGTATAGATAGAAGTTTAAAAGTCTTATTAAGGTATTAAACATGTCGATGTTGTTGTAAGTGATGACGTAATTTGAATGATCAAAACCTCGAAACAATTAGACCCATACTCCAAATACTTGAACCGAAAAATTAAACCGTAATCAAATTACTGGAACCAGAAAGACCAAACATACCGATATACTATTTGAATAATCAAACCTTAATCGAATAACTCGAACCCGAAAAAATATACCATATTGAAATAACCCAAAGCCGATTAGCTGAATAGTTCGAGTCGGCACTATTATATTGTGTATACCCGATCTAGAAATCCTAGATCCGCCACTGAAGATACATATGTTAAATTCATTCCAGTTGCAATCATAGCTCCAGTTGCAGGGATCGAGGGCAAGAATTTCACCAGTGGATGTGTCACTGTTTGCTCCAATGTTCAAGATGTTCCTGTCGATTCATGTTCAGGTATTAATTTCCATCTATCAATTTAACAAAACTACTAGGATGAACCGAACGTACACAAATGAGCCATGTTCATGTTCGTTCGTTTAGTTTTTATTTCTCAATGAATGGTACGTCCGTGAACGACTTTATATACAAACAAAAAATCATGTAAAACTGATTTGTTCATCTTCCGTTATATTTGTTCGTGAACATGTCAAAACGAACATCAGCTAACACAAATGAAATTAAACATACATACATACATACATACATACATACATACATACATACATACATACATACATACATACATACATACATACGTACGTACTATTATGATGATATAGAAAATTGGAGGTTAAAAATTAAAAGCTAGCATGAAAGTAATTGACAAGATGCTAGCAAAATAAAGAATTAATTGAAGACTATCGATTGATTTGTATTTATTTAAATGTCTTTATTTATATATGTGATATGTGATATACAAATCAGTTTATATGAACTTAAGCAAACAGCTATGTATAATTGCCCACGAAAAAAATGAAATAAAATGAACATTAAGAGACATATAAAAGATCATATATGAATGAACGAAACACATATAATGTTTGTTCGTTCAACTACACGAGCACTTATTTTGTTCATGTTTGTTCATTTAGTAAACGAACAAACGTAGGAACAAAGACGTTGGACGGTTCGTGAATTGTTCATTAGACGTTTGATTCGTTTACATCCACAGAAAACACTATATTTAGACTCATGAGGATTCCAATATGATCCTCTTGTTGGAATCAATCATCACAACAATAAATCAGAACAGAAAAAGCAACACGCACAATCATTTTACGTGGGAAACTTTTCAAAGGGCAGTAAAAACCACGAGATCCTTAGACGGGTTAAATTATCATAGATAATATTGGAGGAATGTATAAATCCTCTTAACACTCTCGAATAAGATGTCGATAATAATGTTGAAAAAACGAACCTTGAAACTAATAAGATGTCATGCTACATGATGGGGTCCAAGTGTGGGGATCGGGCCTTAATGTTTCTGGAGGTCCAAGATGATGTGATTAAGAGGACTGCACGAAAAAGGTCATAATTTGGGCAACGGAGCTCCGTTTTTGGCCCATGAACTATCAATTCGAAGCTTGTAACGAACCCACATCATGGTAGGCGGTTAACCCAACTTCAAAGCCTAAAAATGGATTCTAGAATAAGTTATGGACCATTTTATGATTTTTTAGTTATTTTTAAGCTTTTGTTTTGAGCTTTCTATTTGGCCCGTCATGTTTTTCGGCTCATTTTGAATTTCTGCTTCTTTGTTTAGGGTTGAAAAAACATTTAGTTTTTGATTTCATGAACTTTACATTTTCTTTCAAATTGTGTTAAACAGTTGAGTTAAAATTTTCCTAATCGCGGCATTCTTTAAATCAACGTGAATTAGAAGAGATTATTCCTAATATTAAGGGAATCAAAGGAATTTAATCCATATCTCGTTTTGTACTCTCCATCACTACAGTACAATGTTGACAAAAATAAATAGAGAACTTTGAATATAATACTGATAAATTTCAAAGTCAACGTTACATGAGGCGAAGTCAACCACTGCACCTTCCCTTGGCTACTTGATTTTATGCACATGAAGATATCTGTTATATTCCATCGATCATTATATTTGTCAAATGTCACCTTTGTTTTAAATCTTCAACATGCATAAAACTATAAAAGTCATGGTACTATACTTACAATGGGTTAGTGTCTGGAAATGTATCAAACTTTGACCAAATATCTATTGTGTACTTACATTTGCTAATTTTAATGCATCCAACTTTTAAAAAAGGTGTTTTCATGTACTTTGCTGACGTGGCGAACGCATAGCGTGCCACGTGGCGTAAGGAGAGAGTGACACATCATCGCCACGTCATCAAAGTACATAAAATTACCCTTTTTGAAAGTTGGATGCATTAAAATTAGCAAATGTAAGTTGGATACACACAATAGATATTTGGTCAAAGTTTGGTACATTTCCAGACACTAACCCCTACTTACAAATAACAAAGAAGCATGATTAGATGTGATTTTTTTAGGTGAAAATTAACTCATATTACACATGGAAAATATGAAAGAACAATGTGAATATATATAAGTTTATGGGTTATTCCTTGTATCATAGATTGGAACCCTAACTGGGCTAGCTTATATATGGAGATTATGGTGGGCCAAGCATCAGTCCTAGATTACGGTATCTGAGCTACGGTTGTAGTCCATGTGGATGGTGCAGGTGTCTCGTGAGCCCCCACCCCCCGGGTGTGACCTCAATGAACTATATCCAGTTCAGATAACCCATATCATGTTGTTCAGTTAAAGCAGGGCAGGACACGCGTGGATCTGTTGAGCCAACGGATTATCGTTGGAGGGGAGTCCCAATCGATTCGGGTTGGAGGGGGAAATAATGTCAATATATAAATAACCCTATCACCAATTGATTTATACCCCATTGGTTTTAAAGTGAAATCGTATCGTTATAACAAGCTTAAATTTCAGTTTACTTACAATATGGAATACTAACAAATTAAGTCATAATATAAGGAACAAAGGTTCTTTTCCTTCACTTTATAAACCATTTTGGCTAACATCAAGAATTCGGTGTTCTTTTCGTGCAGTTCAAGACGTACAAAATATACTTTAGAATTCATATTAGTATATTACGATAAAACAATTTCTTAGACATTAATATCAGGGTGTTACTTTGAACAGGAATGGGATGTTGCTCCACAAGCTTGCCCACAGGTTTAACAACTTACCTAGCAAGTGTATTCACACTCAACCATCACACAGAGATTTGGTCTTTCGATAAATGTGGCTACGCTTTTCTTGGAGAGCAAAGTGCATTTACATTTAGGGGTGCCTCAGATTTCATGGACCCTGATTTTGCCAACCGAATAATTGAAACTGTTCCAGTGGTGCTTAATTGGGTGATCGGGAGTAGAAGTTGTAACGAGTATAAAAACACAAGTGATTATTATTGTCAAGACAATAGTGTCTGTGTCGATTTTAAGGATGGGAATGGAGGGTATAGGTGCTCTTGCAAGAATGGTTATCAAGGCAATCCCTATCTTTCTCCTGGTTGTCATGGTTAGTATATATTACATTCTGATCATAAGTTGTCTAAAATAAATTTTATTTATTTTTAATCTGGTTTTGAAAATTATCTCCTCATGCCATCTATTTCACTTTATAGACATCGACGAGTGTGCTGATCCTAACAACAATCCGTGTAATGGGACTTGTACTAATACTCTCGGAAGCTTTAATTGTTCGGGTCAAGCACAAGTGACTACACTGGTTCAAGGGATGTTAGGATATTTGGATCCTGAATATTTTCACACAAGTCAATTAACAGATAAGAGCGATGTTTATAGTTTTGGAGTTGTGCTTCTCGAGCTTCTAACCGGTAAGAAACCACTTTGCAATGAATGAGCGCAGTCAAGTGGAAAGAAACTTAGCGACCTATTTTCTCGCTTCTTTAAAAACCAACAACTTATATCAAATTCTCGACGCTAGAGTGGTAAGAGAAGGTTCACGCTCGAGCAACTCCAAGCAATTGCTTCACTCACGAAGCGATGCCTCAATATGAATGGTTACGACAGACCAACAATGAAGGAAGTAGGTATGGAACTAGAGCGTTTAAGGAAATTAACGAAGCAACCATGGGTTAACCAACAAGGTAGTCATGATGAGGCTGGTTCTATGTGCACAAGTGATCAAGGAGAAAGCTCGGACCTTTATGGTGATTCGATAAATCCATATACGGACTCGATAGAGTTATCAAGCCACTACAATTCGGATCAAATTCGTTAATTGTACCCTGCCAATGAACCTCAATGATCTTCCATTCGTTCAGTATACCCTGTCAAATTTGTTGACTTACCATTCACTTTTCTATGTATTTCAAGTGTTAATAATTTGGAGGCTCTTAACTTATGTAATTTTATTTTTAATTTAAATTGATCGCAGATCTAAAATCAAGTACAAAGCTAGATTTCCCAAAAAAACAAGAAAAAATGGTACCAACTTTTTTTCAATATTGATTCTATTAAATGGATAAAAAAATTTAGCTTATTCCCTACTTGTCAAATAATCTACCTAGAGGAGGCCTTCTATATGTATAGAAGTTCAATGCTCGTTAGTACTATCTCTTCGCTTTTCTGTTCTGTGCCGCAATAGCAGTTGTTGACATATACAATCTTCTATGAAGAGTATCTGGTTGCCTTGTTTTTCTGTTGAATGATCTCACACATATCGATCCTGTAACAATATCAACCACAATATATATAAATACGACCAACATGACTTCAACCCAATTAAGGGGAAAAAAACCCATTTATGTCGACCCATATAGAAAAGTGAAGGGGTCAAAATTTCTGTATCAATTCACTATGTTAATCAAATACGTAAAGTTTTTGCTTAGTACCTCTCCAAAACATGCGCTGAATGAAATCAGTGGACGTGCCTGATTAAAAAAAAAAAGCTGCTAAGTTGGCATTTAGTCGGTAAACCATTTTACTCACTCTGCGAAACATAAAAAAAGTGCTAAACACACCTCTAAATATTGATGTTGTAGATGACCCACAACCTAATATTCGAGTTGGCAAATAACACACCAGACGACTTGGAACATCAATCGGAAAATGACTAGTTTCATCATCGGCAAATACCTGAATAATATACTTATGAGTATGTCGCAAACAAGCACCCAGGAATTAGAATTAGATGTTGCATTTTCGACCCCGTTAATCATGAACGTGTCGATACGGGTTATGTTTGATCTCTAACAGATCGAGAAGGTGAATCATAAAATAGCTAAAAACACAAATGGTCAATCTGGTCTAACGGAAGTACCGAACGAGCAGGTGGATTAACAAATAGCTAAAACTGAAATTGGTTAAGCGACTCAAAAGTCACCCAAACCCCTATAACATCTGTAGAAATTTTTTTTAAAAAATGGGTATTTGGGCCAACCACTGGAGCCGCTCCATATTTCAATGGAGCACGACCGAACCCCCCACAAGGTCCAACATCGCCAGGTAAAACACCTCCATCACATATACCACAATGTCCAAGCCGAAACTCGCACCGACTAAGCCTTAACGTTGTGGGCCATACGCTTCATTGGTGGTAGGTACCTTTGTGATAAATAATACCCATGTATATACTCGTTAACCATATCTGACAGATAACTGTTCACTATTAAATAATGAAAAAAATATTGGTCAGCCCGATTCAGCCCTTTCCAAAGAGTACTCGTACTTGTCAACCAACCCACTCATTTTCCAGTTTCGATTTTAAAAGCATTTAGGAAAAGCACACATACCTCGTTAACCTGAAAATATGTTCCATTAAGGGGAAATTTCCCTCTATTTGCAGTTCTACAAGGTATCTGTTAATGTAAAATTGAAATTTAACAATTTTAGTACAAATGATCATCAAAGTCAATTCAAGTAGACATTATATTATGTGGATTAGGATTTCCTCACCAAGATCGTCCCTTTAAGTGTTTCTTCTTGATCATTGTTGATTGAATTGCAGGCTCCATTTTGAGTATTTTCTAATGATTTGGGAAGTTCATCTGTTTTGAGAAAATTGACACAAAAACATTAAAATATTAAACACTTATAGAAGGCCCAAAATAGCTTGTACATCAATTTTGAGCAATTGAATTTAATACCTGGATGCCATACCCTAAGAAGGTACGGAGATGGATCATCATCTTCCCTTTCATCGAACTACACGTTCAGAGTTAGCATCTTAGAAGAGATTCATATACCTTTGGAACATGAAAATATGTAATACTCTACCATCACAAAAACTTCCAACAGTTTCTGATTTGGGTTACACCAAAACGATTGCAACTTATCTTATTTGAAAGGTACATATATGTCTAGTAGCATAATTACAAGATAGATGAAAGATTGATTGTGGTCTAGAAGTTTTCTCAATTTCGCCTTATGTGACAAGTAAAGTGGCAATTTTGACCCATTTACTTATGCATTGGTCAAGTTGGGTTATGTCATTTTCAAATGGGTCAGAAGTTACCAAAGCTTGTTTTAAAAATGTAACGCCTCTCGAACAATAACTTGTCACCCAATCTACCCGTTTGCACCTCTATTTCAAAGTCAAACGTTGTAACTATATGGGATGGATGGAATATATAGACAGGTTACGAACACTTACCCCGGCTAAAATCGGATGAGAGTCTGGGAGCTCATGGCTGCGTCAGAAAAAAAAAGTAGTAATTTTCTTTCATTTTCACCAAAAAAGATAAGGAAAAAATATCAGAAATAAACAAACAAAATTGAGCCACAAATTGGAAAATAATAAAAATGCAAACTTACACAAGGTGAAAAGTCCTTGTTTTGGCTATAAACTTCATCTGTGGCAGACGAAATGTGGTTGCTTCTGCAGACAAAGCAAGAGCTTTCGAAAAATTATGTGGGTCTATTGTATCCTTCGATGTTTCCCTGAACTCTTCAATGTTCAATTGGATGGTGGGAATTTCATCATCAGACTCTACATATAAATCTTCAATATCGCCTATAATTGGTCGTGTATCTTCTATTTCAGGCTCCGGAGATGGTGGAACTTCAATAATGGGATCACAAGCTTGAACATGATAACTTGAACCCAAGTTGTTGGCTTCTATGTCAAAGCGTGATGTTGACGTACTAAACATAGAATGGTTTTGTTCATTTTCAGCAGGGACAATTGAAGTTACATTACTACCTTCCTCTGATCCAGGAAGTGCGAGCCTACCACTACATTTGGCATCGTTACATCAGTTACGGGCTAAATAGATAAATAATTCTTTAGGAGATAAAATATATTTTTTTATTATTAAGTATATATTATAGTATATTATATGGATAAATAGATAAATAATTCTTTACACACAGACTTATATTCTCCAGCTACCAATAGAAATATAGATATCTTTAGGAGAACATGTGTGTGTGTGTGTGTGTGTGTGTCGAATGAATACGATACAAACCTAGCAACTGCACTTGCATAATGCCTACACTCTGCTCTCATCGGACACGCATTGCAATTTGGTTTTATCTTGGTGCAAAATACCTATAAAACGTGAATTTCATTATCATACACTTTAATATAATCAGAGAAAACATATGATAGAAATAATGAAAGAATCAGAGGAAGAAAAGAAACGTGCCTTTCCGAATGTGATCAACTGATAATGTAACTCGTACCTGTATCAACAGAAGTCTTGCTATAAGATTCCTAGTAAAAATAGCGATGAATGATACTAGATACGTGTTGGAGTTCAGCTTCTTAGTTACACAAATTTATGAAATTATCACCTTTTTATAGATTCTTGTTAGTATCAGTTCTAAAATTAAATTATTAGATTGAGATAAACTTATAGTAGGATAGAATATGAAGTAGATAACACTTAAGAATGGTTTCGTCTGTCTATAATTAACACAAGATAAAATTATAAATTTCCTGGAGTTTTTACAACAATAATTTGTGCGACTCAATAAATGGAGGAAACAAAATCAGGATATGGTCTCCTTTTCGAAGCGTTCTAATTGTTGATAAGAATTTGACTATTATAATATACTACATTAAGGAAACACAGTATAGTATATAAGAGCTAAGAAATCTCAGTCATATCTGAATCTAACAAGTAACAAGTATTAGGTTTAGGTTCCTTTACTTAAAAGTAGGAATTTTGATTAATGATGGAATAAGCACAAACACTGGACCATGTAGCATTTTCTAGTAAGCTAAAATTGTAAAATAGAAAGTAATCAAACAAGCAAAAAGATAAAGTTTACAAAGTTCTTTGATCAAGGGTGCATAGCCTAGGAAAGAGGTATTTCTGGATGGTGTCCACCATTGGGTACCTGAAACGGAATATCAGAAAATTAAAACAGTTATTTTTTACACATTTCCCTATACATTTATAGATACCACATACTTACGCGTTTAAAAGATGAATTTGAACTGCATCAGGAAGGGGTTGCAATGGGACCCACCCTAGACGAGTGGCTACCCGGCCAACATTTGTATCAACCTTTTACAAACAGGACAAGAATTGTTAAAATGGAAGGTAATATTGTAGGATAATATTTATTTAATTAATCAAAACCCTTACAGGAAAAGCATGATGATGTAGCGTTAGAAGTCGTATACACTCCACACTTTTCAAACCGATTCCTTCTATGCTCAGCAAGAATTCCCTACAAACATAAAATATTGAACTCTATTGCGCAGTAAAAAACAAACAATAAGATTGTGTTAATGATAATAACTCATTACATCACTTACTTTGCCATGTCTGGTGGAACATTCCTTAACCACTCAAGATCAAGAGTTCCATGGTCTTTATACATTCGATCTAAAAAGTCCTGCCAAAAAGTCAAAACATAAGTCACCTTTTGTATCAATTGCAACCACTTCACTTTGATCCATAATTTGTATTAAGTTGAAACAAGGTTACCAACACTAGTAACAAATCAATTTAATTACTCGGTATATAAATTCATACTTTTATTTTTCCAGCTAGGACATTATTCATTCCTCGCTTAGCTATGACGTTAGCAAGTTCTTCAACTGTACCAAGCCTAACTGCATCCCAATCAACAGCATCCATGCAATTGTCATTGGTTTCTATGCTGCCCGTTTTGCAATAAGTTTTCCTCACTTCTTCCCAGTTAGTTTTCTTTTCTTGTTTTTTATCAGTCTTGCTATTCTTTTTTCCACTGCTTTCGGTTAAAGGCTTCTTTTTCACTCTCCGATGATCATTTACTGCATTTACTTCTTGTTCAATGGTAACTTCAGATGGGATACTGTTGACTGGATAAATAACTTCAGATTCCTTTTCATGAATTGACTTTTGTTGACCTATGAATTCACTTGGAATCTCAAATAAACCTGTATTTAAATCAGGCAGAGTATCAGAAGGTTCATTAGAAATAGAAAAATCAAAAGATATTGCACTTTGCTCTTCCCCTTCTACTTTGCTTGTGCTCAAATGCCTAATAACTCTTCTCTCATTTGGTGGTGATTCATCAATGTCAGAATTATAAAACTGCTTGAGAAAGTCCATCTCCTCTACTTCTATACACTTGCGGAAATCATCAGAATTTTCATTGACACATGGCATATCGTGAACAGGAATTGGAGTCATGTTGCTTACATCAGCAATTGATGTACTTGTATTTTGTTCCAATGCATTACTCCTAACAGGACTGTCGATAACAAGGTTATTACTAGAGACTGATTCTTGGCTACATGCAACCAGAGTTGGAGAAACTGAATCTTCGTTAGGTTCCATAATTGGCGTCACATTGCTTACATCAGCACAGGTTTTACTTGTATTTTGTTTCATTTCATTATTGCTAAAGAGACCTGTCGCGACTGATTCTTGACTACATGCAAGCAGAGTTTGATTTGAAACCGGATCTTGGTTAGGTTCCATAATTGGAGTCATATAACTCACGTCAACACATGAAGTACTTGTATTTTGTTTCATTTCATTATTTGTGAAGAGACCTTCAGTAAAAAAGTTATAACTTGCTACTAATTCTTGGCTAGATGCAACTTCGCCATTGTCAACACTTTCTTTGGTTCTGGACTTCGCCGGAAATCTTGCCGCCACAGACATGAAAGCAGAACTGAAGAAAAATATTAACATGAGCACTAAACAGATGGTTGATATAATTCTTAAAAAATGAAAAACTTAGCAATATGTACATTTTGTAACATAACAAAAGTGAGATACTTATTTTGGAAACTTTAGAAGGCCATTCTTGGTACAGATACCTTTTCCGATTTTAACTGAATTTGCATTTGACACCAATATGGTTTGGTAATTCACAAACTGTACTTAAAAGAGATTGGTATTATTAGTGTTTGTTGGTTCAGAACTTATCATAAAAATACATTGTGTGTACCTTGAAAGATGGTCTGTCACATTTTGAGTTAAATAAACACCAACCACAGAGTCAGTTACTGAGCCCTTCCATGGTGAAAAACGCCTGTCACCTGTAACATGTACTAAAGTCGGCTCATGGTTTCTAAAAATATTGAGCTGAAAATAACTAAATTTCAAGGAATATGGCTACATATGTTAAACTTAGGTAGCTATCTGGGGTCATGCACTCATGCTTCTTTTGAATTCACACTTCTTTTTCATTTTTTTCATGAGGTGGTAACTTTGACCAATCAAAAGCATACTACTCGTCTAAACATTGTTATATATGACCTCAAACGGGTTAAGCTAAAAACGAAATGGGTGGAATGTGCCAGATAGGTCGAATACATTCTCCTAACTCACTTGATTAAAACAAAACAGATCAGTATTTAGATAGTGTAGGTTAGTAATCTTATTTGGTACATAAATAACTATATTCCCTTCTTTTAAAGGTATATACTTTAGTAAATTGAACGCATGTAAAACATGATTGTTCTAAGTAAGACCAAAGCTTAAATCAGAAAACACTAAATATGACAAATTACCCATTTCAGTAATGTTGAGTAACATCTTTATTATATTTTTTGATATCTTGACCATAAATTCAGACGAGATGCCATATTTAACGACGGTGTAGTAAATTACATTATTCAACTATTAGATATTACCTTGAATAAGATGCATTTTGGCAATAAATGAGTCAACTCGTCCACGAAATGTTTCTCTTTGTCTTTCCCACCATTCTTCCTTATCTTTATCCTTTTCTTCAACTGGTTCACTTCCATCATTTTCCATCAGCAATTTCCAAACTCTCAACGAATCTTTGTCCAGATCCACTTTGGGTAGCGCCTTACGCTTCTTTGAAGGAACTAACTTTACAAGTGCCCCACTAACATTTTGATCTCCTACCACAAGTTCCTTGCATTGACCATTGGTGTCTAGACGCGCTACATTTTGATCTCGTACCACAAGATCCTTGCATTGACCATTTATGTCTAGACTCGCTATCTGCCTTATTAAAAGATTGATCCGTGCTGTTAATTTCTCTCTATCCAAATCTGCATCAATCAGGGCAAAATACATAATAAGTAATCAAATAAATTGCAATGTAAAAAAAAATGATATGCCAATTACATTAGCTTAATCACCTTCTTTAGCTAATGAGATTTCTTCGAGTCTGGGTACCAAACTTTGACTTTCAAGTACTTCAACCTCTTGTAACTGGGGGCAGTTCAAATTAGCTACACAATCATCAGTTTGTTGAACATCCGAATGCACTGAAGTAAAACTCTCGATTCTATGGACAGGAACCTCTCGCCGTTGGAGACATTCTGTTATTGAAAGAAAACTTTCGTCACATCGAAGATACGTTTCATTATCATTAAGCATTCTTTCAGGAATAGAAAATCCGTTGATAGTTCTCAGGCGAGTGTGCCTTACAGATCGATTCCTTCTCAAGAACCACCTTATTGACACTGGATTACATTTTTTCACCTCCCCTATAATGTCTTTTGATTTACTGACCCTGTTTTGTACCTTTTCTCTGGTAGTTTGTACGCGTTGTCTAAGTGACCTTCTCACATTACTCTGTGTATCTTCGACAGGTTTTTCGAAACACTTACTTTTCCATATACTCACTTTTTTTCTCAACATCCTACGTTTCTTTAACATTTTTGGAAAATTAGGTCCGATTTTTTTACCATTTTGTAAACAATTATTTTCTCTAAACGTCCTCTGATATACTTGCAATGTAGGGGTGTGACTGGCTGATTTTACCTTGATTTCCTTTCGCCGTTGATAGACGTAATCATATTTTCTACCATCTTGTTCTTGATTTCTTGAAACATAAATATCTTCCCCTTGTTGCTGTCCATTATTATCTTCCAACAAACCCTCTGAAGCTTCTAGACTATTCTTTGGAAACCTACTTCTCGTTAGTGTACTTCTCTTGGAAGTAACAATTTTACCAACATAATCAAAATTTCCATGGTCATAACTTAGTAGTGGAGATTCTTCTTCCAGTTGTGACATGTGAAGACACTCTATATCAACTACATTATTATAGTCAAAATCCAAGAAACGCTTGCATGACTTAACATCAATTATGGAATCCGTAGAAGCATCTTGGACAATTTGCATAACATCTCCATGGCCATAACTCGTTGATCCTGAAAATTTATTTTTTGTTGAACTCTTCCTTCTTTCTTGTACCCGATTTGGAGTTGCAGGTTTTGGTGTATTTTTTGTTGAACTCTTCCTTCTTTCTTGTACCCGATTTGGAGTTGCAGGTTTAGGGGTCGAACACTTTGGAGTTGCAGGTTTTGGTGTTTTTGGTTTAGGGGTCGAACGCTTTGGAGTTGCAGCCTTTGGGACTAGTTTTGGTTTGCTATCATCAAATATTTTAGGCCTGTGTTTTTTCACTCGGGGTCTTTGACTCGGCTTCTTGTTCAAGTCAATGTCGTCATTACGCCTTTTGCTGGTAAATTTTGACTTAGATGGAGTTGGAATTGAATAAACACCAGCTTGCTCAGAAGGAGGAACTTTGACTGCATCCTCTTGTACACCGCTTGTGTCATCTGCACAAAAGAAAAAAATTTCATACTACTTCCTTCACACACACAAAAAAAAGAGTTTTGACTTTGAAAAGTCAAAATACTTTTAGACACACACCATAGTAGACTATATATAAGAGGTAATACAAATATAAGATAGTTTGATTCTATCAAACCAAATATCTTTTGACTCTCAATTGTCACAGAACAAGATAATCCAAAAAAAGATCATGAAGACTGCTTACAGTGATTTGCTTTAGTAGGTTTCGGATCATCCTTCTCAGCCACACGCAAAACCACTTCATGCCCATCATCAAGAATGCCAGCTGGCATTTTATCCATTACACAGTCATCTATATACTTCATAGTCTCAAAAGAATGTGTACATGGAAACGGCTTATTTGTATTTCTCTTTCCTGTCCCTTGTTCAGAAAACAGTACTGCCGGGTACATTGCGCAAATTGACTTTCCAGGGGTCAGCGGGATCCAAATACTATTTCTTCCCATTGAATTAACTGATTCCATTACTAGAATCTATTTATCCTGGGTAAATAAAGAAACAAAACATATACATGAATAAACGAGAAACCTATTAGAGAACAGTAGATTTATCAAAAAATTAGGTGGATTTATCATTGACCCAAATCAAATGGAAGCTAAATTAAACATCAAACAAACATAAATTTAGCTGCTTCAAAATTCTTAATTATTTCACAACTACAAGCACATGCTTAAAAAAACACAAATAGAAGCCACATTAATCAACTGGAAGCAATGTTTTTATAACCGAAAACCGGATCGACTCGGTGAGGCCTCCGGGTCCGGTCGAACCGGTCGGTTGGACCGTTTTTGTGATATGTACTTAAAAATAAAAGATTCCACTGGGATTTCTCTGACAAACAAGAGATGTTGGCTTTTGAATTGTGATTCCATTCTCGATTTTTCATAAATAGTGCTACCTGGTACCTGCTACCTAATACCAAGCTATTAACCATTTTTAAAGAAACCCATCTTCCAAAACCCAGCTGTTAACCGTTTCTAAAGAAACCCAGAAAAATCAAAAAATCTTTTTGCCTAAATTGATTAAAGATAATATATACTACATGTAAAGTTTTCATCCTTTTAGCCAAACTCATATACCTCATTCACCATTCTCAAAACCCAGCTGGATTTCACCATTTTTAAGAAAACCCACAAATCCTATTGCCTAATTCAACCAAACGCAACTAATTTTTTTGATATATTAAAATGTGAGAATGAGAATACCAAAAGAGATGGTCGGCGAGCGCAGGTGGAGGCCGGAGAAGCAAGGAGGTGATCGGAGGCGAGTGGTGGCGTTGGGTGCCGGATTCGGTGGTGGTGAAGGATCGCGATTTAGGGTTTTTTTTGGGGGGTTTGGTTCATGATTGTGAACGAGAGAGAGACACAGATGGAGATAAATACGGAGTATATCAGATGTGGTCAAAGTCAAACGATATCATACATGATACGTTTATTTATTATTATTATTAATTATATAAAAAATTGTTAAAAACTTAAAAAAAAAAAATTCCCGGTTCAAACGATTTCCGGTTCCCAGTTGAGCCAGGTTAATCCGGTAAACCGGCCGAGTTTATGATTTTTCCTTTCTTTTCGAAAACCGATTCTGTGTGACTCGTTTTCTTCTTAAAATCCGGTTCGATCACGTTGGACCGGTCCGGACAAACCGGTTTTGAAAACATTGACCGGAAGCTAAATTAAACATCAAAGTATCCAACAAACATATATCATAGCTGCTTCCAAATTCTTAACTATTTATGCTAAACAATTTACCATAATCATATTAATTGTGCAAATTCATGAACTTTCCTCATTACAATAATTTTCTATTTTCAATGAAGAGAGGAAATTATTAAATAATAACAATGGTATCGATAAATTGAAAGCTAATAGAAAAGCTGCAGTAATGTGAATTAAAAATTAGGGTCTATATACCTACAATGAATTTGCGAACCAAAGGTTTTACAGAGAGAACACCAAACATAAAAAAGGGGGTTTTGTAGCAGAGAACTTTTTTTGAGGAAAATAACAATAATAAGTAAATTAATAAATTAAGTCTCGTTTTTTACGTATGTTAATCCGTAAAAGGTTTTAATGTTACTCAGGAATATTTTGGTAACTTTCATAATAAATCCCTGGAATTTAATTCAATAAAGCAGACACGTATCTTGTAGAGATGCAGGGTAATTATAGATTGGTCAAAAGACATCATTATTAATGCTTGATTCCCAAAATTACTATTTATTATTAGATAAAAACTACAGTGCATTTATTACCCCTAATATCAATTACACCTTACTTATGAATAGTAACTTCTTTGTTTTATTATGATTTACTAGATATTAAACCCGTGTGTAAACACGGGTTGTTGAATTCGTATTTATTCATTATAAACATGTGTATATGAATAAACTACATCTAATTAAAAATGGAAACTTGGTAGTGAGGGGCTAGCAGTATCGCATTTCAACAACATGAGTTATGTATGCTCTGGTTCAAAAAAGTTTGAAAACTTCGTGTATAAATAAACTACATCTAACAAAATTTATAAAGTATGTATGTTTTTTTTCTTTTTTCTGTTGTACATATGATTTTTAAAAAAAAAATTGTAGCTATTAAATTGGGGATCTTTTGCATCATAATTTAAATATTTAAATTAAATTAAATGGACTTAAAGTGTGGTGGAGGACCATTTAGATAGAAGAGTTAAAAATATATAAAATTAAAAAATTGGATATGTCCATATTCCATAGGGAGTTAGCACCATACGGAGAATGAAAAACCCCATCAAAAGGCCCAAACTTCTCCATGGTATAAATTGGTTTATTTGTATTTTAGATTTAGATTTTAGATACTCCCGTTTTTCTTAATAATAATAATAATAATAATAATAATGATAATAATAATAATAATAGGTGAAGGACCCGCGACAAAGTGAATTTTTTTAGTTTTTTTTTCTTCCTAAGTTTCAATTTGAAGTAAAAATATTTGTGTTAATGTTATTCTTTTTTTGTTACAGTTGTATTTATATATTAGTTACCATTGTAAAATGTTATTGTTACTATTAAAAATATATCCCTATTCGAATTTAGTTAATTGGCTATATGATTTTGTAGGCCAATTGAATTTAAAAAATATTTAGATTTTTTGGTAATTGTATTATGAAGGGAATTGGGATGATGTTGTCGCCAAAGATATTTAACATGTGGTATACTATGCGTTAGGAAATTAAAGTGAATATAGAGTATTACTTATTTATAATGATATCTATTATTATTAATGAACAATGTTAAATTAACATTCTTCAATATGAAAAGTTACGCCAATATTAACTTACTTATTATATACGATATGCAAAATATAACAAAATAAATACAATGTTAGATTAACATTCTTAGATATAAAAAGTTATGCCAAAATTAGCTTACTAATTATTATATTTATTATATCCTAAATATAACAAAACAAATCAACCTTTCGTTTAACATCTTTTTAAAAAATTACAAGCAAAAATATCAACAACATAACAACTATAGAATAAACGTTTGACCTAAGCCCAAAGAACATGTTGGCCGTGTTACATAAAACATAATTTTTATTAAAATTAAATTATTATATTGATTTAAAAAAAAAACCATAAATTATATTAAATATTGAAATAGTCTTCATTGATTTCATGAGTAATGAAGCGAAGTTCTTAGATTACTTGATCCCCCTTTTGAATTATTTTCATGACGTCTTTAACAACTTCTTCACTGCCACTGTCGTCTTTGGTGGCATTGAACTTAATCCAATCAACAAAAGATTGTGGATCGAAATCATCTACAAATAAATATGTTAAAAATATGAATAATCTTCAATTTAAATGGAATAATATGTTTTATCTAGGTGTTACTATACCTTCTAAATTGTCGTGAATGTTTTGATCTTTCAAAACAGCATCTTCTGAATCTACAAATTAAGAGCAAAAACAATGTAAACAATGTAGGTTAGAAATCATTAATTTTGCAATCAAAACTTTTAGGAGGGGTGGGATCTTCAAGTAAATGATGTTTTAACATCTACAAAACAATGGCAAAAAATAAATAAATTATAAATACAAATTAATGATAAGAACTTTTAATACTACGTAATAGACATGTTATACCTTTGCATTCTTTTGGATTTTTTGAAGTCTTGCCAATAGATTCTTTGACATTTGATGAAGATGATTTTAGTGGATCATGAATATGAAATTTTGTGGGAGATGATTTTGAGTAAAGATGACTTGAATATTGCATGGTATATATATAGGGATAAAAGGATTGAATTTGGCAAAGATTTGTTCACAATTTTTTTAATAGAAATATAAAATAGAGGTTTGGTGAAAATATTGGGGCTTGGCCCTTAACCCGTACGTTTTAGCCGATTAATATTGCATTTGGATTCTATTCAAGTGATTTAACCTATAACTTTGGGGTTGCCGTTTAACCTGTCCTTTTTTCTCGAGTAATACTCCCTCCGTCCGATATTTATAGTCCAGTATTTCATTTTGGGCTGTCCCAAATTAATTGTCCACTTTCATAAATAGATAAAAAAGATGAGATAAATTTCTTTTATACTCCTAATTTATATATGTAAGACAAAAAAGTAGGTAAAAAGTAAATGGTAAAACTGTAATCTTATCAAAAAGTAAGAGAGAAGTTGATGTTTTCTTAAACTGCGTGTTTTTTGTCTGGAGACAATTAAATTGGGACGGAGGGAGTAATAAGTTTGGGTGTTTGCAAATAGTTATTAATAATAGATAATAATTATTTATTTTTTTATTAATTTTTATTATGTTTGGTTTGATTTTTGGTGCACCGAATATAAATAGTTATTAATAATAATAATAAACTCTATCATCATGTACGGGAAAATTTCGTAATGGTTTTAGAATAGAATTGCTCATTTTAAATAATAAAAATATAATTGGGATTACCTGAAGGTTGGATAAATTTTAGATTAGATGTAGGATAGATATGATTTATTTTATTTTATATTAAAATTACTCCGTATTTTTTTATTTTGTTTTTTTCCTTAAGAGATTTTTTAGGTAAATAAAAAGATTTGATAAATTTAGATTAGATGTAGGATAGATATGAGCTATTTTATATTAAAATTACTCCGTATTTTGTTATTTTGTTTTTTTTTTCTTAAGAGATTTTTTAGGTAAATAAAAAGATTTGATTGGTTAAGATTGGGGATCATAGGGGAAAGGTCATATGAGGAGAAGGAGGAGAAGTTTTATTTGTAGCCATTGGATCATCTTTTGGGTTGGATCAATGGTTAAAAGGGGTGGCAATTTTGTAATTACTTTAAAAAATAAGGGTATTAGTTAACAAAAAAAAATATAACATTAATTTTCACTCCACACCCCTTCCACTATTTAGACTTTTACATGTTAACCCTTTCACTTTATTTTCTTCCCCCTCTTACCTTCTTCTTCCTCCAACCCCACCTACCACCACCACTTGCTGCCACCATCTGACTGCCGCCGGCCGCCGTCAGCCGCCGCCGGATTCCGGCCGCCGGAAAAAAAAAATTTCAAATTTTTTTTTTTTCAAAAAAATTTTTTTTTTCAAAAATTTTTTTTTTTTCAAAAAAAATTTTTTTTCAAAATTTTTTTCGCATAAATTTTTTATTAGATATAGTATTCCTTTTCCTACTGCATTTTTAATAAAACTATACGTTTTTTTCACTGCATTTTGTATATTATTATTAATTAACTAAAACTTGTATATATTTTACCGCATCTTCTATACCCAACGTCAACAAAATACCGTACAAATGGATAATATATATAATCTAAAATGCAGTAAAAAGAGAACAATATGTCCTAAATGATGTATATGCAAAATGCAATAAAAATTACAATATGTATTATACTTTAATACAAAATGCAATACACATAGATAATATGTAAAATACAAAATGCAGTACAAATCGATAATATGTAAAATACAAAATGCAGTGAATAACAAACAATATATAATGAATGAAATATATGAAAAATGCAGCAAAAATAACAAAATGTAGTGAAAATAACAAAATGCAGTACAAATAGATTATGTATAATATAAAATGCAGTGAAAATAACAAAATGCAGTAAAAAAAATAAAATGCGGTACAAATAGATTATATATAATATAAAATGCAGTAAAACGAACAATGTGTACTAAATAAATATATGCAAAATGCAGTAAAAACAGTAGTATGTATTATACTTTCATACAAAATGCAGTAAAAATGGATCATATGTATAATATAAAATGCAGTAAAAAATAAACAATATGTAATATATGAAATATATGCAAAATGCAGTGAATAATAATAAAATGCAGTGTAATTTTAACAAAATGCAGTAAAAAATATATTATGTATAACTTAAAATGCAGTAAAAAACAAACAATATATATATAAGATTGAGGTGTATAAATAAAATGCAGTAAAAACGAACAATATCTACTAAACATATATACAAAATGTAATAAAAATAATAAAATGCAGTACAAAGTGATAATATGTAAAAAAAATTGGAAAAAAAAATTATGAAACAAAAATTTTAATTTTTTTTTTTTAAAAAAAAATTAAAAAAAAATTGAAATTTTTTATTCCGACGACAGGTGGCGGCGGCGGCGGGTGGCGGCGACGGGTGGCGGCGGGTGGCAGCAGCTAGTGGTGGTGGGTGGTGGAGGGGAGGGGTGGGTAGGAAGAAAGTAGGAGGGAGTAGTGTACACTATTAAAAAGGTGGAGGGGGTAAAAATGAAAATTTGAAAATTCTTCTCCTCCTTCTCCTCAAATAATACCTTCTCCTCTGAACCTTACCCTATTGGAAGAAGTTTGAAATTAAAGTTTCCGATTGGTCAATAGCTCTCAATTTTAACCAAAATTTTCATAGCACAACTTTTCTTTTATTAATATTTAGATATTTCAAAATAAATAATAATCATATAAAGGTTTTGAGAATAAGACAACTAGATCAAAGTGGTGATTAACTCATTTAATGAAGGCACTTTCAAAACAAGCATGGTGCAAGTTCAAATTCATTATCCTATCTTTTCTTTTACCACTCTTTTTATTATGAATTAAGACATTAAATACTTAGTATTAATAAGGTTTACTACTAATTGATATCAAAGGTAATATATATTCATGAAATTTTTTTATGGTAAAATATAATCTTTACTTTGTAAGTATTTATTTAATTTTAAACGCAAAGATTACTTTTAATTTCTTTATCCTTTGGAGATTTGTTAAATATATTACACAAAATAAATTAAGAAAATTTACTAGGTATAGCGTACGGTGTTAAATATAAACATATAATTGTTGTGATATTTTAATTTATTCTTTTATAGGTAAATATATACGTTTTTCTCAAGTAAAATTTTGAGCCCACATTTATATATACTAGGCAAACTAAAAGGCTACACGTGACAATGCTAGAGTCGAGTTGTAAGGTTAAAGTATTGCAATAAAAGATGAAAGCAATGGGAACAAAACATATCAATAGCTTTGGATCATGTTCAAATAAAAAAATGCGGCCAAATGTAAATCATGGAGTATAAATGTATTTCGATTAGGATTGAGCTAACGTGTTGGCTGTGGGACCGATCGTTGAGAAGTCGTTAGAGGGTCGATTTACCTTTTCTTTTTCTTTTTAATATAAATATAAATTAATACTGATATATAACAAGTTTTGAACAAATACATAAGCTAGAAGGTCGTTTGTCTAATGTGGATGTTGTATAATTCTTAGTATGGTCGTATATACGGTGTCTTCCGGTCCTCCAAAATCTTTTTTCAACCAAAATAATTTTTAGAACAGTACATGTAGCTAATCTTAAATTTCTGACAAAAAAGATATTGGATAGTTCATAACGGAGCATTATAAAGATGAAAACTAATGTAATCAAAAAGTCTATGATTTAAAATTGTATTGCGTAGGGAGAAATGAATAATTGCATAAAAAGTGAATAATATCTTCTTTATATATTAAAAGAAAGTGATAATTAGATAATCAAATTTAATCTTACCCTTTAAATGATTTAATATATTAAATGTGAACCATTGATTTTAAATTGAAAAGGATGACTACCTAAATAGTGGAGATGATGTGACAAAAAGACTAAATTACCCCTACCCTTTTAATAAGCAATTAATTAAAAATTTAATTAAAATAATCAACATTTAATGTTCTCAAATAATTTAGGAAATATTATTTAACTAAGCATTAAAATAATGTATTTAAAACTAGCTTAATGAAAAAAATTTACTAATTTCACATTCAAAATCATTTATCTACATTCACTTCGGTTTTATTTTTTTTTAATTATCACTATTATTAAATAATAAATGCGTTAGTCTTTAAGTAATGTATAAGGTGTTTACTTTTTGTCAATTTATTTGTTATTATATATTATTATTATTGACAAACTTAGTTGTTGGATGGCTTACTTAAAAGTATTAATAAATTGATTAAGAGACATATATAACGTTATGCTATAATTTTTTAACTATGTTATAATTAGGCTTTAATTTGTAGTAGAATAAATAACTACTTCAAAATCAAACTCCATCAAAATTCAATTCTATGACTTTAGTTACGGATGCTCACACTAGTGTGTACGTAATCGAATTATATGCAGAGATATACGATGAGAGTCAATTGAATCGGAACAATTAGATTTACCATTTTAGGAACATTCATGATTTATCATATTATTCATTAGTGATGGCGATTTCGTTTTTAGGTATTGATGTTTTCTTATTATTGATCATAAATTCTTATCTGAAGTAATAATAGTATTTGTTTTAATTTTTACATTTTACCCTTTTGGATTAATAAATTTTCTTGATTTGTTTATCTTGATTTTTAAATAAAAAGATTAATGTTGATCTTGATTTGTTGGCATAGACATTGCGATTTATACATCCTCTCATGAGAATTGTATGTTGAGAAGACATGCATATGATTTATTAGGTGTTTCATTTCTTTCACTATATAGTGAATTTATCTTCAGAATACTTGGATTTAATGATTGATGGGCATATAATTTCAACACTTTAAATTTTATCTTCAACTTACGTAGATCGACACCCACCGCAGAATCTGAATGAAAGTGGTTTCCTGACAAGAATACAACAAAATGGTGATCTTCAAAATCTCTTTTCCATATGTGAAAGTCAATGTGTTCTAGACGTTTTCTTAGTTCACCATCCAGACATACGAAACCTACCATGATAAGAATAAGTCAAACATTCTAAGAAGTTGTGCAATACATGCATATAGTATCTATATGCTTGCTATTCGGATGTCGCACATCAACTTGATCATGTTTTACCATTTGTCTTTTTATGTTATCTCTTTAATGTTTAGACTTTAAATCACTATTGTCAATGCTATAAACGTTCTTAATAATGTATATTTTAAGTTACTATTAACAAACAAACATATCTCCTTCAATTCAAAACATTTATCCAATGTCATCCGTGAAAAAGTCTCAAAAAACAAAACCTTATAATATAAACCTTCGTATTAAAAGCATGAAGTAGCCCACAAATTTTGCGGGATATAATCTAGTTAGAATTTAAAATAAAATGTATAGTATGTGTACCTTCTAAATGTGTTAATACCATCATTATATGTGTATAAAATTTAAATTTAAGGTTATCACATTAATTACTGGTATTAATTATTGAAGATTAAAAATAGAAATAAGATATAAAATTGAAGGATAAATGATATTTAGCAACATGCTTATGTGTCTTCATTAGAAATGAAAATAATAAAAAATATAGTATGTGTATTTACCTTCTAAATGTGTTAATATCTTCATTATATGTGTATGAAATTTATATTTAAGGTTACAACATTAATAATTAATTATTGAAGATTAAAAATAGAAATAAGTTATAAAATTTTGAGGACACATGTCATTTAGCAAGATGCTTATGTGTTTTCATTGGAATGAAAGTGATGCTTTTTATATACTAACTAAATAATAAAGATATTGGTCTCAAGAAAAAATATCCTATCATTTGGGTAAAAATGAACATCTAACATAAATACTATTCTGTATTAAGCCAAAAAACATTTTGATTAAAAGAGATGATATGTTTTAAAGTCAATATAAATAGTAGTTTATCCCGACCTAAAGCGTGGGCAAATAAACTCCAGTTATTATCATTTATCAATATAATTCCATCTTTATCAAAATCAAAATCAAAATATGAACAAACAAATTGGAATGGAAGAAATAAAATTAATTAATTACTTAAAATAAAATTAATACATTGAAATTTATTATTACCTCCTCCCTGTTACAAACTTGATAATATAGCAATGGAAAATCGAGTCAAAATACATGATTAGTAAATGCATTATCGTTAAGAGTCAAAATTTGGGTGTTGATATATACAACACATTTTTTGATGCATACAACAAATATATGCATTGCAGTGTTGTACAGTACTGCATCAATATGCATGTAACTTGGTGTATAAATAAAAAGATTTGTTATATTTATCACTAGCCTAAAATTTAGCTACTTATAGTGACACGATGGAGTTAAAAAAAAAACTTTTGATTAAAAATCTGAATGGTTATGGCAAAGTGTTCATTGGGTATAATTGGACCATTTTGCTTTAATTTAAAGAGAAAATTGCCCTTTTCGTCCATGTGTTTGTTCAAAAAATCACTGGCAGTCCCTAAATTCAATAAATGTCACTAGTCATCCCCTATATTTGTTAGTTTTACTCACTAGTCATCCTTGGGCCTAACGTCGTTAATAATTCACATTAAATGTTTTCACATGGCTGGCATATGATGGGTATATCCGTCTTTTTCCTTTTACCTACCTCACCTACCTCTTTTACTTCCCCCCTTTATAAGTAATACCAACCTCCATATATTATTAACCACACATCTCACACACATAAACTCAGTTTCATCATCTTCAAAAAATCTATACAAAATCAAAGTAAAAATAAGTCATATTTTTAAGTACTATATTCCTCACTTTTTAGGCACATCTTTAGTGAAAACATTCATACTAAAATTCACTAAAGTGCTCAAAATATAGACATTGTTACAAAATCACTAAAAACGTCCGAATAACGAGCAAAACATAGCGAATAAACAACAACCAATTCTCACACCCTCATTTACCCTATGATAAACACATTCTAACCTTATTATATGATTTCATAGGTAAAAACGAGACGGGAGAATCAAGAATCATGCAAAATGGATAAAGAACGGAGGAGATACGACTTCTACATATCGTTAAAAGTTATTCCGGCTATGCCTGAGCTCTACACATCCAATTTCCATGAAATTGGTATCATTAAAAGCGTAACGGAATTAAAAAGCCATAGGCGAAAGAATCAGGTCAAACGGACGTGTAACGAAGGAGATACGGACGTTTTAAGCAACGAACGAAAACCGACGGACCCCGTATACGGCCCTGGAGACCGTATAAGGCCTCTACCGTACTGTATACAGCCTGTACAAGACCGTATACGGCCCCCTTGACCCCGTATACGGCCCCCCAAGGGCCAATTGATCTCCGTTCTTCCTTCGTTCGCTTGTACGCTGTGCTGTTTCGCTTGTACGTATGATTTGAGACTTCACCTATAAATAGGGGTCACCTCCTTCAAGTTTTACACACCTCTCACCTCATTTCTCATTTCTCATTTCTCACTTTCTCTCTACTTTCTCTCTCTAGGTTCTCTCTCTAGTCTCTCTCTCTAGTTTTTCTCTCTAGGGTTTAACCTTTGGAACTAGTGGGAAGGCTAGGGGAGAATCCTCTTCTTTTCTAGCTTAGTTATGTAATTTAGTTAGTAGAAGCTAGCGTTGTAATACTTGGATATTGTACGAAGAAATACAAGCTGTTATTCTGCTCGTAATTCGTATCGGTATTATCTATCCTTTCTAGTATTAATTTGTCATAATATTCTTGTTTGATGTTTGTGATTTATTAATGTTAGAAATGTTTATTGCTATGCTTTGTAAGTAATTGCTTGTATGTTTGCCATGAATTAGATAGCTATTGATGATGTTACTTTAATCCTTTATATATAATATATATGATTGGGAGTTGTTATACTGTGTTATCTGTCTAAACTTATCTTGAATATAGATCTAGTGTCTCTCACCCTTTCCAGACTTTCACGTGACTATTGCCTTAGTTATAGGACTTTGCAAACCCTAGCTACGTAACAATAGTTATCTCCAGTTACAGTATGAAGCTATGAACTTTCCATAAAACGGCACAGTACTTCGTATAGCGTTGGAAACACCACTGGTGGAGTACAAATACGTGGAAGCTAAGGAAATGCCGTAGGACTGTTTCATCGTGGATTACCTAGAAGTGATCCTTCTAGAACTCGGGTCTAGGAACCAAAGTTGTGGAAATGCTCGTTGCCCTGTACACCGTTAGTACACCAAGGTTTAAATACAGCTGTGGAAATGCTCGATGCACCATACACCGTTAGTACACCAAGGTGCAATACAAGCTGTGGAACTACTTAATGTACTGTACACCGTTAGTATGCCTTGAGTCAGGAACACTGTGGATATGCCAACGCACTGTACACCGTGAGTATACCTTGAGTTAGGAACACTGTGGAAATGCCCCATTGCCCTGTACACCGTGATTATTCCTAGGGATGAACGCCTAAATGTAAAGGAGGGTCTATGTTTATGATGGTAGATTATATGCTTGAATTAGATAAATTCAGAGTTCTGTCAAGAGAGCTTAATGCTCCATAATATTGCTTAACTCTACAATACCGACAGTTTGGAATAGCAACAGTTAATAACCAGTACACAGTTAGATAATAACAAATAGACTTAGGGGTTAAGAAAGGTCAGTGAATACAATTGCGGTCTGTTGCCTTATGCCTGATCCTTAGATACTTAAGGGTTACTTAGGTCTTACTCAAGACTAGTTCAGGAGGGATTGAAAGCAGACCGATCTGATCAGAATCATGATAGCCTAGGATTTCAGTGACATACGTATTTAGATCCGGAGCTAAATAAGTAGGGTCCTAGTGTTTACAACTAAGTTTATCTGTCTGTTAACTGATTGTGTCCCCAATAAACATCATCCTAACTATACGCTATCCTAAATCATGGTAAACTACGTCTTTGTTGTGTCTAAGTGTTACATGTGTGCTAGCTTCCCTTTACCTTTATGTTTTATTAGTTTTAGAAGTTTTAATTAGATAAAAACCAAAACAAATACCTATCCAACTATCCAAACCCTAGCTTGATCACTAAGTTATCTGAACGAGCTATGTTTCAATTCTGCCATCGTGAGGAACGACCCTGGATCATTCTTACCGCATACTTATACTTGGTATTCATACCCTGTAGTAGTAAGTAGTACGGAGACTTAGGCTCCCCCGACTATTATAAATTTAAAACTACCCACTGACGTCGCGTCCGACAGAAAGGTCCGCAACGACAGGAAGCGATTCCTGATCTGACCGCTGGGTGCGCGCCAAGTTTTTGACGCCGCTTCCGGGGTCGGTAGTACGATTCGGAGCCTGTTTAGACAAATTTGGTTTTTAAGCGATCCTTTTGGACTGTGATTCCCCATCCCTATCTGAAGTTACTTTCCGCCCGTAGATTAGCGTAGTTAGATTAAATCCCTTCTCACCCCAACTTTAATTCTTAAACCTTCTTCGTGTGCTGTCTTTACTTGGAAATGGCTACTATGCAACAACTAAGTGATCAATTAGATAGTCTTATCCAAGATAGATGTAGGAGTGATGCCCACTTAGATAACGAATGTCAAAGGTATAGTATGACTTATCCGGATAACATAGGGTATTGAGATCCTCAATCACAATACCTGTATGACCCTTATGTTATCCAACAACATCAATACCAACCTTACTATCCTGAATCATTTGAAGTCTACCCACACTCATCTTACCTTGTACATGAACCACAACCGTATGAAAGTTCTGACTTGAGAGATATGCCCATAGCCTATCTTAGCAGTAATGCTACTTTCTCACCCTGTCACGACCCATTTGAACAATTAATGAAAGAACAAGATGACATGCTTAGAAGATGTACTGATAAGCTGTCTAAAATGGAATCACTAGTCCAAGTAAGAAGTGAGAGAACTATGGATCAAGTTACAACTGACCATAGGATACAGGAAGATGAGAGGCACCCACACACCATATCTACATCACTTGACATAGACTTTCATAAGACTGGTTGCAATACTCCTACAAATCCTACACCTACCTAATCTTCTAAATCCTCACTTCCACCCATTCTTAACCTATCAACGTCCGAGACCAACGAGGAGTTCATTTTAGAGGAACTTTCCGAACCAATGCCACTTGAGACTTCCGGCCGGAGTGACGAGTATGACGAGGTAGACGAAGAGATAGAACTAGAGAACCCGGAGGTGGAGATTTACACAGAAGACTCAGCTTCAGAAGGACCGGAGGAATGCACACTAACTCTGAGAAGTGATCTCATCCCAAAAATAACCGATGTGGTTGATATTATCCCACAACGAGTTGTGGTTGATGATATTCCACATATCTTTCCAGATGAATCACCCATTGATCTAGTTGAACCCTCTATTACCATAGAACCCATTACCCAAGTTGAAGATGAGAATGTTGCTACAAGATTAGAGACATTAACGGACTCTATCCCACATCCATGCCAAGAGTACAACAATATCATTGACCCAAAGACCATAGGAAGCAAGGCGGGTTCTGCGTCATGGTTTCCCTATAAACCTTCTCTCCACCACATAATGACGTATACATCCTGGAGAAGTAAGGATTCCTTTGACCAATCCATTATATCAAACCGGCCCAAGGAGGTATTAAAAGTTGAGAGATTTGTTATACCTCCGGTAAAATCATTCCCTTACTTTGAACCATCTCCTTATATTGGACATATCATAGCCTTAACTTGCCTTAAACTCTTAGGTATGTACCAAGATTACCCCTTGTGTCTACTGATGGATGCAAGGAAGCCACTAGGATCCCCTAACATATAATGCTAGAGTCAAGCTAAAGACTCGAATAAAAACAAGCGCTACTCGGGAGGCAACCCGTGTCTAACATAGTTTTGGTAATAGTAGTAGTCGTAATATTAGGAAGCTAACCCAATAAGTAGAAAATAAAACCCTAAAATGAATGTTCCAAGTTTTCTTTATTTTTATAAACAAAAATGATGGTTTGCAAAATTACTTCATTGCAATTTTTGTCATAACCTTAATACTTCCTACTCCCACTTATTTGAACTTTATTGCAACATCTATTTTTCACAATTATCTAAAGTTCTTAATATCCCTTTACTCACAAACATGGATACCTACTAGAGATTAGGAGCCTTAGTCATCTTATACACCCACTGACATGTTTCGAGCATTTGAGGTACTTACATATATTTATGCGAACATACATGAGGTAATAATGCTTAATCTGATAACATGATTTGTATGTCAATATGTGTATTATGCTCGAACTCGTTTAAAAATGTGTGCTTTGGATATCTCTATACACAACTACAAAATCTCAAATGGCACACGGTTAAAACCATATATGGACCACGGAAAACGGGAGGTGGGCTAAGGGGGGGAGAAGTCTATTTGCACAGCAAAAGGACCACGGTCCGAAATTCGTGGTCTAATAACCACATGGACCACGGTTAGTAATACATAACCGCTGACAACAATGGCGCGACCAAACTGTCGGACCACGGCTCTAACTGTGGGAACCGTGGTCTGCCTTAATTTTTTTATTAAAAAAAATTGGCTCTACCAAGGTTCTCTTTATGGACCGTGAGTTTATTTAATAGAATTTTTTTTACAAAACTACTTTCAAAACCCGTTTCAAGCAGTATTTCTAACTCAAATAATTTCATCATATAAAAACAGCTAGTAGTCGAGATGCCCTCGCCCCTCAGTAGTACTCGTTTATCAAATGGTGCTGCGTAAACTTAGCTTGTAAGTGGTAATCGATTTAAAGACTGCCAACTCAACAAGTCTATATATATATGATGTCACCACAATAAGTATTTAATAAGAGATTTCATCATTGGGCACATCTCATCATTGAAAATTTATGTTTAATCAAGCAAGCTATTTTGATCTTGAAAGAATCATAGGTCGGGCACATGTTTATGTTGATCTACCAACTACCACCCCACCAAGGGGTGTTTGGGATTGCTAAAATAAGCGCTTATCTGCTTATTTGCTTATTTTGACAGGAGATAAGCAGATCCAAACACCTCTATGAAAACTGCTTATCTGCTTACTTACTAAGGAATAAGCACTTAAAAATAAGTAAGGGGTCACCTACTTATTTTTTAAGCATACAAGTGCTTAGAAATAAGCAAACCCAAACACCCCTAACCCACCGTGAATATTTTTGTAACCATCATATATACTCAAGCATCTAAGCGTATAATTAACATTTTAGCACATAAGAAGTTAAGCATTCAAAAAATATGTAAATCATTTAAGTAAAAGGCATAACGTATTCACCTATTCTATAAAAGAATTTGATCCTGGAACCATGCACACCACCTCGCCACAACATTATCGAGGTCTCTTTGCGATAATGGAGTTTTGTCTTGCCACAATGCTAAAACCTATATTCATATTAATTAAAAGGAAAAATGTTATATGATGAAAGATACAATTGATTTGAAGGAACTTAATGTACATAAATAATACTTACGTTTGATGGTAAATCGAACTGTTGGATAGTCACGAAGTAAAAAATCCAATACATGACATAGTATCCGCATTCCCGTCTTCCTCTTTGTTGATTACACGAATCAACGAAGGTGTACTCGGGTAACATGGAAAACATCTGCATCTATGCACTGATAATTGTAGGGGAAGCAATTAAAGTGTTAGTTTTAATAATAAGATGTGCATATTTCTATCTTTATATGTTTGAGAGAATACTTACTCGTTAAGACACTCCACGATTTTGTAATGTGTTGTCACGTCAGATTTGGCAACGCGCGCAATGGAGTCAAGTATGTAAACCTGATTTGTCTCAAGGTGTAAAATGAACAATATCCAGTGTTTACTGTTGAAATTTAAGTATACATTGTTAGTATATGACAATAAACACACACTAGAAATTAAGCTAACATCGTACCCCTGCCAATACGGTGGTAACACAATGCTCTTTGAATTCCTTGTATGATATTCCACCGACTGATGGATAAAGTTTGCAACACTTGCTGCCCCCTCTCTCTCTATTTGTTGACATTGAATACCAAATGGGTACATAAATCCACATTTGTTGTTCGGGTTTGCAGATTTTTGTCGAAGCTAGTGAAGCGCACTAAAACACATATTTAAAGAGTTAGAAAACATGTGATATGATCATTGTTATCTTAATCTTATCTTATCCCTTATTAAGCATAGTGGAATACCGGAAATTATCATGATTGCAAAAATAAAGAATAGACACAATTATTTTGATTGCAAAAATAGAAATTATTAAGTTTGTAAAACCATTATCGATAGCGTGGGTCTCCGACTAGTAGTATATTAAGAAAATAATACTTACTACATGAAAAACAAAAGGATGGTGATGTCGGCTTCCCCATTTGTCACAAACTCCTTAAGATCAGCAACATCAATGTTCAACTCGATAAGGTCATTCCCAAAAACTCCGAGCTCGATAAATAAATTCATGTCGGGATACGTGGTTGCTGAGGCCCAAACATTTTTCACAGCCGCCGGCTTCGACTTTAAATTTCGCCTTTGAGAATCTGTTAAAAAATGCTCGGTACGTGCGGATGGGCATGGTGGTGGTGCTTGTTGGACTGGCACAACAGTTTCTGGCACCAGGGGGGTGCTTGTTGGGGTGTCACAACAGTTTCTGGCACCGGGGGGGGGGGGGGGTGCTTGTTGGGGTGTCACAACAGATTTTGGCACCGCGAGGGGTGCTTGTTTGGCGGGCACAACAGTTTCCTCACTTGGCACCTCATCCCGTATAGGGTTAGGACTGCGCCTTTTAGGACTCGGGACAACATCAGGCTCCGGGGACGACTCGCTCCCATCCTAGTAACAAATTAAATTGAAAGTGTTTATTGTTACGACAGTCATAGAAATATTTAACATACGATACTTAAAGATAATCAATGTGTATGTTCCTCAGAAAATTCAATAAACGAACGTGGCCACTGAACGAAACTGTTACTGGCTTCCTGTAAGAAAGTCATTCCAGCAGCTGCCTTAGGAAGTCTCACGCCCCGAATCCATCCTTAATTTTCCCAATTTGTACCCGTAGGTGATCTTGTGGCATAGACACCCCCTGTACCTGCCCGTCCCCCCGAGGATGAGCCTTTCCTCTCGCAACAAGCTTCCTTTGAAACCCGAACTCCGTGAACAACTTACATGCGGTGGGTTCCTACAATGATATGGATCGAATATATATTAGGTGATGTAAAATGATTTGTGGTAAAAACATATCATAGTAATTAAATTTGATTACCAATAAATCCTCAAAAGGATGAAACTCTGACCCAGCACTACTCCTCCTCATATCTTGACTTGCGGCAGGTCTTTGCACCACCTCCCTCGATGTTTCCTCTCCTGATCCTACTTCCCTATCGTCAACCTCCATCCTTCCCCGTTCCATCCTCTCTAACTCAGCCACCCTTCTTTCTAACTTGTCAATTTGTTCTTTCCTTTTGTTGCATCGTGTCGCACCCCCAAATTCGGGTTGCGGAAGCGAATCGGGTCGGGGCGCGACTAATACGGTAATCACAAGCACAGAAGATATATAATGAACGACCACTACATGCGTCGTTGTACAACTTGTATTGATAAAACCAAAGTTTACATCAATATATTGTTGACATTAGCTCGTTTGAAAATGGAGAGATTTAAATACATAATTATTTTATACAAAATATAATAATGCAGCTAAATCTCTGATAGTTTGCATGATGACTCGAGCTAAGTGTCCTGTCGGGCAGTCCAAACTACTACTAGGTACCTGTGATACATGCTAAAATGGGTCAGCGAAACGCTGGTGAGCTCACAGATTTGTATGTCAACACATATTTGTATGAACCGCAAGATTTAATTGAATTTAAATTGCAATTAAGCAAAATAAAAGTTATACAGCCATGAGCACATAGTCTGAGCTTAACTTGAGGGTCGGGTCCAATTAAGGAATTCCGATCGAGGTGCCTCCTACGAGTGCCTAATCTACACTCGTCTTCCCAAATGCTAATACGTCCGTTTGACTAGTTAGTGCGTGCTAACCCGGACGAGGATTGTCAATCCTATATGATATCATATACTAACATTCACGCTATAGATGTATTACCAAACTATGTTGTGGAGGGCTTTAAATTGATTAGTGAAAACAACTCATGTAGTATTTGATTTTGAATGGTACTTGCGTTCATATTGTAAAACAAAACGAGCAATGATATCACACCCCTGAGTAAAACAGTAAAATAGGGGCTATGAGACTCACATGAGTCTTGAGAGTTTAAATTAATAAACTTGGTTTGATTAGCCGAGTAGTGTTGTTCGAAGACTTGTAACCTGAGGGTGTCCACGACACGCGATGATTATAAATATATGTAGACGTCTCAAAAGACCGTCCATGCTAGTTATTCATCCAACTAGAAATGTCCAAATAATTTGGTTATTTGATTGATTAGTTTGAGTTTTGAAAATATATATGGCCCGTTGGTGAGTTTTGTAATAATGATTATTAAAAGCATTATTATTATGTTTGTCTAGTTGTATACTTACAAAAGTATATGTGTCATATGTTTCCGAGTTATTCCAAATATTGTATTGACGTTAAATCAAGTGTATTGTGATATTGTCTTGTTTGAAAAGTCGGTTATGCAAAGTTAGTGTTGAACACTATTTATGAGACAATAAGGTTTGTCGGGAATTACTATTCATGAGACAATAGCAGTTACTATTCATGAGACAATAACGATTGTCGGGAATCACTATTCATGAGACAATAGCAAGTTACTATTCATGAGACAATAGCGATTGTCGGGAATCACTATTCATGAGACAATAGCAAGTTACTATTCATGAGACAATAGCGATTGTTGGGAATCACTATTCATGAGACAATAGCAATTTATGAGACGGTTTCAAGTATGAAAGTGTTAGTTTTTGTGACAATGATGCTGCGACAATCGAGGGTTATACGACAATAGTTATTACGACGATGTGGTTTCATGCGACAATCGAGAAAATACTCAATCATCCGATAATCAATTCCGACAATAAGGTATGCGACAATGGGATATTGTCGGACACTGTTCATGTGACAATGAGGTATTGTCGGACACTGTTCATACGACAATGAGGTATTGTCGGACACTGTTCATGCGACAATGAGGTATTGTCGGACATTGTTCATGCGACAATGGTATTGTCGCAGGGGTGATTTCCGATTTCGTTTAAGTGTTCGTTTTCGTTGACTTGGTCAAATGTGTTCGGTTTGACCCGAAACTTTTAGGGAAGTCTAAAATATGTTTCTAAGGCTTGTAAAAATTATTGTTTCGTGTCGGGATTGATTCGAAGTGTCGGTTTTTACAAAATCACCAAAACAGCCCTTAGTGTTCATATTTCCAGATTTTTCATTCGATTCGGGTCTCGATTTGGTCCACTTCTAGTCCGAATCAAGCCTAACCAAAAATTACACATGTTCTCTTAGGTGTCTAGTTCATTTCTGCATTTTATCTCGATTTTATAAGGTCGTTTACTATTTTAAACAAAAATGGAAATGAACAGTGGTCGGATTAGATCCAAGAACAGCTACAGCCCAAAGATTGAGCTCTACACAAAAATACGTGAATTTCTGGAAGAGGCTAAAGAAGGCATTTTTGTAGAGGACATCCATACGGAGATTTTGGTATAAGATTCATGTGTTGATTCATCCTAGAACTCAAGTTATGGACGATTTTGTGGGACTGTTTTTAGGGACAGAAACTGTTACCATTTTTGAGTTTGTAAAAACGAGTTTCAAGCTTTGATTTTGACATTTTATGGTTGAACAAACATATTAGCATGTAGATATACAAAAAACCACGAAAATATAGAGAGAGATAGGTGATGGATCATACCAAAAATGAGTTCTAGAGAGAGAGGAAGGTGAGGTGGTGCTAGCTTCCTTTCCTTGCTTCTTCTTCTTGTTTTTCTCCAAGACGATGGTGGTTGATGGTGGATTTATGTGGTGGTGGTGGAGCCGTGAGGTAGAGAGGAGAGGGATATAACACCACAGAAATTCAAGAGACATTTTATATATATATATATATTTATATATATATATATATATATATATATATATATATATATATATATATATCATTCGGAAGCGATTAATACAAATCATGCATTATAGATTGCGTATATCATATATCAAAAGCACAATCTATGCATGCATGATGAGTTGGTACAACAACCAGAATAAGTTCAAACATCAAGGTAGGAGTTGTTTAAATTCAATACATATGATTAAAACGATAACATGTTTGTAGATTTCAGAGTAGGCAGTCAAACATTCTTCAAACCAACTTCTTGCCCACCCACATCAAAAGTAATCTGCGAGAAGTTAGGAGAGGGATTAGCACGAAGCTAAGTGAATAGATCACAACTATCAATCTAAACTAGCATAGCAATTGATCACCACAAAGCATCACATCAAATACATCAACGACGATCGGTGGTCCTTGAGGTACCCTCATGCCGCGGTAGTTCCCCAAGTAACACTTATAACCACTGAAGGCCAAACAGTGGTTTTACCGATAGTTTAGTACTATTACTACATACGACATAACTTCAATAAACAACACATGTACAAAGTCATCATGTCGTCCAAAGTAATAGTACCCAAACCCAATATCATATTGACCCCTGACAAAATAGCACATTCCATAATCCTCATGGCAACATGCACTTATACAAAGCATAATAGTAAAACCAGGTTTACCCGTTGTAACCAAATTGTTACAACTAATTCAGTCTGAGAGTCAATGATCCACTCACCTTGATAATCACAACCTCCACTCAAAGTTCTAATATTATTGAGTCTTCGGTTTATCTGTAATCACCACATAATAATACGAGTCAATAACTCATTCCAATATCCGTATGATAAATTAAGGACATCATTGAAATCCAACATGATATCTCAATTTACAACACTTCAACATGCATATTAATTTATAATTTAACCTATCATGATACTATATTACATGCCACTAAATCATATAAACATATAACTTATTTATTAGAAAGGAATTTAAAACGAAAACTGGTTTGCTGAAAAAGCTCACGAACCCGCCGGCTGAGATCCATGAGCCGCCGGCTTAACCCGAGGACCCGCCGGGTCCACCCACAATCCGCCGGGTGAATTAACTTTTTCGTTAACAGAAGCAAAATGCGTTTTAAAGCCTGTAGAAGCCGCCGGCTGAGTATCCAACCCGCCGGTTCCCTTTAAATCACATGCAACCCGCCGGCTGAGTACATAAACCCGCCGGCTTGTTCGTCAGATTCAACAGCAGCAGGTTATTATCCCAAACCACGAACCAAAACCCCTAAAATCTCAAATTCGGATACTACACACGATTTTAACAATTAAGTAACCTCAAGTATCATCATATAGCATGTTATAACAACAAATAGCTTCATCTAACATCAAATCCATACAAGTTTACTCATTTAATTTAATTCCTTCAAACCCTAATATATATATAGAACATTTTGAACTTACAATCAAGATGATCACAATGTAGATGATGATGTTGATAAGTGGTAACCAAGAATCCAAGCTTTAATCGATTGCTCAATGTTTTCCTTTTTTTTGATTTCCTTGTGTAACCAAGTATGAAGGTGTGTGTGTGTGTGTTTTTTTTTTTTAGAAAAGAAACCAAAATGAAATGGAAAGGGAAAGGTGGGAAGTTAGGTGTCGGCCTAACTTCCACCTCCATACAACACAGGGTACAAATTATATCCGCTCTGATTCTATTGACTGGAACCTAAAAACTAATTGCGAGAAAATACATTTTATTATACCGTCAACTAAATTTATTTAAAACAAGTAATAATTCATTTATCACGATAAGTCATTTGACTATTTGACCTGTTAATTTTCAGGTATCCAAATAAGTCATGCATTCACAATTACAATTTAAATAACATATAAAATAAAGAAATTACCCATTTCTCCTATGCCGGTAATGAGGATGTTACAAATCTTTCCTCCTTAAGAAGATTTCGTCCCCGAAATCTCGCCACGCTAAAAAAGATTAGGATAACGTAATCGCATGCTTTCCTCCGTTTCCCACGTAAGGTTAGCACCCAAACTATGTCGCCACTTAACCAAAACCATGGGTATCTCCTTCTTTCGAAGTTTAGTCACCTTTCTATCTACAAGCTCTACAGGTTCCTCTACAAGCTTCTGACTTAAGTCAACACGCAGGTCTTGTAAGGGAAGGACTTGGGATTGGTCCTCCACCTTACATTTCCTTAAGTAGCAAACATTAAAGGTGTCATGAATACCCGCTAATTCTGGAGGAAGGTCTAACGATACCGTTTGATCATTAACTATTTGGCGAATTCTAAAGGGCCCAATAAACCTAGGAGCAAGCTTACCACGCTTACCAAACCGAATCACTCCTTTCCAAGGGGAAACCTTCAGGTATACCAATTCACCTACAACAAACGAAACCGGACGACGCCGCGGATCGGCATACTGTTTCTGTCTATCACGGGCAGCCTTTAATTTCTCACGAGCAATTGCTACCTTATCTGCTGTAATTTGAATAATATCCGGACCCGCAAACTGCTTCTCACCCGCTTCTAACCAACAAGTGGGTGTTCTACAACGACGCCCATAAAGCATTTCATACGGAGGCATACCTATACTCGAGTGATAAGAATTATTATACGCAAACTCAATCAATGGTAGGTGTGAATCCCAAGACCCACCGTATTCCAACACACAAGCACGCAACATGTCCTCCAATGTTTGAATGGTGCGCTCAGATTGACCGTGTGTCTGAGGGTGATAAGCCGTACTCAAATTGATTCTTGTACCCAATTCTTTTTGCAAACCCTGCCAAAATCCGGACACGAACCTAGAATCTCGGTCCGACACAATAGATAACGGAATCCCATGCCTCGAAACAATCTCATTGATGTATAACCGGGCTAATTTACTCAAAGATGTCGTCTCACTAGTAGCAAGGAAGTGAGCACTCTTAGTCAAACGGTCCACAATCATCCAAATCATGTCATTTCCTCTAATGGTTCGTAGAAATTTCGTTACAAAATCCATAGTAATGTGGTCCCATTTCCACTCGAGAATCTCAAGTTGTTTCAACGACCCATAAGGTTTCTGGTGTTCGGCTTTCACTTGTAAGCATATATGGCACGATTCCACAAATCGGGCAACATCCATTTTCAAAGTAGGCCACCAGTACAAAGGTTTCAAATTATTGTACATTTTCGTACTCCCGGGATGAACCGATAATCTAGATTTATGGGCTTCCATCAATATCACATCACGAAGTCCTCCAAGCAAAGGGACCCAAACACGCGATTGAAATGTATTTAATCCACGAGAATCATCACATAACAAATCTTTTCTTTTCAGTAAAACCTCGGCTTTCAAATTATGATCTAACAATGCTTCCATTTGTGCCATTCTCAATTTGTCAATCAATTCCGAAGAAACCTCTAATCGCATAAAACAAACCTTCTCAGATTTTCTTTTTCTACTCAAGGCATCCGCAACCACATTTGCCTTACCCGGATGGTATCGTATCTCGCAATCATAATCCTTAATCAATTCCAACCATCGCCTCTGACGCATTTTTAGTTCCTTCTGAGAAAACATGTACGGAAGACTCTTGTGATCCGTACAGATAACACATTTCGTTCCATACAAGTAGTGTCTCAAAATTTTCAAAGCAAAAACTACAGCTGCGAGTTCCAAGTCATGAGTAGGGTAATTCTTTTCATGAGGCTTTAGTTGACGAGAAGCATATGCAATGACTTGACCACGTTGCATCAGAACACCGCCCAAACCCGCATGCGAAGCATCACAATACACAATGAAATCATCGGACCCGTCAGGCAAAGCTAAAATTGGAGCCTGACACAACAACTGCTTCAAAGTCTGGAAAGCCGACTCCTGTTGATCATTCCACTGAAACTTAACATCCTTCCGCGTCAATTTCGTCAAAGGACATGCGAGCTTAGAGAAATCCTTGATGAACTTTCGATAGCAACCCGCCAGACCAAGAAAACTCTTAATCTCTGAAGCAGACTTAGGTGCTTGCCAATTCATAACTGCCTCAACCTTAGATGGATCCACCTTAACTCCATCCTCACAAATAATGTGTCCCAAAAACTGGACCTCACGTAACCAAAATTCGCATTTGGAGAACTTGGCATACAACTTCTCCTGTCTCAATGTGTCAAGTACCAAACACAAGTGCAATTCATGGTCGGATTCAGATTTGGAATAGATCAAAATGTCATCAATAAACACGATAACCAACTTATCAAGATAGGGTTGACAAACTCTATTCATCAAATCCATAAAGACTGCCGGAGCATTAGTCAACCCAAAAGGCATAACAAGAAATTCATAATGACCATATCTAGGGCGAAAAGCTGTCTTAGGAATATCCTCCTCGCAAACCCACACTTGATGATAACCCGACCTCAAGTCAATCTTAGAGAAATAGGAAAACCCTTGCAATTGATCAAACAATTCATCTATTCGGGGTAAAGGGTATTTATTCTTTATGGTTCTCTTATTCAACTCCCTATAATCAATACATATCCGAAGGGTGCCATCCTTCTTTTTAACAAACAACACGGGTGCACCCCAAGGAGACGAACTAGGCCTGACGAAACCCTTATCTAATAGCTCCTGGATTTGGGACATCATTTCTCGAATTTCAGAGGGAGCTAACCTATAAGGTGCCTTAGCCACGGGAGTAGAACCAGGGATCAAGTCAATTTTGTATTCTACTTCTCTAATGGGAGGTAAACCAGGCAATTCATCAGGGAAAATGTCTGGGTATTCAGAAACCACCCGGACATCGGGAACGGTTATCTTTTCTAATTTCGCATCAATGATATAAGCCAAATAAGATACACATCCCTTTGCTAGAGATTTACTAGCTTTCATCATAGAAATCATAGGGATACTACCTCTCTCCCGTTCCCCTCGAGCCACAACATATGACTCATCCGAGATTGGAATTCTAATTAGTTTCTTGTGGCACTCTATACTTGCCTTATTCTTACTTAGCCAATCCATGCCTAAAACCGCATCAAAACTAGGGATATGCATCAATAGAAAAGAAATTGGGAAGCTATGATCCTCAATTAATATGCTAGCTCCAGTCACCGATGTGGTAACGGGAACTATTTTTCCATCTGCTATCTCAACTTCAATAGGGTTGGTAAGGCAAGTGGGAGTCAATTTCAGTTTATCACAGAAAAGCATGGATATAAATGAGCAATTGGCTCCCGAATCAAACAGAACGCTAGCTGGTACAGAGTTGATAAGAAATGTACCGGTTATGACATCTTCAGTCCTGACAGCATCATCAGCTGTCATTTGGAATGCCCTGCCAGTTGCCGTTGGAGGATTCTTTCTTTTCTGGCCAGATGATGAAGACCCTCCGGCCGTACCCAACTTTTGCTTTCCCGCCTCCGGACATAATCCCGAACGATGTCCTTCCTTTTGGCAATTCCAACACACATGCCTAGGGAACGCACAATCCTTGATGTCATGGCCAAGTTGCCCACACTTGATACACCTAGCAGTCTGCGGAGTACAAGGACCCGTGTGCCTTGACTTACAATTGTGGCACCAATTTGATCTATCCAACGATTTACCATCCGCACCTTGCTTTCTCGACTGCTGAGATCCGTGCCATTTCTTCTTTCCAGAACTACCCGAAGTATCACCTTTGGGTTTAAATGGAGATTTTTCCTTAACCTCTAAGCCTTGGGCCCTAATGTCTCCATCCACAGAACGGGCAAGATCAAAAGCTTGAGTAAGAGTACCCGCAAGTCTCACAGTCGTCCGATAAGTATGCGGTAACATTCCCACAAAATGATCAATCTTCATACGTTCATCCGGTACCCATTGTTGCACAAATTTTAGCTTGTCAGTGAATTGAGAAATGAGATCATCCATTGTCATCCTATCCGTTAATTGCAAATCCAAAAACTCACGCCGAATCCTAATCATGTCAAATCCAGAACAATATTTCTTACAAACTTCATTGTGAAAATCGGTCCATCTAATTGATTCTCTCTGTATTGGTGTCAAATGGGAAGTAATGGAATCCCACCAAACCATTGCTGGACCTTTAAAAAGTTGTACCGCATAAGGAACCTTAACTTCTTCTTCACATCGACAAACCTCAAACTTTCTCTCCACATCTCTAAGCCAATCTAAGGTAACGGAGGGATTTGTACTACCAGAATAATCGGATGGTCCACTAGACTTAAAAGTCTTGAAAGAGCATAGCTTAGGTTGACTCTGAGCCTGAAATGTCAGGGTCCGATAACCAGATGGTCCAGAAGAGAACGGAGCCGATGTCTGATAGGTACCATGGTGTTGCTGATGATTATAATAAGGCTGAGATATAGGAATCTGCGAGGTCACCAAAGGAGGTGGTACAATGCTAACAATAGGTGGCAATGATTGCAAGACTTGTTGAGAAGACCGGGTTTGCTGCTGCTGCAAAAACTGCTGTTCAATTGCCTTAAGTCTAAAGTTTTCTGTCTCTAAATGTATCATATAATCATCCTGATCAAAGTCCCCTGCTGAAAAGGAAGTACCAGTTTGACCCTGGCTAACATTTTGGGTTTCGGGAGGGGATACATTAGTTCTAGAGGCATCATTGGGTGTATCGACTGGAGGTTCAGTATCTGCCATATCTGTACCAAAACAACATCTCATAACACGTTAATTGTTAGTACCTACATACTAACCAACTTCACATGCTAATAAAACCCCACTCATAGGAATGTTTGACTGACACAATAGATTTGGGATTGAACACTTAACCCATGCTCAATTCACCCAAACCTAGGCTCTGATACCAATTTATAACACCACAGAAATTCAAGAGACATTTTTTTTTATATATATATCATTCGGAAGCGATTAATACAAATCATGCATTATAGATTGCGTATATCATATATTAAAAGCACAATCTATGCATGCATGATGAGTTGGTACAACAACCAGAATAAGTTCAAACATCAAGGTAGGTGTTGTTTAAATTCAATACATATGATTAAAACGATAACATGCTTGTAGATTTCAGAGTAGGCAGCCAAACATTCTTCAAACCAACTTCTTGCCCACCTACATCAAAAGTAATCTGCGAGAAGTTAGGAGAGGGATTAGCACGAAGCTAAGTGAATAGATCATAACTATCAATCTAAACTAGCATAGCAATTGATCACCACAAAGCATCACATCAAATACATCAACGAGGATCGGCGGTCCTTGAGGTACCCTCATGCCGCGGTGGTTCCCCAAGTAACACTTATAACCACTGAAGGCCAAACAGTGGTTTTACCGATAGTTTAGTACTATTACTACATACGACATAACTTCAATAAACAACACATGTACAAAGTCATCATATTGACCCCAAACCCAATATCATATTGACCCCTGACAAAATAGCACATTCCATAATCCTCATGGCAACATGCACTTATACAAAGCATAATAGTAAAACCAAGTTTACCCGTTGTAACCAAATTGTTACAACTAATTCAGTCTGAGAGTCAATGATCCACTCACCTTGATAATCAAAACCTCCACTCAAAGTTCTAATATTATTGAGTCTTCGGTTTATCAGTAATCACCACAGAATAATACGAGTCAATAACTCATTCCAATATCCGTATGATAAATTAAGGACATCATTGAAATCCAACATGATATCTTAATTTTACAACACTTCAACATGCATATTAATTTATAATTTAACCTATCATGATACTATATTACATGCCACTAATCATATAAACATATAACTTATTTATTAGAAAGGAATTTAAAACGAAAACTGGTTTGCTGAAAAAGCTCACGAACCCGCCGGCCGAGATCCATGAGCCGCCGGCTTAACCCGAGGACCCGCCGGGTCCACCCACAATCCGCCGAGTGAATTAACTTTTTCGTTAACAGAAGCAAAAAGCGTTTTAAAGCCTGTAGAAGCCGCCGGCTGAGTATCCAACCCGCCGGTTCCCTTTAAATCACATGCAACCCGCCGGCTGAGTACATAAACCTGCCGGCTTGTTCGTCAGGTACAGCAGCAGCAGGTTATTATCCCAAACCACGAACCAAAACCCCTAAAATCTCAAATTCGGATACTACACACGATTTTAACAATTAAGTAACCTCAAGTATCATCATATAGCATGTTATAACAACAAATAGCTTCATCTAACATCAAATCCATACAAGTTTACTCATTTAATTTAATTCCTTCAAACCCTAATATATATATAGAACATTTTGAACTTACAATCAAGACGATCACAATGTAGATGATGATGTTGATAAGTGGTAACCAAGAATCCAAGCTTTAATCGATTGCTCAATGTTTTCCTTTTTTTTGATTTCCTTGTGTAACCAAGTATGAGGGTGTGTGTTTTTTTTTTTTTTTTTTTGAAGAAAAGAAACCAAAATGAAATGGAAAGGGAAAGGTGGGAAGTTAGGTGTCGGCCTAACTTCCACCTCCATACAACACAGGGTACAAATTATATCCGCTCTGATTCTATTGTCTGGAACCTAAAAACTATTGCGAGAAAATACATTTTATTATACCGTCAACTAAATTTATTTAAAACAAGTAATAATTCATTTATCACGATAAGTCATTTGACTATTTGACCTGTTAATTTTCAGGTATCCAAATAAGTCATGCATTCACAATTACCATTTAAATAACATATAAAATAAAGAAATTACCCATTTCTCCTAGGCCGGTAATGAGGATGTTACAAGGGATATGTGTGTGTTATTATTAGAGAGTTCAGAGAGAGAGGTGGATGACACAAATGAGTAAATTAAGGGTTTATTGTGGTTTAATGGTCAAGGCAACAAGATCCATGTTTCATGGATCTTGTTGTGGTTGATTTTTCTTGGTCAAAAGAGGGGCTAGATTAGTTTAATCTTGTCCCTAAACTTGGTATTATATCCGTGTTTGTTTACTCGATCGTTTAAACGTTGTTTGTACGTTAAACGTTATACGTACGTGTTTTATATAACATTTGATTTTTGATATTTTTACCTTGAAGTATTAATCATAATACTTGGAAAACATTTATAAAAATGTTTAGTTGAAGTGTCGAGTTTAGTTTACGCGTTCATTTAATGATTGTTTATTCACGTGATGTTTTATCCAAACGTTTTTGTTATCGATATAAATGCGATAATTATAATGAAGTATTTTATCAAAATACTTTTTAATGAGTTATAAAAATATAACTTAAGTTTGTTTCGATTGTCGGGCACGTCTCGCGCGTTTTTGTTGTGTATGATTTATTTGATACGATACGAGTTACGTGTTAAATATTATAAACATAATATTTAATAAATAATGTGATTATTAAATAATTTTCTATTACTTAATAATTTGATTCACCAACGTCCGTATTAATGAGTCGGAAATCCATCCGATGAAATAATTGCACGATTAAATTTAATCGCGTACGTGTATATACATATATTCCAATATATATAATGATACATACAATTAGCCTAATACAGAACTAATTACATGTATTAACAGATAATTAGGAACTAATAACTAGCCCTAATTTGTCGGGTGTCACATTCTCCCCTTGTTAAGAGAATTTCATCCCGAAATTTAGCTCTGAGTCGTAGATGGAGTGGAGTCTGTGAATAACTGTGGGTACTTGAGTCGCATTTGGTCTTCCCGTTCCCAAGTGAATTCCGGACCACGCCGCGAATTCCACCGGACTTTAACGATGGGAATACGACTTTGTTTCAACGGTTTGACCTCTCGGTCCATGATTTTCCACTGGTGTCTCGACAAAACGAAGTTTATCATCGATATGAATTTCGTCGAGAGGAATGATAAGTGTCTCATCAGACAGACATTTCTTTAGGTTAGAAATGTGGAATGTAGGATGCACACTACTGAGCTTGGGTGGCAGCTGCAAACGATATGCCACTAGACCAATCCTTTCCAGGATCTCAAAAGGTCCAATGTATCTGGGGTTCAATTTCCCGCATTTACTAAAACGGATGACACCTTTCCAAGGTGATACTTTCAAGAGTACTCGATCCCCAACCTGGAACTCGAGATGTTTGCGTCTCGCGTCAGCATAACTTTCCTGACGATCACGTGCGGCTTTCAGTCGGTTTTGAATACTAATGATTTTCTCGGTTGTTTCGTGAATGATTTCAGGACCAGTGAGTTGGCTGTCTCCCACTTCGGTCCAACAGACAGGTGGTCGGCACTTACGACCGTACAATGCCTCGAAATGTGCAGCTCCAATACTGGTATGGTAGCTGTTGTTGTACGAAAACTCGCACAATGGTAGGTGATGTTCCCAGTTTGCACCGAAATCAACTATGCAAGCCCATAGCATGTCTTCCAGTGTTTGAATTGTTCATTCACTTTGGCCGTCGGTTTGTGGTTGGTATGCAGTACTCATATCCAGACGAGTACCCAATGATTTCTGATGTGACTGCCAAAAGTAAGATGTGAAGCGACTATCCCTATCTGAGATAACCGAGATGGGGACGCCATGTCGGGATACAATTTCCTTCAGATAAGTTCGTGTGAGGCGTTCCATTTTATCAAAGCATGTAGTACGGAAGCAGTAGGGTTTGCTCCCCTTGTTTGACTTTAACTCGTCAAAGTCAACTGTAGGGCTTAGTAGTGGCAGACTTTTCGTTGGGTTGTTGGTTGGAGTTCTCAATCCACCTACGCTGGTTATCTCTAGACGGGTTTGAAGTGTCTTTGGCAGCAGGTGTTCCTCGGCGAACCACCTATACCAAAAGATTATGTGCCATACAAACGGCACCTTAAAGTGGTTGTAGAGTTGGAGGCAGTGACCATACTCCGAATGCGTGGGGAAGTCCCCAGATGTAACGCTCGATTCTTTACATTCCGGATCAACTATGGATGGGCACGGTAGTGCCAACTGATTTGATCGGGTGGTGTAACAGGCCAATGGCACCTTCAGTGCTTTCGATGTTTAGAGGTTTGTGGTTCATAAAATCCTTATACATACATGATCGGGCTGGAGATATGTCGTTCGGTGTCTCCTCGTCGAATGTTTGCAAGTGTCGAGTAGTTAAAACAGTAGTTACTCGTTGGGCAAAGTATTGGTCAAGCTCGGCTTGACGGAAGTATTTGTAGTCGGGGCGACATGATGAGAGTCTTAATGACAAGGATGAAATTACACATGAGGTTTAACATCAAGGTTAGGATTATCATAATGTTCATACAAGAAGCAACGTACAACTGTACATTGTGGGGTTTGGTGATGTGCGACATTAAAGATCAGGGACCGTTTAAGGTATGAGTTGCAAGGTTTCAGATTTCGAAGTTTTTGAAAGATGTTTGAGTTTGTTATAATCAGGTCAATTCACGAGATAGAATTATTCTATCCCCAATGGAGTCAAAGTCTTCGGTGTCGCGCGTAGTATGTAAATCCATCGAGTTGATTCTCAGTCATGTTTTCGTGTTTCACCACATTTCTAGGGTTGTGGTTAGTGAAGTCGTTGGTCTTATCGTGTAGTCGGAATAACGACGGAGTAGGGTGTTCGTAGTAGTCAATCAAGACTATGCCATTATAGTAGACTAACGGACAATGAAGCAGTATCCTCGTACTGTGTGTAGCCCTAAGGTGTCAAAGTGTAGTACTCAAGGTACTAAGGTGTAGTACTAATGTATTGTGAATGCAGTGCTAGAAGCACAGTAATGTAGTACTAATGTACTATGAATGTAGTACCCATGTACTATGAAGTGTGGCGCTAAGTGCCGTGGTGCAGTATCAACGTACTATGAATGCAGCACTAGTGTGCTGTAAGTATGCGTGGATCTTATGTCCTTAAAGTGTAGCTCTACGGCTAATGGTAGATCGTGATCCCAAAATTGTGTAGATTGTAGCACAAAGGCTAAGCAAGTACAAACTATGAGGTTTTCGTGTGTAGCTTGAAGGTTAAAAATTATGTTTCTCGTAAACTTTCCACGTGTGCGCGCAAATGTCACCATGTAAGTACCGAAGTACTGAATCGGGTAAGTACAGAAGTACTGTGATGATCAAGTGATCCGATTGTGGTTGTGGAAGTTTTTGTGGACTTAGTCATTGTGAGCGTCTCTCGCAATACTAATCCAGTGGTAACTCGTGTGGTCAAAATTGAAATCAAGGCGCACATAAGTCGTTGGGTTTAGTTCAGTTGATGGAAGGATATTCCAGGGCGTGAGTGTTGCGGTTGGCCAATTTAATTGGCGGTTGTCTACACGACAATGAATGCGAGTGAAAAGAACATGCGAATAGTCGAAGTATCGTGCCCCTTGTGATGAATCTCTTATGAAACGGGAGTTTCGTTGGTTGATCCTCAAACGGAACCTCCTCAAGTAGGTCCTTTTCGAATGGGTTGTTCGTAGTAATATCGATGTTTGTTATAATTGAGGGGGCGATTAGCGTATGCGTTTCTATCACCGTAGGTAAAGTGTCAAGTCATGATGCACTGATCGATATAAACAAAAGATAATAGGGTTGTAATCATTCAACATGTGTAACCAAAAGATTACAAGAGTTTAGAGTTTACAAAAGTTGCCGGGAATTATCACTTCCGGACTGATAGTGAGGGTTGTACAAAATGGGATGGGATTTTAATATACCCATCGGATTAGAGGCGCTAGTTACGACCTATTACATACGTAACTATCTGCTATACAAGGTGGTTATAGTTATTGTTGGTCTATTCTAGGTTGAGGTCATATGGGTAGTAACGAGCTTCGAGTATGTCGCAGTATTATGGTGGCGCATGGTAAACCAAAGCATCTTCGATTGCTTGTCGGTACATCCCTTTAACCCACGTGGTTGTCCGGTAGTACAGGCTTGTGGTCACCTCCTTGTAGTAGAGGATATGATCATGACTTCGTTCTAGAAAGGATCTCCTCAGAATTCTCAGGTCCATCTCGTAGAGCTTGCATCTTAGTTTTAATTCCCCGTTGCGGCCATCTAAGTTTTCGGCCTGATCTTGTACCCTTTCGTATTATTCGATGTTAACCAACTCAAAGTCGTGGTTTTTGATGTTTTCATTCACTATATCTTCCATAAGAGCGATATCTTCATCAAGATATGTGTACTGGATTTGTTCGTCATTGATTTGGTCATTATCTGACAGGTAATCGTTTGTTAGAAGGCTTGCCATTTTCCGCGCGAGTGAGTTCTATAGAAATGGCAGGAAAAAGGATTTTAGTCCTTAGAAAAATGTCGGTTTCGCGTGTTAGATGTGATTTCTATGAAATCATTAGAGTTCGCCAAAGGTGGTGCGTTGGTGTGACATAAGTCAGGTTGGTGTGGTTATGTAAACCGATGAGCGTGTTTTGTAAGTGTCACGAGAAAAAAGTTAGCTATTTACATAGCGAGCGTATTAATGTATGTGAGGCCTATTCATATATCTCTTAATATGCAATAGCCTGGAGAGTGGTACGTGAGGCCCATGTATGTATATACACGTATATCACATAATAGCCTAGTGTGTGTCTAACACAAAATAAGTATGAGTCCCGATTCTCTCGTGGTCAGAGTCAACTAGTGTATTCCTGTTCGACATAACCCAATTTCAGCTCTCACATCATCTTCATTTAATTGTACATAGTTAGCTACGCTATGTTAAATTAAACTCGTATGATGCAATCCCTGAACCGGTCATACCTAATGAGGAATACTGCCTAACGGTCATAGTCTAGGCCCACTAAATGCAACCTAGTTCACTATAACCTTAGGCTCTGATACCAATCTGTCGCACCCCCAAATTCGGGTTGCGGAAGCGAATCGGGTCGGGGCGCGACTAATACGGTAATCACAAGCACATAAGATATATAATGAACGACCACTGCATGCGTCGTTGTACAACTTGTATTGATAAAACCAAAGTTTACATCAATATATTGTTGACATTAGCTCGTTTGAAAATGGAGAGATTTAAATACATAATTATTTTATACAAAATATAATAATGCAGCTAAATCTCTGATAGTTTGCATGATGACTCGAGCTAAGTGTCCTGTCGGGCAGTCTAAACTACTGTTGGGTACCTGTGATACATGCTAAAATGGGTCAGCGAAACGCTGGTGAGCTCACAGGTTTGTATGTCAACACATATTTGTATGAACCGCAAGATTTAATTGAATTTAAAATGCAATTAAGAATAATAGAAGTTATACATCCATGAGCACATAGTCTGAGCTTAACTTGAGGGTCGGGTCCAATTAAGGAATTCCGATCGAGGTGCCTCCTACGAGTACCTAATCTACACTCGTCTTCCCAGATGCTAATACGTCCGTTTGACCAGTTAGTGCGTGCTAACTCGGACGGGGATTGTCAATCCTATATGATATCATATACTAACATTCACGCTATACATGTATTACCAAACTATGTTGTGGAGGGCTTTAAATTGATTAGTGAAAACAACTCATGTAGTATTTGATTTTGAATGGTACTTGCGTTCATATTGTAAAACAAAACGAGCAATGATATCACACCCCTGAGTAAAACAGTAAAATAGGGGTTATGAGACTCACTTGAGTCTTGAGAGTTTAAATTAATAAACTTGGTTTGATTAGCCGAGTAGTGATGTCCGAAGACTTGTAACCTGAGGGTGTCCACGACACTAGATGGTTATAAATATATGTAGACGTCTCAAAAGACCGTCCATGCTAGTTATTCATCCAACTAGAAATGTCCAAATAATTTGGTTGTTTGATTGATTAGTTTGAGTTTTGAAAATATGTACGGCCCGTTGGTGAGTTTTGTAATAATGATTATTAAAAGCATTATTATTATGTTTGTCTAGTTGTATACTTACAAAAGTATATGTGTCATATGTTTCCGAGTTATTCCAAATATTGTATTGACATTAAATCAAGTGTATTGTGATATTGTCTTGTTTGAAAAGTCGGTTATGCAAAGTTAGTGTTGAACACTATTTATGAGACAATAAGGTTTGTCGGGAATTACTATTCATGAGACAATAGCAGTTACTATTCATGAGACAATAGCGATTGTCGGGAATCACTATTAATGAGACAATAGCAAGTTACTATTCATGAGACAATAGCGATTGTCGGGAATCACTATTCATGAGACAATAGCAAGTTACTATTCATGAGACAATAGCGATTGTCGAGAATCACTATTCATGAGACAATAGCAATTTATGAGACGGTTTCAAGTATGAAAGTGCTAGTTTTTATGACAATGATGCTGCGACAATCGAGGGTTATACGACAATAGTTATTACGACGATGTGGTTTCATGCGACAATCGAGAAAATACTCAATCATCCGATAATCAATTCCGACAATAAGGTATGCGACAATGGGATATTGTCGGACACTGTTCATGCGACAATGAGGTATTGTCGGACACTGTTCATGCGACAATGAGGTATTGTCGGACACTGTTCATGCGACAATGAGGTATTGTCGGACACTGTTCATGCGACAATGGTATTGTCGCAGGGGTGATTTCCGATTTCGTTTAAGTGTTCGTTTTCGTTGATTTAGTCAAATGTGTTCGGTTTGACCCGAAACTTTTAGGGAAGTCTTAAATATGTTTCTAAGGCTTGTAAAAATTATCGTTTCGTGTCGGGATTGATTCGAAGTGTCGGTTTTTACAAAATCACCAAAACAGCCCTTAGTGTTCATATTTCCAGATTTTTCATTCGATTCGGGTCTCGATTTGGTCCACTTCTAGTCCGAATCAAGCCTAACCAAAAATCACACATGTTCTCTTAGGTGTCTAGTTCATTTCTGCATTTTATCTCAATTTTATAAGGTCGTTTACTATTTTAAACAAAAATGGAAATGAACAGTGGTCGGATTAGATCCAAGAACAGCTACAGCCCAAAGATTGAGCTCTACACAAAAATACGTGAATTTCTGGAAGAGGCTAAAGAAGACATTTTTGTAGAGGACATCCATACGGAGATTTTGGTATAAGATTCATGTGTTGATTCATCCTAGAACTCAAGTTATGGACGATTTTGTGGGACTGTTTTTAGGGACAGAAACTGTTACCATTTTTGAGTTTGTAAAAACGAGTTTCAAGCTTTGATTTGGACATTTTATGGTTGAACAAACATATTAGCATGTAGATATACAAAAAAACACGAAAATATAAAGAGAGATAGGTGATGGATCATACCAAAAACGAGTTCTAGAGAGAGAGGAAGGTGAGGTGATGCTAGCTTCCTTTCCTTGCTTCTTCTTCTTATTTTTCTCCAAGATGATGGTGGTTGATGGTGGTTGATGGTGGATTTATGTGGTGGTGGTGGAGCCGTGAGGTAGAGAGGAAAGGGATATGTGTGTGTTTTAGTGAGAGAGTTTAGAGAGAGAGGTGGATGGCACAAATGAGTAAATTAAGGGTTTATTGTGGTTTAATGGTCAAGGCAACAAGATCCATGTTTCATGGATCTTGTTGTGGTTGATTTTTCTTGGTCAAAAGAGGGGCTAGATTAGTTTAATCTTGTCCCTAAACTTGGTATTATATATGTGTTTGTTTACCCGATCGTTTAAACGTTCCTTTGTACGTTAAATGTTATACGTACGTGTTTTATATAACATTTGATTTTTGATATTTTTACCTTGAAGTATTTATCATAATACTTGGAAAACATTTATAAAAATGTTTAGTTGAAGTGTCGGGTTTAGTTTACGCGTTCATTTAATGATTGTTTATTCACGTGACGTTTTATCAAAACGTTTTTGTTATCGATATAAATGCGATAATTATAATGAAGTATTTTATCAAAATACTTTTTAATGAGTTATAAAAATATAACTTAAGTTTGTTTCGATTGTCGGGCGCGTCTCGCACGTTTTTGTTGTGTATGATTTATTTGATACGATACGACTTACGTGTTAAATATTATAAACATAATATTTAATAAATAATGTGATTATTAAATAATTTTCTATTACTTAATAATTCGATTCACCAACGTCCGTATTAACGAGTCGGAAATCCATCAGATGAAATAATTGCACGATTAAATTTAATCGCGTACGTGTATATATATATTCCAATATATATAATGATACATACAATTAGCCTAATACAGAACTAATTACATGTATTAACAGATGATGAGGAACTAATAACTAGCCCTAATTTGCCGTCACCACGCTACGTATTATTATGAGAATGCATCATTGCGCATCTCGTCATTGAAAATTTGTGCTCGACTTAATTTAAAAAAAAGACAATAATAATAATAATAATTAATAAAAATTTATACCTGAAATTCTTCACTGTTGACCTTCTCACAGAATTTCTTCCACAGTCTTTCTTCCTTGTTAAGATACGGGTATTTCAAAAAGGGGCTTTTCCCAGTTTTCACAAAATTCTCCCTCAGATTTCTCTTGAATTCTTTCCAGGCCTGGTTGCATTGCGCAGTAATAGCCTTCTTGGTCTCCTCACCCTCAATATCAGAAACTGCTTTCTAAAATACATAAGTATACATTAGTAGCCTTCTGTAGATATATCATCTTTGAGAAAGGGATATAGTTGCTACAAAATTATTTTAACGGTTCAACATTTACCTTAACCTCTTCCCATAGTGAATCTTTCAGTTTCTCATCAACCTTATCCCACGAATCAATTAGAATACTAACCCGGCCTCTAGCCACAAGACCTACCATTTTACTAAATGAAACCTGTCCTGGCCCAATGTTGAGTCCAAACACATTGAAGTTAACTTTTCTATCGTGAAGCACATTGGCCTTTTCATCCTTCTCCTTATATGAAGTAGCCCTGCTCTTTCTCCTTTTTCGTGGAGCACTTGTACTACACTCTTGATTGACTAGTTCTTCAACATGATTGTCTTCTTCCTGTTCTGGAATATCTGACATCTGATCCTTTGCATGAAGATCAGGTTGTTGATGATCACTCATAACACTTTTTTCAGTATAATCATTCAAATAATCATCTTCCGGATGAGAAAGGAGATCCTTATCTTGATTATCCTACAAATGATTATGAATAAGTTATTAAAAAATAATATATAAGATCAAACGTAATCTAACATTCAATAATAATTAATAGGTACATTACACCCACAATACATAGATAAATAAACTTGTCTACCAAACATCATCAGATAGGTCCCCACAAGGTAATTAACTAATCATAGTCCATAGATATCATATAAAAATTGGTAAAAAAATTGGTCCCCGCATACTAATATTAATATTCCCCACATCAAACGACAGAAAACGACACTTCTTTGTATATTAAACAGCAAACGACAAATATTCACCTTTTGGTTTAATAATGGAGATACTCAACAACACGTACACCTCTAGAGTCTTGACACATGAACATAACAAATGGTTCATATAAATCACATATCGAAGATATAAACACACTAAAAAACAAAACTGTAAGAACAATTCACAGAGTCGATGACATATTGCGGGATAATGTTCACTTTTTGGTTATGATACAAACAATCATCAACTAATTAAACACATGCATAATTAAAACAATATACAAACTCTCGATTAATTAGCTCAACTACAATTACGGTACATATTTGAAGCAGAAACACCAAATTAACACATTTATAACCAATGGCGGATCCATAAATCCAAGTGACCCGTGGCACAATTTTTTTTCATAGTATTAAATAGATAATTTTATCATGAACATGTACGGTTTTATTAGAAATTAGTATTTTTTAGAATAAATAACATATAAAATGAACTAATCATTTATCAAACCAGTAGCAGAACTTGTTTTAACCCGTTGCAATAGCAATAAAATCAACATTTTCTATAAAAATTACACTTCGCATGACAAACGGACCCGTAGCAAGCGCTACCCCTAACTTCTACATAAATAACATTCATTTGGTTCATACAAACCAGACATATAAATATATAATCACTCAAAAACTAAATATTTAACATTAAGAAGAAGAGAATTAGATACTTTACCATTATAGCTGTAGTTGGATATAAACCCTAACGGCCTACTAAATTGTAATCGGGGAACAAATGAACACAATCTGACTAACTTGGTAGAAGATTATGGACAACGATGATGGATTTTGGAGGTAGTATTATCGAGTGGAGATGGTTTTCGGTGGTAGCTTAGCTAGGTTAGGCACAAATGGATGAAATATATGAAAATTTTAGATTTTTGGTGAAAAGGGGGATGCGTTCTAAGTTATGGCGGGTTGCTTGAATTTTTTGGTTATTAGACCATGGGTTTAACAAACATAACCGTGTTAAAATGTTAAAAGGACCACGGTTCTTTTATAAGGGACCGTGGCCCGGTGTTTTTCCTTTAGACTTAAATACTTTAGGTCACGGGTTTAACTAACAGAACCGTGTTAAAATGTTGAAAGGACCAGGGTTCTTTTCTAAGGGACCGTGGGCACGGTGTTTTTCCTTTAGACTTGATCACTTTAGGTTATATTTAAAAATTTCTCATTAATTCAACACTTGTAATTAATTTCGAATGAAGTCAAGGTCATTGTTTCGAACCTTTGCTCTTGTTTCAATTTTCAATCATTTTCTTTTTTCGATATATTTTGTTAGACCACGGATTTAGTATATATTGTGATTAATCGTTGTATAGTCAAGTGAATATTATATTTGGTCATATTGATAAATCTATCTCGATAAAATTAAAATATATTCTTTGAAGATCCAATGCGTCAAATATTTTTCATTATGTAAAACTTAGTATATTAAGAAAAAGGGGGTAAATTAACGGAGTATTTATAAGTTAGTGTTAAATCATTTCAACAAAATATCGTGGGGGCTCGTGGCCCATGGTTCCCAAGAAACATAACCTCGGAGAATATATTCTCTCTCTTTCCCTATAAATATATATATATATATATATATATATATATATATATATATATATATATATATATATATACACACACACACACATAGAAGGGTTCACAGTTTACATCCAAACCCTAAACAATTAAACATGATCATCAATTTCCCTTTTCGTGATCACATTTTCCACAACAAAAGTAACAATACGTACGTACTCCTTCGCGACCGCAATTTCTCTTTTTAACCTTGAGTGTGGAATTTCTCTTTGCATTCTAAATTGATCACCCTCTTCCTCCGGGTTAATCTTTTTGGTCGTCAAACACTCACACACAATTGGAGACATAAAAGCCATGATCAAGCAGGAAGGCGTTACTAAATGCTAGATCGAGGCTCGGATTCGCTTCGGTTCAACCGGTTCGCCCGGAAACGGGCACAAATCCGGTTTAGAAGTTTGTCTCTAACACATCTTAAACCATGGATCAAATCTGGAAGATTCAAGTCATCATCATTAGGTGATGGTCATGGAATTCGATCTGTTGAACATGGGTATATTTGGTTCTGACTATGTCGAGATGAATCACCAGCTTCTGACTATGTCTGTATTTTCTTTTTCATCAAATCAATATGATCTTCAACCCCCTAATATCATGATCATCAAGCGATTTCTTCTCCGATATTAATATTTCATTTGCGTTATCAATTTTTTCACAACAAAAGTATCAATACTTCCTCTCAACTGAGATTTCTCTGTTTAATCACCTTGTTGAAGGAGTTTACTCTGTTGATATTAAATTCACCTTTTTCAAGAGTAAATCTTTTGGCGGGCTTGTTTGGTACAAAATAGGGAGGCTAAGAGTCTTCAATAACAATGGATGTTCTTCTTCCATGCTAGTCCTTACTACATTACTCTCGAAGTCAATCACTTTCACGTACATCATTATGAACGTGAAAGCCAGAAATAAAGGAGCTGGAAGATGAGGCCATATGATATAAAATATGGCTTGTTTGTTTCTTTGATGCAGTTATGTTTCGCGACTTGGTTGCAAGTACGTTGATGCAAACTGTGTTGACACAATCACACAATTGATGGGGTAAAGACTTGTTTGCAAACTTGGACTCTCGATATCACTTCAAATTTGTATTTTGACAAATAGAGTTACTTTCAAAATTTTAAATAGACAACTGAAATTGAATAGACTTGTTTGCATTTCCTGATGCGAAGTGGTCTTTCTACCTTCATGGAACTGTTTAAAATCCCCTTTTAAAATTGTAGTGTTCCAAAGTAAAGTTGTGGGTGTTGTAACTTTTTCATACATGTTAATGATGTTATGAAGATTTATTATGTGGTTGATTCAACGAATTTGAGAATTCCGAATTTGATATTAATTTGTCAAATGCGTCACAAATAAAAGTATAAGTATAGAATGTTCTCACCAATTATATATGATTAAGTCTATGATCATTTAATTTCATTTTATATAAAATATATAATGTTATTAATTTGTATATAGATAATTTGGAAAGCGGTCACTATATTCAAACCGTGGTCATTAGACCAACATCTTAGCTCTCCAAGCCTCCAAGAGTCCAAGTTGGAGCATTCAAGATTTCAAGGTGTACTATGCCACGTGAATATGCGTGCAACCCATTGTGATTTGTGAATATGCCAGATGTTCAAACGCAAAAAATACGTGTATTGCAGCTTAAACGAAATATAAACTGACACAAGGGGGACCACCCACTAAAACCTTTCCTCCAAATTGGTTATTGAGTCTGTGACAAAAATAATAAATAAAAATATTCCACTTATTATAAATTATGATATACGGAGTAATATAATACGCATAATTTTAGCAATGCATTTTAACGAGAGAAAAACTTGCATTTTTATAAGAACTAGATTATAACCCGCAAAAATTGCGGGCTAGTACATGTTTTTAAGACAAAAGTTGCTTTAATAATTTTATTTTAGTTAATGACTTTAGAGTTACATATATTAACGAATGACATTACAGACATATTTTTAAGTAAAAAGGTTACCGTTTATCTATTGATATTGTATGTAGAGTTGCATCTATGGTAAATAATTGGTAGCGCATACTTATGGTACGTCCGTAAGAATTAACTGGATGTTATAATGTTTGGTGTGAGATACGTGTATAAAAATAAAACTTTGAAAACAACACTGTCATTCCTGAAACGTTGCGGAATATACATAGACCACATATGATGTTGTAGTAAATCGGACGTTTATTCAGTAAGTTAACATGTTTAATTGAAGTAATTAAGGGGTCTTTTGTTTAAGCTTATAATATCTTAAAATGTAGGGGGTTGTGTTATCCAGCCAGATACATTAAGATGCTATGATAATTTATTCTAATTAGGTCTTAACAAAGCCTAAAAATGCCTTATTCATTAAGTTATTGACATAAAATTTGCAAGCTACTACATGATCTTATGGCAAGTGTTGATTTTATAACTTTCTCTTAGTGGAACACGTGACAGATACATATTATGCTGACGACATTGCAGACATATCTTGAATGTAAATATGCATGTTTGCCCATTGATAGTATATGTGGATATATATATATATATATATATATATATATATATATATATATATATATATATATATATATATATATATATATATATATAGTATTCAGTATGTATAAACACCATATTTGATGTGGTATTGAGTTTGATGTTTATTAAGAAACTTAACATATCTAAACGAATTTTTTATAAGTGATAATAAACAGTAGGCTTACAAAAGTATGTTAAAAATTAATACAAAATATTTCGTACATATTTTTTGAAATAAAAAGGCTGCTGTGAATACATCTTGGTTTTCAAAAACATTTGAATCAATCATAAGGTTTTAAAGGTTGTGTTTGTAATGGATTGGTAAAACGTGACTTACATTCATGTATTCGGTAAGTGTGATATATGAAGAATTATTTAAGAATTACGTTTTTTACATATGTATTTTGGTTATTGCTAATGAGTAATTCTGTGATTGTAGACTTCCGAAAGTGCAGCAATGGCAATTGAATTCTAGATACCAATTGTTGAGAAGTAGGCTCCCAGATTTTCAAGTATACATTGCCCAAATGATTACAATAACAAATGTTAAGATTTATTAATATATAATTAAGAAACATACATTAGCATGACCTGTGTCCGGTTATAGGTAATGGTAATATGAACATGTTTATCACTTGACTCAATAACCGCTGGATATGATAATTCCATTCCATCTTTTTTTTCCAAGGCTAAAACCTCATAACATGAGTCACCATCATCTGCAAAAACCGCAACTTTCAGCACAAACACTTCTGGAGATTGTGCTATAAGCAAGCAAAAGACCATCAATTAGCTTTACACCATCAATACCTATTAAGTCAACTTGATCGAAAATCGTTAAAGAATGACTGACTTTAGATAAAAATAAGGTGGTAATGTTAAAAGAAGGTTATTCTTGCAACACTTGCAACGATAAACATAAATTTGGCAGCTTTATCACGTAAATTTGGGTTGGGTAAGTCGATTTGGACTACAAACACCAGGATTCACTGCCATCTAGGGAGTTTGACATACAAACTCGATCAATACCTTCAAAAGATCTTAACAAAACAACCAGATTTCCATTTGAAGTTTTGTGAGGAACCGGTTAGATTACAATGAGTGAATCGTTTTTAATTTAAATTGTCATGTGTTGTTCCCATGACTTACCTGTATCTGCAGTGATCTGATTCACAGGTTATAGGAAAATTAAAGTGAGTCAACCTGCGAGGTTCTATAAGTTAAAAACTAAAGATGGGTCATCAAAGGTACTATGAACCTCATGAGTTCCAACTCAGAATAGACGAACAACAAAATAATTTTCCATTGTCAAGTAAGTTGGGTTGCCCAAGAGAAGCAAAAAACACATAAAAGCTTCAAGGTTTTCTTTCGTATCTACCAAGTCTTTAAATAACATATAAAGTAAGAAAATGTAAAACCTTATTCTTTATCGGTCCTAAGATGCCAAGAGGAAGTTGTTCTTGTGACCTCCAAGTTATACCACCATCAAGTGACCTCTTCGTGCATCCACCCCACCTTATTACGACATCAGTCACATTTACTTCATTATAATTCACAGTGAGTGAAAGGATAAAAACCTACTTTTGAACCTCCAGTCCAATTTTACAAAAGAGAAGAAGCTCATTGGAGGGAAGCTTAATAGTGCAGGGTTCCACATCAGAATGTCTTCTTGCTCATCAGCTATAATCCGGGGGTGCCAACCACCATTCTGCACAAGTCAAGCACTTTAGTATTAACTTAATTTAGAATTAAATTTGAAACTATACATACATAAGTTAATGTGATTATTTCTCAAAATTCAAGAGTACATTATTTCTCAAGATTGAAGACACAACATGGCCACATTTCTCAAGTTCTTTCGGAGGTTTTGTGTATATGAATCTAAATACACTTTAGATGACTTTGAACCCATTTGACCCATCTTTCTTAGTTGAATATGTTAGTTTAACCCTTTAGTTTAACAATAAAAAATAAACTAAGCATATTGCATCTGTCAAAAAAAGTGATAAATTAAAGACGTACTTGGTAGTTTGAATTTAGGACATATGCATCTGTTTGAAACCAATCCACACAAGGGTCCTGAAGATCAGACGACAATACACCTAGGAACAGATTGTTTCTTAGTAGGTTTGGGATCCTGTAAACATGATTAAAAGGGTACGTAGAAAGAAATCATTAATACAACTATGTTATAGTTGTTGTCTTGAAAAGGCTATAAAAGTGACCACATCTTACATCATTAGAGAAAGAATCATCAGACTCGTCACTGCTTGACTCCTTGACAGACTTATTAACCACAGGGGTTGCTGCTAAGAGACAATCAATATTCACTCATTCATTCATGTTTAATTTGGCTCGTTGCTAGGAAATAATCAATATATCGATGATTGTTGGCTCTTAGGCTGTTAACATCCATATATGAACAATAATACATATAGATGGACTGATATTAGAAACAGCCAAACAAAAAGAATATCTTCAATTCATAGCACATGTAATAGGAGATAAATTCTGACCTTTAATATATAGCACATGTAACCTAGAGCAACATAACTAATTAAGCTTGTAATTAGTTGAAGAAGCCTTCATATGTCATTCTACACAGAAGTCAAAATCATGAAAAATTTATAAAAAAGTTTAGATCACACTAATTTACTAATCAATAACAAATATGCTTAGATTTGAGAGAGCAACTATTAATCATATTGATAAACAGTGATATACATATACACCAAAGTCCAAATGTACACGTGTTACCGTAGATATTATTTAAACAGTGAAATTCTCCCTTTACTAATTGTAATCATAGATAATTAACGATGAGTAGACCATGGCTCATTTACAGCAAAAGAGATACAAATCAAAGTAGAGATCATGTAGAGGTGTCATAATGGGTGTGACATCCGTCACCAAAAATGTAATTCGAAAATGATCCAACTCCCAAAAGTCCAAACCCAACTAAACCCAACACCTCTTGAACCCTAGACCTATAAATATAACCCTAAACCTAACCCTAAAACTTTTCTATCACAAAAACATACAAAATCCCGTCCCAAAAATTCCAGTCACGAACAGAGGTCGATTTGACCCATTTACGTTCGTTTTCAGCCTTCGGTCAAAACTAGAAAGTTGTAGATCTCGATGTTTTATTTGAACTCGCAAGGTTTCGGCCTCTGAAACGAAGCAGATTATTTTATAAAAATTATTCTGTAAACTACTGCAGTGTATTACGAATTTTCCGAAACTTTTGGTTATTCGTATATAAACGTGTTTAAACCCTAAAAACGATTTGTAAACCCTATTATTCGACTCCAGACATCCAAGAACGAAAATATCAGTCTATATTCATAATCCAAACCCTAAGAACTCAAATGATCATCCTCTAATTCATTCTATTGATCGAGAACTCGCGTATTCGTGTTTTCGGTAAGTTTTTGTGTTATAAATCTTCGTCTTCTTCATTCTCTTATTGCAAGGAATGTTTTGATTCTCATAAAACGTTCATATTACAGATTCTAACAATGATTATCATGCGGATCATCGGTAGTTGGTATAATCTCTATCCGATTCTTTTATTCTAAACGTATTTCGATTATTTCGTATTGTCGGTTTTATTCGGTTCAAATCCATTGTATTTCTAGTGAATGAAATCATTAGGATTTGTTTAAAATCAGTGGTTAAATCATTATGAGTGAATAATATTCGTTTGATTGAGCGTTTGGAATTGATTAGCATGAAGATTTAGGTTAAACTTGTAAGCCCTAAATCTGATCAGATTCGATTTCTGGATTGAGGATGTTATAACTTGGTCATTTTGGGATGCATTTTTATGAATCTTGAGTCTAAACCTAAGTAATAAGAGTCTACTTTCAAATGGCGTTGATTTCGTGTTCATACGATAAGTGCAAGTCGGTCAAAATGATTTTATGAGTTTAGATGTCAATTCTGAGTTTTTCGGTTCATGATTGTAGTTAAATTGTGGATTTTTGAAAAGCAGGTTAGGCAATGAATTTGGTCTTGAAATGTTTACTGGAAAAACTTTAAGGTATTAAATAATTTCTGTAAAAATATTGTAAATGATGTGAGTTTCTAAGTATTTTAAATAAATTATAACTTTTGTGAAGTCAGAAAGTGTTGTCTGTTTAGAGCAGTTCACTATGATGAATTTTTAAAAATAGTAAACTATTGAAATAAGTTCTGGAAAAATTACAGGATGTTAATAACACCATGAAATGTCATTGGTAAAATTTGTAGAGTCAAATGATTTTATTAAGTCATGGTTTAAAATTCGTGAAATGGTATGAAATTTCTGGACAGATTCTGAAATGCAAGATAGAATAAAGTTACTAATATTTTGAATAAACGAGGATTAAATTTTGTAAAGATACTTGAGGAATTGGTTGTGAGGAAATCTAGTAAAGGTGATTTGGACTTGGGATACAATGGAAGGACATAGAGATGTCTAGGTTGTAACCCGATTACGTATATATTCGTTTGTAGATTGCGAGTTGATTAGTGGCTATACTAAAGGGACGATACTTACATCATTTCTTGAGGTGAGTTTTCGTGGCCCCATTTTCTTTACATATTTTTACATTGGGGGAAAAGTATGCTCACATGTTTTACCAACTGTTTTATGCTGTGAACGTATTCATTTCTATTTTTGGACATATGCTTGAAATGTGTGACACTATGTGACTTATATGCATTGAGACTTGTTGCTTACATCCGTGCTGTACTTCCTTGTGAAGTATTTGCCGTACATTGAGATTGGTTGTTTACATCCGTGCTGTACTTCCTTGTGGAGTATTTGCCGTACATTGAGATCTGTTGTTTATATTCGTGCTTTACCTCCTTGTGGGGTATTTGCCGTACATTGGGATTGTTGCTTACATTCGTGCTTTACTTCCTTGTGAGGTAATTGCCATACATTGAGATATATTGGCTGCATTATTTCACATTTGTGTACATTTCTATTGCATTATCCTAACTTATCATTATCACAGCAAAATGTTTATTTTCTGGTGTCTAGTTTCAAACCTACGAAACTCACCAACATTCGTGTTGACGTTTTCGAGCATATCTTTTCAGGTTATACTAGTGGACTTAAAGCAGTGGACAAGAGAACTTAGTGGACCTTTAGGGTTGCATTAAGAAATTATTCAAGACTTGTGGTACATCATTAAGGTTGTTCGTGAAGGCTTGTTTTGCCTTAACATTGTAGTGTACATTTGTTTGTAAATGATCTTTGAATTCATTGTTGAAATGTATGCACGACATGAACCGTTATTCATGTTAATGGCATCATGACACATTGGATATTTTATTTCATATAGAATTCTTTATAATGATGTGTTATGATCCTATCACCGTTATACCCCGTTGTTTCCGCTTTAGACGGGGTGTGACAGATTGGTATCAGAGACATTGTTTATAGAGATCTAGGTGGATTGGCCTAGACTATAAATAAGGAACCCACATATAGAACATGAGTTAGGAAGTTATGTGTGCATACAATTTCGTGAAGCTAGTGTCGATCATTCACCTTAATCATTTCAAATAAGGATGTTGTAAACGTTTCTTCATCATCTTATGACTCTTTATGTGGTTCGTCTACATGTTGCTTAGGATTCCATAACTATCTGATCTCTTTCCGTAAATACAAAGCTTATTGTGATACAAGGTGTAACACCCCCAAATTTAATGAATTGCGGAAGCATACTTTGGGTGTTATTAATCAATATACAAAGCACAAGATATACAGCAAACGACCTCTAAATGAGACGTTTTGTAAAATAATTACATTTCATAATTAAATTGTTTGAAAACATATAGTTTTCTTTACAAAATATATAAGCCTAGAGTCCGCGTATGTGGCGGGAGATTCTATTACATAACCATAACTACAAAAGATAATGCCAAAGAATCTCCGTTATATGCAGTTTGGAAATCATGCGACTCTAGCTAGTAATCCTGGAGTGATCCTACTCCGTAAGTGTACCTGAGAATACATGCTAAAAAGGGTCAACCAAAAGGTTGGTGAATCTCACAGGTTTTATCAGTAAATAATTCAGTTTGAACACAAGATTTCATCAGTAGTGCCCGTAGGCGTATATCAAGTATTTGCAAATCTCGCAAAAGTAAAGAAATCAAGTTATACCGTTGCCATGAGGCTCATAATCGAAGCTTAACCCGTAAATAATCAGTTGCTCCTGTGACATGCTCGTAATTGAGCAAGCATAAGTAAACGAATTAATAGTCACCCGTTTATACGTGTAAATCGGTACGTGGTAGCGCTACTACCCCGGGCAGGGAGGGTCATTTCCCTAATGGATCCATTAACTACTGTTCGCGCTTAAGTACATAACTAACGATATATGATGGAGAGACTTCAGTAAATAGTAAGTAACTCATGCAATTCCGTTTGGTATAGTAAACAGTTTAGTACTTGTGTTCAAGAAAAATCAGTAGCATGTATCTCCCCCAATAAGTTAAAACAGTAGAAGTGGGGCCGTAAGACTCACCTGAGTCTTTGCAAGTACGTTTATATCAATAAACGAGTAAGTAATATCAACCGTAGGTTCTCCGAACCCGTAACCTTCAAATGCCTAAACATATAAAGTTAAGTAAGTAGATGTCTCGCAAGACCATCTAGGCTAGTTGTCTACACAACTCGTTATGTCCAAGTGTTTGTTTAGTAATCCGTTTGTAGTTTGAAAGCAAATATGGCCCGTTGGTGACGGTTTGTAATAATGATTCAAAGTGTTATCATTATATGTATCTTTGAATCAGGTTTCGTTATTTGTAAGTGTTCAACACTTAATGTGAAAGGTATTTACAACATTTAATGACGGGGGTCCGGGGGCAGCGCCCCTGGTAGCGAGGTCCAAGGGGCGGCAGCCCCTGGCGGGGTCCAAGGGGCAGAGCCCCTGGCTGGGGTCGAGCTGCCAGGTCAGCTTGGAAAATTTTTATTTCTACTATATTGCTTTGACGAAAAACGCATCTGGATCCGAATTTGGGTAAAATCAGGTGTTAAAATCTTGGTTCCGACACTTAGTAAAAATCTGTGTTTTTCTAGTTTCTGGTTTGTGCGACGTAGCATGCGACGTTGCAAGCGACGTAGGGTGCGACGTCGGGTGCGACGTCGGGTGCGACGTCGGGTGCGACGTCGGGTGCGACGTGGGTATGTACGTCGCATGATGCGACCTTCGCAATTTAATGCGACGTAAGGGGCTGCGTCGCTAATGCGACGTCGGGATTTTTGTGCGACGTAGGTCGCGACGTCGCTAAGTGCGACGTTGGTCACTTAATGCGACGTTTTGAGCTACGTCGCAGATAGCCCAGCGTCTCTGCGACGTAGCGGTCTGATCGGAAATGGGTGGCCGGAAAATCGGTCGAAAAACTTCCGTTAGGTCCAAATCTTTTACCCAACCTATTTTTGGACATTTTAAGCATATATAAACCATAAAAACGTAAAAATGAGTAAAAACGGAGAGTTTCGGGTTTTGTCGGGAACTTACAAAATGTCGGATCGAAAATCCGAAAAGATGGAAAGGTAGATCGGGATGCCGTGGTTCTTTTATTCCAAAGGGTCGATGAAATCCAAGTGCGTTTAGTGGTAGTATTTGGTGAATTAGTGAGAATGGTGGAGGTGGTGGTGATGATGAAGTTGAAAGAAAAGAGAGAAGAAAGAGAAAGAGAAAAGAAAGAAATGAAAGAAAGGAGGTGAGATTGGGAGGTTAAGTCCCCCAATTTCGCCCGTGTTTCCGCTCCGTGTGGTGTTCGTTTGCGCCGTCATTTAAACGTAAAAAAAATTATTTTACAGATTAATTGGTACATTTTAAAATACAAATTATTACGCGATATTTTATTTAAATATTTTACAAATCACTTTATATTTGAATTATAAAATGGTAAGTTATTTTATTTAGTTTGCGCGTTTTTAATATCTAGATTTGTGTACGTTTTGTTTGTACGATACGAATGAATACGAAATATTATCATAATGATATTTTTGACATAAAAGCGTTATTAAAATTTGTCACCAACGTCCGTATTAATTTGAATCGAAATACATTCGATTTAAATTGCGTACGATTTAACTAAATCGCATTTTCGTATATATTCAGCAATATATAATTCGATACATAAATTAGCCTAACACAGAACTAATTACATGTATTAACAAAGAATTAGGCACTAATTCTAGTCCTAATTTGCCGGTTGTTACACAAGGACTTGGAAGATAAGTATATGTATGAAAGAATACTTTCACAATTATGGCTGCAGACGTAATTGACAAAGGTGTTCCTACGTATGTGTGCTTATCCGACCAGGTTTGCGTGTCTCATGTGCTATCTTCGTGTCATATGGTAATAAAATCCCAATTATATTCTTTACCGAATTATTCTTATGGTTGTGAGTCTTGTGCATTTATGCCTTGACAAACTCCAAAATATTCATTCTATTCTAAACTCATCTGAATTCGAAATTATAGTGAGCATATTACTAAGACGCATTATTCGTAAATTTTACTCGTGGAGGAGAAACACACGGTGGTGGAAGACATGGTGGTCATACAAGTAAAGATAGTGATGGAACTGATGGTTGAACCGGAGGAATTTGTGGTATTGAAGGCAAGAACTCCAATGTTGTTGCGACCATTGCACAACAGTGGTGGGCCTTAGCATCCAAAATTGCCATGCGGACTAGTAACGACATATTGAATCATAGTAGATCTAATGACACCGAAGGCAAATATAGACCTAATAGTCGAGAATTCAAATTATAGAAATGGTGATGGTGCGAAAAGAATGAAAAATGAAGGAACTCCTAAAGGAGGGATATTCTTTCAATAACGAAATGAAGAAGTTAGCGAACAAGTTTGGAATTTCTCTATGGTGGGAGTTAACCCTACAACCTATATCGGACAATTTTATGGAATTGGCAAAATTAGACCTCATCATGTGGCAGTCGAAGCTAAGGGAATTAAGAAGCATATCAACAGCTTTGTTCTAGAAGCTTGTAGGACGGTAGAAGTGACTGAGCCTCCTACCATCCGAGGCGCAATACTGATGAATGGATCGTTCATAGGTGAAACCAATAAGGTAGAAAGTGTAGAAGCAGTACCAAGGACGAGAGGGTACTCAAGGAAGTCGTGGATACTAACACATGAAGAGAGGGTTACACTGGTTCACACCTTGTGTGTGTACGGTGTAACTACTATCAACACACATTCGCATCATGTTGTATTTCTACAAACCGCAATCGAAAAGGTTGCTTTACAATGGAATGACGGACTACAGCTCGTCAAGTGTTATCATCAACATAGTAGGAAACCCGATGGCTTGTTTTAAGTAAGGGACTTTGGAATGATTATGTTAATGGGAGCATATAGAGACTAAAAGAGATTTTATATGGGCGTACTTTAGTGCGAGAAGATTACTCTTTTAGCATTGACTGTTACCCTTCGGACTCGGGAGTTTTGGTGTAGTTATGAGAATGGATTAGCTGACGAAGCTCCAGGTGAAAGTTGTATGTTTGAGAAAGTATTCCGTATACCCCTTAAATGGTGGTGAAGTACTTGATATTTGCATAGAACAATTCAAAACAAAAATAAACAACTCATGAGCGTTAAGGCTGATGAGTTAAAACTCTAAAACATTCTGTTATCAACGTTTTCCTCGAGGTCTTCCCGGAAGACTTAAGAGGACTATACCCCCTTGACTCGTGAAATTTTGTGTCGATCTTATTCTTGGAGCAGCCCCAGTTGCAAAAACTCCATATCGCTTAACCACTTTAAGATGCTCCAAGACAAGGGTTTTATTCGCCCTAGTCATTTTCCTTTGGGAGCACCTGTCTTATTTGTTAAAAAGAAAGATGGCTCTTTTCGTATGTGCATTGATTATCGTGAACTTAATAAACTTACGGTCAAGAATCGTTATCCTCTTCCAAGGATAGATGATTTGTTTGATCAACTTCAAGGTTCTTAGTAGTTTTCGATCTTTGTTTTGGTTATCATCAATTGAGGGTACATGAATAGAATATACCAAATACTGCATTTAGGACTCATTATGGGTCTTTTGGATTTCTTGTTATGACTTTCGGTCCTACTAATGCGTCTATAGCATTCATATATTTAACGACCACGTATATAAACCGTATCTCGACGAATTTATCATACTTTTCATTTGCGACGTTCTAATTTATTAACTAACGAAGAGCATGAAGTTCCTTTAAGACTAATTCTAGAGTTACTTTCGAACGAAAGACCTATGCAATATATTCGAAAATCTTGATTTCAAGCTAGAGGATTGTTTTTCTCGGGCACGTTGTGAGCGAAGAAGTTATACTTAAGGATCATAGCAAGAGCAAAACAGTAAAGGGATGGAAGATCCCATGGTCATCATTGGAGGTTCGTATAGCATTTAGGATTCACGGGCTATTATCAAGATTTTATCGAGAGTTTTTCAAAGACTCCTCAACTACTCACATATATATGTAAGAAGTTGTTGGGGTAAGAACTAAGAATAATCTTTTCAAACATTGAAGGATGCCTTGTGTAATCCATCAATTCGGACTCTTCCCGATGGATCGCAGGATTTCGTTGTGTATTGTGATGCATCCGAACGAGGTCTAAGTCGTGTGTTAGTTAAATGGGAGAGGTAGTCGCATTCGTCTCTCAACAACTTAAGGTACATGAAAATTACTATACTACCCACGAATTGGAACTTGGAGTGGTGGTGTTCGTACATATGTGTTGAAGACACTACTTGTATGACGTAAAGAATTTTGTTTATACCGATCATAGGAGCTTTTAACACATTGGTTTGTTGTTTGTTCTAAAGAAGTTGAACATGAGGCAAATGAGGTAGCGCGAATTGTTTAGCGGTTACGATTGTGAAATTCTATACCACCCGGGGAGGATGGATGAGGTGGCAGCTGTTTTTGAATAGGAAGGAAAGAGTAAGCCAAGGTGAGTGCGAGTCAAAGTATGACGATACACTCTGGCATTAAGGGTAAGAGGTTCAAAGCACAAGATGAAGCGTTAAGGGATACTCATATACAAGATGAAGGGTTGCGCGGGTTAGACAAACATTGGAACACAAAGTGGAGGAGATATTACATCTTGTGAGAAGATCATGGATTTCTTTTTCTAGGTGGTCTATGGACACTAGTAATTGATAGAATGACTAAGTCATCTCACTTCTTAGCTATCTGCGAGGACTAAACGGTGGAGACATTGGCGAGGTTGTATATTAACAACGAAGTAGCAAGGCGTGGAGTGTTTGTATCAATTATATTCGATTTTGATGGTTATTTTACTTCGCAATTTTGGCAAATGTTTCAGAAAGCTTTGGGAACGCGTTTTGATATGAGGATGGTTTAACATTCTCGAACTGATGGACGGAGTGAGCGAACTATTCAAACATTTAAGAATACCCTTAGAGTGTGTTATCGATTTTGGTAGCAGTTGGGATATCCACTTACCATTAGACTAGTTATCATACAGCATAGTTATCATTCTAGTATTCAATGCGCATTATATCAAGCACCTCAGGAATGTAGGAGTCATTCATGGTAGTGTGGGCAGAAGTTGGATTAGAATCAGTTGATTTGATTGAAATAGTTCATGAAGCTATTGACAAGATCATTCAAATCAAGGAGAGGTTGGAAACAGTACGAGGCAGGCAAGAGAGTTACGCAAATAAATGTCGAAAGCAGTTAGAATTCTATGATAAAGATCATATATTGCTTAAAGTATTGCTTTGGGAAAATGCCGTACGTTTTGGGAAGAAAAGGAAAATTAGCACATAGGGTGGTCGGATCGTTCTAAATTGTTGAACGTGTATAACGTATCGATTGGAAGTTGTCGCAAGAGTGAAGTGTTGTTCATGAAATATTTCATGTTTCAAATCTAAGAAAGTGTTGACTGATAAGGTCTTACACATATTTCTAGAAGGAGTTTAAAGGGAACCACAAATAACGATGTGTAGAGAAAACTGGTAGGAACCATGGATTGAGAGGTCAACATGTTGGAGAACATGTAATTTTAATTATCAAGGTCCGATAGAACGTTGACCTGAGTATACTTGCAAATGAAAATATCAAGCCAAGCTTATATATATGCACTTATTCAGGGATCGTGGTGACAATACGGCTCCGATTGAATTTCGGGACGAAATTCTCTAAACGGGGGGATACTGTGACATCCGTCACCAAAAATGTAATTCGAAAATGATCCAACTCCCAAAAGTCCAAACCCAACTAAACCCAACACCTCTTGAACCCTAGACCTATAAATATAACCCTAAACCTAACCCTAAAACTTTTCTATCACAAAAACATACAAAATCCCGTCCCAAAAATTCCAGTCACGAAACAGAGGTCGATTTGACCCATTTACGTTCGTTTTCAGCCTTCGGTCAAAACTAGAAAGTTGTAGATCTCGATGTTTTACTTTCAAACGAGAGGTTTCGGCCTCTGAAACGAAGCAGATTATTTTATAAAAATTATTCTGTAAACTGCTGCAGTGTATTACGAATTTTCCAAAACTTTTGGTTATTCGTATATAAACGTGTTTAAACCCTAAAAACGATTTGTAAACCCTATTATTCGACTCCAGACATCCAAGAACGAAAATATCAGTCTATATTCATAACCCAAACCCTAAGAACTCAAATGATCATCCTCTAATTCATTCTATTGATCGAGAACTCGCGTATTCGTGTTTTCGGTAAGTTTTTGTGTTCTAAATCTTCGTCTTCTTCATTCTCTTATTGCAAGGAACGTTTTGATTCTCATAAAACGTTCATATTACAGATTCTAACAACGATTATCATGCGGATCATCGGTAGTTGGTATAATCTCTATCCGATTCTTTTATTCTAAACGTATTTCGATTATTTCGTATTGTCGGTTTTATTCGGTTCAAATCCATTGTATTTCTAGTGAATGAAATCATTAGGATTTGTTTAAAATCAGTGGTTAAATCATTATGAGTGAATAATATTCGTTTGATTGAGCGTTTGGAATTGATTAACATGAAGATTTAGGTTAAACTTGTAAGCCCTAAATCTGATCAGATTCGATTTCTGGATTGAGGATGTTATAACTTGGTCATTTTGGGATGCATTTTTATGAATCTTGAGTCTAAACCTAAGTAATAAGAGTCTACTTTCAAATGGCGTTGATTTCGTGTTCATACGATAAGTGCAAGTCGGTCAAAATGATTTTATGAGTTTAGATGTCAATTCTGAGTTTTTCGGTTCATGATTGTAGTTAAATTGTGGATTTTTGAAAAGCAGGTTAGGCAATGAATTTGGTCTTGAAATGTTTACTGGAAAAACTTTAAGGTATTAAATAATTTCTGTAAAAATATTGTAAATGGTGTGAGTTTCTAAGTATTTTAAATAAATTATAACTTTTGTGAAGTCAGAAAGTGTTGTCTGTTTAGAGCAGTTCACTATGATGAATTTTTAAAAATAGTAAACTATTGAAATAAGTTCTGTAAAAATTACAGGATGTTAATAACACCATGAAATGTCATTGGTAAAAATTGTAGAGTCAAATGATTTTATTAAGTCATGTTTTAAAATTCGTGAAGTGGTATGAAATTTCTGGACAGATTCTGAAATGCAAGATAGAATAAAGTTACTAATATTTTGAATAAACGAATTAAATTTTGTAAAGATACTTGAGGAATTGGTTGTGAGGAAATCTAGTAAAGGTGATTTGGACTTGGGATACAATGGAAGGACATAGAGATGTCTAGGTTGTAACCCGATTACGTATATATTCGTTTGTAGATTGCGAGTTGATTAGTGGCTATACTAAAGGGACGATACTTACATCATTTCTTGAGGTGAGTTTTCGTGGCCCCATTTTCTTTACATATTTTTACATTGGGGGAAAAGTATGCTCACATGTTTTACCAACTGTTTTATGCTGTGAACGTATTCATTTCTATTTTTGGACATATGCTTGAAATGTGTGACACTATGTGACTTATATGCATTGAGACTTGTTGCTTACATCCGTGCTGTACTTCCTTGTGAAGTATTTTCCGTACATTGAGATTGGTTGTTTACATCCGTGCTGTACTTCCTTGTGGAGTATTTGCCGTACATTGAGATCTGTTGTTTACATTCGTGCTTTACCTCCTTATGGGGTATTTGCCGTACATTGGGATTGTTGCTTACATTCGTGCTTTACTTCTTTGTGAGGTAATTGCCGTACATTGAGATATATTGGCTGCATTATTTCACATTTGTGTACATTTCTATTGCATTGTCCTAACTTATCATTATCACAGTAAAATGTTTATTTTCTGGTGTCTGGTTTCAAACCTACGAAACTCACCAACATTCGTGTTGACGTTTTCGAGCATATCTTTTCAGGTTATACTAGTGGACTTAAAGCAGTGGACAAGAGAACTTAGTGGACCTTTAGGGTTGCATTAAGAAATTATTCAAGACTTGTGGTACATCATTAAGGTTGTTCGTGAAGGCTTGTTTTGCCTTAACATTGTAGTGTACATTTGTTTGTAAACGATCTTTGAATTCATTATTGAAATGTATGCACGACATGAACCGTTATTCATGTTAATGGCATCATGACACATTGGATATTTTATTTCATATAGAATTCTTTAAAATGATGTGTTATGATCCTATCACCGTTATACCCCGTTGTTTCCGCTTTAGACGGGGTGTGACAATGGGCGGGTTGAGTAACGGGTCAGCATGATGGATTATTGAATCAGTTAAAATGGGCCAGATCATGTTGGGCAACCCAGAAACACATTATGCTCAAATTCCGTTTTTTGATATAAATAATTAGCATGCCAAGTATCAAACAAAAATCTATTATTTCATTACTAATCTCTTTTTGAAATATATTAATATTATGAGGCAAACGAAACATGTTTGCCTGGCTTGACCCATGTTATGGGTCAAAATTGACACCTATAAGATCATGCACAGAGCAATTTTATCTTTTGTTTCGATAGCCCATTAAAACGATGAAGCAATATATTATTTTCAATTGGAGTACCTATGGCATTGTGGTTGATCTAATTCATTGAATTATAATATTACCTTAGTTTTTCCAACATCCGTCCTTCATTTCCTACGACTCTTCGGCAGTTCGGCTCACTGAATACAAGTTATAACTCCAAATACAAGTTATACCTCCAAATAAAAGAAGACCAATATCATTTGAAAATCGAATAAATGTGTAAACACTAAAGATATATGAGTACCTAATCATTAAACCCCTTTTTTTGGAAGCTTATAATGCCCACAAATTCATATCACACAAGGTTCATTTGGTTCCTTAGATATGTAATGAGTTCCACATCTAATTAAAGGCCTCTATAATGAGCAGGGCTGGGTGACGGTAGTCACCACTCACCACTGAATTGTCTCTGGCAATAGTCTTTTAAAATGAGTTAATCAATCACCCATTTTTCATAATCACAATATCATCAAGAATCAAATGTATAGTATAAACTTAGAAGTAATGTGTATATGTGACAATTTTGACCTGTTCACATATGAAAGGTCAGATTCTAGTATCAAACAAAAATCTATTATTTCATTACTAATCTCTTTTTGAAATATATTAATATTATGAGGCAAACAAAACATGTTTGCCTGGCTTGACCAACTTTATGGGTCAAAATTGACACCTATAAGATCATGCACAGAGCAATTTTATCTTTTGTTTCGATAGCCCATTAAAACGATGAAGCAATATATTATTTACAATTGGAGTACCTATGGCATTGTGGTTGATCTAATTCATTGAATTATAATATTACCTTAGTTTTTCCAACATCCGTCCTTCATTTCCTACGACTCTTCGGCAGTTCGGCTCACTGAATGAATCTCTAGGCAGTACATTAGAAGGGGAATGAGATGATAGATTGCCATCAGTCATTCTGGATGCTTGTGTTGCACGCCTTCTTGATCCCGTTATTTCTTTGCAAGAGCCGCCTTAATATTGGTAATCCAAAACAGGAAATATTAATTTCAGCCTATAAACAAATTTAAACCAAAACAAAGATCAACTTTCACAAATAGGTATCACTAAAAATGTGTCCAAATTCAAGTATCCTCGCAAACTACAATATGTAATGACATTTTTGACGAGAATGGTAGTCAGTTTGCAATTGAAAGTCAAATTCTGTATTACTAAAAAGTCAAAAGGATATCAAGTGTAAACATATACTATTGATAATAACCTTAAACATATATGTAATATTAAAAAAGCAGCAAACTTGTTACAAATAAAACATTTTTCTATCTATATGTGATCATTCACAATAGTTGATCAAAGTTGAAACTAAAATTATTGACCTCAAAATTCAAAGTAGAACTGAAATCGTAGCTAAGTATATAACCTACTGTGAGTTACAATTCCTTTGGCCGCTTGTACATCATCAAGAGAAAAGATAACATTTGATGCACCTCTAACTTTAAATGCGCCACTGATAACCATCAAAGAGAAAGCACCTTTAAAAAACAATGCTAAATTCCATTGCAAATAAGTAAAACTATACAAATTATAGTACCAAGATAAAGAAAGTGTATACAAAATCTCTTGCCCCTTATGAAAGCATTCCTACTTGAAATATAATTTCTTCCAGCCATGTAGTTTAGGGTTTCTGAAGATAGACCTCCTTACCTTATAGGTCAAAGATAAAACATAACCAAGACTGGATCATTATGAGCTAGACTTGCCACCCCTAATATATATGTAACAATCAAGGCAAAAACCAAGTGTAGAATTATAATAAAGCACAAAATAGTGGTCTAACTCCTTAACAGGAATGGCAGGTGTCCTCCATTCAAAGTTATATCATTTATGTCATGCCTTCCAAGTACCAAAAAATATACAGCAATAAACAACACAACCTATAATAATAGGATAGATACATGTTGCACCTTGATACAAATTATACCTCCATAAATATAAAAATACAAGTTATACCTCCAAATAAAAGAAGACCAATATCATTTGAAAATCGAATAAATGTGTAAACACTAAAGATATATGAGTACCTAATCATTAAACCCCTTTTTTTGGAAGCTTATAATGCCCACAAATTCATATCACACAAGGTTCATTTGGTTCCTTAGATATGTAATGAGTTCCACATCTAATTAAAGGCCTCTATAATGAGCAGGGCTGGGTGACGGTAGTCACCACTCACCACTGAATTGTCTCTGGCAATAGTCTTTTAAAATGAGTTAATCAATCACCCATTTTTCATAATCACAATATCATCAAGAATCAAATGTATAGTATAAACTTAGAAGTAATGTGTATATGTGACAATTTTGACCCGTTCACATATAAAAGGTCAGATTCTAGTCTAGGTAATATCTCAAGGATACATACCATTAACAGCTCCCTCATTTTGAAAATCTTGATAAGACGTAAATCAGTTGATATACCTTCAAATACTATCAACCTGTATAAATCATATCTAAGCATATACATAATTATATATACCTGTGACACCCCCAAATTTAACGATTTGCGGAAGCTTGATTTGGGTGTCACTAATCAATATACAAAGCACATAAGATATAATGAACGACCACTATATGCGTCGTTTTAAACTTGTATAAATAAAGTAAATGTTTACATCAAAATATAGTTACATTAGCTCGTTTCCTGAAATTGAGAGATTACATAGCATAATTACTTTTACAAAATATAATAATGCAGTCCAATCTCTAGTTGTATGTATGCTGACTCGAGCTAATAATTCCTGCTTGTGCAGCCAAACTACTGCTGGGTACCTGTGATAAATACTAAAATGGGTCAGCGAAAACGCTGGTGAGCTCACAGGTTTGTATGTCAATGTATAGTTGTCAGAACCGCAAGATTTATATTGAATTTAAAATGCAATTAAGCAAAATAAAAGTTATACTGTCCATGAGCACATAGTCTGAGCTTAACTTGATTTGTCAGGCCCACTTAAGGAAACCTAACTTGAAATGCCTCCTACGAGTGCCTAATCAACACTCGTCTTCCCAAATGCTAATACATCCGTTTGACCGGTTAGTGCGTGCTAACCCGGATGAGGATTGTCAATCCCATATGATATCATATACTAACATTCACGCTATAAAATACTAGAGACTATGCTTATGGAGGACTTTAAATTGATTAGCTTGAAACTCATGTAGTATTTGAAGTTTGGCACTTGCGTTCTACTTGTAAAACAAAATCGAGTAGTAATATCACACCCCTAGTTGTAAAGCAGTGAAAATGGGGCTATGAAACTCACCTGAGTCTTGAAGTGTTTAATTTAATAAACTCGAAATAATTAGCGGTGAATTGATGTCCAAAGACTTGAAACCTGAATGTGTTCACGACACTTGATTGTTATTAATTGTACCGGTATCCCGAAAGACTACCTTTGTAGTTGTTATACAACTATATATATATATGTCCAAATTACTACGATTTGGTAGATTGAATTGATACAAGTTACAACGACTTGTTTGATTTAATTGATACAAGTTACAACGACTTGTTTGAGTGAATTTATACAAGTTACAACGACTTGTTTGATTCTGAAGTATGTTTTGAAAACGTGTACGGCCCGTTGGTGATTTAGTTGAAATAATAATAATTCTAAAATGTTGACTTTGCTACAGTACTGCTACAGTACTGCTACAGTAAATTTGACTTTTTTTTTTGAACAGTAACTTTGACTTCAAAATTCTGGTTTTTCTGTGTTTTGCGACACAACATGCGACACAAAGATTTGACATGCGACACAATGGTTGTGTCGCAGACGTCATGCGACACAAGGATACGACACAGGGACTGTGTCGCATCGAATACGAAATGCTAATTTAATAGCGACATAGTGGTTGTGTCGTATAGAAGTACGACATAGTTTGCGACATAGAGTGCGACACAATATTGTGCCGCATGAGTTACGACACTAAAGGATTTATACGACACAAGGTGCGACATAAAGAGCAAAATACGACACAACATGCGACACAAGGCTTGTGTCGCATGGATGAACACCAGCCCAGAAAGTCCGGCTGTTCGCGATTTTTCCGGCCAAAACTCAATTTAAACTCGTTTTAAGCTATAAAACTGTGTTCTAATCTTTGTAATGGACATATATAAGTTGTGTAAACATCAAAACATCAAAATATTACATAAAACTAAACAAATCTAAGTTTTTAGAAATTTCCTTACAAATGCAAATCGAAGAAGATGGAGGCCGAAAACGATGGTAGAGCTTTTGTTAATCTTGTTCCTCACTTGATGGTGGTTCCGAAAATGTAAGTTTTGTTGTTGGATTTGATGATTCCGAAATTTTGTATGAATTTGGTGAGAGTGTTTTTGGTGTGTGTGCGTTTTTGGAGAATGAAAATGAAAGAAAGAATGAAGGAGAGGTGGGGTGTAGGTGAAAGCCTCACCTCGCAGTCTCCGTCCCGTGCTCCGCGTGGTGTTCGTTTTCTCAGTCATTTAACGTTAAATATTTATTTTATTCGTTTAAATTTTCCATTTTAAATTATAAATTATTATAAAATATTTTATTGTAAAATTTTACCAGTTATCTATTTATGATATTTAAAAGGGAAATTCGTTTTATTTGTTTGCGCGTTTGTATTTTTAATCTCGTATACATTAATTGTGTAATAAAACTTGGATACGAAATATTACAATAAATGAGATTCTGAATAAAATTGAGTTATTAGATAATATTTGTATTTCTTAATAAAATTATTCACCAACGTCCGTATTTATTGTATCGAAATTCATTCGATTTGAAACTCGTACGATTTAAATAAACCGCATAATTGTGTAGATATATATTCAACAATATATATGATAATTGATACATTAATTAGCCTAACACATAACTAATTACATGTATTAAAACTTGATTAGGCACTAAATTCTAGTCCTAAATTGACGGTTGTCACATTCTCCCCCTGTTAGAAGAATTTCGTCCCGAAATTTATGTTGAAGTCGTGTTTGACGTTGAATCAGTGAAGAGTTGAGGATACTTGAGTCGCATTTGGTCTTCCCGTTCCCAAGTGAATTCCGGACCGCGCCGCGAATTCCACCTAACTTTGACGATAGGAATACGACTTTGTTTAAGTTGTTTGACCTCACGGTCCATGATTTCAGCGGGTTCCTCAACAAAGTGAAGTTTTTCGTCAACTCGAATTTCATCGAGTGGAATGATAAGTGTCTCATCAGACAGACACTTCTTCAGATTTGAAACATGAAATGTGGGATGCACGCTGCTGAGTTCGGATGGCAGCTGCAATCGATATGCCACTGGACCAATCTTTTCGAGGATCTCGAATGGTCCAATGTATCTGGGATTTAACTTCCCTCGTTTGCCAAATCGGATTACGCCTTTCCAAGGCGATACTTTGAGTAGAACTCGATCCCCAACCTGGAACTCGAGTGGCTTGCGTCTCACATCAGCATAACTTTTCTGACGATCACGCGCGGCATTTTGAATTTCTACGATTCTCTCGGTCGTCTCGTGAATGATTTCTGGACCCGTGAGTTGGCTGTCCCCAACTTCGGTCCAACAGATAGGTGACCGGCACTTACGACCGTACAGTGCCTCGAAGGGTGCAGCTTTGATGCTGGTATGATAACTGTTGTTGTACGAGAACTCGCACAATGGTAGATGTTTTTCCCAGTTTACACCGAAGTCTACTACGCAGGCCCGTAGCATGTCTTCAAGTGTTTGAATGGTTCGTTCACTTTGACCGTCGGTTTGAGGATGGTATGCGGTACTCATATCCAGTCGAGTACCCAGGGATTTTTGAAGTGATTGCCAAAATTGTGAAGTGAAACGACTATCCCTATCGGAGATAATTGAGATTGGAACACCGTGTTTGGTCACGATTTCCTTCAGATAAATGTTGGTGAGGCGTTCCATTTTGTCAGATTCCTTGATTGCCAGGAAGTGAGCAGATTTTGTGAGACGATCCACGATCACCCAAATGGAATCGCAACCGTTCGAGGATTTGGGTAGCTTGGTTATGAAGTCCATGGCAATTTGTTCCCATTTCCATTCAGGAAGACTGGGTTGTTGAAGTAAACCAGAAGGTTTTTGATATTCGATTTTGACTTTGGAGCAAGTAAGGCACTTGCTGACATAGGTGGCGATTTCGGCTTTCATGTTCGGCCACCAGTAGAAGTCCTTGATACCGTGGTACATTTTGTCGGATCCCGGATGGATAGAATATTTGGACTTGTGAGCTTCATCCATCACCAAGTCTCGTAGGTTCCCATATTTAGGCAACCAGATTCGGTTTGAGAAATACCTAATCCCGTTAGGTCTGATTTCAAATTGTTTACCCATGCCCCGCAAGGCTTCATCTTTGACATTTTCGGGTTTTAAGGCTTCGAGTTGAGCAGTGAGAATTTGAATGTTTAAATTGTTGTGAATGGTCATACTGAGGGCTCGAACCCGAAGTGGTTTCACTCGCTCTTTTCGACTGAGGGCGTCAGCAACAACATTTGCTTTGCCTGGATGATATTTGAGTTCACTGTCGTAATCGGTAAGCAACTCGACCCATCGACGTTGCCTCATGTTGAGATCCTTCTGATCGAATATGTGTTGAAGGCTTTTATGGTCGGTAAAGATTGTACACCTGGTACCATAAAGGTAATGTCTCCAGATTTTGAGGGCAAAAACGACAGCTCCTAGCTCGAGGTCGTGGGTGGTGTAATTCTTTTCATGAATCTTAAGCTGTCGAGAAGCATAAGCTATGACTTTGTCCCGTTGCATGAGCACACAACCGAGACCTTGATGAGAAGCATCGCAGTATACCACGAAGTCATCGGTGCCCTCAGGTAAAGATAGGATAGGAGCACTGCAAAGCTTTTGTTTTAAGAGTTGGAATGCCGACTCTTGTTTATCAGTCCAGTCAAACTTTTTGTCTTTCTGGGTCAGCGTCGTGAGTGGTATGGCTATCTTGGAGAAATTTTCAATGAATCGTCGATAGTATCCGGCCAGTCCTAGAAACTGCCGTACTTCGGTCGGAGTGGTTGGCGATTGCCAGTCTTTGATAGCCTCGATTTTTGACGGGTCGACGTGAATCCCCTGACTGTCAATCACGTGACCAAGGAATTGAACGGTTTTGATCCAGAACTCACACTTAGAGAACTTGGCATAGAGCTCCTCGTGTTTAAGTAGTTCAAGGATGGTTCTGAGGTGTTGCGCATGCTCTTCTTTGCTTCGTGAATATATGAGAATGTCATCGATGAAGACAATGACAAACTTATCAAGGTAAGGTTTACACACCCGATTCATAAGGTTCATGAATACCGCCGGTGCATTGGTTAGGCCGAATGGCATCACTTGAAATTCGTAATGCCCGTAACGGGTTCTGAAAGCGGTTTTTGGAATATCGGCATCGCGAACACGCAATTGGTGATAACCGGATCGGAGATCAATCTTTGAATAACAACTCGACCCTTGAAGTTGGTCGAACAGGTCATCGATTCGAGGGAGTGGATACCGGTTCTTGACAGTTAACTTGTTCAACTCTCGATAGTCGATACACATTCGAAAAGAACCATCTTTCTTCTTAACAAATAGGACCGGAGCTCCCCAAGGTGAAGAACTCGGCCTGATAAATCCTCGTTCCAGGAGTTCCTGTAACTGGGTGGACAGCTCCTGAAGTTCGGATGGAGCTAAACGGTATGGTGCTCGAGCCACAGGCGCAGCACCTGGTACAAGATCGATTGAGAACTCAACCTGTCTTGGTGGTGGTAGACCAGGTAGTTCTTCAGGAAAGACTTCTGGAAAGTCTCGGACGATTGGAACATCCTCAAGTCGCTTCTCCTCCGACTTTTTCTCCATGATGTGCGCGAGGATTGATGGATAACCCTTTCTCAGAAATTTCCGGGTTTTAAGACAAGATATGATGTTAAGCCTCGTCCCTCCGGTCTCCCCCTGTAGGACTAGGGTTCTACCGACAGTGAGAGGTATGCGAACAATTTTGTCATAGCAGATGATTTCGGCACGATGTTTGGATAACCAGTCCATGCCTACGATGACATCGAAACTTCCTATCTCAACAGGCATAAGATCTATGGAGAAGGTTTCGTCGGCTAGATTTAAGGTGCAATTAGGTATCACACTATTGGTTTCTATCAACTTGCCATTTGCTAGCTCTACGGTGTACTTAACGTCTAAAGCAACAGGTGTAATGTCAAGTAGAGGGCAAAATTCATCGGAAATAAAACTCCTATCGGCACCAGTATCAAACAGAATGGAAGCAGTTAAATTGTTGAGGAGGAACATACCCGTGACCACATTCGGGTCCTGACGGGCGTCCCCTGAGTTGATCACGAAGGCGCTACTTTTGGTGTTGTTGTTGTTGCGGTGGTTGTTGTTGTTGTTGTTGCCCTTATTCTTCAATTTTGGGCAAGAATCCCTGAAGTGTCCTGGGTTTCCACATTCATAACAGGACTTAGGTTGTCGGGTATTTCTGTCAGAGGGGTTGTTGTTGGATTTGGGAGCTCGGCAATCCTTAGTCGAATGCCCGTACCTCCTGCAGTTGTTGCAAGGGGTATTGCACTGACCAAAGTGGTGATAGTTACACTTGGGGCAATAAGGTCTGTCCCCGGTGTAGCTGCGGGTGGTTTCAGAGTTTGAGGTGTAGACTTGGATGGCGTTGTTTTTCTTGTTTGAGTTATGGTGGTGTTCAGTGGATTTGCGTTTGTTGTTGTTAGAGGATGAGGTGTTGGAGGTCTCACGGCTGACAACTAGAGCCATGAGTTCGTGGGCCAATCGAATGGCACTCTCAGTAGTAGTTGGTTTGGATGAGGCGACGTTGCCCTGGATGTTCTCGGGGAGTCCACGAATGTATTTCTTAATGCCCTTACTTTCTGGTTCAACTAAACCCGGGCATAATAAAGTAAACTGCTGAAATTTAGTGGTATAATCAGCAACATCATTTCCCTGCACCTCCAGATGCCAGAATTCTTCTTCCAGCCTGTGCAATTCCTCTTCAGGACAGTATTTTTCTGTCAGTTTCTTTTTCAGTTCGGCCCAAGGAAGTCGGTTTGCAACCTCAAGGCCTACGGAGTTTGCGTGGGTTTTCCACCACGTGAGTGCACCTTCCTGAAAGGTGTAAGCAGCGAATTTGACCTTGTTGTTCTCAGTGCAATCGCAGAGACTGAAAACAGATTCCATGCGCTCAATCCAACGGATTAAGCCAATGGCACCTTCCGTGCCCTTGAAGTATAGCGGTTTACAGCTAAGAAAGTCCTTATAGGAGCAAGGTTTGGGTGGTGGAGTATTGGTTGCTGTGTCCTCGCTACCGGGTGGTGTTCGAGTAGCCAAGGCTTCGGTCACACTGCGGGCAATTATTCCCGCGATCTCAGCTTCGCTAAGGGTAATTTGACGACGAGGAGGCATGATGCTGAGTAAGAAAGAACAAGGAAATGAAATAAGATACTAGTCCGAGTATGATGAACTAGTGGTGTGTTTGTCATTTCGAGACAAAGCGTTAGAGAGAAAGAGGCCTATATTCATATAATATAATATAGCCTAAAGTTGTAATGAGGTCTACTTATGTAAATATATGTATATCACATAATAAACTATTGAGTGTCTAGCACAGACGTGTTTTGAGTCCCGTTTCTCTCGAGGTCAGAGTCAAATAATGCATTCCTGTTCAACATAACTCTTTTAGATTTCACATCATCTTTCTCTAATTGTACATAGTTGATCAGGCTATGTTAAATTAAAGTCGTATGATGTAATCCCTGAACTAGTCATAACTAATAAGGAATGCTGCCTAACGGTCATAGTCTAGGCCCACTAAATGCAACCTAGTTCACTATAACCTTAGGCTCTGATACCAATATGTGACACCCCCAAATTTAACGATTTGCGGAAGCTTGATTTGGGTGTCACTAATCAATATACAAAGCACATAAGATATAATGAACGACCACTATATGCATCATTTTAAACTTGTATAAATAAAGTAAATGTTTACATCAAAATATAGTTACATTAGCTCGTTTCCTGAAATTGAGAGATTACATAGCATAATTACTTTTACAAAATATAATAATGCAGTCCAATCTCTAGTTGTATGTATGCTGACTCGAGCTAATAATTCCTGCTTGTGCAGCCAAACTACTGCTGGGTACCTGTGATAAATACTAAAATGGGTCAGCGAAGACGCTGGTGAGCTCACAGGTTTGTATGTCAATGTATAGTTGTCAGAACCGCAAGATTTATATTGAATTTAAAATGCAATTAAGCAAAATAAAAGTTATACTGTCCATGAGCACATAGTCTGAGCTTAACTTGATTTGTCAGGCCCACTTAAGGAAACCTAACTTGAAATGCCTCCTACGAGTGCCTAATCAACACTCGTCTTCCCAAATGCTAATACATCCGTTTGACCGGTTAGTGCGTGCTAACCCGGATGAGGATTGTCAATCCCATATGATATCATATACTAACATTCACGCTATAAAATACTAGAGACTATGCTTATGGAGGACTTTAAATTGATTAGCTTGAAACTCATGTAGTATTTGAAGTTTGGCACTTGCGTTCTACTTGTAAAACAAAATCGAGTAGTAATATCACACCCCTAGTTGTAAAGCAGTGAAAATGGGGCTATGAAACTCACCTGAGTCTTGAAGTGTTTAATTTAATAAACTCGAAATAATTAGCGGTGAATTGATGTCCAAAGACTTGAAACCTGAATGTGTTCACGACACTTGATTGTTATTAATTGTACCGGTATCCCGAAAGACTACCTTTGTAGTTGTTATACAACTATATATATATATGTCCAAATTACTACGATTTGGTAGATTGAATTGATACAAGTTACAACGACTTGTTTGATTTAATTGATACAAGTTACAACGACTTGTTTGAGTGAATTTATACAAGTTACAACGACTTGTTTGATTCTGAAGTATGTTTTGAAAACGTGTACGGCCCGTTGGTGATTTAGTTGAAATAATAATAATTCTAAAATGTTGACTTTGCTACAGTACTGCTACAGTACTGCTACAGTAAATTGACTTTTTTTTTGAACAGTAACTTTGACTTCAAAATTCTGGTTTTTCTGTGTTTTGCGACAAAACATGCGACACAAAGATTTGACATGCGACACAATGGTTGTGTCGCAGACGTCATGCGACACAAGGATACGACACAGGGACTGTGTCGCATCGAATACGAAATGCTAATTTAATAGCGACATAGTGGTTGTGTCGTATAGAAGTACGACATAGTTTGCGACATAGAGTGCGACACAATATTGTGTCGCATGAGTTACGACACTAAAGGATTTATACGACACAAGGTGCGACATAAAGGGCAAAATACGACACAACATGCGACACAAGGCTTGTGTCGCATGGATGAACACCAGCCCAGAAAGTCCGGCTGTTCACGATTTTTCCAGCCAAAACTCAATTTAAACTCGTTTTTAAGCTATAAAACTGTGTTCTAATCTTTGTAATGGACATATATAAGTTGTGTAAACATCAAAACATCAAAATATTACATAAAACTAAACAAATCTAAGTTTTTAGAAATTTCCTTACAAATGCAAATCGAAGAAGATGGAGGCCGAAAACGATGGTAGAGCTTTTGTTAATCTTGTTCCTCACTTGATGGTGGTTCCGAAAATGTAAGTTTTGTTGTCGGATTTGATGATTCCGAAATTTTGTATGAATTTGGTGAGAGTGTTTTTGGTGTGTGTGCATTTTTGGAGAATGAAAATGAAAGAAAGAATGAAGGAGAGGTGGGGTGTAGGTGAAAGCCTCACCTCGCAGTCTCCGTCCCGTGCTCCGCGTGGTGTTCGTTTTCTCAGTCATTTAACGTTAAATATTTATTTTATTCGTTTAAATTTTCCATTTTAAATTATAAATTATTATAAAATATTTTATTGTAAAATTTTACCAGTTATCTATTTATGATATTTAAAAGGGAAATTCGTTTTATTTGTTTGCGCGTTTGTATTTTTAATCTCGTATACATTAATTGTGTAATAAAACTTGGATACGAAATATTACAATAAATGAGATTCTGAATAAAATTGAGTTATTAGATAATATTTGTATTTCTTAATAAAATTATTCACCAACGTCCGTATTTATTGTATCAAAATTCATTCGATTTGAAACTCGTACGATTTAAATAAACCGCATAATTGTGTAGATATATATTCAACAATACATATGATAATTGATACATTAATTAGCCTAACACATAACTAATTACATGTATTAAAACTTGATTAGGCACTAAATTCTAGTCCTAAATTGACGGTTGTCACATTCTCCCCCTGTTAGAAGAATTTCGTCCCGAAATTTATGTTGAAGTCGTGTTTGACGTTGAATCAGTGAAGAGTTGAGGATACTTGAGTCGCATTTGGTCTTCCCGTTCCCAAGTGAATTCCGGACCGCGCCGCGAATTCCACCTAACTTTGACGATAGGAATACGACTTTGTTTAAGTTGTTTGACCTCACGGTCCATGATTTCAGCGGGTTCCTCAACAAAGTGAAGTTTTTCGTCAACTCGAATTTCATCGAGTGGAATGATAAGTGTCTCATCAGACAGACACTTCTTCAGATTTGAAACATGAAATGTGGGATGCACGCTGCTGAGTTCGGATGGCAGCTGCAATCGATATGCCACTGGACCAATCTTTTCGAGGATCTCGAATGGTCCAATGTATCTGGGATTTAACTTCCCTCGTTTGCCAAATCGGATTACGCCTTTCCAAGGCGATACTTTGAGTAGAACTCGATCCCCAACCTGGAACTCGAGTGGCTTGCGTCTCACATCAGCATAACTTTTCTGACGATCACGCGCGGCTTTGAGTTTGTTTTGAATTTCTACGATTCTCTCGGTCGTCTCGTGAATGATTTCTGGACCCGTGAGTTGGCTGTCCCCAACTTCGGTCCAACAGATAGGTGACCGGCACTTACGACCGTACAGTGCCTCGAAGGGTGCAGCTTTGATGCTGGTATGATAACTGTTGTTGTACGAGAACTCGCACAATGGTAGATGTTTTTCCCAGTTTACACCGAAGTCTACTACGCAGGCCCGTAGCATGTCTTCAAGTGTTTGAATGGTTCGTTCACTTTGACCGTCGGTTTGAGGATGGTATGCGGTACTCATATCCAGTCGAGTACCCAGGGATTTTTGAAGTGATTGCCAAAATTGTGAAGTGAAACGACTATCCCTATCGGAGATAATTGAGATTGGAACACCGTGTTTGGTCACGATTTCCTTCAGATAAATGTTGGTGAGGCGTTCCATTTTGTCAGATTCCTTGATTGCCAGGAAGTGAGCAGATTTTGTGAGACGATCCACGATCACCCAAATGGAATCGCAACCGTTCGAGGATTTGGGTAGCTTGGTTATGAAGTCCATGGCAATTTGTTCCCATTTCCATTCAGGAAGACTGGGTTGTTGAAGTAAACCAGAAGGTTTTTGATATTCGATTTTGACTTTGGAGCAAGTAAGGCACTTGCTGACATAGGTGGCGATTTCGGCTTTCATGTTCGGCCACCAGTAGAAGTCCTTGATACCGTGGTACATTTTGTCGGATCCCGGATGGATAGAATATTTGGACTTGTGAGCTTCATCCATCACCAAGTCTCGTAGGTTCCCATATTTAGGCAACCAGATTCGGTTTGAGAAATACCTAATCCCGTTAGGTCTGATTTCAAATTGTTTACCCATGCCCCGCAAGGCTTCATCTTTGACATTTTCGGGTTTTAAGGCTTCGAGTTGAGCAGTGAGAATTTGAATGTTTAAATTGTTGTGAATGGTCATACTGAGGGCTCGAACCCGAAGTGGTTTCACTCGCTCTTTTCGACTGAGGGCGTCAGCAACAACATTTGCTTTGCCTGGATGATATTTGAGTTCACTGTCGTAATCGGTAAGCAACTCGACCCATCGACGTTGCCTCATGTTGAGATCCTTCTGATCGAATATGTGTTGAAGGCTTTTATGGTCGGTAAAGATTGTACACCTGGTACCATAAAGGTAATGTCTCCAGATTTTGAGGGCAAAAACGACAGCTCCTAGCTCGAGGTCGTGGGTGGTGTAATTCTTTTCATGAATCTTAAGCTGTCGAGAAGCATAAGCTATGACTTTGTCCCGTTGCATGAGCACACAACCGAGACCTTGATGAGAAGCATCGCAGTATACCACGAAGTCATCGGTGCCCTCAGGTAAAGATAGGATAGGAGCACTGCAAAGCTTTTGTTTTAAGAGTTGGAATGCCGACTCTTGTTTATCAGTCCAGTCAAACTTTTTGTCTTTCTGGGTCAGCGTCGTGAGTGGTATGGCTATCTTGGAGAAATTTTCAATGAATCGTCGATAGTATCCGGCCAGTCCTAGAAACTGCCGTACTTCGGTCGGAGTGGTTGGCGATTGCCAGTCTTTGATAGCCTCGATTTTTGACGGGTCGACGTGAATCCCCTGACTGTCAATCACGTGACCAAGGAATTGAACGGTTTTGATCCAGAACTCACACTTAGAGAACTTGGCATAGAGCTCCTCGTGTTTAAGTAGTTCAAGGATGGTTCTGAGGTGTTGCGCATGCTCTTCTTTGCTTCGTGAATATATGAGAATGTCATCGATGAAGACAATGACAAACTTATCAAGGTAAGGTTTACACACCCGATTCATAAGGTTCATGAATACCGCCGGTGCATTGGTTAGGCCGAATGGCATCACTTGAAATTCGTAATGCCCGTAACGGGTTCTGAAAGCGGTTTTTGGAATATCGGCATCGCGAACACGCAATTGGTGATAACCGGATCGGAGATCAATCTTTGAATAACAACTCGACCCTTGAAGTTGGTCGAACAGGTCATCGATTCGAGGGAGTGGATACCGGTTCTTGACAGTTAACTTGTTCAACTCTCGATAGTCGATACACATTCGAAAAGAACCATCTTTCTTCTTAACAAATAGGACCGGAGCTCCCCAAGGTGAAGAACTCGGCCTGATAAATCCTCGTTCCAGGAGTTCCTGTAACTGGGTGGACAGCTCCTGAAGTTCGGATGGAGCTAAACGGTATGGTGCTCGAGCCACAGGCGCATCACCTGGTACAAGATCGATTGAGAACTCAACCTGTCTTGGTGGTGGTAGACCAGGTAGTTCTTCAGGAAAGACTTCTGGAAAGTCTCGGACGATTGGAACATCCTCAAGTCGCTTCTCCTCCGACTTTTTCTCCATGATGTGCGCGAGGATTGATGGATAACCCTTTCTCAGAAATTTCCGGGTTTTAAGACAAGATATGATGTTAAGCCTCGTCCCTCTGGTCTCCCCCTGTATGACTAGGGTTCTACCGACAGTGAGAGGTATGCGAACAATTTTGTCATAGCAGATGATTTCGGCACGATGTTTGGATAACCAGTCCATGCCTACGATGACATCGAAACTTCCTATCTCAACAGGCATAAGATCTATGGAGAAGGTTTCGTCGGCTAGATTTAAGGTGCAATTAGGTATCACACTATTGGTTTCTATCAACTTGCCATTTGCTAGCTCTACGGTGTACTTAACGTCTAAAGCAACAGGTGTAATGTCAAGTAGAGGGCAAAATTCATCGGAAATAAAACTCCTATCGGCACCAGTATCAAACAGAATGGAAGCAGTTAAATTGTTGAGGAGGAACATACCCGTGACCACATTCGGGTCCTGACGGGCGTCCCCTGAGTTGATCACGAAGGCGCTACTTTTGGTGTTGTTGTTGTTGTTGCGGTGGTTGTTGTTGTTGTTGTTGCCCTTATTCTTCAATTTTGGGCAAGAATCCCTGAAGTGTCCTGGGTTTCCACATTCATAACAGGACTTAGGTTGTCGGGTATTTCTGTCAGAGGGGTTGTTGTTGGATTTGGGAGCTCGGCAATCCTTAGTCGAATGCCCGTACCTCCTGCAGTTGTTGCAAGGGGTATTGCACTGACCAAAGTGGTGATAGTTACACTTGGGGCAATAAGGTCTGTCCCCGGTGTAGCTGCGGGTGGTTTCAGAGTTTGAGGTGTAGACTTGGATGGCGTTGTTTTTCTTGTTTGAGTTATGGTGGTGTTCAGTGGATTTGCGTTTGTTGTTGTTAGAGGATGAGGTGTTGGAGGTCTCACGGCTGACAACTAGAGCCATGAGTTCGTGGGCCAATCGAATGGCACTCTCAGTAGTAGTTGGTTTGGATGAGGCGACGTTGCCCTGGATGTTCTCGGGGAGTCCACGAATGTATTTCTTAATGCCCTTACTTTCTGGTTCAACTAAACCCGGGCATAATAAAGTAAACTGCTGAAATTTAGTGGTATAATCAGCAACATCATTTCCCTGCACCTCCAGATGCCAGAATTCTTCTTCCAGCCTGTGCAATTCCTCTTCAGGACAGTATTTTTCTGTCAGTTTCTTTTTCAGTTCGGCCCAAGGAAGTCGGTTTGCAACCTCAAGGCCTACGGAGTTTGCGTGGGTTTTCCACCACGTGAGTGCACCTTCCTGAAAGGTGTAAGCAGCGAATTTGACCTTGTTGTTCTCAGTGCAATCGCAGAGACTGAAAACAGATTCCATGCGCTCAATCCAACGGATTAAGCCAATGGCACCTTCCGTGCCCTTGAAGTATAGCGGTTTACAGCTAAGAAAGTCCTTATAGGAGCAAGGTTTGGGTGGTGGAGTATTGGTTGCTGTGTCCTCGCTACCGGGTGGTGTTCGAGTAGCCAAGGCTTCGGTCACACTGCGGGCAATTATTCCCGCGATCTCAGCTTCGCTAAGAGTAATTTGACGACGAGGAGGCATGATGCTGAGTAAGAAAGAACAAGGAAATGAAATAAGATACTAGTCCGAGTATGATGAACTAGTGGTGTGTTTGTCATTTCGAGACAAAGCGTTAGAGAGAAATAGGCCTATATTCATATAATATAATATAGCCTAAAGTTGTAATGAGGTCTACTTATGTAAATATATGTATATCACATAATAAACTATTGAGTGTCTAGCACAGACGTGTTTTGAGTCCCGTTTCTCTCGAGGTCAGAGTCAAATAATGCATTCCTGTTCAACATAACTCTTTTAGATTTCACATCATCTTTCTCTAATTGTACATAGTTGATCAGGCTATGTTAAATTAAAGTCGTATGATGTAATCCCTGAACTAGTCATAACTAATAAGGAATGCTGCCTAACGGTCATAGTCTAGGCCCACTAAATGCAACCTAGTTCACTATAACCTTAGGCTCTGATACCAATATGTGACACCCCCAAATTTAACGATTTGCGGAAGCTTGATTTGGGTGTCACTAATCAATATACAAAGCACATAAGATATAATGAACGACCACTATATGCATCGTTTTAAACTTGTATAAATAAAGTAAATGTTTACATCAAAATATAGTTACATTAGCTCGTTTCCTGAAATTGAGAGATTACATAGCATAATTACTTTTACAAAATATAATAATGCAGTCCAATCTCTAGTTGTATGTATGCTGACTCGAGCTAATAATTCCTGCTTGTGCAGCCAAACTACTGCTGGGTACCTGTGATAAATACTAAAATGGGTCAGCGAAAACGCTGGTGAGCTCACAGGTTTGTATGTCAATGTATAGTTGTCAGAACCGCAAGATTTATATTGAATTTAAAATGCAATTAAGCAAAATAAAAGTTATACTGTCCATGAGCACATAGTCTGAGCTTAACTTGATTTGTCAGGCCCACTTAAGGAAACCTAACTTGAAATGCCTCCTACGAGTGCCTAATCAACACTCGTCTTCCCAAATGCTAATACATCCGTTTGACCGGTTAGTGCGTGCTAACCCGGATGAGGATTGTCAATCCCATATGATATCATATACTAACATTCACGCTATAAAATACTAGAGACTATGCTTATGGAGGACTTTAAATTGATTAGCTTGAAACTCATGTAGTATTTGAAGTTTGGCACTTGCGTTCTACTTGTAAAACAAAATCGAGTAGTAATATCACACCCCTAGTTGTAAAGCAGTGAAAATGGGGCTATGAAACTCACCTGAGTCTTGAAGTGTTTAATTTAATAAACTCGAAATAATTAGCGGTGAATTGATGTCCAAAGACTTGAAACCTGAATGTGTTCACGACACTTGATTGTTATTAATTGTACCGGTATCCCGAAAGACTACCTTTGTAGTTGTTATACAACTATATATATATATGTCCAAATTACTACGATTTGGTAGATTGAATTGATACAAGTTACAACGACTTGTTTGATTTAATTGATACAAGTTACAACGACTTGTTTGAGTGAATTTATACAAGTTACAACGACTTGTTTGATTCTGAAGTATGTTTTGAAAACGTGTACGGCCCGTTGGTGATTTAGTTGAAATAATAATAATTCTAAAATGTTGACTTTGCTACAGTACTGCTACAGTACTGCTACAGTAAATTGACTTTTTTTTTGAACAGTAACTTTGACTTCAAAATTCTGGTTTTTCTGTGTTTTGCGACACAACATGCGACACAAAGATTTGACATGCGACACAATGGTTGTGTCGCAGACGTCATGCGACACAAGGATACGACACAGGGACTGTGTCGCATCGAATACGAAATGCTAATTTAATAGCGACATAGTGGTTGTGTCGTATAGAAGTACGACATAGTTTGCGACATAGAGTGCGACACAATATTGTGTCGCATGAGTTACGACACTAAAGGATTTATACGACACAAGGTGAGACATAAAGGGCAAAATACGACACAACATGCGACACAAGGCTTGTGTCGCATGGATGAACACCAGCCCAGAAAGTCCGGCTGTTCACGATTTTTCCGGCCAAAACTCAATTTAAACTCGTTTTTAAGCTATAAAACTGTGTTATAATCTTTGTAATGGACATATATAAGTTGTGTAAACATCAAAACATCAAAATATTACATAAAACTAAACAAATCTAAGTTTTTAGAAATTTCCTTACAAATGCAAATCGAAGAAGATGGAGGCCGAAAACGATGGTAGAGCTTTTGTTAATCTTGTTCCTCACTTGATGGTGGTTCCGAAAATGTAAGTTTTGTTGTCGGATTTGATGATTCCGAAATTTTGTATGAATTTGGTGAGAGTGTTTTTGGTGTGTGTGCGTTTTTGGAGAATGAAAATGAAAGAAAGAATGAAGGAGAGGTGGGGTGTAGGTGAAAGCCTCACCTCGCAGTCTCCGTCCCGTGCTCCGCGTGGTGTTCGTTTTCTCAGTCATTTAACGTTAAATATTTATTTTATTCGTTTAAATTTTCCATTTTAAATTATAAATTATTATAAAATATTTTATTGTAAAATTTTACCAGTTATCTATTTATGATATTTAAAAGGGAAATTCGTTTTATTTGTTTGCGCGTTTGTATTTTTAATCTCGTATACATTAATTGTGTAATAAAACTTGGATACGAAATATTACAATAAATGAGATTCTGAATAAAATTGAGTTATTAGATAATATTTGTATTTCTTAATAAAATTATTCACCAACGTCCATATTTATTGTATCGAAATTCATTCGATTTGAAACTCGTACGATTTAAATAAACCGCATAATTGTGTAGATATATATTCAACAATATATATGATAATTGATACATTAATTAGCCTAACACATAACTAATTACATGTATTAAAACTTGATTAGGCACTAAATTCTAGTCCTAAATTGACGGTTGTCACAATACCAGATTCAATATTTTCAACAAAGGATATCAGTGGGAAATTTTGACATACATGTAACGCACCTTGGGTTGAGATGCGAGTGTACAAGTGCGATCATACATAATTGTGAGTAATTAACGTCAATCAAGCAATTGGAAAATAAAATAAGGATAGTTTGCACCTGATGGGGGAAGCATGCATACCTGATCATAGTCGTAAATTCCAATAAAACAAAGGCCAAAGGTAATTGAAAACGTGTCACGTCTTTTGATCCGAATGTACATGAAACCTCCAACCTTTACCTTGCATTAAGTCTGACAATTAAGAGAGACTAATCATTTAATCGCAGCATGTATTGTAAAATACAATTCAATCAGTGTTAATATTGTATTGATCCCTTTTTGAGGCATTACCACAAACACCTGGTGGGCTTCACTAAGAAATGATTGCTACAATTGATATAGGCGTGCAATAATACAGGGTTGCGAGTAATTAACATCAATCAAACAAATGGAGAATCACAAAAAGGATAGATTGAACCTTTCATCAAATTAATCGGCCGTTTTTGATGCGAATTTCAATTTGATTCTGGGGCAGTACGACCCGAACTATCGTCCTAATATTCACTAATAGATTGAAATCTTCATTTAATTGAATGAGGGCAAGATGAATTAGCTAGTCGATTTAATCAATTGCGATTGGGAACCCTGATCAGCTTACTCAATTGTATCGATTGGATGCTCTTGAGCGTGAATGGCCGCTTTTTTTTAGGTCGTGAATGGCCGCCTTTTTGTTTAGGTCTTGTTTGGCAGCTATTTTTTAAACAAAAGGGAAGGGATAGGTACTGAAGCATAACGGCATATTTAGTAAAAATTAGGACAAAAAATTCAAGATTAATTAATCACTTTGCTAATGACAATCAAGGGCTAAGATTAATTGGACTAAGCAAATGAAAGGGGGAGATTAGTTTATGAGGGTTGAATTAGGAGAAGATTAATTAATTAAACTCTTCCTTTAATAGATAAGAGAGAAGAGAGATATATATATATAATAATTTGTAGTATAAATGTAAATGTAAACATTTTACACATATAATAACATGGACGTTTTGTGAGTTTATTTACTCCGTGGTACTATTATTTTTGTAACTTATATATATATATATATATATATATATATATATATGAAGTTATGAACTCTTTAAAAATTGAGAACCAAGAGAACCAAATGTAGACCTTTGATTTAACTAATTTATGGTTAAAATTGAAAGTGGCATCAATGATCAATGAATTAATTGACTTTGTATTAATTACATTCTTGTTCCTCTTGGATTAAATATATAAATAATTCTATCTATCGTAATGCACGAAATTAAAATTCCTTGATAAGAACACGATAAGAGAGAAACATAATTTAAAAGTATAATCCCAAAGAAGGTGGAAGTGTGGAACTTTTCAAAAAGACGGTTACCAACAAATTTTGATTACCAAAATTAATAAATGTTTGTTTTACTATTATACCCTTGTCTATATTTGGTTCTCTTGGTTCTCAATCTTGGGTTGGTTCTCATTTGAACTTGACCCTATATATTTGTTGAACATAATAGTAGTATAATACATACTGTATTATTATTCTAATTATATTTTAAACTTATTGCAAATTAGTACCCGTATATAAAAACAAGGGACCACGTACTTCACCTTATTTCCTCCCTCTAAAGTTCTAAACCCTAAATATGAGCATCAACTTCCCCAATATGACATATATGATCATCAAAATTCCTTTTCGTGATCACATTTTTCACATCAAAATTAGTAACAATACTCCCTCGCTAGTCGCTACCGCCATTTCTCTGTTTAACCCTTCCGGACTCCTTGAAGTAATATCAAGCTCTTAATTAGTTATGAGTGTCTCGATATCACTTCAAAGAGTGTCAAAAACTTGATACTCTCTCTGGATACTAGATTCTGTTCTTACCAGGATGGAATCTCAAAGAAAATGAAACGCATCACGGTGTTATATTGATCCAGAGATGTAATAAAAAAAGATACGACTAATGCAGCCTTTATCAGTTGTGATATCTTGTTTCGATAACGAAGACGGTTTAAACCCGTTGAGAGAGGTGGTTTCCGTCGATAAAGATGGATGGTGGGTTGGGAAGATTAAGAAAATAAAGGGATCGATATATCATGTTTATTTTAAAGGGTCAAATGGCACCTAAAACCATCATCAACAATATATACGGCAAGGGCCGGCATTTCAAAACTTCATGATCGAGCTTCAAAGGATATAACTGGAAACGATTGACGGAAGATTTAAACAGAGAAATTGCGGTCGTGAATGAATATTGTTCTGAAAGAAGATCACCAAAACGTGAGAACTTCATATGGAACTGCTTCATTTTGTTGTTTGGATGATGCTAGTTGTTACTAATTTAGGTGATTGTGCTGGATGTTTGTATGCAAAAGTGATTGCCAAAAAGTAAATTACTATTGATATTTGTGTCAAATGTCAGTACTGGTTAAACCCTCAAAAAAGCAAAAACCTATATAAATCTATTTTTTCCCCTTAATTCTTGTCCCCATAAAATTGTTTATTTAAATAATCTTTATCAATTATCAATTCGATATTTTATAAAATAAAGGAATTTACAATTTTTAAAAATCGTATAAAAAAGAATTATAAAAAAGGCATTACAATTGTATTTTTAAATAAAAGTTTTATTTTTAAACGAGTATTGAACGATTAATTAAACACAAACACAAATGAATATCAATTTTTTTGTATATTGATTGAATATGAACGTATAAGATTTACAGAAATATTCTATCGATCGACTATCACACTATCTTTAGGGTTTCGTCACCTTCGAATTGTAACCCTAATGCTCTACTTATTCTAAACTCTTTTTGACCCTGTGACACTAGCTAGCTAGTCCACTGCCTCCTTGCGACACTTGAATTAGTGTCGCAATTGTGACACTGGCTAAGTGTAGCAGGTAAAAATTTAGATTTTTTTCCCTAACTTTATAAAGTATATTTTCATTACAAAACTCACTTACAATATTATCAATTATTACAAACTTGATCTGACCAACTGACTGACACACTAATCTTGCACTATCACAAGGTAAGGATTGAATAAAATATTTGTCTTGGGCTGAAACGCTGAAGGCTAGGTTCCTGCACAAGGAGCTGAGGATCTTCACTCTGAAGGTTGATCAAATGCTCAAAACATATCTTACCCACTAGGGAGCCTGATACATTAATCATGTAATTGAATTTGGAACCTCTTTCAGAAAGCTAGGCTCGGTGTTGATCCATTAGAAACTGGGTTTCCGATAGTATTCACAGGTGTATATACAATAAGTTTGACCGAAGTCTCCGGCCTATTTCTTCTTGATTTCAATACCAATTATAGAGAATCTATCATCACTCTTAAGTTCAAGAAGGGAAACAACGCTCAAACTACTGCGTAAAAAAGGTAGATTCCTCTAAGTATGTTGAAAATTTTAAACAGGGCAATCTCGGTTGAGGAGTTATTAAGTAATATTGTTACTTTCTTTTTGAGACATTTGATCACGAAAACTGAATTTGATATATATATATATATATATATATATATATATATATATATATTATTGGAGAATTATATGAGAGATGAGGGAGAAGATCTGTCTCTGACCATTAGATATTTGAATGATGCTGATCATAATATATATTGGAAAGTTAATTGATGATCAAATGTAAGCTTTTGATCAAATTGGGAAGTTAATTTTACGTTTAATATAGCGGTTTTCACTTAAAACCGTTATAACTTAACGTTGCGCTCTTTATACTCGTTTTTGTACTAGTGCCAAACCCTAATAATGCATACAATATCATAACCAACCTTTAATATCTCACATAAGTGAGAAAAATAAAAGTAAAAATAAAACCCTGAGTTAATTATTACATGGATGGTCAAGTGTTAAGTACAATGAAATGACCATAATACCCTTATTTTTAATTCATACGAGTAGTTTATTCTCTTTTTAGTTAATAACACTGACATCGTTCTAACCAAGCCGAAAATATTGGGCCCAAACGGCGCCGAAGATGATGGCCGGATGGTAACATTGGTCGGGGTTTCTTCACATTCGAGTTATAACATCGTTAGTGGTGACACCTTGGAGTTATCTCTGTTTGTTGCTGTTTCGGCGCTATGAATGAATTGGGTTGTATTTAACACTTAAGTATTAAACTTAACGGATGAGGGACTAAATGCGCAACAACTTTTAGGTTTTTGGACTGCCTTTGCAAAAACTAAAGTATAGGGACAAAGTGTGTTACTGTGTGTAAACCACAGGGGCCATCCATGCAATTAACTCTAAAACCCTACTAAACTCTTGTTAATTAGGGTTTATTAGAGGGCAGTGTTTGAATTGATTGGAAAAATCAGAACATACCTGGACATATATATATAAGTTCAGTCGATTGAGAAAGTAGCTTTGATTTTACGAAATAGCAACACAACTGAGAACAAACATAGGTATAGCATGTGTTACTGTGTGTAAACCACAGGGACCATCCATGCAATTAACTCTAAAACGTACCCTACTAAACTCTTGTTAAGGTTTATTAGAGGGCAGTGTTTGAATTGACTGGAAAAATCAGAACATACCTGGACATTAATAAGTTCAGTCGATTGAGAAAGTAGCTTTGATTTTACGAAATAGCAATGCAACCGAAAAGAAACATGCCTATAGCATGATTCATTTGCCAGGCAAAAGAGAGCGGGAAGTTGAAGATGCAGGTTTGGCGGGAATTGAAAAGGCGCAAGAGTAGTAATTAGGTAAAAATAAGTAAAAATTGAATTTTTCATATAAATTATGTAATAGTAAATGGGTATTTTGGGAAAGAATAAATAAATGTGTTTAAAAAAATAAAAATAAAAAATGTGTGATATTGAATGCATGTACTCCAAGTTTATTTTTATTTTTTATAAAATAAATTAGTATATATGTTAGTGTGTTAAATACATAAATGTAAAGTGTTATACAGTAGTTCATATATGTATAGCTTCAATACCCGATACAACGAAAGCGACTAAATTGAAATTGTTATAAATATTCAGTTGAATATGAGTGTAATGTATATATCTAAAAAAATATGTTTAAAAATGCATGATTGATACCTTCCAATTTTTTGAACTGTCCGGATCTTGGTTAAAAGTAATTAATTATTAATCGACTTGTATACATAAATAAAGGGTTGTAAAAAAACTTATGGTAAAAGAAAGAAGAAATAGTATCAGTACTTTTGTTCTTGAAAACGTACACAAAGGGTGAAAGGGCTGGCTTGTCTCGATTCTACTGATTCAACACACCTTGGCTAAATTGAAAATGTTTAAGTTTGCAATTGAAGGTCAGGGGATTAAAATTTTTTTAAAATGTGTATTTCACTTCCATTACTTCATTTTATTACTAAATACTAAAGTATTTTATTGAAACAACTGGTAGAACTTAGATATGAGACGTTGAGGAAAAATACGGTTTAAATAAACGAGTTGTTTAATCAATTGGCACGACGATAGAAACTCATCAGACTCTTTAAAATATTTATGAACAGTTGACCACAGTTACTTATTGACCACGGTTACTTTATTGGGAACCGTGGTCACTATTAAATTGAATAGACAACGAAAATTGGAGCCTATACATGACCACGGTTACGTATTGACCATGGGGAAGCTAGCGTGGTCAGTGGTCACTATAGCATGCAGAGACTATATAAAGAATAGACTAGACTAGATGGAAATTGGCGCATATATATATGACCACGGTTACTTTATGATCACGGTCAGTTTATTGGGAACCGTGGTAACTATTGAAGCAGTAAATTGAATAGACAACTGAAATTGGAGCCTATACATGACCACGGTTACTTATTGACCATGGGGAAGCTAGCGTGGTCAGTGGTCACTATAGCTTGCAGCTGAGACTATATACAGAATAGAGGAGACTAGATGGAAATTGGCGCCTATATATATGACCACGGTTACTTTATGACCACGGTTAGTTTTTGGGGAACCGTGGTCACTGTTAAAGCAGTAAATTGAGTTGACGTACGATGGTTAGTCTTCTGTGGTTACTTTATGGCTGTGGATAGTTCAAAAGTAATTATGAAGGTATGGAGTAATATTTAATTTAATACAATATACGCCAGGTGTAATCATTTTAAAGACATTGGAATCCAAATTTTGAAAGTAACTCTATTTGTCAAAATACAATATCTTTTGAACCGTGGTATGTTCATATATTCATGGTAAGAGCATCTCCAATGTGTGCAACAAATGTACCTTTTACACTATCTTAGTGCAAAAAAGATACTATATCTTTTGAATGTTAACACTAAACCTTTACACTATTATAGTGCAACACTAAAACCATGTCAAATTACACCAAATATAGTGCCACACTAAACCTTACACTTTTAACACCCGACGATTTACGGTTACTGATTTACCTGCTAAAAACCCTAATTACGTGTGTTTAGTTTAGTATTAGGCTAAATACTTGTAATTACTCGTAACTATTTGTATATTTATGTGAATATACACTCCCGTAATTGATTTATATTACGCTTACATAATTAGTTGTAATTAAGCTTACGCAATTTGGTGAAATTGTGCGAAACAACAGGACGGAGTCCGAAAAAGTATAAATACGGACGTTGTTGAACAAAACTATTAAATAATATGAAATTATTTAATAAACTCAAAAACTTACAAATATTATGGTGATAATATTTAGCGAATTATTAATATCGTATAAAGTAACACAAACGCAAGGAAAACGCGCAGAATGCGCCCGACAACTGAACGAAAATCGAAATATATTTTTATAATTTAAAATATATTATTTTGTGTGAAATTATTATTAAAAACATCGTATAATGATTCATCAATAAAAACGTCTATTTAAAATGTTACGCGATTAAACCTCCGTACAACGAGCACGCAAATCGAGACCGATCAAAAGATGGAACTTTTTTTATAAATGTTTTCAAGTATTTAAATTAAATATTTCAAGTGAAAATATCGGAATTTAAACCGTTACTTAAACGCGTGTATTAAACGTTTAACGTCTAAATAAACGTCTAAACAATCGGGTAAACAAACGGGAAACATAACAAATTAAATGGTAAATAAGAAAATGACTAAAATACCCCTTGTGGGCCCCCTTGGTCGTTCTCCTCCTCCCCCATGTGACTCCATGTGGTCACCACCCACATGAGCCACTAAAATTTCATGCAAAACTCAATGATGACTATATTCCTTACACCTCCATTAGATGAGCATGCATTTCTCATTTTACTTCCATCACTCCAACTCTATTCTCTCTCAAATTTCTGGAGGAAATCAGCCTTTCACCACCCAATAACCACCACCATCACCATCACAAACCACCATACAACCATCACACAAATCTTCATCCATTTTTCAAGATTTCAAGAGCTCCAAGAACTTCCTCTTCTTCTCATCAATCTCATTGTAATGAACCACTTTCTCTTGATTAATATACTTTCATGCTACAGATTTTGATGATTTGTTGTTCATCTAAATTGTTTATGTCCAAAATCTTTGATAAAATACGTTTTTATGAAACATCTAAAAAGATACATAATTAGTCTTCAAAAACACAGTCCACTAAAATGACCATATCTCGAGTTCTAGGAAGAATTAGATAACGAATTTTTTTATTAAAAGTTGCGTATTGAAAAGGGCTACAACTTTCATGTTTTGCACTTTTTCCAGATCTGTGCGTATTTTTGTGAATAATCTGATCTTTGAGTCTGATCTGGAAGTTTTCGAAAACCGAGTTCGGTTCCTTCGCGAATTTATTTAAATATGTAAATGGACACTATAGTTTATGTAAAAATTATATGTTAGACCAGAAACCTTGATGATCAGTGAGTAAAATTTGTGAGACTTGATTTGGAATAGAAGTGGTAGAAATTATATGGCGAACCAAACCGACAAAAGTCGAAAACATGAAATATTGAACTCTTAGGTTGCATGTTAAAAACCGACACTTTGGGTGAACTCCGATACGAACCGACAAATTTTATGGGCTCTATAAACTAATGTATGGGTTGGGTAAAAGTTTCGGGTCAAACCGAGTAGGTTTGACCAAGTCAACAAAAGTGGTTCGATTTCTAAAAATGACAAAACTTGCTATTTTTGGAAAATGATAACAAAAATGGATTTAGGTGACTTAGTTAGTAACTTGGACCTAAAACTAAACTTAGAAAGTTTCCCGAATTAGAAACCGACACTTAGAATACTTATAAATTGGAAGTGTCTCATGAAGTGACATGTATTGCTAAGGTTTGACCAACTTTGACCAGTTTGACCAACCTTGACCAGTTTGATCAGGTTTGACCAACTTTGACTAGTTTGACCAGGTTTGACCAGTTTGACCACGTTTGACCAGTTAGGTTTGACCAGTTTGACCAACTTTGACCAATGAGTTGACCAACTTTGACCTACGGTTTAAGGCTTATACAATCTAAAATAATCTGTTTACAACACACGATATGTACTAATGAATAGTATACAACAAACCAAACTTGATAATGATGTCTAAATGAATTAATATTACAAATTTTCACCAACGGGTCATACGCGTCTTTGATAAATGAACTTGAACAACTTATTTGGACATAACTAGTTGAGTGGACAACTAGCATGGATAGTCATTAAGATATCCATTTATTTACTTACTTACTTACTTACAACCTTACGCGATTACGACGCTCAAAGGTTACAGGGTTCGGAGAACCAACGCACGGAATTACATCCGCTACACTCGATTACTTACACACATTGCTTGCTTATTTGACTATTTGCTTGCTACTTGCTAAACTCAGGTGAGTTTCATAGCCCCTTTTTACTTGTTTTAAATGTTTTGGGGGAGAATACATACTACAACTGCTTTACACAACTACTTTTACTTGAACACATGTACAAACTTGCTATCTTACAGACTTACAGACTATTAATGTACAGAATACATACACACATGTTTATATAATTGCTTTTACCTGAACACATGTACAGACTTACAGACTTACAGACTATTGATATACTGATTTGCATGAGTTACGATTAATCCACTGAAGGCCTCTGAATCATAGTTGTTAATTATCGACTTAAGCGCGAGTTTTAGTAAATGGATCCATTTGGGATTGACCATCCCTGCCCGGGGTAGCACGCACTACCACGAACCGTACTGTATAAACGGGCGTTTCTTACTCGTTTCACATGAGTGTTTTTGGATTAGCACTCACGGGGGCAAATTTTCGGGTACTTGATTGTACTTTACAGACGTGTTAAGCTTCGACTATGATGCTCATGACAATTATATATTCACTACATTGCACTCGTGCAATATTTTAACTTGATTGTGTTCACAACTGTTTATTTACTGCAAATCTATGAACTCACCAACTTTATGTTGACCCTTTTAGTATGTATTCTCAGGTTTACAGACGTAGTTGGACTACCCATAGGAATCAAGACAGTAGGATGCTTTTGGAAAGCATAGCTCGAGTCGCATATTTTCAAACAAGAGATTTAATTGCATTACGATATTTTGTATCAACAATTATGTATTAGAAATCTCTAGACTATGTTTGCGAACTTTAGAATCTTATGTAAACTTTTATTTATGGAATGTAACGTTTTCAAACGTCTCATATAGAGGTCGTTTGCTTTAATTATTGTGTTGTGATATTTGATTTGGTCGGCGCCCCCGTGACACCTCATGTTTCCGCTGCCACGTGGTTTGGGGGTGCGACAGATTGGTATCAGAGCCAAAGGTTATAGTGAACTAGGATTGCATTAGTGACCTAGACTATAACCATTAGGTTAGTATTCCTTGTTTGGTATGACTGGTTCAGAGATTACATAATTTGAATTTAATTTAACATAGCCTGATCAACTATGTACAATTAAAGGAGAATTGATGTAAGACCCGAAATGGTTATAGTGAATGGGAATGCATTAGAAGACTTTGACCAAGGATAGAACGGGACCAACCTTTATACGTGCTTATGTGCTAGGCTTTTATGTGTGTGTGTGTATATATATATATATATATATATATATATATATATATATATATATGTATATATATATATATATATGTATATATATATATATATATATATATGTATATATATATATATGTATATATATATATGTATATATATATATATGTATGTATATATATATGTATAACCTTACGTACGCTAAAACTCCTTGCCACAGAAAATGGCAACTATTCCCACCGCTACGTCACCCAACTCTAAAAACGAGACTCAACCCTTAATTACCACCGAGGAGACTTCCATGGTACCACTTGCCCAACCGCATAGGGTAACTACATAATCAAATAGGACTCACTTGAGAAGAATCTATCCGAGGATTCGCCAACAAAACAAGTCACATCTACTTCACCCTCTTCTTTCCGCTTGCAACCAAATCACTCAGGAACACGTATAGAGCTTAAACTGTACGATACTTCGTCACTTAGACGGACGATACCTACTTCCGCCACTTCACTTTCTCCACCCACTCTCGACCTAGACATATGAATCGAATGTATTTTACACCACTAGAAGGACTAACTGATAGACCTCCTTGGACTAGACCTTATCCTATTCATACTATTTCTACTTGATCATGTTTGGTCACTTTTTCGACACGTTCGTCAAACGATTTACCCATGACTTGATTCGCGACTTTGACTGCTCCGAACACCTTTATCAAACATTCGTTCATTTCGAAACAATAACATAGTCATGATTGACTACTTCAAAAACACTACTCGGTCATTGTCATGACTACTTTTTGAAACTACGATTTGGCTATTTATAACTCTTAAGACGCGGAGAATCTCCCAACATGAATACCCCTCCATATGCATAGGAACATGCTCATCATACCTATCTGATACTAGCTGCTAGACTACGCCGCCACGAGAATAGAATAGACGTTATGGATTTTTTTTTCACAGACGTAAACTTTCAACCAATTTTTGACAAAACAGAATTTTTAACACTTTTCAATAATCAGAGCTTTCAACGAATTTTTGCTAAACAGAGTCTTTCAACGTGCTGACAAGAGTTTCCTACGTATTTTGATTGACATTAAGTTTTCAATAGATATTATGATGACATTTTTAACAAATAAAAACCGTACCTATAAAGAAACACTTGATTTTCACTTAATTTTTCTCAAAGATCTATGTTTTCTAACGAACGATAACGACTTATACTTTGAAATACTTGCGGGTCTTCTAACGATTTACATATTGGAAATACGATTACAACAATTTATAGTGGATGTGATCCAACGAATTACTCATAACTTGAGAATTGTTTACAAACTGGTTTGTTGAAAATTTTAACAAACTAATTATTAGAATCCAATTACTACTTTCATTTTTCTTTTATCAAGATTTGATCACTACTTTGACTTGTACGTCAACGAATTACCCAATACCCGAGATACACGCTTCCAACTACGATTCCTACAATGAACCACATAGGAATGTTTTCCTACTATGAACCCTATAGTAAATGACCTTACTACGACCGACTATTTAGGAATATTTGTCATACTTATAGTACACGAGGATCATTTTCCAAAGGTGTACGAACGGATGTGTTTACATCACGAAATAACCACCAGAACAACAACGCTCGACAGAACCCATAACATTGTTACGGGTACGTTACCTCTCAATAACTTGACTGTTTTCAATCTTGTTCGGTACTAGATTACACAATCACGCCCCATAGACTTAGAAGCTAAGAATAACGCATAAATAACAGATTGATTTTAGCCGTGAAATCGTAATTCAGAACCTCATTTCGAACTGAGCAGACAAAACTTTTATCCCTAGACATAATAAACCATCGGAATTTCCATTCTCTTTCCTTCCTCGATGCCATTTAAGAATCCCATCCGAATCGTTGCCATGAGAAACCTATTGTATTCTTACTGTTACTAGTAGAACATCTATCTAACGAGGGGAGAAAAGATAAAACAAGAATTATTTCGTTAAGAAACCTACAGAAACCTTACAACAGAAAACCAAGAACTTAGACCCTGATGGCTTACCCATCAACCAGGCCCTGTGAATCTCAAGACGAGGTCCGAATTCACTTGTAGATAAGAAACTCAGATACACTAGAACCACCCACTTACTCACAGACCCCACACAGACCGTAACTGAAAACTAATTTCGGGACGAAATTCTCCTAACAGGGGGAGAATGTGACACCCGACGATTTAGGGTTACTGATTTACCTGCTAGAAACCCTAATTATGTGTGTTTAGTTTAGTATTTGGCTAAATACTTGTAATTACTCGTAACTATTTGTATATTTAAGTGAATATACACTCCCGTAATTGATTTATATTACGCTTACATAATTAGTTGTAATTAAGCTTACGCAATTTGGTGAAATTGTGCGAAACAACAGGACGGAGTCCGAAAAAGTATAAATACGGACATTGGTGAACAAAACTATTAAATAATATGAAATTATTTAATAAACTCAAAAACTTACAAATATTATGGTGATAATATTTAGCGAATTATTAATATCGTATAAAGTAACACAAACGCAAGGAAAACGCGCAGAACGCGCCCGACAACTGAACGAAAGTCGAAATATATTTTTATAATTTAAAATATATTATTTTGTGTGAAATTATTATTAAAAACATCGTATAATGATTCGTCAATAAAAACGTGTATTTAAAATGTTACGCGATTAAACCTCCGTACAACGAGCACGCAAATCGAGACCGATCAAAAGATGGAACTTTTTTTATAAATGTTTTCAAGTATTTATATTAAATATTTCAAGTGAAAATATCGGAATTTAAACCGTTACTTAAACGCGTGTATTAAACGTTTAACGTCTAAATAAACGTCTAAACAATCGGGTAAACGAACGGGAAACATAACAAATTAAATGCTAAATAAGAAAATGACTAAAATACCCCTTGTGGGCCCCCTTGGTCGTTCTCCTCCTCCCCCATGTGACTCCATGGTGGTCACCACCCACATGAGCCACTAAAATTTCATGCAAAACTCAATGATGACTATATTCCTTACACCTCCATTAGATGAGCATGCATTTCTCATTTTACTTCCATCACTCCAACTCTATTCTCTCTCAAATTTCTGGAGGAAATCAGCCTTTCACCACCCAATAACCACCACCATCACCATCACAAACCACCATACAACCATCACACAAATCTTCATCCATTTTTCAAGATTTCAAGAGCTCCAAGAACTTCCTCTTCTTCTCATCAATCTCATTGTAAGGAACCACTTTCTCTTGATTAATATACTTTCATGCTACTGATTTTGATGATTTGTTGTTCATCTAACTTGTTTATGTCCAAAATCTTTGATAAAATACGTTTTTATGAAACATCTAAAAAGATACATAATCTGTCTTCAAAAACACAGTCCACTAAAATGACCATATCTCGAGTTCTAGATGAACTAGATAACGAATTTTTTTTTTAAAGTTGCGTATTGAAAAGGGCTACAACTTTCGTGTTTTGCACTTTTTCCAGATCTGTGCGTATTTTAGTGAATAATCTGATCTTTGAGTCTGATCTGGAAGTTTTTGAAAACAGAGTTCGGTTCCTTCGCGAATTTATTTAAATATGTAAATGGACACTATTGTGACAACTCTCCAAATTAGGTAATAATTAACATCTAATCACGTGCATTCTTACGCTAATTTCCTGATTAAGTTTAAACAAGACTTTCGATGTGATTTAAGCCTAGCAATCCCAAATACTTTTAAACAAAAAGTATTACATATTATGTGATTAATTATAATCGTGTACAAACGTATCGGAACGAATCCGACAAAATAAATAACAAAAGTAGGTGACACAAAAATAAATAATAATTTAATTATTAATTACGAGTATTATTATATCTATAACATATAGATAAAACAACTTGGATATACGTTTAACATAAAACGTATTTATAAACGAACAGAAATAATTGTAAAACATACCCAGAGATCGCAAATCATAAAAATTCTAATTTTCTTAGACGTTTGAAAGTATTTAGAACATTACCTCAAAATATGAATTCATAATTCGACTGAAATTTGGCGCCCAATTGAATGCGCGCAGTAAAATGTACAAATTTGTACAACAATCTAAAATGATGAAAACATCATTATTCTAAATTTAAATAACGAACCAGGAGAACACCTACAAAATAAAAATATAAAAAGTTTACTTTTATATTGCTATAATTATACCCGTACACGAAATTAACGGGCAAAATATTTCCACCAAGCCCCAAAAATTGAGGAACCAACACTGATATGTGCCATACCTATTTGAAAAATAAGTCATATATCACTCCCTCCATCTCTATCTCTCGGCGCACACACAAACACACCCCCTACCAAACTTCAATCATTTTTGGTTCCTGTTACACTTTCTTCAATCGGCAGAGGCAACAAACACAGGAACCTCACCATTTCCATCATCATAAATCTTCATCATCATCATTGCTATCATCATCATCCGAGATCATCACCACCACCGAATCATAATCATCACTTCATTCTCATTGTAAGGAACTTTCTTTTCCTTGAATTCCATACTTATATTTTGTGATATAACATGTTTACACATCATAATCTAAACAAATAACATATAAATTTGATGATTTGGTGGATTTATCATGAAATGGGTTTTATAAAAACCAACACTTTGAATCCGAAATTTAAAGTATAAACTTGTTAATATGTATTATCTTATTGTTATAAGTTATTAAGACTTTGGAAAAATGGTTGGAAGAAAAACTTAAACTAAAATATGTATGTATGTATGGAAGCAGTAGTCGAACAGAGCATGGACCAAGATGTTCTGTACAAAAACTTGTTATATATATATATATATACCAAGCAACATATAACAAAGGTAGTTGTGTAGCCTACTGGTTGAGGCTCGAGTTTGGAAGCGAAAGGTCACACGTTCGAACCCTTTGACCTGTTTTTGATTTAATTTCATTATTTGACTAACAGTTATAAATAGATATAGGTATATATTTTGTAACTAAATCAAAGTTGGTAACCACATCCTAGTGGTTAACGCCTAGATGTTTGGAGTGGGAGGTCACAGGTTCGATCCCTGTGACCTGTGATGTCTTTATTTTTTTTTATGATTTAATAAATGGGCCAAACTTGTGGTTTAATATATGGGCCGAAATTAATAAATGGGCCAGACTTATGGTTAGATATATGGGCCGAAATTACTGTGGGCCAAAAACTATAAACGGACTAAACCAATGCACCGTGTAATGTTTAGAATATAGACGCGACCCAAATTAATAATTTTTGGAACGAGTATTTATTCCAAATATGACTACGGTTTGGACACGACAAACTACATAGATACGGACTTTATACGTTTATATTATTGTGAAACCCGGTTCAAAATCATTAACAATGATACAATCAATCGTACACGACGATTTTTGGAAACAACATTATTTATTTTAAACGGAAATAAATACGACAAATAAAACTTATTTACGTTTTATACGTAAACAACATATTTAAAACTTATATATATATGTGTAAAACTACGAACTTTTATGATACATATATATACTTAATGACAAACGAGGAATCTATATATATATATATATATATATATATATATATATATATATATATATATATATATATTGTGACACCCGTCAAATTAGGACTAGAAATTAGTGCCTAATCAAATTTTAATACATGTAATTAGTTCTGTGTTAGACTAATTAGTGTATCAATTTTATATATTATTGAATATATACAAGTATACGATTTGATTAAATCGTACAAGTTTCAAATCGAATGTAATTCGGTTCCAATTAATACGGACGTTGGTGAACAATTTAATTAAATAATATAAACATTATTTAATAACACAATTATATCCAAAAATATTATTTTTATAATATTTAGTATCCATTTCGAATCATACAATAAATGGTTACGCGATTAAAATAATAAACGCGCAAACAAACAAAACCAGTTAACGTTATATTTTATAACGCAATTATTAAGTATTTGGTAAAATACTTTGACAAAAATATTCGTATTTTTAAAACGTATAAAATAATTAATTAAACGTTTTAAACGATCGGGAAAACGAACACCTCACGGGGCACGAACGCAGGAAATTAAATAGGTGAAGCCCACACAGTGGACCCCACCGAAAATCTGCCCAAAATGGGGGATTCTCTCCCCATTTTCTCCATAATCACCATCATCACCTTTCTCCTTCTTTCTTTTTCTCTCTAAATTACAAACCCACACCACCTCACAAATCATCAAAATAAACCTACAAATCGTCATCAAATCATCAAGATTTTTACAAAAACGGAACCACCACGCTACGATCTACATTTCTATCTTTCCGGATTTCCATTTCGGCAATTTGTAAGTTTCCGACAAAATCCCGAAATCTCTCGATTCTTAGTATTTTTCACATGTAGTTGTTATTATAACTTGTATATGTCCATTACTAAGTGTAGAACACGATTTCATAGCTTAAAAACGGGTTTGAAATGGGTTTTTGGCCGGAAAAATCTTGACAGCCGGACTTTCTGGGCTAGTGTTCTTCAATGCGACACAAGCCTTGTGTCGCATGTAGTGTCGTATTTTGCCTGTTGTGTCGCACCTAGTGTCGTATAAATCCTTTTGTGTCGTACCCTTTACGACACAACATTGTGTCGCATCTTATGTCGTATTTTTCATACGACACAATCACTATGTCGCTGTTGAATCAGCATCTCGCATCTATGCGACACAACCCTTGTGTCGTATAGATCTTGTGTCGCATTTCTATGCGACACAACCCTTGTGTCGCATATTGTGTCGCAAAACACAGAAAACTCATATTTTTACTAAGTGTCGAGACTCGAAATTTATCACTTGATTTTACCCGAATTCAGATCCCAGATGCATTTTTCACCAAAGCAATATAGTAAAAATAAAAATTTTTCGAGATGACCTGGCATCTCGACCCCAGCCAGGGGCCAGCCCCTTGGACCCCGCCAGGGGCGCTGCCCCCGGACCCCCGTACTTAGATTCCGTAAGCACATTTCTCACCAAGTGTCAAACTTGTACAACTTCAAAATGCTTATGCGATACAACTTTTCAAACATAATGGAAATTGCTTTTCAAGTATAACGCTTCGAAATCAATGAGATAACACCAAAACTATTATTACAATTAATCACCAACGGGCCGTACACGTTTTCAAACATGCAATTCAATCAACCAAATCGTAGTATTGGACAAGTCAATCAACCAAATCGGGGTAATTTGGACAAACAACTACAAAGGTAGTCTTTCGAGATGCCTAAACAATTAATAACCATCGCGTGTCATGGACACCTTCAGGTTACAAGTCTTCGGACCACACTTCAAGGCAAATCAATCCAAGTTATTAATTCAAACTTTCAAGACTCAGGTGAGTTTCATGGCCCCGTTTTCACTACTTTTCAACTAGGGGTGTGATATTACTGCTCTGTTTTGTTTTACAAGTAGAACGCAAGTACAACTATCAAATACTACATGAGTTTCAAGCTAATCAATTTTAAGTCCTCCTAAGCATAGTCTGTTAATATTTATAGCGTGAATGTTAGTATATGATATCATATAGGATTGACAATCCTCATCCGGGTTAGCACGCACTAACAGGTCAAACGGATGTATTAGCATTTGGGAAGACGAGTGTGGATTAGACACTCGTAGGAGGCATTTCAAGTTAGGTTTCCTTAAGTGGGCCTGACAACTCAAGTTAAGCTCAGACTATGTGCTCATGGCTGTATAACTTTTATTTTGCTTAATTGCATTTTAAATTCAATTATTAAATCTTGCGATTCATACAAATATATGTGTTGACATACAAACCTGTGAGCTCACCAGCTTTTCGCTGACCAAATTTAGCATGTATCACAGGTGACCAGCAGTAGGTTGGACTGCTCAAGTAAGGATCAATTAGCTCGAGTCATCATGCAAACAATCAGAGATTTAGCTGCATTATTATATTTTTTTATAGATTAATTATGTACTTAAATCTCTCAATTTCAAGCTGAGCTAATGTAAACAATATTTTTGATGTAAACTTTTGTTTTATCAATACAAGTCCAAAACGACGCATATAGTGGTCGTTCATTATATATCTTTGTGCTGTAATTATTGATTCGTAACACCCAAAACGTGCTTCCGCTAAACAATAAATTTGGGGGTGTTACAGATTGGTATCATAGCCTAAGGTTATAGTGAACTAGGTTGCATTTAGTGGACCTAGACTATGACCGTTAGGCAGTATTTCCTCATTATGCATGAATGGTTCGGAAATTGCAGCATACGACTTTAATTTAACATAGCCTGATCAACTATGTACAATTAAGGAAAGATGATGTAAGGTCTGAAACGATCATGTTGAACAGGAATACACTAGTTGACTCTGACCTCGAGAGAACCGAGACTCAAACAAGTCTGTGCTAGACACCCAATAGGCTGTTATGTGATACTAAGTATACATAGATAGGCCTCGTTACAATCTTAGACTATATTATATAAGTTATTATATGGATATAGGCCTCATTCTTCCTAACGCTTTGTCTCAGAATGGCAAACACACCACCAAGTTCATCACGCTCTTACCCACATGAATCACGAAACTCAAGGGTAGCTAGGAGGGACACCAGGTTGCCTCGAGCTAGCCCATATCCAACTCACCCCACTCTACCGGGCTTAACCGCTAGAGTACATCACCACGTACAACGACTTAACGCTATGGATATCGAACTCCAAGAAACTCGTGAAATCTGGAGACTCACAGCTATGGAACGAATCGAACAAGTCTCCGAAGATCACGAGCACACCGTCAACACCGTGAACACTCTTCAAAATCAAGTGGAAGAAACAATCGAAACCATGGAGGTTGTCCACAACCAAGTGATTGGCAACCGAAATGAAATCTCTGTCCTACAATCAAGGCTACATCAGTGCGAGACACGTCTAAGGGAAACCGAGGACGCCCTCCGAACTGCCAACAGACTCGCAGAGTCTGTGAATCATCTCACTGCACTGCTGCCACAACTCAACTTACGTCAGAATTAGCTTAGGCTGAATCTGTACCCTAATATGTTTTAGTAGGACCTATGTAAATCAACCGGAAGTAACAATTCCCGGTACTTTTGTAAAACATCTAATCCTGTAACTTTTGGAACTCGTAATTTGGAATTGTCTATCATCTTTTGAACTCGTAATATCAATTGACAATTCTCCTCGATTATTCTATATTATTGATTTTACATTGTGATGTCGTATGTTACCGCTTTTACATATATGCATCTATTGTAATTTTCATTCTGGTACAATTTCTTATGTACCTTTTGTTTCTTTCTTTCTTGAAGAATCATGCCGCCCAAGAAGAAAAGTTACAGTGATGCGGAAATCAATGCTATCGTTTCTCGAGCTGTGGCCGATGCCTTGGCTGCTCGGGACTCGCCTGGAAACTCCCGAAATACGGGTGAAGCTCCCGGTAATACCCCTGTCATCAAGCCTTGTTCTTACAAGGATTTTCTGAGCTGCAAACCACTATACTTCAAGGGCACGGAAGGTGCCATTGGGCTGATCCGTTGGATAGAACGGATGGAATCTGTTTTCAACCTCTGCAACTGTGCGGAGGATAACAAAGTCAAGTTCGCTGCATACACCTTTCAAGAAGGTGCACTCACGTGGTGGAATACCCACGCCAACTCGGTAGGTCTTGAGATAGCTATTCAGCTACCTTGGGCCGAGCTGAAGAAGAAGCTAACAGAGAAATACTGTCCCGAGGAAGAACTGCACAGGTTAGAGGAAGAGTTCTGGCATTTGACGGTGTAGGGAACTGACATTGCTGGGTATACCACCAAATTCCAGCAGTTTGCGTTGTTATGCCCGGGTTTAGTTGATCCGGAGGAGAAAAGCATCAAAAGATATATCCGCGGCCTCCCTGAGAGCATTCAGGGGAACGTCGCTTCATCTAAACCAACCACTACTGAAAGTGCTATCCGGCTAGCACATGAGCTCATGGCGCTGGTTGTCAGCCGTGAGACACCCAATACCTCCTCCAACAACAAGCGAAAACCCTCTGAACACCAAAACCAACCAAACAAGAAAACCAACACCACCCAAGTTTACAACACCAATACTGAAACCAAACGTAGCTACACTGGAGACAGGCCATACTGTTCCAAGTGTAACTACCACCATGACGGTCCATGCAGTACTCCCTGCAACAACTGCAGTAGGTACGGGCATTTGACCAAAGACTGCCGAGCCCCCAAATCCAACAACAACACCTCCAACAACAAAACCCAACAACCCAAATCCTGCTATGGATGCGGAGAGATGGGGCATTTCAGGGATGCATGTCCCAAACGAAAGGACAAGGGCAACAACAACAATGCCAAGGGAAGAGCATTCGTTCTCAACTCCCGGGATGCCCGTCAGGACCCGAATGTGGTCACGGGTATGTTCCTCCTCAACAACTTAACTGCTTCTGTTCTGTTTGATACTGGTGCTGATAGAAGCTTTATATCTGATGAGTTTTGCCCACTACTTGACATCACTCCCGTTGCCTTAGATGTTAAGTACACCGTAGAACTTGCAAATGGTAAACTCATAGAAACCGATAGTGTGATACCTAATTGCACTTTAACCCTAGCCGACGAAACCTTCTCCATTGACCTTATGCCTGTTAAAATAGGAAGTTTCGACGTCATCATTGGTATGGACTGGTTGTCCATGCACCGCGCTGAAATCGTTTGCTACGACAAGGTCATTCGAATCCCTCTCGCCGCCGGTAGAACTTTGGTCATACAGGGGGAGACCGGTGGGACGAGACTCAATATCATATCTTGTTTGAAAACCCGAAAATTTCTGAGAAAGGGTTATCCAGCAATCCTCGCGCACATCATGGAGAAAAAGTCGGAGGAGAAGCGACTTGAGGATGTGCCAATTGTCCGAGACTTTCCAGAAGTCTTTCCCGAAGAACTACCTGGTCTGCCACCACTAAGACAGGTTGAGTTCTCAATCGATCTCGTGCCAGGTGCTGCACCTGTGGCCCGAGCACCATACCGTTTAGCACCATCTGAACTTCAGGAGTTGTCCACCCAATTACAGGAACTCCTGGAAAGGGGATTCATTAGGCCGAGTTCCTCACCTTGGGGTGCTCCGGTCCTATCCGTCAAAAAGAAAGATGGTTCTTTTAGAATGTGCATCGACTATCGAGAGTTAAACAAATTGACCGTCAAGAACCGTTATCCACTTCCTCGAATCGATGACTTGTTTGACCAACTTCAAGGGTCGAGTTTCTACTCCAAGATTGATCTTCGATCAGGTTATCATCAATTGCGTGTTCGCGACACCGATATCCCGAAAACCGCCTTCAGAACCAGTTATGGGCATTACGAATTCCAAGTGATGCCATTCGGTTTAACCAATGCACCGGCTGTATTCATGGACCTTATGAATCGGGTGTGCAAGCCTTATCTCGACAAGTTCGTCATTGTCTTCATTGACGACATCCTCATATATTCGCGAAACGAACAAGATCACGCACAACATCTTCAAACCGTCCTTGAACTACTTAAGCACGAGGAGCTGTACGCCAAATTCTCTAAGTGTGAGTTCTGGATGCAAACCGTTCAATTCCTTGGACACGTTATCGATAATCAAGGAACTCATGTTGATCCATCGAAAATCGAGGCTATCAAAGACTGGCAATCGCCAACCACTCCAACCGAGATACGTCAATTCCTGGGATTGGCGGGGTATTATCGTCGGTTCATCGAAAATTTCTCAAAAATAGCCCTACCACTCACGACGCTGACTCAGAAAGACAAAAAGTTCGATTGGACTGACAAACAAGAGTCAGAATTCCAACTTCTGAAACAAAAGCTTTGCAGTGCTCCAATCTTATCATTACCCGAAGGCACCGATGACTTCGTGGTATACTGCGATGCTTCACATCAAGGTCTCGGTTGTGTGTTGATGCAACGAGACAAGGTCATTGCTTCCGCCTCACGACAACACAAAATCCACGAAAAGAACTACACTACGCATGACCTGGAACTTGGAGCAGTCGTTTTTGCTCTCAAAATCTGGAGACATTATCTTTACGGCACTAAGTGCACAATCTTCACCGACCACAAAAGTCTCCAACACATATTCGATCAAAAGGATCTCAACATGAGGCAACGTCGCTGGGTCGAATTGCTTACCGATTACGACTGCGAAATCAAATACCATCCAGGGAAGGTAAATGTTGTTGCCGATGCCCTCAGTCGAAAGGAACGATCGAAACCACTGTGAGTCCGAGCCCTCAGCATGACAATTCATAACGATCTGAACATTCAGATTCTCACTGCTCAACTCGAAGCCTTGAAACCCGATAACATCAAAAACGAAGCCTTGCGAGGCATGGATAAACAATTTGAAATCAAACCTAACGGAGTTAGGTGCTTCTCAAACCGAATCTGGTTGCCTAGTTTGGGAACCTGCGAGACTTGGTGATGGATGAAGCTCACAAGTCTAAATATTCCATCCATCCGGGATCCGACAAAATGTATCACGGCATCAAGGATTTTTATTGGTGGCCGAACATGAAAGCCGAAATCGCCACGTATCTCAGCAAGTGTCTCACTTGCTCGAAAGTCAAAGCCGAATATCAAAAACCTTCTGGTTTACTTCAACAGCCCGACATTCCTGAATGGAAATGGGAACAAATTGCCATGGATTTCATAACCAAACTACCAAAGTCATCGAGCGGTTGCGATACCATTTGGGTGATCGTCGATCGTCTCACCAAATCTGCTCACTTCCTGGCAATCAAAGAAACCGACAAAATGGAACGCCTTACACGAATTTACATCAAGGAAATCATTTCTCGACACGGTGTTCCAATCTCAGTTATCTCTGATAGGGACAGTCGTTTCACATCTCACTTCTGGCAATCACTTCAAAAATCACTGGGTACCCGTCTTGACATGAGTACCGCATACCATCCTCAAACCGACGGCCAAAGTGAACGAACGATTCAAACACTGGAAGACATGCTACGGACCTGCGTAGTTGACTTCGGTGTAAACTGGGAACAACATCTACCGTTGTGCGAGTTCTCGTACAACAACAGTTACCACTCTAGCATCAAGGCTGCACCATTCGAGGCACTGTACGGTCGTAAGTGCCGATCACCGATCTGTTGGACCGAAGTTGGGGATAGCCAACTCACGGGTCCGGAAATCATTCACGAAACAACCGAGAAAATCTTCGAGATTCAAAACTAGCTCAAAGCCGCGCGTGATCGTCAGAAAAGTTATGCTGACGTGAGACGCAAACCACTCGAGTTCCAGGTTGGGGATCGAGTACTACTCAAAGTATCGCCTTGGAAAGGCGTAATTCGATTTGGCAAACGAGGGAAGCTAAATCCCAGATACATTGGACCATTCGAGATCCTCGAAAGGATTGGTCCAGTGGCATATCGATTGCAGCTGCCATCCGAACTCAGCAGCGTGCATCCACTTTTCACATTTCAAATTTGAAGAAGTGTCTGTCTGATGAGACACTTATCATTCCACTCGATGAGATTCGAGTTGACGACAAGCTTCACTTCGTTGAAGAACCCGCCGAAATTATGGACCGTGAGGTCAAACAACTCAAACAAAGTCGTATTCCCATTGTCAAAGTCAGGTGGAATTCGCGGCGTGGTCCGGAATTCACCTGGGAACGGGAGGACCAAATGCGACTCAAGTACCCTCAACTCTTCACTGATTCAACAACAAACACGACTTCGATTTAAATTTCGGGACGAAATTCTTCTAACAGGGGGAGAATGTGACACCCGTCAAATTAGGACTAGAAATTAGTGCCTAATCAAATTTTAATACATGTAATTAGTTCTGTGTTAGGCTAATTAGTGTATCAATTTTATATATTATTGAATATATACAAGTATACGATTTGATTAAATCGTACAAGTTTCAAATCGAATGTAATTCGGTTCCAATTAATACGGACGTTGGTGAACAATTTAATTAAATAATATAAACATTATTTAATAACACAATTATATCCAAAAATATTATTTTTATAATATTTAGTATCCATTTCAAATCATACAATAAATGGTTACGCGATTAAAATAATAAACGCGCAAACAAACAAAACCAGTTAACGTTATATTTTATAACGCAATTATTAAGTATTTGGTAAAATACTTTGACAAAAATATTCGTATTTTTAAAACGTATAAAATAATTAATTAAACGTTTTAAACGATCGGGAAAACGAACACCGCACGGGGCACGAACGCAGGAAATTAAATAGGTGAAGCCCACACAGTGGACCCCACCGAAAATCTGCCCAAAATGGGGGATTCTCTCCCCATTTTCTCCATAATCACCATCATCACCTTTCTCCTTCTTTCTTTTTCTCTCTAAATTACAAACCCACACCACCTCACAAATCATCAAAATAAACCTACAAATCGTCATCAAATCATCAAGATTTTTACAAAAACGGAACCACCACGCTACGATCTACATTTCTATCTTTCCGGATTTCCATTTCGGCAATTTGTAAGTTTCCGACAAAATCCCAAAATCTCTCGATTCTTAGTATTTTTCACATGTAGTTGTTATTATAACTTGTATATGTCCATTACTAAGTGTAGAACACGATTTCATAGCTTAAAAACGGGTTTGAAATGGGTTTTTGGCCGGAAAAATCTTGACAGCCGGACTTTCTGGGCTAGTGTTCTTCAATGCGACACAAGCCTTGTGTCGCATGTAGTGTCGTATTTTGCCTGTTGTGTCGCACCTAGTGTCGTATAAATCCTTTTGTGTCGTACCCTTTACGACACAACATTGTGTCGCATCTTATGTCGTATTTTTCATACGACACAATCACTATGTCGCTGTTGAATCAGCATCTCGCATCTATGCGACACAACCCTTGTGTCGTATAGATCTTGTGTCGCATTTCTATGCGACACAACCCTTGTGTCGCATATTGTGTCGCAAAACACAGAAAACTCATATTTTTACTAAGTGTCGAGACTCGAAATTTATCACTTGATTTTACCCGAATTCAGATCCCAGATGCATTTTTCACCAAAGCAATATAGTAAAAATAAAAAATTTTCGAGATGACCTGGCATCTCGACCCCAGCCAGGGGCCAGCCCCTTGGACCCCGCCAGGGGCGCTGCCCCCGGACCCCCGTACTTAGATTCCGTAAGCACATTTCTCACCAAGTGTCAAACTTGTACAACTTCAAAATGCTTATGCGATACAACTTTTCAAACATAATGGAAATTGCTTTTCAAGTATAACGCTTCGAAATCAATGAGATAACACCAAAACTATTATTACAATTAATCACCAACGGGCCGTACACGTTTTCAAACATGCAATTCAATCAACCAAATCGTAGTAATTTGGACAAGTCAATCAACCAAATCGGGGTAATTTGGACAAACAACTACAAAGGTAGTCTTTCGAGATGCCTAAACAATTAATAACCATCGCGTGTTATGGACACCTTCAGGTTACAAGTCTTCGGACCACACTTCAAGGCAAATCAATCCAAGTTATTAATTCAAACTTTCTAGACTCAGGTGAGTTTCATGGCCCCGTTTTCACTACTTTTCAACTAGGGGTGTGATATTACTGCTCTGTTTTGTTTTACAAGTAGAACGCAAGTACAACTATCAAATACTACATGAGTTTCAAGCTAATCAATTTTAAGTCCTCCTAAGCATAGTCTGTTAATATTTATAGCGTGAATGTTAGTATATGATATCATATAGGATTGACAATCCTCATCCGGGTTAGCACGCACTAACAGGTCAAACGGATGTATTAGCATTTGGGAAGACGAGTGTGGATTAGACACTCGTAGGAGGCATTTCAAGTTAGGTTTCCTTAAGTGGGCCTGACAACTCAAGTTAAGCTCAGACTATGTGCTCATGGCTGTATAACTTTTATTTTGCTTAATTGCATTTTAAATTCAATTATTAAATCTTGCGATTCATACAAATATATGTGTTGACATACAAACTTGTGAGCTCACCAGCTTTTCGCTGACCAAATTTAGCATGTATCACAGGTGACCAGCAGTAGGTTGGACTGCTCAAGTAAGGATCAATTAGCTCGAGTCATCATGCAAACAATCAGAGATTTAGCTGCATTATTATATTTTGTATAGATTAATTATGTACTTAAATCTCTCAATTTCAAGCTGAGCTAATGTAAACAATATTTTTGATGTAAACTTTTGTTTTATCAATACAAGTCCAAAACGACGCATATAGTGGTCGTTCATTATATATCTTTGTGCTGTAATTATTGATTCGTAACACCCAAAACGTGCTTCCGCTAAACAATAAATTTGGGGGTGTTACATATATATATATACAAACATTGACCTTTGGAGAAAAGACACGTTTAACAAACGTACAAATTGTAATATACAACAAGTATACTTATAAACATATATATATATATAAAACAAGTATATATATGTACAGTGAGAAACGTAACGACATACAAATATATATACATCTACATAAGTGTTCACGTACTTATCAAAATATACGACTCGTGAAATACTACATATTTCCAACACACATCGTCACCAACAATTTATACGATTAAGGAAATCAACAATTTCTTCAAACAAACGAACTATTAACATAAATTGATTTAACAAATCAAGGTACTTATGTTAATATAATTATTGTATATAGGTTAACATACCTTGGGCAAATCTATCAGCTGCTAGCTTTCACACCGAGCAAACTACAGTGAGTTCACAGCTCCTACTTTGCAAATGTTTTATTCTTTTAAACATAGGGGTGTAAACATAGAAACTGCATGCGAATACATGCATCAAAATATATAAATGCTTTATTGCTTTATACAACTGTTTGATATGAAATTTACATGTTCACAACTGTTTTGGGAATTAGACACTGTATCCTAGTACGGACCCAGACTTGAAATGTATGCATGAAAGACCTTATGTCATGCAGACTATAACCATTAGCTAGGTGACTCTAGCCACTGAGTATACGAATAGTACTATTGCCGTAACGACCCTCCTACGGATGGAGCGTATACTTAAATGTCCTTCAGGCAAACAACATAAGTTTTGGTTGTGGTTTGGTTATAGGGTTAGGTCGTGTTACTTTAACCTGCAAGGTTTAGCTCACCTTTCAGGGGATCATAGTCTAAGTATTCCCACATACTGTATAGGATTAACGTGTCCTACAACTGTTTTATACCGGAAAAACATTCCGGTTATATTTAAATACTGGTAAACAACCAGACTTACATTTTGGGTAACAACCCACATAAAACTGTATTTTAGGGTAACAACCCTACAAACCTTATATTTTGCAAAACCTGCAAACATTTATTTATTGAATAATATTTCAATAATACAAACATAAATGGTTTAACATACCACATACTTATACAAAACCTGTGAATTCACTCAACATATTTGTTGACGACTTTCTTTCTATGTTTTACAGGAAATTAAATTAGCTACGTAAGTAAGAATCGCATGCATTCAGGATGGACAACCCTGGACTACTTAGGATGCCACGTACTTTTGGGACAACTTTTGAGGATTTCCTTAGTATAACTGCAGACATTGCAGTCATACTTATGAAATCTTATTTTAAAACTTGTGTATTGTAAAACTTAAAAGTTTTAAACTCTACTACTGTTACGACTTACATAGTCGTATTACTTTTGTAACAACTGTTTAAATTGGCATCTTAATCCATTATGTTGTGCAATAGCCATATGCTCTGAGTATGTATGTACTGTTTGGTTGGTTTAACTGCTCACGCCCCGTCTCGTCATTAAGGCTTCCGCATGTTTAATTAGTATTGATCGTGATTAGCGTTTGGCGGGGTGTGACAGACTTGGTATCAGAGCCATTGGTTATAGCGAACTAGAAGTCTTTAGGTGACTGAAAACCTTAGAGACCTAGACTATAGCCTTGGCTAGAAACATTATGCATTCACGCATACATACCTTGCATACAACTAACATATGACTGACACGTCACACATGATTCTTTTGTCTCAGCATGTCGAGACAAGCACCTATTTACATCACTGATTCTGATTCTGAGGAGGAGCCGATGGAGGACTCCTATCAGAGCATTGCGAGCTCAGGAGTCGAGAGCCCGACTGCTCATCCTAGGGCTACTTCTGATCACACCAGCGATGCATACATCTCACCATCAGTGGTCGCACCTACTGTTGATAATATTGATCCTGCTACTCGTATGTTAGGATCTACTTTCACGGCTAGACGCCACCTTATTGGAGAGCCTTCTTATAGGCCTACACTTAGGAGGACACCAGTGAGTTGTGTCCGAGACTTCCCCACTGGACCGGTAGCGCCGCGGGACAAGGCGCCGATGGACGAGTCTGCCGGACCATCACATAGGGTACCTAGATTCGCTCACCTGGAGTGGATGACCCCCATGCTAGGGCGGTGGAGATCGCTAGAGGGCATTCCCTCTACGTTTGAGACGGGAGAGTCCTCGCGACCGCCAGCTCCACTGCCTACTACTGGAGAGCCCGTAGAGTTGACTCTCCCTACTTTGGTTGCTGTTATTTGTACTTTGTTCCATATTTCAGGTGGCAGGGATACCGACATTTCGGAGCTACAGAGCGATGTCTCCCGTCTGTGCGGAGGCATGGCAGACATGCATGAGCGTTGCCACTTTTTGCTGGAGCACATGTTTGCTGCTCGAGAGATAGCTGAGTCTGCCCGTGCCCGTGTTAGAGTACTAGAGAGGCATGTGAGGGTTGCAGGGCTTGCGGTTGGAGCATGTGTGTTGATGGATGTGTTGAGGACAGCCGTAGGATTGTTTTTACCTTATTTCCGTTAGACCTATGTATGGCGGGTTGTGCCTACTTGGATTTGATAGCTGACTTTTGGTTGATGGGTGTATTAGGAAACCCATCACGTACTATGTGGATTTGTATCAGGTAGGGCACGTGTATGTATCTATTAGACTGATATTAGGAAAAGCTGATGTTAGAATGGGTGTATGTATAGGAAAACCCATAGTCTTTTGTATAACGCTAACCGTTGATGGGCGTATTAGGGATCCTATCTTGTTTGTACGAAACTATTGTAACAGCGTTGTACTTTTGATATATTATGACTTATGTTTGGTTGTATTCCGTATTCATTTCATTTGTCCACAACTATAGTGTTTCATCTATATCTATATGCGTGATTGAAAAATAACCACTCAACAATTATTGTAACCATTTCTTGCAAACTTTGAAACATATCACACTTTGAATTATTGATTTTATCTTGAATTCCATTGAACATTGATTGTGTTAAATGATGATGAAAAGAAATATGTATTTGAAATTATATAATGACGCCTGGCCAACGTGATTATTTTATACAGAGTACATATGGGCGTTTCAAAGTCGTATGACACAAAATGTAAATTCTTGTCCTTCATCTTTCATACTGTTCCTTGTCAACCAATGTGAAATCTTGTTCATCACATTCATTATCTTGGCATTGACTTCTGCATTTTATTCATCGCAGAACTGAATCATGCCGCCAAAACGACGAACTACTAGGAACAGCCAAAAAACGGCTACACCTCCTGTTCCCGAAACCATTCCACCACCCGACCCTGTGGAAACTACCGAGCAAATGATTACGAGACGCATAGCTGAAGGCATTGCTCAGTATGAAGCGAGTCGTAATCGCGATCTAGTAGTAAACAACAGCGGGATGACCCCTGTTAATACTGAGACTGCTGTGAATACCCGCCGAGGGTGTTCATATAAGACATTTCAGGCATGTAAGCCACCCCCTTTCTGTGGCACCGAGGGTGCTACTGGCATCATACACTGGATAGAAAAGATGGATTCTGTGTTGGACATTAGTGATTGTTTACCAGACACTGCGGTGAAATATGTCGCCTGCACCTTAGCTGATAAAGCTTTGACTTGGTGGAACAGTCAAGTCCAATCACTCGGACGACCAGCTGCCTACTCCATAACATGTGAGACATTGAAACTTCTGATGTTAGAAGAATTCTGACCTCGAAGTGAGATGCAGAAAGTTGAGACTGAGCTGTGGAACATTGCTATGATTGGTGCTGATGTCACTGGTTATACAACCAGGTTCCAAGAATTAGCTCGTCTTGTGCCACATATGGTAACACCCGAGTACAAACGCATTGAGCGTTATGTATATGGTCTGGCACCGCAAATCAGGAGCTTGGTTACGTCTTCCAAACCTGACACATTCAGGAGCGCTGTTACTTTAGCGCAAAGTCTGACTGATGAGGCAGTCAGAATGGGGACACTTACCAAGAAAACTGTGTCGGGTAAGGTTGAGCCGAACAGTACTGAAGATGGTAGTTCAGGAGGTAAGAAACGCAAGTGGAACGACCGTCAGGGTCAAACCCCCAAAAAGGGATCTGGGAATCCAAAGTCTTATGCTGCCACCATTGTGGAACCGAAGCCATACTTAGGTAACAAACCTAAGTGTGATAAGTGTAGCAAGCACCATGAAGGTGAGTGTTGGTTTTGTGACAGCTGCAGGGGATGGGGTCATAAAACCCAAAACTGTAAGGTAAACCCTATCCCTAGGGAAAACACTGTACGCCAAAATCAGGGGTGTTTCGAGTGTGGCGACACGAGGCATTATCGGAACCGTTGCCCTCGACTCAACAACCAAAACCGCAATGCCAACAATGCCCACCACCGCAACAACAATGGAAACAACCGTGGAAACTGTCACACCCCGTCTAAAGCGGAAACAACGGGATATAATGACGATAGAATCACAACACATTATTATAAAGAATCTATATGAGAATAAAACTCCAATGTGTTATGATACTTGTAACATGAATAGTGGTTCACGCTACGCGTATATATCAACAAGGAAACAAATTAGCAAACTAACATCCCACAATATAAATGTTAAGGCAAAACACGCATTTCTCAAACCACCGAAATACTAAAACCAAATGTCATATGTCTTGAAGTAACACTTAATACAACCTAATCGGTCCACTAAGCTTTCTTGTCCTCAGTCTTAGTTCCACTAGTGCTACCTGAAAAGATATGCTCAAAAACGTCAACACGAATGTTGGTGAGTTTCGTAGGTTTGAAACTAGACACCAAGAAAAATAATCATTTTGCTGTGATAATAATAAGTTAGGACAATGCAATAGAAATGTACACAAATGTGAACTAATGCAGTCAATATATCTCAATGTACGGCAATTACCTCACAAGGAAGTAAAGCACGAATGTAAGCAACAATCCCAATGTACGGCAAATACCCCACAAGGAGGTAAAGCACGAATGTAAACAACGAATCTTAATGTACGGCAAATACTTCACAAGGAAGTACAGCACGGATGTAAGCAACAAATCTCAATGCATATAAGTCACATAGTGTCACATATTTCAAGCATATGTCCAAAAATAGAAATGAATACGTTCACAGCATAAAACAGTTGGTAAAACATGTGAGCATACTTTTCCCCCAATGTAAAAATATGTAAAGAAAATGGGGCCACGAAAACTCACCTTAAATAACAAAGCAAGTATCGTCTCAAAATGAATCCACCAAATAGTACGTCAATCTACAAATAAATTCATATAGATCAATAACCTAGGCAAAACCATACCTAGTTATTATATCCTAGTTGATTGTTTGAATTTTCCATACTTTTAACCATCTTCTTTAAGTAAAGAATAAAATATGAAACCTTACTAACGGTTAACTTTAAAACCTTTCTAAAGTTATTATATGACTAGAGTATAACGCTTATTATATAAGGATATGATAAAAGATGATTGAGACATGACCATTTGTAACAACTAAGACCCCTTTACATAACCCATTCTTTTTAAATTAAATATATAAATTAAATTTTAACATTTTATAAATGTGATTTGTTTACAGAAAAGTATAGCCTTAAACATCCCTTACAACTCCCAAAATACTAAAGAACAATTGGATCAAACCGAAATATGTTTAACCAAGTTTTTCCTGAAAATTCGTGTACACAGAAACAGTTTACAAAATAATTTCTATAAAATCGTACGTTGCGTTTTAGAGGCCGAAACCTCGCGAAATTTAGTAAAATTTCTAGATCTACAACTTTCGTGTTTTGGCCGAAACCTGAAAACGAATGTAAATGGGTCAAATCTGCCGTCGATTACTACTGAAAGATTGGGACAGATTCTAAGTTTAACGAGTATATAATCTTTAGGTTTGCAATACAAGTTTTAATACAATCCTAAATGCACAACGTGACATCTTGTAATTAAAAACCACTTTGACAGACCTTGCAACTCCTATTGCACTTGAATACTAATTTAGATCCACAATAGCTAAAATGAGCACATGTATATGCAGATCATGTCGACGTTGAATACTAGTTAAGGAATATGAATATGAAAATTTAATAAAACTTCAAGTATACATGCGATCCATAGAATTAATATATCCCAGTTATAATTTAAGTCCAATATGAAAACTTAAACAAAGTTAGACACGATTACGAAACCGCCCGACATGATCGATAACTTTTATATGTTTTGAAAACTCAATCTATATATCGATTATTACTACATGACATACGATTCTACTAATACGTTAGATCTAGAACTAGAGTTGTTACCTTTTACTTTGAAAATCTTGATCGAAACCGAAACTAACACCACCTCGAATCCTAGCTGCTATTCCATTTGCTGTTACTTTGATCGTAGGGTTTTATTTGTTTTACTCGTAATATAATAAACGGCGTGTATATATATTTGTATAGATACTACGTATGAAGTTTAGGGCTTGGACCAGTTTCTTTGTGTCCCCCAAACTTTCGACAAACACAGCAACATAACTATTAAACAATTACGTATGATCATCCTTATCATTACTATATGATCTATTTTATTTTATTAATTTTTCCACCGATTCATTCATCAAAGATTTTATTACTATTATTATTATTATTATTATTATTATTATTATTATTATTATTATTATTATTATTATTATTATTATTATTATTATTATTATTATATCATTAAGTATTATTATTATTATTAGTATTTAATTATTATAATCATAACTCTTAATTTAACCGCGTACGAGTATTGGTTTGAATTGTTGAACACTATACAAGAATTTAAATTTCTCACATAGTTTAAAATACAATACTTAATTTATTTCTTCAAAATTTCGCGCACTTAAATGCGATTAGGAAATGACTTTGAATTGAGATTTTCAAATTAAATTTTTTTTTTTGTGACGGATGTCACAGTATCCCCCCGTTTAAGGAATTTCGTCCCGAAATTCAATCGAAATTATTATTGAAAACGTTATTATGTAATCAAACATGGTTTTCGAGTTTCTTAAGATCCTCTCTTCCCTATGTGATTTCAAATTCTCACCTAACGTTGTATCTTATCTTTATCGGTTCTATGACAAAGTATTGTTTTAAACTCCATCTCAATTTTTTTTTCAAATGCAATTTACTCATAAGAGACTCATCACTGATTATGTATCGCGAATTCCATTCGCTCCATCCGTCCCTTCGATTGATAGGTTGTCGAACCTATCTATTAAACGTATAGTACGAATTTGTTCAGTCCGTTAAGAAAGTAAACGAAATTGGCGTTTGTCAAACTTGCGTTCTCAACAACAAAAAAAAGGCTCGTTCTTGATTTCAAAAACCGTCGTGTGATTAATTTCTATGGTTTTATACCAGACTTTGATTTATCGAAGTTTATTTATGTTTTGTAGCGATCCATACATGGGGCTTACACATGCAAGGCTTGTAGTTGAATTATAGACGCGGAAAAGTAGGCGATTATTAAGGAATGGTCTTGACCCGATGAGTGAAAGGTATTGGTTCTTTACACAAGCTTACGGTGTGTTGATTCTACAGAGTTTGTATGAGGATCTCACATCGAGAATCGCGTTTAACGCGGAACAATCGCAGATAGATTCAACTTAAAGTATTAAAATTTCGTCCATGAGTCCAACAATTTAAACTTGTATAGTATTTTCAATTTGTCATACGTGTATTGTATATTAACTTTTTAATCTCTTACGGATTTAAGTGAGTTTGTTGATTGGTAAATCTATTGTGTTATAGATGTTGATTCCATTTTTTTTTTAATACATTCGTAGGTGAGAGTAACCATATTTATGTGCAAGGATTGTGTTGTCAAGGAAAATCAATCCACAATGTCACCATAGGAAGAAAGTTCGTATGCACAAGAGTATTTCTTTGTGAGGTTATAAAAGTTTACCTGTATAAGGTGTGAGTAAGTGTGAACTTAGATTTTATCCTAAAATCTGAGTGGCTTGGATTTGGGTTAATCTCATAGTGTACGTTCTCTCGCATCGGAATTCATTTGCTTAAGATCTAGTTACATACTTGCGCTATGCAAAGGTAATAAAATAAGGAGGATGTAATAATGATCAAAATTGATAGTTGACCATAGTGTGAATGAATGATAATAGTTGTTGTCGGTGATCATCAAAAATGTTAAGTTTACGATGTGAAATAGTATATAAAAGATTATCTTAATAAGTGGCGCCTTAGGATTCACAGATTGTTTGAATTAATTATGAGAAATTTCCATATACTGACATAGTGTGGAATAACTATTTGGTTATTTGCTCACATTTCAAAGACAATAGCTTCCAAACTTGTTGAATGAATAATTAAAAAGTTTAAATCTTATACTAATCCAAGTTTTTTTTTTTTTCATGAGGAAAGTAATGTAATAAATTTTGTTTAATATAGTGAGGGTAGTTTGGTCCTTTCACAGCTTTGAAACTTATAAGTCTAAAAAGAAATGGATAAGTCATTTATATGGAAGTATAGATATAGATGGAAAATAATCTTTGGGGTGGGTGTTGGCAGGTTAGTGCCGTACCACGTGTTTCATCGTGTCCACTGGTTCCTCCATGTCGTTTTGTATTATTTCCATCAAGTTTTTAACTAAGTATATCCCCCCGTTTAAGCTCGTGCGGTGTGTTTCGAAAATTGTAACTATAGGTGAAAGAAATGTATTGTTTAGCTCAAGCTTTAGTGATGTTTTGATGACGAAATATAATTAGAGTTTGGTTATGTTTGAAGGCAGAATTGGTTCTTTAGTTATGAGTAGTCTTCTTCTGTATCAATATGATAATACTAGTAACATACCCGCAGGATACAATGTAACGGTGAATCGAGCGAAAGAACATTAATCAGAGATATTATGCATTGCATATTTGGATTTAAGGCCAATGCCTTATGTGAACTGTTCCATTGATTCCTTATCAATCGATTTGTCTCGTGGATATCTTGATCTTCACTTTGTAATTGTTTTTGATTAGGTCTCGAGATTATTTGGCTGAACATTTTTGAGACAATATTTAAAATCCATTGTTTCATTTCATATGGATTAGTAAGGAAATATTCCCATGTTAGACACAATATGGCGTAAGATACTTGAATTCAATTTAACGTGTCAACCAAACGATTTCCTCATGATTTTCCCTTGTCCATTTCGTCAATGAGTTCATTATGTTTTCTGTGATTATGAAAGCTCGTTGGTTGTGTGTTATCTTTTGACTTAGGGGTAACCAACAGTTATCTTTGATTAAGTTCTTGATATATATTACATGATACAAGGAAGTGGTTTTAAATTTTGAATGGTTATTAAAATTTGTTTATTTATTTATTACTGCAGTTTATTTTAAGTAACTACGTGTTCTAAGGCATAGAGAATTTCATAATGATATAAATTATTTTTGGGTACCAAGAGTTTTAGTATAAGAATTTTGAGGCTTCATCAATAATCTAATTGATCGCGGGTAATTAATGTTTTAGTTGAGAGGACAATTTAATAGGTAGGTTTAACTTTCTTCTTCGTTCAAACTCCTTTTATTAAGTAGTATAGATAATAGGGGTTGGTTGAGTTTGAAAATTATTGCCAAGTTTTTTTTTTTTTTTTTTGGATTTACCAATATATCAACTAGTGGTGTTCATAATAGGACCGTTAAAAAAAAAAAGTTTGACCGACCAAAGGTGCAATCGTTATATTTATAGAAGATATGGTATAAGTATGTTTTAGATTGACTTAAATTCTTACGGTAGTTGTAGTCAAGTAGTTTTAGAAGAACCCGAGATTAGAATTTCTGTCAAGAATGATCTTACCCAATTACATTATAACCTAGCACGAGGCATTGAAGCCTTTATCATATAAAGGTGAAGTTTCCAAGTAATGCGGAGAATCAAGTGCATGTCCGAAAGATACCAAGATTCACGGGCTAGCTTTGCAAAAGGAATTTGAAAATTTCATTGCGAGGGGTAAAAGTGGTCAAGTAAGTGAATGCATCACTGACTTGAAAGGCAAAGACGATCGCATGATAGTAAGTGTAGGAGTATGTGGTCGTGACCATAGGTTTCCAAGAAAAGCCAAGATGTAGTTATACTCGAAGAATTAGAGGGATAGTAAGCCAATTATTTTGGTTCCAGAGTTTTGCGTGATTATTCATTAGTGAGTTATTATCCTCATCTATTATTTGCATGATATGGATTCCATTCTTAGGATGATGTTTACTATACAATTTACAATTTTGTATTTTTCACATTTAGTATTTCGAGTGGAACGTCTTGGCAACATGTCAACCACAATTTAAGGTACGTACGAGTTTAGAATAGATGAGCAGTTTGGATAAGGTCAGAAGTATATGTTAAACCAATGACTAAGGATCATGAATTTAAAACAATAGAGTCGAGATTTTTGCGTCATCAACCGACTTTGAAGGCGACACATTTGGACATTCAAATATGGTCATATAAACACATATATGTCGTAATACCTTCGCAATTATGTCGGCCGCCATAATTGTTAGGGTATCCTTTCATATATGTACTTATTACCAAATCCTATATCACAATGTTCAACCTTGTTCCTACATATTGAAATCTAAATGTAGTACGAATTATAAGAAAATGATACAATGATCGATATAGTATTGATAGATAGATTAATGACTCCTTGCCATTAAGCCTACACAACCCTCTCGGGTGTGCGGGCACATGCAGGAACCACAAATGGAGCATGTCCTGCTCGAGAATCGAAATGTGAATGAGAACACGTCGTCTATATAGCAAGTAAGTTCATATATATCCTAGTGGATAAGTCCATCTTAAGTGACATGTAAGTACACATCGTTTCGAATAAGCACATATAGTTTCATGCACACGTAGTTCCTAATTCATGTTCTATATGCGGGTTCCTTATTTATAGTCTAGGTCAATCAACCTAGATCTCTATAAACAATGGCTTTGATACCAATCTGTCACACCCCGTCTAAAGCGGAAACAACGGGATATAATGACGATAGAATCACAACACATTATTATAAAGAATCTATATGAGAATAAAACTCCAATGTGTTATGATACTTGTAACATGAATAGTGGTTCACGCTACGCGTACATATCAACAAGGAAACAAATTAGCAAACTAACATCCCACAATATAAATGTTAAGGCAAAACACGCATTTCTCAAACCACCGAAATACTAAAACCAAATGTCATATGTCTTGAAGTAACACTTAATACAACCTAATCGGTCCACTAAGCTTTCTTGTCCTCAGTCTTAGTTCCACTAGTGCTACCTGAAAAGATATGCTCAAAAACGTCAACACGAATGTTGGTGAGTTTCGTAGGTTTGAAACTAGACACCAAGAAAAATAATCATTTTGCTGTGATAATAATAAGTTAGGACAATGCAATAGAAATGTACACAAATGTGAAATAATGCAGTCAATATATCTCAATGTACGGCAATTACCTCACAAGGAAGTAAAGCACGAATGTAAGCAACAATCCCAATGTACGGCAAATACCCCACAAGGAGGTAAAGCACGAATGTAAACAACGAATCTTAATGTACGGCAAATACTTCACAAGGAAGTACAGCACGGATGTAAGCAACAAATCTCAATGCATATAAGTCACATAGTGTCACATATTTCAAGCATATGTCCAAAAATAGAAATGAATACGTTCACAGCATAAAACAGTTGGTAAAACATGTGAGCATACTTTTCCCCCAATGTAAAAATATGTAAAGAAAATGGGGCCACGAAAACTCACCTTAAATAACAAAGCAAGTATCGTCTCAAAATGAATCCACCAAATAGTACGTCAATCTACAAATAAATTCATATAGATCAATAACCTAGGCAAAACCATACCTAGTTATTATATCCTAGTTGATTGTTTGAATTTTCCATACTTTTAACCATCTTCTTTAAGTAAAGAATAAAATATGAAACCTTACTAACGGTTAACTTTAAAACCTTTCTAAAGTTATTATATGACTAGAGTATAACGCTTATTATATAAGGATATGATAAAAGATGATTGAGACATGACCATTTGTAACAACTAAGACCCCTTTACATAACCCATTCTTTTTAAATTAAATATATAAATTAAATTTTAACATTTTATAAATGTGATTTGTTTACAGAAAAGTATAGCCTTAAACATCCCTTACAACTCCCAAAATACTAAAGAACAATTGGATCAAACCGAAATATGTTTAACCAAGTTTTTCCTGAAAATTCGTGTACACAGAAACAGTTTACAAAATAATTTCTATAAAATCGTACGTTGCGTTTTAGAGGCCGAAACCTCGCGAAATTTAGTAAAATTTCTAGATCTACAACTTTTGTGTTTTGGCCGAAACCTGAAAACGAATGTAAATGGGTCAAATCTGCCGTCGATTACTACTGAAAGATTGGGACATATTCTAAGTTTAACGAGTATATAATCTTTAGGTTTGCAATACAAGTTTTAATACAATCCTAAATGCACAACGTGACATCTTGTAATTAAAAACCACTTTGACAGACCTTGCAACTCCTATTGCACTTGAATACTAATTTAGATCCACAATAGCTAAAATGAGCACATGTATATGCAGATCATGTCGACGTTGAATACTAGTTAAGGAATATGAATATGAAAATTTAATAAAACTTCAAGTATACATGCGATCCATAGAATTAATATATCCCAGTTATAATTTAAGTCCAATATGAAAACTTAAACAAAGTTAGACACGATTACGAAACCGCCCGACATGATCGATAACTTTTATATGTTTTGAAAACTCAATCTATATATCGATTATTACTACATGACATACGATTCTACTAATACGTTAGATCTAGAACTAGAGTTGTTACCTTTTACTTTGAAAATCTTGATCGAAACTGAAACTAACACCACCTCGAATCCTAGCTGCTATTCCATTTGCTGTTACTTTGATCGTAGGGTTTTATTTGTTTTACTCGTAATATAATAAACGGCGTGTATATATATTTGTATAGATACTACGTATGAAGTTTAGGGCTTGGACCAGTTTCTTTGTGTCCCCCAAACTTTCGACAAACACAGCAACATAACTATTAAACAATTACGTATGATCATCCTTATCATTACTATATGATCTATTTTATTTTATTAATTTTTCCACCGATTCATTCATCAAAGATTTTATTACTATTATTATTATTATTATTATTATTATTATTATTATTATTATTATTATTATTATTATTATTATTATTATATCATTAAGTATTATTATTATTATTAGTATTTAATTATTATAATCATAACTCTTAATTTAACCGCGTACGAGTATTGGTTTGAATTGTTGAACACTATACAAGAATTTAAATTTCTCACATAGTTTAAAATACAATACTTAATTTATTTCTTCAAAATTTCGCGCACTTAAATGCGATTAGGAAATGACTTTGAATTGAGATTTTCAAATTAAATTACTTTTTTTTTTTTGTGACGGATGTCACAGAAACAACAATAACCGAGCCAACAACAACAACCGGGCTAACAACAACAATGACCAGCCAGCTCGTGGACGCGTGTTCATGATAGGAGCACGAGAGGCACGTCAGGATCCTAACACGGTCACTGGTACGTTTCTAGTAAACAACCACTTTGCATCTGTGTTATTTGATTCAGGTGCTGATTTAAGCTTTGTGTCCACTGAGTTTAGACCACTATTAGAAATCGAATCCCTTAAGCTAGATAACAAATATACTGTAGAGCTAGCCGATGGTAAGTTGATTGAATCAGGAGAAATAGTACCAGGATGTTCCTTAATGTTGGAAGGCCATCCTTTCAAAATAGACTTACTACCGGTAGAACTAGGGAGCTTTGATATAGTGGTTGGCATGGATTGGCTGTCTCTGAACCATGCGGAGATCATCTGTTATGAAAAGATTGTACGCCTACCATTACCATCAGGAGAAATGTTAATGGTTCGAGGAGAAAAGAGTAACCGTGTAGTAAAAACGATTACATGCATGAAGGCAAGTAAGTACCAACGAAAGGGGTACCAAGTGTTTTTGGTACATGTTGTGGAAAAGAAGCCCGAGGAGCGATGCATAGACAATGTGCCTATTGTGCGTGACTATCCAGGGGTATTTCCTGACGAGTTACCAGGGTTACCACCCCTGCGGCAGGTTGAATTCCATATCGACCTAGTGCCTAGGGCAGCACCAATTGCTCGTGCACCTTATCGTCTAGCTCCATCAGAGATGCAGGAACTGTCTGCACAGTTGCAAGAACTTTTGGACTTAGGGTTCATCCGACCGAGCTTTTCACCGTGGGGAGCTCCGGTTTTGTTTGTCAAGAAGAAGGATGGATCAATGCGAATGTGTATCGATTATCGAGAACTGAACAAAGTGACTATCAAAAACCGATACCCATTACCACGCATCGATGACTTGTTTGACCAGCTGCAAGGGTCAAGCTATTACTCGAAGATCGACTTGCGATCTGGTTACCACTAACTGAAGGTACGGGATGAGGATATCCCAAAGACTGCATTTAGGACTCGATACGGTCATTATGAGTTTCTGGTCATGCCGTTTGGATTGACCAACGCACCAGCAGTGTTCGTGGACCTCATGAATCGAGTATGCAAACCCTACCTTGATAAATTCGTCATTGTGTTTATCGACGATATATTGATATACTCGCGGACGAAGGAAGACCATGAACAACATCTAAGAACGATTCTGGAATTACTGGAGAAAGAGAAGCTTTATGCAAAGTTCTCTAAGTGCGAATTTTGGATGCGCGAAGTTCATTTCCTTGGTCATGTGATCAATAACAAAGGAATTCACGTAGACCCATCCAAAATTGAGGCGATTAAAAATTGGGAAGCCCCGAAAACTCCCTCTGAGATACGGCAATTTCTTGGGCTAGCCGGTTACTACCGACGATTCATCGAGAACTTCTCGAAAATAGTTCAACCACTTACCGCCCTAACGCAAAAAGACAAGAAATTTGATTGGGGCGAGAAGCAAGAGAATGCTTTCCAATTGTTGAAAGAGAAATTGAGCACCACACCTATCCTATCACTACCAGAAGGAGTAGAAAACTTTGTTGTCTACTGTGATGCTTCACATCAAGGATTAGGTTGCGTGTTAATGTAAAACGACAAAGTTATTGCTTATGCGTCTCGTCAGTTGAAAGTTCATGAGAAGAACTATACGACGCATGACCTAGAGCTGGGAGCAGTCGTTTTTGCGCTTAAGATTTAGAGACATTACCTGTACGGTACAAAGTGTACGATCTTCACCGACCACAAAAGTCTCCAACATATAGGTGATCAGAAAGAACTCAACATGAGACAAAGACGTTGGGTTGAACTATTGAATGATTACGACTGTGAAATCAAGTACCATCCAGGCAAAGCTAATGTAGTAGCGGATGCCTTGAGTCGTAAGGAAAGAGTAAAACCTCGAATAGTTCGAGCATTGGGATTAACAATCCACTTGGATCTTATTACCCAAATTCGTGACGCTCAACAAGCGGCCTTTACTCCAGAACGCATGAAGGATGAATCCCTCAAGGGGATGGAGAAACAACTGGAGTCGAAAGACAATGGAGTATTGTATTTCATGAACCGAATTTGGATTCCTTGTGTTGATGAACTACGTAGCCTGATATTGGACGAAGCACATAAGTCGAATTACTCGATACATCCTGGTGTAGACAAGATGTACCACGATCTAAAAGGATTTTATTGGTGGCCTGGCATGAAACGAGACATTGCCACATACGTTAGCAAATGCCTGACTTGCACGAAAGTCAAGACTAAATACCAAAAGCCGTCTGGGCTTTTACAACAACCTGAGATGCCTAAATGGAAATGGGAACACATCACGATGGACTTCATCACGAAGCTACCAAAAACATCATCTGGAATGGATACCATATGGGTAATTGTGGATCGATTGACTAAGTCAGCTCACTTTCTAGCCATCAAAGAAACGGATAAGATGGAAAAGCTGACTAGAACTTATATAAAAGAGGTTGTTTCTAGATATGGAGTGCCATTGTCCATCATCTCTGATAGAGATGCACGTTTCACCTCTCGCTTCTGGCAAACGCTTCAACAAGCACTAGGCACTAGACTCGACATGAGTACTGCCTACCATCCACAAACTAACGGCCAAAGCGAGCGAACAATACAGACGCTCGAGGACTTGTTGCGAGCCTGTGTGATTGACTTTGGAGGAAACTGGGATAACCATCTCCCTTTAGCCGAATTCTCGTACAACAATAGTTATCATACGAGCATACAGATGGCGCCTTTTGAGGCGTTGTACGAATGCAAGTGCCGATCTCCACTCTGTTGGGCAGAGTTGGATGACAGACAGCTATCAGGTCCTGAGATAGTTCAAGAGACAACTGACAAAATATCTCAAGTGCTTAATCGATTGAAAATGGCGCGTGACCGACAAAAGAGTTATGCAGACAATAGACGGAAACCTTTGGAGTTTCAAGTAGGTGACAAAGTCCTACTCAAGGTATCTCCTTGGAAAGGATTTGTACGATTTGGAAAACGCGGTAAACTGAACCCACGATATGTTGGACCATTTGAAATCCTAGCAAGGATTGGTCCTGTAGCTTATAAGCTTAAACTGCCGCAAGAACTTAGTAATATTCACGACACGTTTCATGTGAGTAACCTTAAAAAGTGTCTATCGGACGAGACACTAATTATCCCTCCTGACGAAGTTTTCATTGATGCAAAACTCAATTTTGTGGAGGAACCCATCGAAATAATTGATCGGAAAACACATAAACTCCGACGCAGTCGGATCGAACTAGTCAAGATTCGATGGAACTCAAAACGCGGTACAGAGTCTACATGGGAACGTGAGGATGAAATGCGAAAGAAATATCCTCACTTATTCGAGAGCGTGACCGCGACTCACGACACGACCTAAATCTCGGGACGAGATTTCCCTAACATGGGGAGAATGTGACAACTCTCCAAATTAGGTAATATTAACATCTAATCACGTGCATTCTTACGCTAATTTCCTGATTAAGTTTAAACAAGACTTTCGATGTGATTTAAGCCTAGCAAGCCCAAATACTTTTAAACAAAAAGTATTACATATTATGTGATTAATTATAATCTTGTACAAACGTATCGGAACGAATCCGACAAAATAAATAACAAAAGTAGGTGACACAAAAATAAATAATAGTTTAATTATTAATTATGAGTATTATTATATCTATAACATATAGATAAAACAACTTGGATATACGTTTAACATAAAACGTATTTATAAACGAACAAATATAATTGTAAAACATACCCAGAGATCGCAAATCATAAAAATTCTAATTTTCTTAGACGTTTGAAAGTATTTAGAACATTACCTCAAAATATGAATTCATAATTTGACTGAAATTTGGCGCCCAATTGAATGCGCCGTAAAATGTACAAATTTGTACAACAATCTAAAATGATGAAAACATCATTATTCTAAATTTAAATAACGAACCAGGAGAACACCTACAAAATAAAAATATAAAAAGTTTACTTTTATATTGCTATAATTATACCCGTACACGAAATTAACGGGCAAAATATTTCCACCAAGCCCTAATAATTGAGGAACCAACACTGATGTGTGCCATACCTATTTGAAAAATAAGTCATATATCACTCCCTCCATCTCTATCTCTCGGCGCACACACAAACACACCCCTACCAAACTTTAATCATTTTTGGTTCATGTTACACTTTCTTCAATCGGCAGAGGCAACAAACATAGCAACCTCACCATTTCCATCATCATAAATCTTCATCATCATCATTGCTATCATCATCATCCGAGATCATCACCACCACCGAATCATAATCATCACTTCATTCTCATTGTAAGGAACTTTCTTTTCCTTGAATTCCATACTTATATTTTGTGATATAACATGTTTACACATCATAATCTAAACAAATAACATATAAATTTGATGATTTGGTGGATTTATCATGAAATGGGTTTTATAAAAACCAACACTTTGAATCCGAAATTTAAAGTATAAACTTGTTAATATGTATTATTATATTGTTATAAGTCATTAAGACTTTGGAAAAATGGTTGGAAGAAAAACTTAAACTAAAATATGTATGTATGTATGTATGGAAGCAGTAGTCGAACAGAGCATGGACCAAGATGTTCTGTACAAAAACTTGTTATATATATATATATACCAAGCAACATATAACAAAGGTAGTTGTGTAGCCTACTGGTTGAGGCTCGAGTTTGGAAGCGAAATGTCACAGGTTCGAACCCTGTGACCTGTTTTTGATTTAATTTCATTGTTTGACTAACAGTTATAAATAGATATAGGTATATATTTAGTAACTAAATCAAAGTTGGTAACCACATCCTAGTGGTTAACGCCTAGATGTTTGGAGTGGGAGGTCACAGGTTCGATCCCTGTGACCTGTGATGTCTTTATGTTTTTTTTATGATTTAATAAATGGGCCAAACTTGTGGTTTAATATAAGGGCCGGAATTAATAAATGGGCCAGACTTATGGTTAGATATATGGGCCGAAATTACTGTGGGCCAAAAACTATAAACGGACTAAACCAATGCACCGTGTAATGTTTAAAATATAGACGCGACTCGAATTAATAATTTTTGGAACGAGTATTTAATCCAAATATGACTACGGTTTGGACACGACAAACTACATAGATACGGACTTTATACGTTTATATTATTGTGAAACCCGATTCAAAATCATTAACAATGATACAATCAATCGTACACGACGATTTTCGGAAACAACATTATTTATTTTATAAACGGAAATAAATACGACAAATAAAACTTATTTACGTTTTATACGTAAACAACATATTTAAAACTTATATATATATGTGTAAAACTACGAACTTTTATGATACATATATATACTTAATGACAAACGAGTAATCTGTATATATATATATATATATATATATATATATATATATATATATATATATATATATATATATATATATATACAAACGTTGACCTTTGGAGCAAAGACACGTTTAACAAACGTACAAATTGTAATATATAACAAGTATACTTATAAACATATATATATATATAAAACAAGTATATATATATATGTACAGTGAGAAACGTAACGACATACAAATATATATACATCTACATAAGTGTTCACGTACTTATCAAAATATACGACTCGTGAAATACTACATATTTCCAACACACATCGTCACCAACGATTTATACGATTAAGGAAATCAACAATTTCTTCAAACAAACGAACTATTAACATAAATTGATTTAACAAATCAAGGTACTTATGTTAATATAATTATTGTATATAGGTTAACATACCTTGGGCAAATCTATCAGCTGCTAGCTTTCACACCGAGCAAACTACAGTGAGTTCACAGCCCCTACTTTGCAAATGTTTTATTCTTTTAAACATAGGGGTGTAAACATAGAAACTGCATGCGAATACATGCAGCAAAATATATAAATGCTTCATTGCTTTATACAACTGTTTGATATGAAATTTACATGTTCACAACTGTTTTGGGAATTAGACACTGTATCCTAGTACGGACCCAGACTTGAAATGTATGCATGAAAGACCTTATGTCATGCAAACTATAACCATTAGCTAAGTGACTCTAGCCACTGAGTATACGAATAGTACTATTGCCGTGACGACCCTCCTACGGATGGAGCGTATACTTAAATGTCCTTCAGGCAAACAACATAAGTTTTGGTTGTGGTTTGGTTATAGGGTTAGGTCGCATTACTTTAACCTGCAAGGTTTAGCTCACCTTTCAGGGGATCATAGTCTAAGTATTCCCACATACTGTATAGGATTAACGTGTCCTACAACTGTTTTATACCGGAAAAACATTCCGGTTATATTTAAATACTGGTAAACAACCAGACTTACATTTTGGGTAACAACCCACATAAAACTGTATTTTAGGGTAACAACCCTACAAACCTTATATTTTGCAAAACCTGCAAAAATTTATTTATTGAATAATATTTCAATAATACAAACATAAATGGTTTAACATACCACATACTTATACAAAACTTGTGAATTCACTCAACATATTTGTTGACGACTTTCTTTCTATGTTTTACAGGAAATTAGCTACGTAAGTAAGAATCGCATGCATTCAGGATGGACAACCCTAGACTACTTAGGATGCCACGTACTTTTGGGACAACTTTTGAGGATTTCCTTAGTATAACTGCAGACATTGCAGTCATACTTATGAAATCTTATTTTAAAACTTGTGTATTGTAAAACTTAAATGTTTTAAACTCTACTACTGTTACGACTTAAATAGTCGTATTACTTTTGTAACAACTGTTTAAACTGGCATCTTAATCCATTATGTTGTGCAATAGCCATATTCTCTGAGTATGTATGTACTGTTTGGTTGGTTTAACTGCTCACGCCCCGTCACGTCAATAAGGCTTCCGCATGTTTAATTAGTACTGATCGTGATTAGCGTTTGGCGGGGTGTGACAACTATAGTTTCTGTAAAAATTATATGTTAGACCAGAAACCTTGATGATCAGTGGGTAAAATTTGTGAGACTTGATTTGGACTAGAAGTGGTAGAAATTAAATGGCGAACCAAACCGACAAAAGTCAAAAACATGAAATATTGAACTCTTAGGTTGCATGTTAAAAACCGACACTTTGGGTGAACTCCGATACGAACCGATAATTTTATGGGCTCTATAAACTGATGTATGGGTTGGGTAAAAGTTTCGGGTCAAACCAAGTAGGTTTGACCAAGTCAACAAAAGTGGCTCGGTTTCTAAAAATGACAAAACTTGCTATTTTTGGAAAATGATAACAAAAATGGGATTAGGTGACTTAGTTAGTAACTTGGACCTAAAACTAAACTTAGAAAGTTTTCCGAATTAGAAACCGAGACTTAGAACACTTATAAATTGGAAGTGTCTCATGAAGTGACATGTATTGCTAAGGTTTGACCAACTTTCACCAGTTTGACCAGGTTTGACCAACTTTGACCAACTTTGACCAGGTTTGACCAGTTTAACCAGGTTTGACCAGTTTGACCAATGAGTTGACCAACTTTGACCTACGGTTTAAGGCTTATACAATCTAAAATAATCTGTTTGCCACACACGATATGTACTAATGAATAGTATACAACAAACCAAACTTGATAATGATGTCTAAATGAATTAATATTACAAATTTTCACCAACGGGTCGTACGCGTCTTTGATAAACGAACTTGAACAACTTATTTGGACATAACTAGTTGAGTGGACAACTAGCATGGATAGTCATTAAGATAACCATTTATTTACTTACTTACTTACTTACAACCTTCCGCGATTACGACGCTCAAAGGTTACAGGGTTCGGAGAACCAACGCACGAAATTACATCCGCTACACTCGATTACTTACACACATTGCTTGCTTATTTGACTATTTGCTTGCTACTTGCTAAACTCAGGTGAGTTTCATAGCCCCTTTTTACTTGTTTGAAATTGTTTTGGGGGAGAATACATACTACAACTGCTTTACACAACTACTTTTACTTGAACACATGTACAAACTTGCTATCTTACAGACTTACAGACTATTAATGTACAGAATATATACACACGTGTTTATATAATTGCTTTTACCTGAACACATGTACAGACTTACAGACTTACAGACTATTGATATACTGATTTGCATGAGTTACGATTAATCCACTGAAGGCCTCTGAATCATAGTTGTTAATTATCGACTTAAGCGCGAGTTTTAGTAAATGGATCCATTTGGGACTGACCATCCCCGCCCGGGGTAGCACGCACTACCACGAACCGTACTGTATAAACGGGCGTTTCTTACTCGTTTCACATGAGTGTTTTTGGATTAGCACTCATGGGGGTAAATTTTCGGGTACTTGATTGTACTTTACAGACGTGTTAACTTCGACTATGATGCTCATGACAATTGTATATTCACTACATTGCACTCGTGCAATATTTTAACTTGATTGTGTTCACAACTGTTTATTTACTGCAAATCTATGAACTCACCAACTTTATGTTGACCCTTTTAGTATGTATTCTCAGGTTTACAGACGTAGTAGGACTACCCACAGGAATCAAGACAGTAGGATGCTTTTGGAAAGCATAGCTCGAGTCGCATATTTTCAAACAAGAGATTTAATTGCATTACGATATTTTGTATCAACAATTATGTATTAGAAATCTCTAGACTATGTTTGCGAACTTTAGAATCTTATGTAAACCTATATATATGGAATGTAACGTTTTCAAACGTCTCATATAGAGGTCGTTTGCTTTAATCTTTGTGTTGTGATATTTGATTTGGTCGGCGCCCCCGTGACACCTCATGTTTCCGCTGCCACGTGTTTTGGGGGTGCGACAACACTAAACACTATTCACTATTTAATAATAATAAAAACCAATACAAATGCATTCTACACCATGAATTTGTCACCACCATCTTTATGTGATGTACTTTATATATTTTAAAAAGATGTAGTGTAAAAATTTTGAAGAACACATTGGATTGAAAAATATTTAGTGTATGAATATGCTTAAAAGGTTCTTAATTTGCACTATCTTAGTGTAATTTTTTAGTGTGTAAACCAATCCCCACATGTAACAATTTGATTTAATATATATACTAACATATATATATATAACATTAAAGTACACTTACACCTTCATAAAATTACATAACAACGTACGTATAGTACAATATAATACTGTATGATTGAGTAACATTTATTACATTATACATAACAGATGATTAAGAAAGTTGGGTTGATTTCTAGCGTTCATGTATATTGTATATATTCAAGGATAAATTCTTGAAGAAGGAGAAGGGTATATTAGACAATTTTCATTTTATTACTAAATATTAGATATGAGTCGGTGAGGAAAAATATGGTTTAAAAAACGAGTTGTTTAATTGTCGCACCCCCAAATTATGATGCGGAAGCGGGTCGGTTCGGGGCGTGACTAATCAATATACAAAGCACACAAGATTACATAATGAACGACCACTACATGCGTCGTTTACAAATACATTGATATTAAAAAAGTTTTACACTGTTATAACATAGTTTACAAAAGCTCCTGAGTTCAATTGATAGAGATTCTATGGCATAACTAAATTATACAAAATATAGTAATGCATGACAATCTCTTGATGTCTGAATGTGACTCGAGCTAATGGGCATCTTGAGTGGCAGACCTACTGCTGCTGATTACCTGTGATACATGCTAAAATGGGTCAGCGAAAACGCTGGTGAGCTCACAGGTTTGTATGTCAACACATATTTGTATGAACCGCAAGATTTAATGATAATTGAATTTAAAATGCAATTAAGCAAAATAAAAGTTATACAGCCATGAGCACATAGTCTGAGCTTAACTCGAGATGTCAGGTCCACATTTAAGGTATCCTGATCGAGGTGCCTCCTACGAGTGCCTAATCAACACTCGTCTACACAAATATTAATACATCCGTTTTACTAGTTAGTGCGTGCTAACCCGGATGAGGCTGGTCAAACCTATATGGTACCATATACTAATATTCACGCTACTACGTATTACCAAACTATGCTGATGGAGGGCTTTAAAATGATTAGTGAAAATAACTCATGTAGTATTTGATTTGATGGTACTTGCGTTCATATTGTAAAACAAAACAGAGCAATGAAATCACACCCCTAGGTAAAAGTGTTTAAAAAGGGGCTATGAGACTCACCTGAGCCTATTGAATTGTTAGCCAACAATTTATGAGGATTCACAATGATTTGATGTCGTTACAACGACTGAACCTGCAGGGCGTCTTTGACGCGCAAGGTTTTGATTGATTAGATTATTTGAAACCTGCCGGGCGTATTAAACGCGCAAGGTTTAATTGATTTGATGACACTACGGACCATCTATGCTAGTTATCCCCTTAACTAGTTTTGACCAAATACATTGGTTAATGATTATGTTTTGAGTTTGTGAAAATGGATACGGCCATTGGTGATTGATTTGAAATCGAGATCTTGATAACATAAATATGTTTGTTTCGTATAAATGAACTTTGTTTTGAAAACGTATCGTATTGAGTATAAATAATTTGAGTTCGTATAATTATAATACGTTGTGAAAATTTATTTATAGTTATTTGGATTTTAAACGTCTCTAAATTGAATACTTAGTAAGAATCGCGACATGAAAACATTTGGTTTAAGTTTCTGAAAAATCATGCGATCCAGGAGACAAGATCACGCGATCGGCCGAGGATTATCACGCGATCGCGTGGAACTACAAATGACGCGATCGGTTTGAAATATCACGCGATCGGTTGGGTTTAACAAATGACGCGATCGGTTGGAAACTCACACGATCGGTTTGAAATTAAGGATGACGCGATCAGTTGAACTATCACGCGATCGCGTGGGTTAAAAAAATTACGCGATCGGCTGGACAAATCACGCGATCGCGTGATTTGTATGGGTTTGCAGGTCTGTGACGAACAGCAGGTTTAATTCAAAAACTTATGTTCGATTTGGGGACAAAATCAGTTTGTAAAACATCCTAGCATGCTAATATAAGTAATATAAACATGTAAAATTAACAAAAACGTAAACGAATCCTTACAATTAATTTGATGAACGGATGATGGTGATGATGGAGACGAAGAAGATGATGGTAATGAACGAAGGAGATGATCACGATTATGATGATGATCTTGTGTTGTTGTTGTTATTGTTAATTTGTTGTTGTTGTTAGATGAAAATGAAAACCGAGAGAGAGTCGAGAGATAGATAGATAGAAAATGAAATGAAACAAAGGGTGCGTTGGGTTTGTTCATCCGGCTCCAATTATTGGAGTCGGTTGGGCTCCCATTCGTGGTACAAAATACCCGTGTTTTTGTACCCGATCGAAAAATAGTAAAATGTTTTAAATCGATAAATTTCTATATTTGATATCGTACGTATTTTAATCGAAGTATTTTAATAGAAATACTTTTAATGAGATATAAAATATATCACTGTTTTATGTTTTAGAGACGGACACGATTTGAATGTTTTCGTCGTGTTTGAATAAAAGGTTATAAAACGAAATATGTTTTATTTCAACCAAAGTAACTAGTAATTATTATTTCAAATAATAATTCATTGTTTATGAGTTTTGTAGTGAACGTTTTGATTTGTACGATACGTAATACTTGATATATATTATCAAAATAATATATAATACATAATGAGTTATTAAATAATACTTCTTATATTATTTAATATTGTTTTTCACCAATGCCATATATATATGAATCGGAAATTCGGCCGATTTGAAAATGAACGATTAATTCTAATCGAGTACTGATATATATATTCATCAATATATATTTTGATACATACAATTAGCCTAATACATAGCACTAACTACATGTATTACATTATGATTAGGAGCTAAAAACTAGTCCTAATTTGACGGGTGTCACATTCTCCCCTTGTTAAGAGAATTTCGTCCCGAAATTTAACTTCGATTTGATGCGTGAGTGGAGTCTGAAAATAGATGTGGATATTTGAGTCGCATCTGATCTTCCCGTTCCCAGGTGAATTCCGGACCACGCCGCGAATTCCACCGAACCTTGACGATGGGGATACGACTTTGCTTAAGCTGTTTGACCTCACGGTCCATAACCTCCACTGGTGTCTCGACAAAATGAAGTTTGTCGTCGATTTGAATTTCCTCGAGCGGAATGATGAGTGTCTCATCAGACAGACATTTCTTCAGATTAGAAATGTGAAATGTGGGATGCACGCTACTAAGCTCTGGAGGTAGCTGCAATCGATATGCGACTGGACCAATCCTTTCAAGGATCTCAAAAGGTTCGATGTATCTAGGGTTTAACTTCCCACGTTTACCAAAACGAATGACACATTTCCAAGGTGATACTTTGAGCAATACTCGATCCCCAACTTGGAACTCGAGATGCTTTCGTCTCACGTCAGCATAACTCTTCTGACGATCACGTGCGGCCTTCAGGCGTTGTTGGATACCAACGATCTTCTCGGTGGTTTCATGAATGATTTCCGGGCCGGTGAGTTGGCTATCTCCAATTTCGGTCCAACAAATAGGCGATCGGCACTTACGACCGTACAGTGCCTCGAATGGTGCAGCTCCAATGCTGGTATGATAGCTGTTGTTGTATGAGAATTCACACAATGGCAAATGATGTTCCCAATTTACACCGAAATCAATTACGCAGGCGCGTAACATATCTTCCAGTGTTTGAATAGTCCTTTCACTTTGGCCATCGGTTTGTGGATGATAGGCTGTACTCATATCTAAACGAGTACCCAATGACTTTTGCAATGACTGCCAAAAGTTAGATGTGAATCGGCTGTCTCTATCAGAGATAATTGAGATTGGAACGCCGTGTCGGGATACGATCTCCTTCGAATAGATTCGTGTGAGACGTTCCATTTTGTCGGTTTCCTTCATGGCAAGGAAGTGAGCAGATTTGGTTAGACGATCAACTATTACCCATATAGTATCGCAACCACTTGATGTTTTCGGGAGTTTAGTGATGAAGTCCATAGCGATTTGCTCCCATTTCCATTCTGGAATATCCGGTTGCTGTAGCAAACCGGTGGGCTTCTGATATTCAGCTTTAACTTTTGAACATGTGAGGCACTTGCTGACATACGTGGCAATCTCTGCTTTCATGTTTGGCCACCAGTATGATCCTTTGATGCCATGATACATCTTGTCAGATCCAGGATGTATAGAATACTTAGACTTATGAGCTTCATCCATCACTAAGTCTCGAAGATTCCCAAACTTGGGTAACCAAATTCGGTTTGCGAAGTATTTGACCCCATTGGGTTTGGTTTCCAATTGATTCTCCATATTTCGCAAGGCCTCTTCCTTGATGTTTTCAGGTTTCAATGCTTAGAGTTGAGCAGTGAGAATTTGAATGATTAGATCATTATGGATGGTTATGCTAAGGGCTCGGACTCGAAGTGGTTTTGTGCGCTCTTTGCGACTTAGGGCATCGGCAACTACATTTGCTTTCCCCGGATGATACTTGATTTCACAATCATAGTCGGTGAGTAGCTCGACCCAGCGACGTTGCCTCATATTAAGATCCTTCTGATCGAATATATGCTGGAGGCTTTTGTGATCGGTGAAGATGGTACACTTTGTGCCATACAGATAGTGTCTCTAGATCTTAAGTGCGAATACTACGGCTCCTAATTCGAGATCATGAGTAGTGTAGTTCTTCTCGTGAACTTTGAGTTGTCGGGAGGCGTAGGCAATAACCTTGTCTCGTTGCATCAACACGCAACCAAGACCTTGGTGTGAGGCATCGCAGTATACCACGAAGTCTTCATTTCCTTCGGGTAATGATAGAATTGGTGCACTGCAAAGCTTTTGCTTCAATCGCTGAAATGCTGACTCTTGTTTTTCAGTCCAATCAAACTTCTTTTCCTTCTGAGTCAGTATTGTGAGAGGTTGAGCTATTTTGGAAAAATTCTCAATGAAACGCCGATAATAACCAGCCAGTCCTAAGAATTGGCGTACTTCGGTCGGCGTCGTCGGTGCTTGCCAGCACTTGATAGCCTCAATCTTTGATGGATCTACGTGAATTCCTTGACTATCAATCACATGACCAAGGAATTGAACAGTTTTCATCCAGAACTCACACTTGGAGAATTTAGCATATAACTCTTCGTGTCTAGGAAGTTCTAGAATGACTTTAAGATGTTGCGCGTGTTCCTATTCATTGCGCGAGTAAATAAGAATGTCATCGATAAAAACAATGACAAACTTGTCTAGATATGGTTTGCACACACGGTTCATAAGGTCCATGAATACTGCCGGTGCGTTAGTCAAACCAAATGGCATCACTTGGAACTCGTAATGTCCATAGCGAGTTCGGAAGGCAGTCTTTGGGATGTCGATGTCACGAACTCGTAACTGATGATAACCTGATCTTAGATCTATCTTCGAATAGATACTTGACCCTTGAAGTTGGTCGAATAGGTCATCAATTCGAAGAAGTGGGTAACGGTTCTTGACGGTCAACTTGTTCAACTCTCTATAGTCGATACACATTCTGAATGAACCGTCTTTCTTTTTCACAAACAGAACCGGAGCTCCCCATGGTGAAGAACTCGGTCTAATGAATCCCTTATCCAGAAGTTCCTGCAACTGAGTAGACAACTCCTGGAGTTCTGAAGGGGCTAAACGATATGGTGCTCGTGCAACAGGTGCTGCCCCCGGCACGAGATCGATCGAGAACTCAACTTGTCTCGGTGGTGGAAGGCCAGGTAAGTCTTCGGGAAAGACTTCTGGATAATCTCTAACAATGGGCACATCCTCAAGTAGTTTCTCTTCCGACTTTTTCTTCAAGACATGTGCGAGAATCGCCTGGTACCCTTTCCTAAGGTACTTGCGAGTTTTCATACAGGATATAATATTCAGTCTCGTCCTACCGGTCTCCCCTTGTATGATTAGAGTACTACCGGTGACAAGAGGAATACGGACGATTTTGTCATAGCAGACAATTTCAGCTCGGTGCTTGGATAACCAATCCATTCCAATAATAACGTCGAAACTTCCAATTTCAACGGGTATAAGGTCAATAGAGAAGATTTCATCAGATAGATTTAAAGTGCAATTTGGTATTACACTGTCAGTCTCAATTAACTTGCCATTAGCTAATTCTACCATGTAATTAGCATCTAAGGCAATAGGGGCAATGTTAAGCAATTTACTAAACTCATCAGATATGAAGCTCCTATCAGCACCAGAATCAAACAGAACAGAAGCAGTAAGATTGTTGAGAAGAAACGTACCCGAGACCACATTCGGGTCTTGACGGGCCTCTCCTGAGTTCAGAACGAAAGCTCTTCCCTTCGCAGTGTTGTTACCCTTGTTCTTCAGCTTTGGGCAATCATTCCTAAAGTGCCCAGTTTCTTGTAACACCCTCGAATTTCAGGTTGCGGAAGCGGTCGGGTCGGGTGTTACCAATCAAATATCACAAGCACAAAGGTACATAATGAACGACTCTAAATGAGACGTTTGAAAATAGTTATACATTTCCCAAAATAAAATGTATACATGTTGCGAGTTCGCAAAAATAATTTCATTACATAATTGTAATACAAAAGTTATGCAAGAAATCCATTTGTTGAAAGCATGCGACTCGAGCTAGGATCCTGACGGGCCGATCCTACTAAAGCTGTACTTGAAATGCATACTAAAATACGTCAGCGATAAGCTGGTGAGTCCATAGGTTTAGTTGACAAGGATTAAAGTATAAGATTATAATCCTATGCTTGAAGTACACCCCTGTGTACAGTGTTGAATTCCTTAGTTTCTTAGATTGAGTGATGAACTCAATTGAAGTGATTCTTGAACTAGTTCCTTGATCTAAGCAGTTCACACAATAATAACACAAGTAATAATATCACAGAGTAGCAATTAACACGAATCAATTAATTCAAATAATTAGCACATATCACATAAGGAAAGTAAGCGCAATTATGTTCTTGAAAATCTTGTTTCTTGATCTTGTCCTTGAAAATCTTGATCTTGAAAACCTTGTTTTATTGATCTTGAAAAACCTTGAATTCTTGACCTTGCACATAATTCTTGATCTTGTAAATAGGTTCTTGATCTTGCAAATAAGTTCTTGACCTAGCACATAATCCTTGATCTAATCTTGTTTTCTTGTTTCTTGATTCTTGTATGTTCTTGTATTCTTGACCTTGAATTCTAGTTCTTGATTCTAGTGTTCTAGTCCTTGAATTCTTGTTCTTGATCTTAGTGTTTCTTGTATTCTAAACCTTGAGTTCTTGTTCTTGATTCTAATGTTTTCTTGTATTCTTGACCTTGAGTTCTTGTTCTTGATCTTAAAGTCTTGTTATCTAGTTTCTTAGTATTCTAGTTTCTCGATTCTTGGATTCTTGAATTCTAAGTTTGATGTACTCTAGCCTAGAGTACAATGATTTCAATTGTTCCAATGTCGTACAGTGTTAGCCTACAGCTATTGATGTTCTTGAAACCTGAGTGATGTGTAAGGATAATCCATATTATCCATCAATGTTCGTGTTACTGAAACCTATCTCATATAAGTTTTTCATTTGCGACTAGTGCCCTAGTCTAATACGAGTTGTAATAAATCATTTACAATGATTGATTTCATAAATAGATTTTGAATAATAATCAACGAGTATGCATTCCACCCCAAAACAGTATAACAGTTTGAAAGGAGGGGCTATGGAAACTCACCTTTGAGTGCTAGCGTTTCTAAACGTACAGTTGATCCAACAGTAATCTCCTAGTGTCCTAAACACGCGAGATTTCGTATAAATGAATGGATATTTATATAAATGATATTGGTTTTAAAAGCGTATCGTATAGGTTTAGTTGTTATTCAAGTTCATTATGTCCGTCACATTTTATTTCATAAGTTACTAAATTTGGTACGGTTCTGAAAACTGAAATATGCCATTTTCGACCCCTAGATGACTCCGGATGGCTTAAAACTGGCTAGGCTAAGGTACTTAGCCTTGACCATTTTGCTGTTTTTGAATGACCGAGCGAATTTGAGTCTGATCCGTTACAATAAATTTTTCATCGAGAAGCACGTTAAAAATACTTGTGAAATCGTCGACGTTTTCGAAAATTTACTTGTTCTGTTTTAGCTAGAATTCGCATGGGCTAGTTTATTGATCCGTTGGATCATGAAATATGACGGGGGAATCCGCCGGATTCCCTTGAATCCGCCGGATTGGTGGCATTTGTGGGGAATACGCCGTATTCATTTGAATACGACCGTATTCATGAAAAATAGAGGGAATACGCCGTATTCATTTGAATACGACCGTATTCATGAAAAATAGAGGGAATACGCCGTATTCATTTGAATAAGACCGTATTCATGAAAAATAGAGGGAATACGCCGTATTCATTTGAATACGACCGTATTTATTTTTTTGGGTGGGAATACGCCGTATTCACTTGAATACGCCGTATTCCGAGGTCTGGTTCGAGTCTGTCCTTTCCAAAACACACCCAAACCGATTTTAAAACCATTTTCGCATATAACCAACTTAATAGAATGATAATACATGATAATATAAGTATTATAAACATGAAATCGAGTGGAGATCGGGGATTTTCTTACCAAATGAAAATGAGAACGAAAATGGTGAAAATGATGATGGAAGACGATGATGATGATGTTGTTGTTACTCCTCCTTCTAATGATGATGATGGTGCCGATTTGATGATGATGGCGGTGGTGATGTAGTGTGAGCCGAGAGGGAGAGGAGGAAGAGATTGAGTGTGGGTGAAATGGAACCAAAAATGGAAATGAGGAGGGAGTAAAGAGGAAAGGCCGGCCATCTCCAATAATTGGAGGTGGTTGGCTCCGGTTTGTCCCGCTTCGTGGTATTTTGACCCGTGTTTTGGTACCCGATTGTAAAATAAATAATATTTTTAAATTTTATAATTTTATTGATACGAAATCGTTTATGTTTTTATGCGAAGTATTTTATAAAAATACTTTAATTGAGTTATAAAAATATAACTTAGTTTTGAGTTTGATTGACGGATATAGTTCGATTGATTTCCTTGCGTTCGAGTAAAATGAAATAAAACGAAATGTGTTTTATTTTAACCCACGTAAATAATTATTATCATTTTCAATGATACATTATTTGTTAGTTTTGTAGCGAATGATTTACTTGTACACGATAAATAATTAATCGTTTCGTGTTATGGTTATATAATACCTTATATAATACTTGAGCACTTGATAACATTTGTATCGGATATGTGAATAGAAAGTTTAAATTGGACCCGGATTTTGGTCATTTTTGTCAGTTGTTACATTTCTCCACACTCATAGCAAGTCTTTAGTTGGCTGGTGGTGTTGACGGTAGTAGACCTACAGTCTTTGGTCAAATGTCCATACCTTTGACATTTTCCACAAGGTGTGCTGCAAGGACCATCATGATGACGGCGGCACTTTGAACAGTAGGGTTTATTTCCAGTGTAACCCTTGTTGAAACCAGAACCAGTGTTGAGGGTCTTATCAGACTCAGACCTCTTTGATGATGATTGGTTTTGAGTGGTGTTCCCAGACCACTTTCTCTTGTTGTTGTTACCAGAATATGGAGCAGATGTCTCACGGCTGACAATCATGGCCATAAGTTCATGAGCAATTTCGATAGCTCTATCAAGGGTAGTTGGTTGAGCTGAGGCGACATTCCCCTGGATATTCTCCGGAAGTCCGCGGATGTACTTCTTGATACTTTTTCCTTCCGTATCAACCAAACCTGGGCACAACAGAGCGAATTGCTGGAATTTGGTGGTGTACCCAGCAATATCGTTCCCTTGTACCTCCAGATGCCAGAACTCGACTTCCAGTCGGTGTAGTTCTTCCTCGCGACAGTACTTCTCCCTTAGCTTTTTCTTCAATTCAGGCCAAGGAAGTCGGTTTGCGATCTCGACGCCGATAGAGTTTGCGTGGGTATTCCACCACGTTAGTGCACCTTCTTGAAAGGTGTAAGCAGCAAACTTGACCTTACTATCTTCAGTACAGTTACAGAGACTAAAGACAGATTCCATTCTTTCAATCCATCGGATTAAGCCAATAGCACCTTCCGTGCCCTTAAAGTAAAGTGGCTTGCAGCTAAAAAAGTCCTTGTAGGAACAAGGTTTGATAACAGGAGTAGCATTGACTGTCTCTGCATTCCTTAGAGCTTCTTGAGCTGCCATGGCTTCGGCTACAGCTCGGGTAACCGCAGCATTGAGTTCAGCTTGACTGAAACCATTCCTCTTTGGCGGCATGATTCTGACAAAGGCAAAGAGAGTGGATGAGTTGTTTGCACCAAAACATGATACATCACATATGCATATATATATTTATGAGGTAATATACAATGACACCAGTGATAATCACATTTGACCAACAACAGAGTTGCATACTAGATGCGAGTTTACGAGTAGATGGGGTATGGTTTTATGTATGGAACCTATAGTCCTTCAAACAATAAGTTCCATTTGTGATTCTAAGGAAATAGAATGATAGGGGAAATACGAAATGATATACTCCTCGTGAACATACGATGGTACAGCGGAATTGTGTTGTGAGATGTTATGTGCGTAATAAAGGGATAGACGATAGTAATTCATACGTATCGTCTTTGATAGTAAAGATGTTAACGAGTGTATTATCGTGTGTGATCTATATATATTCGATATATATAATAGCTTAGAAGATAATACGCTGGTGAGGCCTATCCATATATCTTCAATATATAATAGCCTATAGAGTAGGACGTAAATGAGGCCTATGTATGTATATACGCCTATATCACATAATAGCCTAATGTGTGTCTAACACTAATCAAGTATTAGTCACGGTTTCTCTCATGGTCAGAGTCAACTATCGCATTCCTGTTCAACATAACCCGTTTCAGATTTCACATCATCTTCATTTAATTGTACATAGTTAGCTACGCTATGTTAAATTAAACTCGTATGACATGATCACTGAACCAGTTATACCTAATAGGGAATACTGCCTAGCGGTCATAGTCTAGGCCCACTAAATGCAACCTAGTTCACTATAACCTTAGGCTCTGATACCAATCTGTCGCACCCCCAAATTATGATGCGGAAGCGGGTCGGTTCGGGGCGCGACTAATCAATATACAAAGCACACAAGATTACATAATGAATGACCACTACATGCGTCGTTTACAAATACATTGATATTATAAAAGTTTTACACTGTTATAACATAGTTTACAAAAGCTCCTGAGTTCAATTGATAGAGATTCTATGGCATAACTAAATTATACAAAATATAGTAATGCATGACAATCTCTTGATGTCTGAATGTGACTCGAGCTAATGGGCATCTTGAGTGGCAGACCTACTGCTGCTGATTACCTGTGATACATGCTAAAATGGGTCAGCGAAAACGCTGGTGAGCTCACAGGTTTGTATGTCAACACATATTTGTATGAACCGCAAGATTTAATGATAATTGAATTTAAAATGCAATTAAGCAAAATAAAAGTTATACAGCCATGAGCACATAGTCTGAGCTTAACTCGAGATGTCAGGTCCACATTTAAGGTATCCTGATCGAGGTGCCTCCTACGAGTGCCTAATCAACACTCGTCTACACAAATATTAATACATCCGTTTTACTAGTTAGTGCGTGCTAACCCGGATGAGGCTGGTCAAACCTATATGGTACCATATACTAATATTCACGCTACTACGTATTACCAAACTATGCTGATGGAGGGCTTTAAAATGATTAGTGAAAATAACTCATGTAGTATTTGATTTGATGGTACTTGCGTTCATTTTGTAAAACAAAACAGAGCAATGAAATCACACCCCTAGGTAAAAGTATTTAAAAAGGGGCTATGAGACTCACCTGAGCCTATTGAATTGTTAGCCAACAATTTATGAGGATTCACAATGATTTGATGTCGTTACAACGACTGAACCTGCAGGGCGTCTTTGACGCGCAAGGTTTTGATTGATTAGATTATTTGAAACCTGCCGGGCGTATTAAACGCGCAAGGTTTAATTGATTTGATGACACTACGGACCATCTATGCTAGTTATCCCCTTAACTAGTTTTGACCAAATACATTGGTTAATGATTATGTTTTGAGTTTGTGAAAATGGATACGGCCATTGGTGATTGATTTGAAATCGAGATCTTGATAACATAAATATGTTTGTTTCGTATAAATGAACTTTGTTTTGAAAACGTATCGTATTGAGTATAAATAATTTGAGTTCGTATAATTATAATACGTTGTGAAAATTTATTTATAGTTGTTTGGATTTTAAACGTCTCTAAATTGAATACTTAGTAAGAATCGCGACATGAAAACATTTGGTTTAAGTTTCTGAAAAATCATGCGATCCAGGAGACAAGATCACGCGATCGGCCGAGGATTATCACGCGATCGCGTGGAACTACAAATGACGCGATCGGTTTGAAATATCACGCGATCGGTTGGGTTTAACAAATGACGCGATCGGTTGGAAACTCACACGATCGGTTTGAAATTAAGGATGACGCGATCAGTTGAACTATCACGCGATCGCGTGGGTTAAAAAAATTACGCGATCGGCTGGACAAATCACGCGATCGCGTGATTTGTATGGGTTTGCAGGTCTGTGACGAACAGCAGGTTTAATTCAAAAACTTATGTTCGATTTGGGGACAAAATCAGTTTGTAAAACATCCTAGCATGCTAATATAAGTAATATAAACATGTAAAATTAACAAAAACGTAAACGAATCCTTACAATTAATTTGATGAACGGATGATGGTGATGATGGAGACGAAGAAGATGATGGTGATGAACGAAGGAGATGATCACGATTATGATGATGATCTTGTGTTGTTGTTGTTATTGTTAATTTGTTGTTGTTGTTAGATGAAAATGAAAACCGAGAGAGAGTCGAGAGATAGATAGATAGAAAATGAAATGAAACAAAGGGTGCGTTGGGTTTGTTCATCCGGCTCCAATTATTGGAGTCGGTTGGGCTCCCATTCGTGGTACAAAATACCCGTGTTTTTGTACCCGATCGAAAAATAGTAAAATGTTTTAAATCGATAAATTTCTATATTTGATATCGTACGTATTTTAATCGAAGTATTTTAATAGAAATACTTTTAATGAGATATAAAATATATCAATGTTTTATGTTTTAGAGACGGACACGATTTAAATGTTTTCGTAGTGTTTGAATAAAAGGTTATAAAACGAAATATGTTTTATTTCAACCAAAGTAACTAGTAATTATTATTTCAAATAATAATTCATTGTTTATGAGTTTTGTAGTGAACGTTTTGATTTGTACGATACGTAATACTTGATATATATTATCAAAATAATATATAATACATAATGAGTTATTAAATAATACTTCTTATATTATTTAATATTGTTTTTCACCAATGCCATATATATATGAATCGGAAATTCGGCCGATTTGAAAATGAACGATTAATTCTAATCGAGTACTGATATATATATTCATCAATATATATTTTGATACATACAATTAGCCTAATACATAGCACTAACTACATGTATTACATTATGATTAGGAGCTAAAAACTAGTCCTAATTTGACGGGTGTCACATTAATCAATTGGCGCGACGATTGAAACTCAACAGACTCTGAGATATATTTATGACCAGTTGACCACGGTTACTTATTGACCACGGTTAGTTTATGGGGAACCGTGATCACTATTGAAGCAGTAAATTGAATAGACAACGGAAATTGGAGCCTATATATGACCACAGTTACTTATTGACCATGGTTTGTTTTATGGGGAATAAAGATTTATAAAACAAAGATTTTTTATATATCTATATCTACCATTCTATCTAGTCTAGTAGATTTATAAAACAAAGATTTTTCCTTGCTTTTTAGCCATGCCACATCATCTCATTACCTTTTTTCTAAAATCCTCCTAATTATACCAAATAATCAATTTAGTTTTTCCTTAAAACAAATATTTTTCCTTAACTTTTTAGCCATGCCACATCATCTCATTACCTTTTTCTAAAACCCCACTAATTATGCCAAATCATCAAATTAAAGTTTTCCTAACACTTTCATCTTAAAAATTTTAAAAATTTAAATTCCCAACAAACTACTACGTTCTATTTTATAAAGAGTCATAATTCGATGTTATTATAATTTATTATAAAAAGTGGTGTATAAATCAAAATGTTTGTTGTATTTATCAACCCCCCGGATGTGGATAGTTCAAAAGTTTATGAAGATATGGAGTGATATTTAATTGGGTAGTGATCCTTTAGCCTTACACCACTAACACGCTTTACAGTTTTGTACAGTACAACATCCTGAAGCACATTTGGTGGTTTACGGCTAAAAATAGGTGGTGTACGAATCATCACTCTATTTAATTTAATACAATATACGCCAGGTCCCCAGGTGTAATCAAATTTTGAAAGTAACTCTATTTGAAAGGCTCAAACTTTAGCCACCCCCTTTATTACTTGAGAAACCTTCTGCAACATCATCATAATTAATTCGAATATTGTAAAAGATTTCGTAAATACAAAAGTTGTATTAACATTTGTCTTATTTCGAAAATATAAAAGTTTTTTATATTAAATCAATTTTTGATTTTTTTTTTATATAAAAAACGAGTTTATAAAAAGTGAGTTTTTTTTAATACAAAATCTTATTATTAAAAATAATTAAATAAGTATGGATGTGACTAATCAATTACAGTACTGTATTATTTTGGGGTTTTTTTTAGTAAAATTGGGGTATCTAAGAATGGATGGGATGTGGGGACACAAATGAAAAATTAGTGAGAGGCAAAAGTGCAAAACTGATTGATGGGACAGTAACTAAGTAAGTCTAACTTTGGGGTTTTTTTTTGAAAAAAATGGGGTTTCTAAAATAGGACCCAATATAATATTTCTGAACCATGGTCACAACTGAACCGTGGTCACAACTATTAAAGAAATCGTATCATATTATCTTTGTTTCAAGTGTAATTTTAATTCAAATTCAAATTAATCATTAATCATTTTATAATTCAATATATAGATCTCATCTTTATATATAATTCACATGTTCCAAATTCTTTTTTGTTTTGTTTCAATTATTTCGTCAAATAATTTGCGGATCTATTTGGGCTTTTTTAGTATTTGAATATACACGAGTTTTCAAAAAAAAATAATAATAATAAATAGTAATAACACGATTTCACAATATAACTAGCCACAACATGTTCATATATGGTAAAAGTGGTAAGTGGTAACCACATGTAATAAAATAATTATAGATTTAATATACTAACATATACTCCATATAACATTAAAGTACACTCACACCTTAAAATTACATAACAACGTATTGTACGATATACCATTACATACTACTAAATCTAACATGTTTTATAATCATGTACTCTACTTACTCTGTTTTAATCTCTTTTGAATCCAAGTTCCAATGATGATGATTGCATAACAGTGATCTCAAGTGCACCTCGACATTGACAACAAAACAGGTTTCAGGTATCTTTGTAATTAAACAAAGGACCAGATTTACTGGATTATCTCATTTGGTTCTGAAGAACCAGATGCTCTGTTATACCTAGGTTGCACGGAAACGGGTACGACACCCATATAGGAGTTTCCTTGCATCCTAGACTTATACTTCCGTCATTGAGATTTGTTACGGCTACGATCAACGGAAGATTTAAATAGGGAAATCGAGGTCGTAAATGAATACTGTTCGGAAAGAAAATCACGAATACGTGAATACAAATGGAAGTGTTTCATTTTGTTGTTTGTAGGCAAAAGTTACTGCCAAAGCTAATGGTATTTATAATCGGGTATGCTAACGACCGAGCTCCCTTTGAAAATTTGAATGCCAACTCCAAACTACTCACTTCTCATATCATACTTAATGTTAATATTTGAATGTCTTGAAAATTGAAATTATATTTGACCGTTTCCACAAGTTATATATTAAATTAATGGTGAAGCGGTTACTATTTATTTTACTTGAATAAACAACGGAAATTGGAGCCTATATATGACCACGGTTACTTATTGACCATGGTTTGTTTTATGGGGAAGCTAACGTGGTCAGTGGTCACTATAGCATGCAGAGAGCCAGAGACTATATACAGAATAGACTAGACTAGACGGAAATTGCATTGGCGCCTATATATGACCACGGTTAGTTTATGGGGAACCGTGGTCACTGTTAAAGCAGTAAATTGAATTGACGTACGGTCTTCTGTGGTTACTTTATGTAATTTTGAAAGTAACTCTATTTGTCAAATATATAAACCGTGGTCACAACTGAACCGTGGTCACAACTATTAAAGAAATCATATCATATTATCTTTGTTTCAAGTGTAATTTTAATTCAAATTCAAATTAATCATTAATTATTTTATAATTCAATATATAGATCTCATCTTTATATATAATTTCCATGTTCCAAATTCTTTTTTGTTTTGCTTCAATTATTTCGTCAAATAATTTGCAGATCTATTTGGGCTTTTTAAGTATTTGAATATCTTTTCGTATATCATCCAACTAAAATAGTTATAACACGAGAAGAACAGTGGTTTCAGGGTTACAAAATATAAAGTTATTGATATTTGTGTCAAATGTAAATTAGTATTAGTACGGTTAAACCCCCAAAACCCATTTAAACCCATTAAATCTTCTTCTTTCTGAAAAGAAAAGTCCTTCTCTAATTACAGCCACATGTGTATACGTACGATTGTACGAATGTACTATTGTAATCTTTCTATCTAATTTTAAAAGTGGTTCTACAGTACGAACCGTGGTCCATTAGTTTTTTAAGATTTTGGGGAAAAAAACTCCATTACTTTATTCGTACCACTAACCACTGTCAAAGTGTCAACCATAACAAGTGTAGTTAACTATTTATGGTCAAACATACATTTTTGTTTAAATACTAAAGTAGTTCGCTGTTGGCATTCATTTCATTCGTTAATGCCTTAATGAGTTAATGGTACGTATTCACCTTATATTATAAATGCATGCATACATACAAATATACAATGATACAACAAACCTATAAATCTTCTTTTTACTCCGTATTATATATATATATATATATATATATATATATATATATATATATATATATATATATATACGGAGTATATACAAACCCTAGAAAATAAAATGATCATCAAGTTCCCTAATATGATAATCAAATTCCTTTTTCGAGATCATCAAATTCCCTTTTTCCAACAGAACTTACAATAATCTTTCTCATCCGCTATTTCTCTGTTTAAAATCTTCTCCACGCATGAACAAGATAGATCTAGTTGAGGCGCGCGTGGAAAAATGTATCTTCATGAAACAGTTTCTGTATGGCGTATAATCCGATACAGAAGTTTCTCTTATATTTAAAGACAATGAAGAGATGGATTCTCTAAGGAAGACAAACTATGTACACACGCTATACACGATCGGAAATACCCAATTACCCATCGAGCAGGGATGACGATGGTCACCCGATCCATCCATGTAATGTTGAAATTGTGGACGATTAAATTGAGGACTAAATTGAAATTGTTATAGGTTTTTATTTTTTATAAAATAAATTAGTATATATGTTAGTGTGTTAAATGTAAAATGTTATAATTCGTATATGTATAGCTTCAAGACCCGCAACAACGAAAGCGACTAAATTGAAATTGTTATAAATATTCAATTGAATATGAGTGTATACATTGTTGTAGATTGAAATTGTCACATATAAAAAAAGTTAAGTTTAAAAATGCATGCATCATACCTTCCAATTTTTTTGAACTGTTGAGAGCTTGAATAACCAGTTGTGTTGTGTTTGATCGGACGGATATTCAACTATACACTTATGAACAATTTTTTGAGATCTTTGTGGATCCAATGATAACGATATGAGGGAATGTACTGTTGTTGAATAAAGAGACCACGGTTCTTTAATAGAAACTGTGGTCTATTTCATAAATTGAAGTGCAACGTTTACATCTATAAATACACAAATCAGCCATGACCTTTTTGCACATATACAAACAAAGTAACAATATGAGACACTCCATTTTCTATGATCATGTCTTTCTTAATTCCCATGATGGTTCCTTCGCAACCGCGATTTCACTGTTTATGATCATATTTTATTATTATAACCATTAACCACACTGATTTAGCAAATAGATTAGATTGTGGAACTTGCTCGCTGTTCTGCTTTCGGTAGATCATCCAGTTCCACCAATTGAACTGGCGTCTTGAGTTGCATCAGCGTTCGTTCCTCCGATGGATTAGTAAAATTGATTTTTTAGTTTTAGTTGCGCGGTACGTAACTCGCTAAAAAATATACGTTCGTTGCTCGGTACCTAAATCGCCGATATCGTTGACGAGTGATTATTTATTTTTGTATTATACTATTATGTGTGGGTAAAATATCACATTTCAAGCCAATTGAAGATTTTGTAGGGGAAGGGTTCAAAGTCAGGAAATGTATGGTTTACTTCAAAGAGTGCCAAGACCTTGATAATCTCTGGATACTCAACTCTTGATAATCTCTGCACCCAAATAGTAAAAAGAGAAAAGAAAAAAAAAACATTAAGTTGTTGATCACTTCCTCTACTTATCGTATGTTTGACAAAAGAAGTAACAACTATTTAACAATCGATATTTCCCTGTATAATAAATTTGTTTGTTATTGGGAGGATAAGAAATTTATTTATTTAATTTTTGTTTTGGATGGTGATGATATAACACTTGAAGCTTTAAATATCACACTATGTGACATAATAAAAACTCTCATGTATTTTTTATGTGGGTCCAAAATTAATTCAATACGGTAGGTGGTGCTCTAAAGTCTAAACAACTTACATCTTGGCCCAAAACCCACAGCCCACACCTCACGGCCCAGATGGAAATGCATTTTACAATACAATGTAAATTTGTTTATTGATCATATTTTCGAAAGAACCACGGGTTGTTAAAAAAACCGTATTCCGATTAAATTAACTACGGTTTGAAAAAGGGAACCGTGGTCCGTATCAAAAACATAGACCACCCCTCGTCAAATGTAACCGCGGTTTGTGTATTCAGGGAATTTGACCACAGATTTGGATACAGATCCGTGTCCCGCTAAATCTAGGAGCCGTGGTCAATGGAAAGAAAAGTAAAAACGCACGACATTTTGCAAACGGATCACGGGTTTGAAGTGATTTTCACCATTTCCGTGGTCTATTAAGGGTGGGCTATAGTGGATTGTGTAGTAGTGATACTTGGCTACCTAATTCAAATGATAATACTAGTATTTCCATATCTGATGTTTGTGCTACGGTGAAATTATAGGCAACTAACACTTTCAGTGTGAGATTAGACTTTAAGTCATACACTGGTTTGTTTCATCTTCAAAGCACTTACTTTGATAGGTCATCCGCAAACCAGTGAATCTATGATTTGGAGAATAATCACTTGTTTGTTAGATCACGTTTATTTGTTCTATTTGTACAAATACCTAACAGCAGGGATTGACGCCTATGGATAAAGAATCTTTGAGAATAATGGAAAGACAACAAGGGGAGCTTACAGTTCATTAAGATTGGAAATCTTTGGAGCATTGCTTTGCAGGAGAAGAGATAACTCTTTTAGACATGAAGATGATTTCTAGTTGTCTATGACTAGTTCATTAAGTAGACAAGCTCAATATTCACCACATGTACCCACATCCTAGAGCTAAACCTTACCACATCCTTGATTGCTAGCATAGCATTGCATGGAACCCGAAACCATCATTCGTCATCACAATAGCCACCCACATTCACCCATCCATCCACCCATTCACACTTGACACCACCACCATCGGGAACCATTCATCAGCTATAGTAATATCACCGCCTACAATTATACACAGAAACATCTCAGAGATATAGGCTAACCGAGAAATGGCTATCAAAGGATTAGATATGGGATTGATCGCTGCTGATAAGAACAACAATCAGATTCATTACATCAGTTGTCGGCAAAGATCTCGGGCGATAGAGATTTATGGTCATTGGATTCAGCACTTTCAGATCATTGGAGAGTCATTCACATCAGCAGCTCTCAATGATTAGGATCCTCGTCCATTTAGCTCTATCCATCATTGGTTTTTCAATGTTGACTCTGCTTGTGTCCGGAGAACGACATCACTTCATATTATTTTCTATCGTTTTGGAAGTCGAGCTCTCGACTTTAACAGCAGCACTGCTCGGGAGGCAATCCGTGGAATAAGACGTGCAGAGAGAAAGTGTCAACAAGTGAAGAAAATCTCTGACTATCCTTCACACTTGGTCGTACCTAAATGATTTATAAAACTTCTCCGGATTACAACTCATTTGCAAATAAATCACTGGTCTCAGAAAATAGGAAATCACTTTGAAAACTGATAATTCATGTGTTTCGAGCATTTGAGGTACTTGCATACTACTTTTATGCATTATGCTCGAACACGTTTAAAAATATATGTTTTATAAAACTGATTTGTAATAGAAAACATCTTTTCAAATTCTGAGACAGTGATTTCTCTTTCCATTTGCAATAAAAACTGAGTTTGTAAAAATAGTACTACTACTACTACTACTATTATTAGTATTATTACAGACATATATACTACTACTGCTACTGCTGCTGCTGCTACCGCCACCACCGCCACCACCACCACCACCACCACCACCACTACCGCTACTACCACCGCTACTACCACCGCTACTACTACTACTATTATTTTTTTTATTTTTATTTTTATTTTTATTTTTATTATTATTATTATTATTATTATTATTATTATTATTATTATTATTATTATTATTATTATTATCATTATTATTATCATTATTATTATTATTGGTTACTGCGGCGGTCTCTTTTGCTAGATGCAGTTGCTATTTACAGTTGTCGGATGTTGATGCGACTGACGATGCCGATGCTGATTCAGATGATGTTTTGATGATGCTGATGTTGTTGATGTTGCCTATGCGGTTGCTGATGCCGGTTGCTGTTGATTTTTTCTAGCTGTGATTACTATTAGTTTATTTTGTATTACTTCGTCATTACATTTATTTGTACGTATTTTTGATTCTGCTGGAGGTCTTTCGAGAAGCAGTCTCTCTACCCTTGGGTAGGGGTAAGACTGTCTACATCTTACCTCCCCCATACCCCGCCCCCAGCGGGATTGGGTAGTGTTGTTGTTGTTGTTTGTAAAAATAGTACGTCCAACGTATTCACACTTATGAGATTAATTCACAAGAGAATGATGGATGAATAAAACCAATAACAAGACGCTTGAAGCCGAGCCGATCTTCATGGATGTAGAAAAGGATCCTAACAACATCTCTTTTTCAATGCAGCTCGCTATCTGGGGAGTGTCTTAACCCTTTATCCGCTTTCATTTATGATTCTATAATTTGTTTGCTTTGTTAGTTTGTTATGTAGTCTATACTCTATCCTAAGCTTATCACTAAGTGTGGGATTCCAGCCTAAAACAAACACTTGAGAAACATTTTCTTACATGTTCAAACTCTAAGTGTGGGATTTTACTTCCAGTAAAACCTCAACTCAAGAGAACATTAGGGACAATGTTTCTCTAAGTGTGGGATAGCATGTATATAATACCTTGGTTAGTTCTTTATGATTTTTAATGTCCGAAATAGTAAACTCAAAAAATGTTCCTCAATTTTTTCAAAAATTTTCAAGAAAATTAAAAGTATGAGCTTAATCACCTGATTAACTCTACTATTTTTGAGTCATAATATCTTTTGAGGGGATCTATTTTCAAATATGAGTAAGATATTCTGGAATTTAGGGAAAATAAGGTAGAAACTTCTTAAGCACGAAATGATAATCTAATAGGAGAATGACAAAGCACATACAACCCTATTTGCAGTGAGGTATATTGAGCCTAAAAGTATTCATCTTTAATGCTTCACTTTTCGTTTCTTGTGTGTGCCGATGCATGTATCTCTGAATTAGAACTTGCTCTTGACATACGTTTTGAGACCACATTGGTGTGTACCGTACGCGGTATAGGTGCAATTAGATGACCTTGACGTTCCCTAGGATTTAACCCATTTCTTACATATCTCTTCAAGCCCAAAACCCTTCCGATACTCATTTTTAGTATCGATGATCCGCCTAGTAAACCCTATTGAGCCTAAACCTTTCGTTTCATAAAACCCTACTTCCCAAAAATATCCCCAAAACTTATCTTAGAATTTCTGAGGTTATGAAGAACATCTTTTAGGATATCCGTTTTACTTATCCTACCCTTTCGTGTTCTCCAAAAGACATCTCTCTTGAGAATCCTTGGTGCGAAAAATTGGCACCGTGAAAAGACTTGAATGTACAAGATAAGGGATTTCTGAAAGAATTAAAAGAAAAACATCCTTGTAAATTCTCTGGCAAAGAAGTTCTGAAGAAGAAAAGAAAATAAAAAAATAGAAAAAAGAAAAAGAAGAAAAAGCAGAAAAGAAAAGAAAAATAGTTTTGCAAGAATAAAGCTAAGTCCTTCAAAGTATCATCCTCGAAAGAAGAATCTGATAGAAGACAAACAGCTATCTCCTTTCCGTTCTAGAATAAAGTTTTTCATGATCTCTGTAGTTTTAAGATAAGCAACCCCTACAACCTAAATATACCACTATCCATACCCTTTAACCCTCACCAAACACTACAACCCTCATGAATGTCTTGGGATAATTAGCACCGTTCTCACCTAAGTGGTGGAGATCCGATTCTTGATCAAGCCTATGATGATGAGTGCTGCATGACTGGCTATTTGAGCAATTTCGTTTGTTTTAGATTGATAGGAAACCTGATACACTTTGAGTGAATTAAGTGACCACCTTTTGTGAGATCGCCTAGTCATGTGTACTCCAAGATCATGAGATTTGGATGTATGCCTAAGATAATCTTTTCATGTTTAAGGAAGGATCATCTTATCTTTCCCTATGTTCTTGAAATTATCTTACTTATCTTGAATATAGATCTAGTGTCTCTCACCCTTTCCAGACTTTCACGTGACTATTGCCTTAGTTATAGGACTTTGCAAACCCTAGCTACGTAACAATAGTTATCTCCAATTACAGTATGAAGCTATGAACTTTCCGTAAAACGGCACAATACTTCGTATATTATTGGAAACACCACTGGTGGAATACAAATACGTGGAAGCTAGGAAATGCCGTAGGACTGTTTCATCGTGGATTACCTAGAAGTGATCCTTCTAGAACTCGGGTCTAGGAACCAAAGCTGTGGAAATGCTCGTTGCCCTGTACACCGTTAGTACACCAAGGTTTAAATACAGCTGTGGAAATGCTCGATGCACCGTACACCGTTAGTACACCAAGGTCCAATACAAGCTGTGGAACTACTTAATGTACTGTACACCGTGAGTATGCCTTGAGTCAGGAACACTGTGGATATGCCAACGCACTGTACACCGTGAGTATACCTTGAGTCAGGAACACTGTGGAAATGCCCAATTGCCCTGTACACCGTGATTATTCCTAGAGATGAACGCCTGAATGTAAAGGAGGGTCTATATTTATGACGGTAGATTATATGCTTGAATTAGATAAATACAGAGTTCTGTCAAGAGAGCTTAATGCTTCATAACATTGCTTAACTCTACAATACCGACAGTTTAGAATAACAACAGTTAATAACTAGTACACAGTTAGATAATAACAAATAGACTTAGGGGTTAAGAAAGGTCAGTGAATACAATTGCGGTCTGTTGCCTTATGCCTGATCCTTAGATACTTAAGGGTTACTTAGGTCTTACTCAAGACTAGTTCAGGAGGGTTTGAAAGCAGACCGATCTGATCAGAATCATGATAGCCTAGGATTCCAGTGACATACTTATTTAGATCCGGAGCTAAATAAGTAGGGTCCTAGTGTTTACAACTAAGTTTATCTGTCTGTTAACTGATTGTGTCCCCAATAAACATCATCCTAACTATACGCTATCCTAAATCATGGTGAACCACGTCTTTGTTGTGTCTAAGTGTTACATGTGTGCTAGCTTCCCTTTACTTTTATGTTTTATTAGTTTTAGAAGTTTTAATTAGATAAAAACCAAAACAAATACCTATCCCACTATCCTAAAGGAGGGTCTATATTTATGACGGTAGATTATATGCTTGAATTAGATAAATACAGAGTTCTGTCAAGAGAGCTTAATGCTTCATAACATTGCTTAACTCTACAATACCGACAGTTTAGAATAACAACAGTTAATAACTAGTACACAGTTAGATAATAACAAATAGACTTAGGGGTTAAGAAAGGTCAGTGAATACAATTGCGGTCTGTTGCCTTATGCCTGATCCCTAGATACTTAAGGGTTACTTAGGTCTTACTCAAGACTAGTTCAGGAGGGTTTGAAAGCAGACCGATCTGATCAGAATCATGATAGCCTAGGATTCCAGTGACATACTTATTTAGATCCGGAGCTAAATAAGTAGGGTCCTAGTGTTTACAACTAAGTTTATCTGTCTGTTAACTGATTGTGTCCCCAATAAACATCATCCTAACTATACGCTATCCTAAATCATGGTGAACCACGTCTTTGTTGTGTCTAAGTGTTACATGTGTGCTAGCTTCCCTTTACTTTTATGTTTTATTAGTTTTAGAAGTTTTAATTAGATAAAAACCAAAACAAATACCTATCCCACTATCCAAACCCTAGCTTGATCACTAAGTTATCTGAATGAGCTCTGTTTCAATTGTGCCATCGTGAGGAACGACCCTGGATCATTCTTACCGCATACTTATACTTGGTATTCATACCCAGTAGTAGTAAGTAGTACGGAGATTTAGGCTCCCCCGACTATTATAAATTTAAAACTACCCACTGACGCTGCGTCCGGCGGAAAGGTCCACAACGACAGGAAGCGATTCCTGATCCGACCGCTGGGTGCGCATTAGTGGTTATGTGTGCATGTGGAAAGCCTGGTGTGGTGAAAACCTTATGGACCTCAGCAAACCCAGGCCACCGTTTTTACTGTTGTCCATAAAAGGTAATTTTATTTAAACCCTAAAAAGTTTCAATTTTTATCTAATTCATGGTTTTACAGGTTCGTAATTGTGGGTTCATAGACCGGAAAGACACACCCATGTGCGAACGTGCAGTACAAATCATTCCAGGTTTATTAAGGGAAAGAAACCAACTAGAAGAAGAGAATCGGGCGTTGAAGATATATCTAGTATGCAGCTGGATTTTTTTTGGTTAGTGTGTTTTTGTTTTCAAGAAATAGTCATTTGTATGTTTGTGGAAGTATGAAGTTTGAACTTGGAACTTTGCTTTTGGTGATTGTTTAAGTTTTATTAGTTTTGGTTTATGATGTAAGGTATGGGTTTATGATATATGTTGGTATAACACCCCTCGTTTTACAGTCATTTAAATATAACACATCGGAAGCGTTATCCTAAATTTCAACATTTATAAGTTACATCATTTCATATACTTATAAAATGAAACTAATTCAAATCACAATTTATCAACTTGGGTGTTATACAAAACAAAAGTTAACACTGGTTTATACAATTCAAATATCAGAGTCACGCCTCACTGTCAAATATCCCATCCAGTCCAACTTCTTGCCCACCCATATTATATTTATAACCCGCAAGAAGTGTTAATGTGGGGGATTAGCGTAAAGCTAAGTGAATGAATCATTAATCAACAGTTTAACTTATCATAACAACTTTGTGTACAACAACAAACCTGAAACACACAAGTACACAATTCACTGTTTTACAACTTAACTGGGCAACTATTCAAATGGTCACTTATTCAACTGGTCAACTGTTCAACAATTTCAACTTGTCAACACTAAACAATTCAACAATTACCACAACTGAATAATGAGGATCGGTGGCTCTAGGGAATACCATAATACCCGGGTGGCTCCCCAAGAACACTTATCCAACCATATCCGTATGGCCATAACGGACGAGACCGATAGCTAATTGTTATCATCAACCAACACAGGAGATGTGTTAAATCTTGAATAACAATTAGCCCAACCAACCAGATCAACCAGTTGACCTCATTAACAACTGATGCCCGAAGGCCAATAATAACAGCTAATGCCCGGAGGCCAACTTCCATCAGTGATCACATATTCACATATTCATCAGGGCACACCTCAGACGAATCAGTATATCAATAGTATTATTACTATTAAACCCTAATCATCATAACAACTGAAAACAGTAATAATACGCATACCCGTTGTAACCAAACCTGTTACAACTAAATCACACTGAGGATTAAAGATCCACTCACTGTTACCTCAGCCACGAGCTCAGAGGTCTAATATTACTGAGCTTTCTCCATATCTGAGAGTACAACAAATAAACAATGAGTTAGTAACTCATTCCACAACAACTCATGTTATAATCATATAACATACTTCAATATACTATTCAACTACCCAATTACCATATCATCATGATAAATAATAATCAACAACTATATCACTTAATTCCCAAATGTCATTATAACATATTTACATGAATCAGGTGATCCCTAAGATCACAGGAAACAAACGCTCAATTCGGAACATATTCAAAAAGTCCCGAAATAAGATTCAAATTACTGTAAAATACCATTTTCGACCCCTAAACGACCCCGAATGCCCAAAAACCACCTAGGCTCTTAGAATAGAGCTTTGACCATTGGGCCGTTTTCGAGTGACCATGTAAATTTCGACCCAATCCGAGTTAATGAAATTTGTCACTCAGTCGCGACCCTGAAAACACTTACGCATTTTCAAAATTTGCAAACCAAAATTTGACTTGGATCCGCCGGATACAAAATAAAACCTTAGGATCCGCCGGATCAGGGTTAAGATCCGCCGGATCACAAGCCCTTTCCAGCGACCTGCAACCTGTAAACATGCTGAATCCGAATATAAATGCACCAAATCAACAACTTCAGCTTTGTAATCGATCATATACAGTAACCAACACTCTCTAACACTAACTAACATCCAATATCATCATTTCAATCATCAATTTCAATTATTCCTCACTAATCCTATAATTCAAAGTGAGTTCATATATGATTTGGGACAAGAACACGTACCCTTGGATTAAGAACAATATGATGATGATGATAATCTGATGATGATAAATTCGAATCAAGAACAAACTTCCTTTTAATTCCTTACTATTTGTTTTAGGTTGTGTATGTGAAACATAAGAACATCAGGAAGGAAAAATAACTTTCCTAAAGAGGAAAGTGAAATAAATAGTCGGCCCAACTTTTAACCGACTCCATATTCATTTAAAATTAGTCCCCTTCTAAACCCATTGTCTGGAACCCGAAAGTCATTTGCGAGAACAACTACTTTATTTCACCGACAACTTTATTAATTTACAACAATTAATAATTTATTTATCACAATGGAATATTTGACTCTTATTCCAATTATTTTCAACTAATTCAAACAATATTATTTCCAAACACATTAAATAATAATTTAAATCAGTAAATAATATAGAACGACTAGGTCCACTTTGAGGATGTTACAGTTGGATCCTTTTTTGGTGTAATAAAATGGATCTTATTTTGGTGTAATGAAATGAAATGTGCTTCATTTGATGTACTGGGTGTAGTGTTGAGTGTATTTTACACATTTTTGTTCAATAAAACCTAAAATGCATAAAGTGGACACAAAAAAGAACAAGTAAACAGCCTGCATACATAAGCTTGACCTGTATTGACTATTTGAGGTCAAATAAGCACAAAACTGTAACAACCGGCAAATTAGGCCTAGAATTAGTGCCTAATTCTTTGATAATACATGTAATTAGTTCTGTGTTAGGCTAATTAATTGATCGAATTTTATATATTGTTGAATATATATATATACAAAAAAAAAATGCGATTTGGTTAAATCGTACGCAATCTAAATCGAAGGTATTTCGATTCAATTTAATACGGACGTTGGTGACCAATTTTATTAAATAACGCTTTTATGTCAGAAATATCATTTTGATAATATTTCGTATTCATTCGTATCGTACAAACAAAACGTACACAAATCTAGATATTAAAACGCGCAACTAAATAAAATAACTTATAACTTATAACTCAGATATAAATTGAATTATAAAATATTCAAACAATATATCGCGTAATAAATCGTATTTTAAAACTTATAATGTAAATAATTGTTCAACGTTAAACGACGGAGCAAACGAACACCACACGGAACGCGGGGCGAAAACTGAAAAGTGGGGATAAAACCCCCACCTCCCACTTTCTTTCTTCATTTCATCTACCTCTTTCTCTCTCTTACTTTCTCTTTCTTCCTTTCTCTCTAAATCACCACCACCTCCATAATCTCTCAAAAACGCAAAATACTAACGCCAAACGACCTCGGATTTCAAAGCTCTTTTAGGAAAAACGTTCACCACTTCGCGATCTACAATCCTATCTTTCCAGAATTTCATTTCGGCAAATTGTAAGTTTCCGACAAAACTCCGAAAACTCTCGTTTTTAAGTATTATCACTTGTTTGTTGTTTGTATACACTTAAAATGTCCATATATGGGTTGGGTAAAAGTTTTGGACCGAACGGAAACCGAAAAACTCGTTTTCGACAAAAATTCCGGCCATCAGACCGCTACGTCGCACCTGGCCAGGGGCCTCTGCGACGTCGCGGCCTACGTCGCACAAAAATCCCAACGTCGCACTAGCGACGTAGCCTATTACGTCGCATTAACTTGCGGACGTCGCGCGTAGCGACGTAGACTTTAACGTCGCAAACTGAACCCACGTCGCATTAGCGACGTCGCCCCCTACGTCGCATTGATTTGCGAAGGTCGCATTATGCGACGTACCTGCCTACGTCGCACCTTACGTCGCTTGCAACGTCGCATGCTACGTCGCACAAACCAGAGCCTTGAAAACTCACATTTTCACTAAGTGTCGAACTTTTACAACCTCAAATCCTTATACGATACAACTTATAAAACACTTTGGGACACTTTTGTAAGTGCAAAACATCAATAATTTGATAATAATACTTAAAGTTTATTATTCCAAACTCGTCACCAACGGGTCGTACATGTTTATACAAACGATAACAAACCAACATTCGGACACGTTGGGTTGTATGAACAACTAACCTAGATGATCTTGCGAGACATCTACTTACTTAACATTACGTGTTTAGGCATTTGGAGGTTACGGGTTCGGAGAACCAGCTGTTGATATTATTTACTCGTTGATTGATATAAACGCACTTGCAAAGACTCAGGTGAGTCTTACGGCCCCACTTTTACTGTTTTAACTTATTGGGGGAGATACATGTTACTGATTTTTCTTGAACACAAGTACTAAACTGTTTACTATACCAAACGGAATTGCATGAGTTACTTACTATTTACTGAAGTCTCTCCATCATATATCGTTAGTTATGTACTTAAGCGCGAACAGTAGTTAATGGATCCATTAGGGAAATGACCCTCCCCGCCCGGGGTAGTAGCGCTACCACGAACCGTTATGTATAAACGGGCGACTATTATTTCGTTTACTTATGCTTGCTCAATTTCGAGCATGTCACGGGAGCAACTGATTATTTACGGGTTAAGCTTCGATTATGAGCCTCATGGCAACGGTATAACTTGATTACTTTACTTTTGCGAGATTTGCAAATACTTGATATACGCCTACGGGCACTACTGATGAAATCTTGTGTTCAAACTGATTATTTACTGATAAACCTGTGAGATTCACCAACCTTTTGGTTGACCCTTTTTAGCATGTATTCTCAGGTACACTTACGGAGTAGGATCACTCCAGGATTACTAGCTAGAGTCGCATGATTTCCAAACTGCATTTAACGGAGATTCTTTGGCATTATCTTTTGTAACTATGGTTATGTAATAGAATCTCCCGCCACATACGCGGACTCTAGGCTTACATATTTTTGTAAAGAAAACTATATGTTTTCAAACGATTTAATTATGAAATGTAATTATTTTACAAAACGTCTCATTTAGAGGTCGTTTGCTGTATATCTTGTGCTTTGTATATTGATTAGTAACACCCAAGTATGCTTCCGCAAATCACTAAATTTGGGGGTGTTACAGATTGGTATCAGAGCCTAAGGTTATAGTGAACTAGGTTGCATTTAGTGGGCCTAGACTATGACCATTAGGCAGTATTTCCTTATTAGGCATGATTGGTTCAGGAATTACATCATACGACTTTAATTTAACATAGCTTGATCAACTATGTACAATTAAGGGAAGATGATGTGAGGTCTGAAATGGTTATGTCAAACAGGAATGCGTTAGTTGACTCTGACCACGAGGGAACCGAGACTCTTACTTGTTATGTGCTAGACATACACTAGGCTATTATGTGATATACGAGTATATACATACATATGCCTCACTCACTGACTATACTACTAGGCTATTATATATTGAATATATATGAATAGGCTTCGCACGTAAACACACTCGCTATAGAGATAGCCGACGTTTCTCTGGTGACACTTACGAATTTCTCTCAGCGGTTTGCACCGACCATGACAGACTTGATTTCCGTCACACCACCTTGTGGCGCACTCTAATGATTTTATGAAAATCACATCTAACACCCGGAAGCAACGTACTTCCAAGGACTAAAATCCTCTCTCTGTCATTTCTATAGAACTCAAAGCCGCGAATTCCCAAATGGACGACTACATGTCTGATAGTGACCAAGCCCACGAGGAACAAATCCAGTACACGTATCTCGATGAGGACATCGTACCAGAAGAAGAAATCATGCTGGAGGGAAACGAAAATCAGAATTTCGGAATGACTGGCATCGACATAGAAGAATATGAAAGAGTGCGAGATCAGGCCGTGGGACTAGACGGCCAAAATTGGGCACTTAAGCGTAAGTGCATAGACTATGAACAAAGATTGAGAATCTCAAACCGATCTGTCCCTACACGAATCAAAGATAAGATCCGTTACTGGAAGAAAGTGGCCACCAACCTAACCCGTAGGACCAAAACATGGATCAAACGTTTGGGCAGGAAGTCAACGGAGGAGACTAGGTACCGCTCCACGACTCAAAGATACAGGGACATGCTTGAGGCACGCTACCACCCACACGACCTGAACCTGGAGTCGGAAGACGAATCCGAAGGCCAGGAACCCTAACTAAGAATGAACCAACCGACTAGCAGAAACTGCGGACCGCCTTGTCACGCTATTGGAACAAATTAATCTACAAGAAGACTAGCGTAGCCTTTGTCTTGTAATCTATCTTGAAATCTAGGGACTATCTAGCACTACTCTATAAACTAGTCGGATGTAACAATTCCCGACACCTTTTGTAATATCCCTGTAGGATGTAACTTTTAAACTCACTTTATCTATCAAATATCACTTGTTATCTCAACTCACATTAATTGTCAATTTCCATGTTGATGTTATGTATTACTGCTTTCATACATGTACATCTGTGACAATTACAAGTTCATACAAAATCTCATGTATCTTCATTTCTTTTATTGAAGAGTCATGCCGCCAAAGACACGACCATACACCGATGCCCAGATTACCTCCCTTATAACCCAGGCTGTTACTGAAGCCTTGGCTCGGAATACTCCACCAAATTCCTCGAGAAACAGCGATGCCGCTGAAACCACTGCTGCTAAACCTTGTTCTTACAAGGACTTCCAGAACTGCAAACCTCTAAACTTTGCAGGTACCGAGGGAGCAATCGGTCTGATACGATGGATAGAGAAAGTTGAATCGGTATTTCTTATCTGCAACTGTGCGGAGGGGGACAAAGTCAAGTTCTCTGTTAGTACTTTTACTGACACCGCACTCACGTGGTGGAACACCTATGCCCAAACTGTGGGCGTTGCCAATGCTTACAAACTCCCGTGGGAGGAGTTGAAGGAGATGTTAAGGGGTGAGTATTGCCCCAGGGATGAACTGAAACAACTGGAGCTGGAATTCTGGAACCATAAGATGCAAGGTAATGATATCACCGGTTACACCAACCGTTTCCACCAGCTGGCACTTCTGTGCCCAACCATGGTCGATCCTGAGTACAAGAGGATCGAGAAATACGTTGATGGACTGCCCGAGAAACTCCAGGACCTGGTGACTTCATCCAAACCAGGTACTATCCAGAACGCCATCCGTATGGCCCATGAACTCACGGCAAACGCTGTCCGCCGTAACACAACTTCAGCCCCACCTGCAAACAACAAACGAAAGTGGGAAGGAAACCCCAACTCGTCCAACCAAATCACCAACCGAAAGCCTGAGCCCCTTAGGGCTTATTCATCTGGCACTTCAGAAAGGAAAGGGTACGTTGGAAGCAGACCCTACTGTACCAAATGCAATCGTCACCACGACGGTTCCTACCCTTGCACAAACTGCAAACGTTTTGGGCATCTGGCCAAGGATTGTCGAAACACCAGTGCCCCGAAGACTTGTTATGGGTGCGGAAATCCTGGGCATTTTCAGAATAATTGCCCTAAGCAGAGAAACAACAACAACAACAACAGCAACAAAAGGAACAACAACCCTGCTCGTAGCAGAGCATTTGTCATCAAAGCTGGGGAAGCTAGAGAAGACCCGAATGTTGTAACCGGTACGTTTCTTCTCAACGATCTTACTGCTTCAGTATTATTTGATACCGGTGCTGATAAAAGTTTCATATCTGATGAGTTTTGCCCACTACTTAATATCACCCCTTCGGCCTTAGATGTTAAGTACACTGTAGAGCTCGCAAATGGTAAACTCATAGAAACCAGTAGTGTGATACCTAATTGCACTTTAAACCTCGCAAACGAAACCTTCTCAATCGATCTAATGCCTGTTGAACTAGGAAGTTTTGATGTCATCGTGGGTATGGACTGGTTGTCCAAGCACCGGGCCGAAATTGTTTGCCATGATAAAATCGTCCGAATTCCTCTCGCCGCCGGTAGTACCTTGGTCATACAGGGGGAGACCGGTGGGTCGAGACTAAACTTAATCTCCTGTTTAAAAACCCAAAAATTTCTGAGAAAGGGTTACCCAGCAATACTCGCACACATCACGGAGAAAAAGTCGGAGGAGAAGCGACTTGAAGATGTGCCAATCGTCAGAGACTTTCCCGAAGTCTTTCCAAAAGAACTACCTGGTTTACCTCCACCTAGACAGGTTGAGTTCTCGATTGATCTCGTGCCGGGTGCCGCACCGGTGGCCCGAGCACCGTACCGCCTAGCCCCATCCGAACTTCAGGAGTTGTCTACTCAGTTACAGGAACTTCTGGATAGAGGATTCATCAGACCGAGTTCTTCACCTTGGGGAGCTCCAGTCTTGTTTGTCAAAAAGAAGGACGGTTCATTTCGAATGTGTATTGACTACCGAGAGTTGAACAAACTAACCGTCAAGAACCGATACCCACTTCCTCGAATCGACGATCTGTTCGATCAACTTCAAGGATCAAGCTGTTATTCAAAGATTGATCTTCGATCGGGTTATCACCAATTGCGTGTTCGCGATACTGATATCCCAAAAACCGCATTCAGAACCCGTTATGGGCATTATGAGTTCCAAGTGATGCCCTTTGGCCTAACCAACGCACCGGCTGTATTCATGGACCTTATGAATCGGGTGTGCAAACCTTACCTCGACAAGTTTGTCATTGTTTTCATCGATGACATCCTCATATACTCACGAAATGAACAAGAACACGCACAACTCCTCAGAACCATCCTAGAACTGCTTAGACACGAGGAGCTTTACGCCAAATTCTCTAAGTGTGAGTTCTGGATAAAAACCGTTCAATTCCTTGGACACGTGATTGATAGTCAGGGAATTCATGTGGATCCATCAAAGATCGAGGCCATCAAGAACTGGCAAGCGCCAACCACCCCAACCGAGGTACGCCAATTCTTGGGATTGGCCGGTTATTACCGTCGGTTCATTGAAAACTTCTCGAAAATAGCCATACCACTCACAACACTGACTCAAAAAGACAAAAAGTTTGATTGGACTGATAAACAAGAGTCAGCATTTCAGCTGTTGAAACTAAAGCTTTGCAGTGCACCCATTCTATCTCTACCCGAAGGCACCGATGACTTCGTGGTATACTGCGTTGCTTCTCACCAAGGTCTCGGTTGCGTGCTGATGCAACGAGACAAGGTCATTGCTTACGCCTCCCGACAACTTAAAGTTCACGAGAAAAACTACACGACTCATGACCTCGAGCTAGGGGCCGTGGTATTCGCTTTAAAAATCTGGAGACATTATCTTTATGGTACCCGCAGCACTGTATTCACCGACCACAAAAGTCTCCAACACATTTTTAACCAGAAAGATCTTAACATGAGACAACGTAGATGGGTTGAATTACTTACTGATTACGACTGTGAAATCAAATATCATCCGGGCAAAGAAAACGTGGTCGCTGATGCTCTCAGTCGTAAGGAACGAACAAAACCACTCCGAGTCCGGGCACTCAGTATTACCATTCATAACGATCTCACCACCCAAATACATCTTGCCCAACTCGAAGCCCTGAAACCCGATAACTTCAAGAACGAGGCCTTGCGAGGCATGGATAAACAATTCGAAATCAGACCCAACGGAGTTAGGTATTTCTCTAACCGAATCTGGTTGCCTAATTTCGGAAACCTTCGGGACTTGGTGATGGATGAAGCTCACAAGTCCAAGTATTCCATCCACCCGGGATCCGACAAAATGTATCACGGAATCAAGGAGTTTTACTGGTGGCCGAACATGAAAGCTGACATTGCCTTGTACGTCAGCAAATGCTTAACTTGTTCCAAGGTCAAGGCCGAGCACCAAAGACCTTCCGGATTGCTCCAACAACCTGAAATTCCTCAATGGAAATGGGAGCAAATTACCATGGATTTCATAACCAAACTACCTAAATCGGCGAGCGGTTGCGATACCATTTGGGTGATCGTCGATCGGCTCACCAAATCGGCTCATTTCTTGGCAATCAGAGAAACCGACAAAATGGAACGCCTTACACAAATCTACATCAAAGAAATCATTTGCCAACATGGTGTCCCTATCTCGATTATCTCTGACAGGGATGCTCGATTCACATCTCGCTTCTGGCAATCACTCCAAAAATCACTGGGTACCCGTCTCGATATGAGTACCGCGTACCATCCTCAGACCGATGGCCAGAGCGAACGAACTATTCAGACACTGGAAGACATGCTACGAGCCTGCGTAGTTGATTCCGGTACAAATTGGGAAAGACATCTACCGTTGTGCGAGTTCTCGTACAACAACAGCTATCACGCCAGCATAAAGGCTGCACCTTTTGAGGCACTGTACGGTCGTAAGTGCCGATCACCGATCTGTTGGACTGAAGTGGGAGATAGTCAACTCACTGGTCCTGAACTCATACATGAAACCACAGAGAAAATCGTTGAAATCCAAAACCGACTCAAAGCCGCGCGTGATCGTCAGAAAAGTTATGCTGACGTGCGACGCAAGCCACTTGAGTTCCAAGTTGGGGATCGAGTACTCTTAAAGGTATCGCCTTGGAAAGGCGTAATCCGATTCGGCAAACGCGGAAAATTAAACCCCAGGTACATTGGACCTTTTGAAATCCTCGAGAAAATAGGTCCAGTGGCATATCGATTGCAGCTGCCCTCTGAGCTCAGCAGCGTGCACCCTACCTTTCACATTTCTAACTTAAAGAAATGTCTGTCTGACGAGACACTTATTATACCCCTTGACGAGATCCGCATCGATGACAAACTTCATTTCGTTGAGGAACCTGTCGAAATTATGGACCGTGAGGTCAAACAACTGAAACAAAGTCGTATTCCAATCGTCAAAGTCAGGTGGAATTCGCGGCGGGGTCCGGAATTCACTTGGGAACGGGAAGACCAAATACGACTCAAGTATCCCCACTTATTCACCGATTCTACCCCTAGCGTGACTTCGACTTAAATTTCGGGACGAAATTCTTTTAACAGGGGGAGAATGTAACAACCGGCAAATTAGGCCTAGAATTAGTGCCTAATTCTTTGATAATACATGTAATTAGTTCTGTGTTAGGCTAATTAATTGATCGAATTTTATATATTGTTGAATATATATATATACAAAAAAAAAATGCGATTTGGTTAAATTGTACGCAATCTAAATCGAAGGTATTTCGATTCAATTTAATACGGACGTTGGTGACCAATTTTATTAAATAACGCTTTTATGTCAGAAATATCATTTTGATAATATTTCGTATTCATTCGTATCGTACAAACAAAACGTACACAAATCTAGATATTAAAACGCGCAACTAAATAAAATAACTTATAACTTATAACTCAGATATAAATTGAATTATAAAATATTCAAACAATATATCGCGTAATAAATCGTATTTTAAAACTTATAATGTAAATAATTGTTCAACGTAAACGACGGAGCAAACGAACACCACACGGAACGCGGGGCGAAAACTGAAAAGTGGGGATAAAACCCCCACCTCCCACTTTCTTTCTTCATTTCATCTACCTCTTTCTCTCTCTTACTTTCTCTTTCTTCCTTTCTCTCTAAATCACCACCACCTCCATAATCTCTCAAAAACGCAAAATACTAACGCCAAACGACCTCGGATTTCAAAGCTCTTTTAGGAAAAACGTTCACCACTTCGCGATCTACAATCCTATCTTTCCGGAATTTCATTTCGGCAAATTGTAAGTTTCCGACAAAACTCCGAAAACTCTCGTTTTTAAGTATTATCACTTGTTTGTTGTTTGTATACACTTAAAATGTCCATATATGGGTTGGGTAAAAGTTTTGGACCGAACGGAAACCGAAAAACTCGTTTTCGACAAAAATTCCGGCCATCAGACCGCTACGTCGCACCTGGCCAGGGGCCTCTGCGACGTCGCGGCCTACGTCGCACAAAAATCCCAACGTCGCACTAGCGACGTAGCCTATTACGTCGCATTAACTTGCGGACGTCGCGCGTAGCGACGTAGACTTTAACGTCGCAAACTGAACCCACGTCGCATTAGCGACGTCGCCCCCTACGTCGCATTGATTTGCGAAGGTCGCATTATGCGACGTACCTGCCTACGTCGCACCTTACGTCGCTTGCAACGTCGCATGCTACGTCGCACAAACCAGAGCCTTGAAAACTCACATTTTCACTAAGTGTCGAACTTTTACAACCTCAAATCCTTATACGATACGACTTATAAAACACTTTGGGACACTTTTGTAAGTGCAAAACATCAATAATTTGATAATAATACTTAAAGTTTATTATTCCAAACTCGTCACCAACGGGTCGTACATGTTTATACAAACGATAACAAACCAACATTCGGACACGTTGGGTTGTATGAACAACTAACCTAGATGATCTTGCGAGACATCTACTTACTTAACATTACGTGTTTAGGCATTTGGAGGTTACGGGTTTGGAGAACCAGCTGTTGATATTATTTACTCGTTGATTGATATAAACGCACTTGCAAAGACTCAGGTGAGTCTTACGGCCCCACTTTTACTATTTTAACTTATTGGGGGAGATACATGTTACTGATTTTTCTTGAACACAAATACTAAACTGTTTACTATACCAAACGGAATTGCATGAGTTACTTACTATTTACTGAAGTCTCTCCATCATATATCGTTAGTTATGTACTTAAGCGCGAACAGTAGTTAATGGATCCATTAGGGAAATGACCCTCCCCGCCCGGGGTAGTAGCGCTACCATGAACCGTTATGTATAAACGGGCGACTATTATTTCGTTTACTTATGCTTGCTCAATTTCGAGCATGTCACGGGAGCAACTGATTATTTACGGGTTAAGCTTCGATTATGAGCCTCATGGCAACGGTATAACTTGATTACTTTACTTTTGCGAGATTTGCAAATACTTGATATACGCCTACGGGCACTACTGATGAAATCTTGTGTTCAAACTGATTATTTACTGATAAACCTGTGAGATTCACCAACCTTTTGGTTGACCCTTTTTAGCATGTATTCTCAGGTACACTTACGGAGTAGGATCACTCCAGGATTACTAGCTAGAGTCGCATGATTTCCAAACTGCATTTAACGGAGATTCTTTGGCATTATCTTTTGTAACTATGGTTATGTAATAGAATCTCCCGCCACATACGCGGACTCTAGGCTTACATATTTTTGTAAAGAAAACTATATGTTTTCAAACGATTTAATTATGAAATGTAATTATTTTACAAAATGTCTCATTTAGAGGTCGTTTGCTGTATATCTTGTGCTTTGTATATTGATTAGTAACACCCAAGTATGCTTCCGCAAATCACTAAATTTGGGGGTGTTACAAAAACTCTTATATTGTAGTTAAATAAACAACCTGCATACAATAGTTACATAGACAAGAGTTAAAATGACCTTCCCAAAAGACATACAAAGTCAAATAACTAAGGTAAACAATTACCTCAAATAACTACGGTAAACAATTACCAAAAGACATACAGCTAAAATCATTGTCTAGACATAAAATAAAACCATTACCACAATGATTTCTCATCATTGTCTAGACATAAAATAAAACCATTACCACAATGATTTCATAAGATAACTAATTAGAAGCCTTTCTTTTCCTACTTGATCTTCTTGGTTGATTTGCAGCTAGACTTCCAGATGCATAATATCGAGCTTGACCACCACCATTTCCAGGTTGACCACCACCAGCTTAACTACCACCAGTTTGACTCCCTCTACCTTGACCCCTTCTTCCACAACAATTAGCATTGTGACCCACTTGTTTACACTTGATACATCTTTTTGAAGTACCAACTCTAGTAATCTTACCTCCTTTGACACATGCTGCTGCAGGTTGACTTTCCAATTCTGCTTCTGATTTTCTTCTTTTCTTCTTGGGCTTGCCAGGTTGTTTGTGAAATAAAGTTGGTAGCAATGTAGTTGGACAAGGACTTTTCCTTCAGCAATTTCCAAACTCTCCACGACTCTTTATCAAGATCCACTTTGGGTAGCGCCTTACGCTTCTTGGAAAGAACTATCTTTACAAGTGCCCCACTAACATTTTGATCTCCTACCACAAATTCCTTGAATTGACCATTGGTTTCTAGACGTGCTACATTTTGATCTTGTACCACAAGTATAACACCCCTCATTAATTATAAACAATCATATAATATTGGTGGCACGGAAGCGTATATATTAAAACATTTCTATCAATGTACTCAAAATGTCAATAAACTTTTTCAAAGCCAATCACATGACATTTCAACAACTGGGTGTTAATGCTTCAAAACACTTTTACAGTTATAAAATTTACATCAGAGTAAAAGCCTGTCAAACATTCCATCCAGTCCAACAACCTCCTACCCAATATGTCCCATCTATTTTAACCTGCAGGAAGAACTGTGGTGGTGTTAGCATAAAGCTAAGTGAATGAAACTATAAGCAACAGTCCAACCTAGCATAACAATCTGTTTACATCAAATAACAATAAACAGAAAATCAATCAATCACTCAACATCCAATCAATGTCATACACGCAACATCATGAGGATCGGTGGTCCCTGAGACACCCTAATACCGGTTTGGTACTCAAGGAACTCTTATCAATCATCTGTATTGGCCCATACAGAACTACCGATAACTTGTTGTCAATCACACACGACCTAGATCTCTAAACCAACATTTCAAGTTTCCGAGATCTCCTGTCGTCTACAACAACAACAAGTCCAACCATCAAATCAAGTTGACCTCAAAATCTTACATACTAGCACAATCAGCCAAGTAACTAATTAAACTATCATGGCAAGATATCTCTACAGATGTATCATATCAAAGTAATACTATAAATTACTTGTTGTAAATCAAATCATTACAACTAAATCACACTGAGGTTACAGATCCACTCACCGACTACCTCAGGCGCAAGCTCAGAAGTCTAATATTACTGAGCCTTCTCCACATCTGAGAATACAATCAATAAACAATAAGTTAATAACTTGTCTCAACTGATAACACACAGGTAATTAATATCGTTACACAATCATAACATAATTACATGTATCAGGTGATCCCTACGATCACAGCAAACAAAGGTCCAATTCGGAACATAATCAAAAGTCCCGAAATAAGATTCAAAAACAGTAAAATGCCATTTTCGACCCCTAAACGACCCCGAATGGCCAAAAACTGACTAGGCTATAGTATATAGCTTTGATCATTGGGTTGTTTTCGAGTGGACATGCGAATTTCAGCTCAATCCGTGTTAATGAAATTTTGTTACAAAAAAAGAGGTCTCTAAAGTGCTATTAAACACTTATGCACTTTTGAAATTTGCAAAACATAGGATCCGGTTTTTAGCATTTGAATCCGCCGGATTCCTTTGAATCCGACCGGATTCCCTGATTTATCTGAATCCGCCGGATTCAATTGAATCCGACCGGATTCCCTCGTCGTCCCAGCAACTGTGCGATCTGTTCAAACCCTAAGTCGCGAATTTATATCCAAATCACACCAAACTCAATTTCTAATGGTTATAAACCTCAAATAACTTCAGGAAATCATCATATATCACTTATAACATGTTTCTAACATCAATTTCTTTCAATTCATCAATTTAAATCAATTGATTTAAAACTCAAATTTACCTCAAATTGAAGAACACTGAATTGATATGATGATCACAATGAAACTAGAATCAATCACAGCTCCAATTTCGGATTTCAAGTTTTTGATTTGGATTTCTAAGAGTTTGGGTGATTCTTGAAGTTTCTTATGAAACTTTCCTAAAATGGAAAGTAATATATAAGTCGGTCTCATCAAACCGCCTTCATTATACGGGTATAATTTAATACCCCATCTTAATCTATTGTCTGGAACCCGAAAACCATTTGCGAGTCCAAACATTTTATTGCACCGTCAACTATATTAATTTACAACAATTAATATTTCACTTATCACATTGGAATATTCGGCTCCAATTCCAATTATTTCACTATTTCAAACCATATTATTTCCAAACACATTTAAATACATATCTAAATCAAGAAATAATACAAAACGACTAGGTCCATTTCGAGGATGTTACAACTCTTCCCCCCTTAAAGAGATTTCGCCCCGAAATCTAACCTCAATCAATCTGACTAATGTGATATAATCACATTCATCTTATCATACATTGATCCGCAATAGCAACTTACAACTATACTTAGACTATTTGAATTCTTTCCACATGCACATATCCAATTGTACATGCTTCTGTCTTTTCCTACGCACACATACAGTGCATCCATCCAACATCTCATAGGAACCAATCATCTATCTAATTCCTTTATCACCAATCAGATAAAAGTTTAAAGCACCCAATCATTTTAATCAACAACAATAAGTGAAACCTAACATCACTTACTAGGTCTACACAACCAGAAATTAGCAACATGCTAAAATCTTTAACCTATTCTCACTGTTCATCACTGTTAACAATAAAACAGCAGCAACAATACCACAACTACAGTGGTTCTAAAACCACCATACACGTATCCACACTGAAATTTAATTTCAGCTATGACTCACAATCAGTCTCATATACAGATAACAATCTCACACCTCTACTGTCAGAGATTCAAAACTAGGTCAACTTTTCATCCAAAAGTTTCATACCTATTCTTTTGAATAACATATAATGTTCACATATCACTACAACTATATGAAATCCTTTTCTTAAAAGTAATCCAGATTCATATTACCTTAATAAGCAAAGCAGAGGTCACACTCAGTAGGTAAAACTACAATCAACAAGTACGTTGCTCAATCAACAAAAGTACCACAATCAAATATTACCTACATTTAACCAACCTCTACATTGACTTATTTCCATTTGCAATTCATTTCATTACAACCTATCAATTGTCAACAACAACAATTGTCCAATCAATAATCACAACACTGATGATTATACATTTCAGTACACCTATCAATACTTACTATTTATTTTCAAAATCTAATTAACCATCAAGTTAGAATTCATATATTACTTAAACTGGTAAGACATCCAGAATCTTATCTTAGCAACCAGATAATTCAATTCACATTCTTAAATCTTAAACTACTGCTTAATTATATCAACTTCCTAATCACAAGCAATTAGAAGTATACAACTATAATCACACAATCACTTAGTACTATATTCCATCAATATAGCAACTAGGTCAACCTTAATTAACATATTATGATACTACAGATCAAGCATCACAATATCACAATGTGCTACTTTCCAACACATTATTAACAAAATCTACTTCAAGTTAATCACATTTAACTGACTTCCACATAACTTATGGCACAATTTCAAGTAACTTTCTAAAATGGACACGTACATCTTAATTCCATTTAATTCTATATAATAGGTCATTCAGACTGTTCAAGTCTTTATCAAGCCTTCATATTACTACTAATCATCACATATCCATACCACAGGACATGGAACAGTTACAAATCAACAACTCTATGTTTCACTATATACTTATAAACTCGTATATAACTTAAACAGTTCAATCTAAACTTTACAAGAAAAGTTTACTGAAAACAATCATCACCTATTGATTTCAAGGTTTCCTTTACTTCAACACATCCAACTATACACACATACCTAATTTCTCAAAATATGAACAACTTTCCAATTCATATTCCTCAATTTATCAAACCAGGATCAACTAAACCTTTAACACGATTTACATCCTGATATACTTTCATATCATTTCTTATTTGGATCTAATCCCACTTTACCACTTTATCACTTACTTCATTTGTATATAATCAACAAATAATTAAAGAATCCATTCAATTCTTTCAATACTTAAATAACTCATCATGAGGTACAAATCAACCTATGCAACTATTAATAATAACTTTCAATTAATTCTCATCTCACATTCTTACCCAGATCTAGACTATCATCGCAAGCCTCACACACTGGTAAGATTATCTTATCACAACTCTAATCAATGTGACTTAATTTTCACCTTTCAACAAATTATAACTGTCATACCAAACAATGACTTTACATCTGCATAATTCCTAACACATATTCAGTTCAAATATCAAATATTACATAACTGAATACTCAATTACACTTAACAATATTTCAATTACTTAATACTAGCTTTAAGTAATTTATCAAGTTTCACAAACTTAAATCAATTTAGGAATTTAATCACATTCCACACAATCATAACATTTCAATCTATGTTAGACTATTTCAACACACAGTTGACTACTTGTCAACTTTAATTTCAATCAGTTAATCAATGAAATTCTCTAATTGCTTTTCTCAAGTTTGACCCAACCTCAAACCAATCACAAGCAATAAATTTTATACACCATTTTCTATTCATGGTTTGACTTCCAAAGTTAACATACTATCAATATTAACTTACAACAAACCATTTCATATTGTATGTTTACTTTCAAACATATATTTTAAATTATTACATTCAATAATCTTATCAATCCCTCACAAGGACAAGGTCAATCTACATCAATCTTTGGCTCCATACAAGCCATTTACAAAATAGTGACCCCCTTTAAACACTATTAAATTCATCTACAAGTAATCTATCAAAATCAATCACAATTACTCATTCAGCAAAAATCAAATTTGTCAACTAGGTTTATCATCAAAACCTCTATCAATGACAACTATCATTTACACTGTCACTTTTACAGTCTAAAAGTTATAGTCCTATCAACTGATTGTTTTCTTGTCAAAACAATTATTAAACAACTTAGCATACCATCATGCTCCATTTTCCAAAATCACATTACATTTCTTTTATACTAAGTAACCTCAACAAGTTCATGTGACACAACATAATATAACAACGGTGATCAGGCGTTGCAAGATTATGTTCTTCACAATCCATTCTCAGGCTACTATACATTATACTTATCAATGTGATCTACTCTCATTTCATACGTATTAAATACTTCATGATTTCAAATCAATCACCTTCTATTTAATAGTTTCTAATAGCTGATACATACTCAAAATCAGCTTACTACTTACATATTTAACCTTACATATGCAAACTATCTCATACAATTTCTTTTCAACAACTGAATTACTCAGTATATCTACTTATCTGAAACCTCAATCATATGATAACCTATCATCATAGTTTCAATACTAATCACATTTCAATGTCCCTATTTACTACAAACTTCAGGACACATCTTAATTAACTATCATCATTTTGACATATGCTACTATCAAGCATCAATGTTAGAACAAGCCTACTCAATCATGTTACTAGAAAACATTTCATTTATTAATTTACAACTGACTGGAAAAATCTATCATTTCCCAAATCAATTTAGCCTTCTTATAAGCTGTATTTCTCATAAACCTATCAGTCTTGGTTTAGATTAATTGTTTAACTACAATCAAAACATATCATGTAGTCACATAAACACATATTTTCTCAAATAGCAGTCATTATCAATTAAAATGACACAACATTCCTTAACATGGATTGAAATCACACCTTGTGATCACTCTACTAGTATAATACTATCAATTATCTCGTCTCACCAATAAAGACACTCCTTGGGTTCCAACATCAATCTTGCTAAAACCTTAATCAACTCTTTTCTACTTGCTTAGACACATTTTTGCATTCTCAATTCAATCAGAAATAACCACAACAATGAACATCTCATTCAATACTTCTATCCTCATGTCAACATATAACAATCATTTGTTGACTCAAAACTGGGGAATCATATCAGTCTGACTCAATTAACTTTACAACAAAGCTTACTCAATATAACCGAGTAAACAATTCAAGTTAATTTAAATTAACACAGGCTTATCGAAGATTACCTGGCAATCTTAAGCCCACGAGTGTTGAGGAAACATGAAATATACCAATCAGATACTCATGTCCCTCCGTCTCTGCAATCAAACAACAGCTTCACAACTTGTTATGGGTTAGTACATATTCAACTAACTACTTTCTCATGCATCAACTAATCAACTAAACCCACACCTACTGGAATGTTTGACTCAACTCAATCAAAGTTTAGGATTGAACATTCTATCATGTCCAATTCACCCAAACTATTGCTCTGATACCAACTTATAACACCCCTCATTAATTATAAACAATCATATAATATTGGTGGCACGGAAGCGTATATATTAAAACATTTCTATCAATGTACTCAAAATGTCAATAAACTTTTTCAAAGCCAATCACATGACATTTCAACAACTGGGTGTTAATGCTTCAAAACACTTTTACAGTTATAAAATTTACATCAGAGTAAAAGCCTGTCAAACATTCCATCCAGTCCAACAACCTCCTGCCCAATATGTCCCATCTATTTTAACCTGCAGGAAGAACTGTGGTGGGGTTAGCATAAAGCTAAGTGAATGAAACTATAAGCAACAGTCCAACCTAGCATAACAATCTGTTTACATCAAATAACAATAAACAGAAAATCAATCAATCACTCAACATCCAATCAATGTCATACACGCAACATCATGAGGATCGGTGGTCCCTGAGACACCCTAATACCGGTTTGGTACTCAAGGAACTCTTATCAATCATCTGTATTGGCCCATACAGAACTACCGATAACTTGTTGTCAATCACACACGACCTAGATCTCTAAACCAACATTTCAAGTTTCCGAGATCTCCTGTCGTCTACAACAACAACAAGTCCAACCATCAAATCAAGTTGACCTCAAAATCTTACATACTAGCACAATCAGCCAAGTAACTAATTAAACTATCATGGCAAGATATCTCTACAGATGTATCATATCAAAGTAATACTATAAATTACTTGTTGTAAATCAAATCATTACAACTAAATCACACTGAGGTTACAGATCCACTCACCGACTACCTCAGGCGCAAGCTCAGAAGTCTAATATTACTGAGCCTTCTCCACATCTGAGAATACAATCAATAAACAATAAGTTAATAACTTGTCTCAACTGATAACACACAGGTAATTAATATCGTTACACAATCATAACATAATTACATGTATCAGGTGATCCCTACGATCACAGCAAACAAAGGTCCAATTCGGAACATAATCAAAAGTCCCGAAATAAGATTCAAAAACAGTAAAATGCCATTTTCGACCCCTAAACGACCCCGAATGGCCAAAAACTGACTAGGCTATAGTATATAGCTTTGATCATTGGGTTGTTTTCGAGTGGACATGCGAATTTCAGCTCAATCCGTGTTAATGAAATTTTGTTACAAAAAAAGAGGTCTCTAAAGTGCTATTAAACACTTATGCACTTTTGAAATTTGCAAAACATAGGATCCGGTTTTTAGCATTTGAATCCGCCGGATTCCTTTGAATCCGACCGGATTCCCTGATTTATCTGAATCCGCCGGATTCAATTGAATCCGACCGGATTCCCTCGTCGTCCCAGCAACTGTGCGATCTGTTCAAACCCTAAGTCGCGAATTTATATCCAAATCACACCAAACTCAATTTCTAATGGTTATAAACCTCAAATAACTTCAGGAAATCATCATATATCACTTATAACATGTTTCTAACATCAATTTCTTTCAATTCATCAATTTAAATCAATTGATTTAAAACTCAAATTTACCTCAAATTGAAGAACACTGAATTGATATGATGATCACAATGAAACTAGAATCAATCACAGCTCCAATTTCGGATTTCAAGTTTTTGATTTGGATTTCTAAGAGTTTGGGTGATTCTTGAAGTTTCTTATGAAACTTTCCTAAAATGGAAAGTAATATATAAGTCGGTCTCATCAAACCGCCTTCATTATACGGGTATAATTTAATACCCCATCTTAATCTATTGTCTGGAACCCGAAAACCATTTGCGAGTCCAAACATTTTATTGCACCGTCAACTATATTAATTTACAACAATTAATATTTCACTTATCACATTGGAATATTCGGCTCCAATTCCAATTATTTCACTATTTCAAACCATATTATTTCCAAACACATTTAAATACATATCTAAATCAAGAAATAATACAAAACGACTAGGTCCATTTCGAGGATGTTACAACAAGCTCCTTGAATTGACCATTTATGTCTAGACGCGCTATCCTCCTTATGAAAATATTAATCCGTGCTGTTAATAACTCTCTATCCAAATCTGCATCAATTAGGGAAAAATACGTAATAAGTAATCTAATAAATTGCAATGTAAAAAAAAAATGATATGCCAATTACATTAGCTTAATCACCTTCTTTAGCTAAGGAGATTTCTTCGAGTCTGGGTACCAAACTTTGAATTTCAAGTACTTCAACCTCTTGTAACTGGGGCAGTTCAAATTAGCTACACAATCATTAGTTTGTTGAACATCCGAATGCACTGAAGTAAAACTCTCGATTCTATGGACAGGAACCTCTTGCAGTTGGAGACATTATTGAAAGAAAACTTTCGTCACTTCGAAGATATGTTTCATTATCATTAAGCATTCTTTCAGGAATAGAAAATCCGTAGACTTTTCTCCTCAGGCGAGTGTGCCTTACAGATCGATTCCTTCTTAAGAACCACCTTATTGTCACTTGATTACATTTTTTCACCTCCCCTATAATGTCTTTTGATTTACTGACCCTGTTTTGTACCTTTTCTCTGGTAGTTTGTACGCGTTGTCTAAGTGACCTTCTCACATTACTCTGTGTATCTTCGACAGGTTTTTGGAAACACTTACTTTTCCATATACTCACTTTTTTTCTCAACATCCTACGTTTCTTTAACATTTTTGGAAAATTAGGTCCGATTTTTTTACCATTTTGTAAACAATTATTTTCTCTAAACGTCCTCTGATAATAACTCATTACATCACTTACTTTGCCATGTCTGGTGGAACATTCCTTAACCACTCAAGATCAAGAGTTCCATGGTCTTTATACATTCGATCTAAAAAGTCCTGCCAAAAAGTCAAAACATAAGTCACCTTTTGTATCAATTGCAACCACTTTTCACTTTGATCCATAATTTGTATTAAGTTGAAACAAGGTTACCAACACTAGTAACAAATCAATTTAATTACTCGGTATATAAATTCATACTTTTATTTTTCCAGCTAGGACATTATTCATTCCTCGCTTAGCTATGACGTTAGCAAGTTCTTCAACTGTACCAAGCCTAACTGCATCCCAATCAACAGCATCCATGCAATTGTCATTGGTTTCTATGCTGCCCGTTTTGCAATAAGTTTTCCTCACTTCTTCCCAGTTAGTTTTCTTTTCTTGTTTTTTATCAGTCTTGCGATTCTTTTTTCCACTGCTTTCGGTTAAAGGCTTCTTTTTCACTCTCCGATGATCATTTACTGCTTTTAATGGTAACTTCAGATGGGATACTGTTGACTGGATAAATAACTTCAGATTCCTTTTCATGAATTGACTTTTGTTGACCTATGAATTCACTTGGAATCTCAAATAAACCTGTATTTAAATCAGGCAGAGTATCAGAAGGTTCATTAGAAATAGAAAAATCAAAAGATATTGCACTTTGCTCTTCCCCTTCTACTTTGCTTGTGCTCAAATGCCTAATAACTCTTCTCTCATTTGGTGGTGATTCATCAATGTCAGAATTATAAAACTGCTTGAGAAAGTCCATCTCCTCTACTTCTATACACTTGCGGAAATCATCAGAATTTTCATTGACACATGGCATATCGTGAACAGGAATTGGAGTCATGTTGCTTACATCAGCAATTAATGTACTTGTATTTTGTTCCAATGCATTACTCCTAACAGGACTGTCGATAACAAGGTTATTACTAGAGACTGATTCTTGGCTACATGCAACCAGAGTTGGAGAAACTGAATCTTCGTTAGGTTCCATAATTGGCGTCACATTGCTTACATCAGCACAGGTTTTACTTGTATTTTGTTTCATTTCATTATTGCTAAAGAGACCTGTTGCGACTGATTCTTGACTACATGCAAGCAGAGTTGGATTTGAAACCGAATCTTGGTTAGGTTCCATAATTGGAGTCATATAACTCACGTCAACACATGAAGTACTTGTATTTTGTTTCATTTCATTATTTGTGAAGAGACCTTCAGTAAAAAAGTTATAACTTGCTACTAATTCTTGGCTAGATGCAACTTCGCCATTGTCAACACTTTCTTTGGTTCTGGACTTCGCCGGAAATCTTGCCGCCACAGACATGAAAGCAGAACTGAAGAAAAATATTAACATGAGCACTAAACAGATGGTTGATATAATTCTTAAAAAATGAAAAACTTAGCAATATGTACATTTTGTAACATAACAAAAGTGAGATACTTATTTTGGAAACTTTAGAAGGCCATTCTTGGTACAGATACCTTTTCCGATTTTAACTGAATTTGCATTTGACACCAATATGGTTTGGTAATTCACAAACTGTACTTAAAAGAGATTGGTATTATTAGTGTTTGTTGGTTCAGAACTTATCATAAAAATACATTGTGTGTACCTTGAAAGATGGTCTGTCACATTTTGAGTTAAATAAACACCAACCACAGAGTCAGTTACTGAGCCCTTCCATGGTGAAAAATGCCTGTCACCTGTAACATGTACTAAAGTCAGCTCATGGTTTCTAAAAATATTGAGCTGAAAATAACTAAATTTCAAGGAATATGGCTACATATGTTAAACTTAGGTAGCTATCTGGGGTCATGCACTCATGCTTCTTTTGAATTCACACTTCTTTTTCATTTTTTTCATGAGGTGGTAACTTTGACCAATCAAAAGCATACTACTCGTCTAAACATTGTTATATATGACCTCAAACGGGTTAAGCTAAAAACGAAATGGGTGGAATGTGCCAGATAGGTCGAATACATTCTCCTAACTCACTTGATTAAAACAAAACAGATCAGTATTTAGATAGTGTAGGTTAGTAATCTTATTTGGTACATAAATAACTATATTCCCTTCTTTTAAAGGTATATACTTTAGTAAATTGAACGCATGTAAAACATGATTGTTCTAAGTAAGACCAAAGCTTAAATCAGAAAACACTAAATATGACAAATTACCCATTTCAGTAATGTTGAGTAACATCTTTATTATATTTTTTGATATCTTGACCATGAATTCAGACGAGATGCCATATTTAACGACGGTGTAGTAAATTACATTATTCAACTATTAGATATTACCTTGAATAAGATGCATTTTGGCAATAAATGAGTCAACTCGTCCACGAAATGTTTCTCTTTGTCTTTCCCACCATTCTTCCTTATCTTTATCCTTTTCTTCAACTGGTTCACTTCCATCATTTTCCATCAGCAATTTCCAAACTCTCAACGACTCTTTGTCCAGATCCACTTTGGGTAGCGCCTTACGCTTCTTGGAAGGAACTATCTTTACAAGTGCCCCACTAACATTTTGATCTCCTACCACAAGTTCCTTGCATTGACCATTGGTGTCTAGACGTGCTACATTTTGATCTCGTACCACAAGATCCTTGCATTGACCATTTATGTCTAGACTCGCTATCTGCCTTATTAAAAGATTGATCCGTGCTGTTAATTTCTCTCTATCCAAATCTACATCAATCAGGGCAAAATAAATTGCAATGTAAAAAAAAATGATATGCCAATTACATTAGCTTAATCACCTTCTTTAGCTAATGAGATTTCTTCGAGTCTGGGTACCAAACTTTGACTTTCAAGTACTTCAACCTCTTGTAACTGGGGGCAGTTCAAATTAGCTACACAATCATCAGTTTGTTGAACATCCGAATGCACTGAAGTAAAACTCTCGATTCTATGGACAGGAACCTCTCGCTGTTGGAGACATTCTGTTATTGAAAGAAAACTTTCGTCACATCGAAGATACGTTTCATTATCATTAAGCATTCTTTCAGGAATAGAAAATCCGTTGATAGTTCTCATGCGAGTGTGCCTTACAGATCGATTCCTTCTCAAGAACCACCTTATTGTCACTGGATTACATTTTTTCACCTCCCCTATAATGTCTTTTGATTTACTGACCCTGTTTTGTACCTTTTCTCTGGTAGTTTGTACGCGTTGTCTAAGTGACCTTCTCACATTACTCTGTGTATCTTCGACAGGTTTTTCGAAACACTTACTTTTCCATATACTCACTTTTTTTCTCAACATCCTACGTTTCTTTAACATTTTTGGAAAATTAGGTCCGATTTTTTTACCATTTTGTAAACAATTATTTTCTCTAAACGTCCTCTTTGCAATGTAGGGGTGTGACTGGCTGATTTTACCTTGATTTCCTTTCACCGTTGATAGACGTGATCATATTTTCTACCATCTTGTTCTTGATTTCTTGAAACATAAATATCTTCCCCTTGTTGTTGTCCATTATTATCTTCCAACAAACCCTCTGAAGCTTCTAGACTATTCTTTGGAAACCTACTTCTCGTTAGTGTACTTCTCTTGGAGGTAACAATTTTACCAACATAATCAAAATTTCCATGGTCATAACTTAGTAGTGGAGATTCTTCTTCCAGTTGTGACATGCGAAGAGACTCTCTATCAACTACATTATTATAGTGAAAATCCAAGAAACGCTTGCATGACTTAACATCAACTATGGAATCCGTAGAAGCATCTTGGAAAATTTGCATAACATCTCCATGGCCATAAGTCGTTGATCCTGAAAATTTATTTTTTGTTATACCCTTCCTTCTTTCTTGTACCCGATTTGGAGTTGCAGGTTTTGGTGTTTTTGGTTTAGGGGTCGAACACTTTGGAGTTGCAGGTTTTGGTGTTTTTGGTTTAGGGGTCGAACGCTTTGGAGTTGCATTCTTTGGGACTAGTTTCGGTTTGCTATCATTAAATATTTTAGGCCTGCGTTTTTTCACTCGGGGTCTTTGACTCGGCTTCTTGTTCAAGTCAATGTCGTCATTACACCTTTTGCTGGTAAATTTTGACTTAGATGGAGTTGGAATTGAATAAACACCGGCGCTCAGAAGGAAGAACTTTAACTGCCTCCTCTTGTACACTGCTTGTGTCATTAGTACAAAAGGAAAAAAATTCATACTACTTCCCTCACACACAAAAAAAAGAGTTTTGACTTTGAAAAGTCAAAATACTTTTAGACACACACACCATAGTAGACTATATATAAGAGGTAATAAGATAGTTTGATTCTAAAAGAATTCAAACCAAATATCTTTTGACTCTCAATTGTCACATAACAAGATAATCTAAAAAAAGATCATGAAGACGGCTTACAGTGATTTGCTTTAGTAGGTTTCGGATCATCCTTCTCAGCCACACACAAAACCGCTTCATGCCCATCATCAAAATGCCAGTTGGAATTTTATCCATTACACAGTCATCTATATACTTCATAGTATCAAAAGAATATGTACATGGAAACGGCTTATTTGTACTTCCCTTTCCTGTCCCTTGTTCAGAAAGCAGTATTGCCGGGTACAATAAGCAAATTGACTTTACAGGGGTCAACGGGATCCAAATACTATTTCTTCCCATTGAATTAACTGATTCCATTACTAGAATCTATATATCCTGGGTAAATAAAGAAACAAAACATATACATGAATAAACGAGAAACCTATTAGAGAACATAGATTTATCAAAAAATTAGGCGGATTTAACATTGACCCAAATCAAATGGAAGCTAAATTAAACATCAAACAAACATAAATTTAGCTGCTTCAAAATTCTTAATTATTTCACAACTACAAGCACATGCTTAAAAAAACACAAATAGAAGCCACATTAATCAACTGGAAGCTAAATTAAACATCAAAGTATCCAACAAACATATGTCGTATCTGGGTCCAGATTCTTAACTATTTACGCGAAACAATTTACCATAATCATATTAATTGTGCAAATTCATGAACTTTACTCATTACAATAATTTTCTATTTTCAATGGAGAGAGGAAATTATTAAATAATAACAATGGTATCGATAAATTGGAAGCTAATAGAAAAGCTACAGTAATGTGAATTAAAAATTAGGGTTTATATACTTACATTGAATTTGCGAACCAAAGGTCTTACAGAGAGAACACCAAACATAAAAAAGGGTTTTTGTAGCTGAGAACTTTTTTTTGAGGAAAATCATAATAACAATAAGTAAACTAATAAATAAAGTCCCGTTTTTATGTATGTTAATCCGTTAAAGGTTTTAATGTTAATTGGGAAGATTTTGGTAACTTTCATAATAAATCCCTGGAATTTAATTCAATAAAGCAGTTGACACGTATCTTGTAGTGATGCAGGGTAATTATTTTTCTTATTTGTTGGACAAAAAAACGAAGAATTTTATAAATAATCTCTTCAACAAATATTGAAGAGAAGATAGATACATATAACTTGAAAGAAAATCGCTCAATCTATACATCTAAAAACTTAGTACGGCTCAAAAAGACCTTCACTAATTGTTCAAAAGACACTAAGTGCAATGAAATGAAATGAAATGTGCTTCATTTGATGTACTGGGTGTAGTGTTAAGTGTATTTTACACATTTTTGGTCAATAAAACCTAAAGTGCATAAACTCGACACAAAAAAGAACAAGTAAACGGCCTGCATACATAAGATTGACTTGTATTGACTATTTGAGGTCAAATGAGCACAAAATACTTACATTGCAATTAAATAAACAACCTACATACAATAGTTACATAAACAAGAGTTACAATGACATTCCAAAAGGCTTACAAAGTCAAATAACTAAGGTAAACAATTACCAAAAGACATACACTTAACACATCATTTGTCTAGACACAAAATAAAACCATTACCACAATGATTTCATAAGATAACTAATTATAAGCCTTTCTTTTCCTACTTGATCTTCTTGGTTGATTTGCAGTTAGACTTCCAGATGCATGATTTCCAGCTTGACCACCACCATTTCCAAGTTGACCACCATCAGCTTAACTACCACCAGTTTGACTCCCTCTACCATGACCCCTTCTTTCACAACCTTTAGCATTGTGACCCACTTGTTTACACTTGCTACATCTTTTTGAAGTACCAGCTCTAGTAATCTTACCTCCTTTGACACATGCTACTGCAGGTTGACTTTCCAATTCTGTTTGTGATTTTCTTCTTTTCTTCTTCGGCCTGCCAGGTTGTTTGTGAAATAAAGGTGGTAGCAATGTAGTTGGACAAGGACTTTTCCTTCACAACTTTCTTCTACTGATTGGATTAATCTTATGGGAGTACACATCTAACCATGTCTGTAGCCTGTATGCTAGATGTACAAAGTCTTCAGGAACACCAACATTCATCTCATTCAAGCTCATGTTCCATTTAGCAGCAACACCATGTGAACATGGTAAACCAGTCAAATCTCACTTTCTACATGAACATATTCTATCATTCATATCCACCATATACCTATCTACTGACTCCTTACAAACCTGGATTTGTTCCCCCCATTGCAAGTCACCACATACTTACTAGCTCTAGTTTTAATACCCTCAAATATTTTAGTTGCAGTAGGAGTTAATGGACGAGGACTCTTTTCAGCCAATTTTTGTACTATCACAATCCTTTTCATCAAGAATTCCATTATAAACTCAAGACAAGTGATAATTGGTTGATCACTTCCATCAACCAATCTCCTATTAAACGCTTCACACAGATTGTTCAATAGAATGTCACACTTTACCCTACCTATACAAAATTAATTGGTACTAAATATGAGACTAATTATACATTTACAATGGATATAAATAATTAAACATAAATTGTAATGAAGATTGAATTACCAGTGAAATGAGATCTGGTCCAGTGTTGTGGTGGGATATCCTTCAACCAGTTATAACACTCATTATCTAACTGCCTCATCTCCTCCATTGCATTTTCAAACTCAAACACTGTTGTTCTAGTGGCACACTTCCAGAATAATTGCTTGAATGCAGCTGCCCTCCATGTTGACTTCATATTCTCATGTATATGCCTCACACAAAACCTGTGTTCAGCACATGAAAACAAATTTGCAATTGTTTGTAGTAACCCCTGCATATAAGGAAGTAATTAGTAACAAAATATAGTGGAAAATTGATCATTATAATGGAATTTATACCTTCTGCATATTTGAAATGAAAATAAAACTTGATTTCTAAGCCAAATCAATGTAATCATCTTCTAATGGCTCAATAGATACATTTGATTTTTTGGGAGATCCAAAAAAGCTTTTTACTGTTGTAATACCATGCTCAATATATATAGACATCATTAATAATCCTACATTCAAGTGCATATGGTATCATGTTCCTAATATCATCATCATTTTCTAAAGCACATAAGCCAAAATCTAAATTACGCCCAGGTTCTCTAAAATGGTAGTAGCAAGCAACATTGGACTCGTACCCCAACTCCTCAATGATATCATCTATGTCAAGTGATGAAAATTGATCAGTATATAACTCATCAACAAATGATATTGCACCACCAACGTACTTCCTACCAGGAAACTTATTAAAACATCCACCATGATGAAGCTTTGTACTGAATAATGTGATGTCTTTTTTCTGTAAATGAAAAAATTAAAAAAATACAAAAAAAATCTTATTGAAACTTTCAAATTCAAGTAGAATTACTTAATATAACATTCAAATCAAACTTTAAAAAACAGAGCAATGAGTTTCAGTTCATATTACTTACCATACTTCCGCTTCAACTTGTTGAGATCATGATCCACAATTCGAATCTTACTTCGATAGAATTTAGCTTGTTCTCACTAAATCGGTTGAAAATAATATGAGAATTTTGCATTAATTTTGATTTTGAATTAGAGAAAATAATGAGGGTTTAAGCATTAACGAGGTAAAAATGAGGGTTTTTGTTATAAAATGGGGAAATTGGGTGGAAGTAAAAGAGGTAGGTGGGGCAGCTGGATGAAAAAGGATAGATGTACCCATCATGTGCCAATCACGTGACAACATTTAACGTGAATTATTAATGACGTTTGGCATAGGGACGACTAGTGAGTAAAGCTAACAAATATAGGGATTACTAGTGGCATTTATTGAATTCGAGGACTGCTAGTGATATTTTTGGAAAAACACAAGTACGAAATGGGCACTTTTCTCTAATTTAAAAACTAAATATATATCATTTTGTGAATGAGGTTCAAATGGGAATGGAATTACTTTCCCAACGTTTTTTAAACTTAAATATCTCTTGAAAGGTAAGTCGAAAAATCATACAAACTGTACCATAAAAATCAGCATTTTTTCTCTTTCATTTGCCATCTTACAAGATATATTTTCGACGAATTTTTTTTATGGGTTTTACTCACTTGTTTTACAAATTAGTATCACATGTGTTAACCACTGGTATCACATATGTTACTCGCTGATATTACATGTATTACTTGCTAGTATCATATGTGTTACTCATTTTCAAAATCCACCAAAAAACTGGGAATTTTTTTTGTCAAAAGTATACCTTGTCACATCTCTAATCGAAGATAATAAAATGTTGATTTTTATGGTGCATTTTTTTATGTTTTGACTTACCGTTTATGGGATATTTAATTTTTGAAAACATGGGGAAAATGGATTTTGTGACATGTGACGCGTTCTGATTGGTCTCTATTCCCACAAAAAATTTCATTCTCATTTGAAATTTACTCATCCTTTTGTTTTTTTTTCCAAAAAAAACTGCTAGTGGAGGAAGACTTCCTATGGATAAGAGACATAGGGGTAAAGAGAGAACTAAAAAAGAATCTTTGGATTTTAAGTAAATAAAAAAAAAAGTTTAGATCTCAATTTAATGTGATTTTATAAAGTGGTGCTAATTTGCATATTTTTTTTATGTGTCATAGTTGTTAAACTCTTACTATTCACGATTTGACTCTTACAAATCAAGTAAAAAATTTAAAAAATTAGACTACTTGTACTCCGACTCTTCAATAACTTTGACTCTTACGAGTCGTTTATTGACTCTTCTGAGTTTAATACAACTCTTATGATTGAGAAAAACCAGACAAACTTTTAGTGTAAAGTACTTACTGTCGAGTTGAGTCACACGAGTTAAAAATTAAAATTCCGAATCACAAATCGAGTCACGAATTAACACTATGAATTTGCTACACTTAATGATATGGTGGACACGGGCTACTTGTTAATAAGTAAATTGATATTTTTTTAAAATGATTTATGTGACTTTTTGAGCAACAAAAAAAGCATGACCAAAAAGAGTTAACCAACTCAACCTACAAGAGCACAACCAAAATCTCGAAAATGCCAAAAGACAATCACTTTTGATCCGATAACTAAAAGGCTAGTGATATATCCACCATTAAAATTGATAGATCCACCATATATATGCATTAACAGATTAACTGAGATTAACTGTACACTCTGTTAATGCTTTTGGTGGATCTATCAATTTTGATGTTGGATGGTGAATATATCAACACCCTAACTAGAAACTAATATGCATAATCATCCGAGGAGAAGAGATCCAGCAGCTCCAATCAGCCTTCATTGCTTTGCAAAGAATTGAGATCCAAGACATAACATTGACTTTTTCATATTATTTGGTCTTCGGTAGCGAAATGCAAAAAAAAAAAAAAAAAAAAAAAAGTTGGTATTTTAGAAGATAGTTGGTTTCAAATAGTGAATTACTAACGTTGAGCTTCATTCAATATAATAAGTCACCCAAACTTATTTTACAGTTCTAAGCTTATATTAAGCGGCAAAAGATTCTCTTTTCATATTTAATGATTTGCATTACCTTGTTTGTTGATGTTTCGTTCTGCTAATGTAACACACATGTCTTTGGGGTACACAGATTTGTTATTTGATTCAGTTAGTTACACTATGAATAGAGCGATGGCTTTAGGTCTTTAGGTCTCCCGGTGGGTTGCCATATGAATAGAGCGATGGCTTGGAAAGTGGTTTTAGACAAATTTCAAAGTAAGTTAGCTAATTGGAAAGCAAGAATGATTTCATTTGACGGGCGATTAACTTTGGTCAAATCGATTTTCGAAAGTCTTCCATTGTATTTTTTTTCTCCTTTTTATGGGCCTCGATATGTGTTCTAAACTCCCTTGAAAATATTAGTAGAAATTTCTTGGGGGGGGGGGGGGGGGGGGGGGGGGATGGTTTGGGTCACAATATGGCTTGGATTAATTGGAATTGCACTCTATCTAACTTTGGGGCGGGTGGTTTAAGTATTGGGAGTCTAAAAGCTTCTAATTAGGGATTATGAGGGAAATGGTAGTGGCAGTTTAAATCGGAAAGGAATGCTTTGTGGGTTCGGGTGATTACTTCTATATATGGAAAGGATGAGGGATTGGATCAAAATGGGGAAGTTATAAATAAAAAAAGGTAGGGTGTGGGGAGAAATTATAGAAATGGGAAAGACTCTTGATGAGATGGGGATAAATTTCTCTAAATCTTTTGTTGGAGTGGTAAATAACGGTATGGATACTTTGTTTTGGAGGGAGAGGTGGATAGAGGAGGGGGTGGGGTGTTATTAAGTGATAAATGTAGTCGTCTATTCCAATTAGAGAGGAATAAATATGTTAAGGTTGGAGAGAGAGGGGTGTGGGATGGTTCAAATTGGAAATGGAGGTGGGATTGGGTTAGAGAAGTTAGAGGGAGAGCTTTAGGAGAATTGGAGGAGCTTTTGTCGCACCCCCAACTTTGATGTTTAGCGGAAGCAATTATGGGCCCAACTAATCAAGTAATCAAGCACAAAGGATACAGTGAACGACTCTATATGAGACGTTCGAAAAGTATTTCATTACATAAGTATTTAAAAATATACATCAGCTCAGAGTTCGAGTAATATCCTAGAGATTCTAATACATAACATCTATTACAAAAGTAATGTATAAAAATCTCCAAGCGTGTAAATGCATGCGACTCGAGCTAGAAAGCAAATCCTGCTGGGCAACCCTACTGTTGCTGTTGTGTACCTGAGAATGCATCACTAAAAGCATCAACCAAAAGGTTGATCTTAGAGGTTTGTAGTAAATAGTAGTTTGAACACAATATCCAGTAGTAAGTAATGATTGCACGTATGTAATAAAGTAATAAGAGTGACTGCACGAATGCAATAAGGTAGATATACATTGCCATGAGCATCATAGTCGAAGCTTAACAAGTCTGTAAGGTACAACCAAGTATTGGGTAATGTGCCCCAGTGAGTGCTAATCCAAAAAAACTTATGTGTAACGAGTAAGAAACGCCCATTTATACGTGTATGGTTCGTGGTAGTGCGTGCTACCCCGGGCGGGGATTGTCAGTTCCAAATGGATCCATTTACTAAAACTCGTGCTTATCCTATAATTAACAACTATGATTCAGAGGCCTTCAGTGGATTAATCGTAACTTATGCAATTCAGTATATCAGTAAGTCTGTAGTATAGCAAGTCTGTACATGTGTCCAAGTAAAACGAGTAATGCATCTCACCCCAATGTAAAAACAGTAAAAATTGGGCTATGAGACTCACCTGAGTCTAGTAGTACCTAGCAGAATCAAGCAATGCGGTCCTCCGAACCAGTAACCTCTAGCGTCCTAAACGCATAAGGTTAAGTAAGTAAATGAATGGATATCTTGAAGATTATCCATGCTAGTTGTCCACTCAACTAGTTAATGTCCAATGTTTTTTTGTTTGTCTGTAATCGTCTGTATTTATAGTCTGTAGTTATGTGTTTTTGTAGTCTATAATCGTGTGTACGGCCCGTTGGTGATGGGGTGTAATAATAATTCAAGTATTATTATTATTATTATGTATCTCGTTGTGTCGTATACTTGTAAAGTATATTTGTAAGTCTGTCATTTGTATCTTGACATGAAAGTGTTATTCGAATGTAAGTTCGAGCGAGTGTAAACTCGTGCCAGTGTAAGCTTGTATAAGTGTGAGTGTAATCTCATATGTCTATAGTGAGTGTAATCTCATAAGTCTGTAGTGAGTGTAATCTCATAAGTCTGTAGTGAGTGTAATCTCATCCTCATTCATATTCAAGTAGTAGTGTATACTTTTCAATAGGGGTGTTCAAACGGTCGGGTTTCGGTTTTATGGGTTATTCAGTTTGGTTTTTTCGGTTTTTGAAGAAAATAAAAACCACCCAATACCCAAACCAAAACTACTCAAACCCAATCCAAGCCAACCGAATAACAATCGGGTTAGTCGGTTTGGGGCCCATGAATCCAAACTTATAATAACAGTTAAAAAACCCCCAAAAAATAACTAAAATTTCCTCGTGAAATGAAAGTATTATATACTCATAACATAATTAAACAATCATCTGTCACAAAACAAAGAATAATGAGCTGTTTGTTCAATCATCTAATATTTATTTTGTTAAATTGAGGGCTATTGACTTTGTTTGAAATTAAAAGTTAGAAAATTTTTTAAACGATCCTTACGATAAATGTACAAATAGTCAGACGAAAATCATTTATTAATGAATTGAACAAGAGGAAGGAGAAATTGCATGAAATAGTAAGTCTCTAAAGCATTTATAAATCTATCACTAATTTAGTTCATATAAAGAAAGAAATAAGGTAAAGGGTTGTTATTTTATAAATCCAGTTAAAGCTATTAGTTTGTAACTAATCTATGAAAAGTAGACTATAATACTATATCGGTTTTTCGTGTGGGCCCTGATACGAAGGTTTCAAATCCAAATCCGAACCAAAAACTAGTTATAATATTGGTTAAAACCAAATACCCGAACCAAACCCAATTAACCCAAAACCAACTAAACCAAACTTATTTGGATCGGGTGGTTTTTCGGTTCAAACCGATTAATGAACACCCCTACTTTTCAAAGTATAAGTGTTTGTATGTTCCAGTATTATTGCATAAAGTATACTTGTCGTTACGTGCATTCGATACTTATTGTGAAAAGTATTTACAAATTGTTAAATGACGGGGGTCCGGGGGCAGCGCTCTGGTAGCGGGGTCCAAGGGGTGGCAACCCCTGGCGGGGTCCAAGGGGCAGAGCCCCTGGCTGGGGTCGAGCTGCCAGGTCAGCTTGGAAAATTTTTATTTCTACTACATTGCTTTATCAAAAACGTATCGAAAATTTAAAATCAGAAAAATTAGGCAAGGTTGGCCGCGGACAGAGATTATAGTGCGAATTGAGTTAGCGATGCGAGTTGAGTTCGCGATGCGAACTGAGATTCAGTTCGCAAGACAAGGTAGGCTGCGAACCGAGTTGGGTTCGCAGAACAATTTCAGCTCGCAAGTCTCGACCCGCAGGTCTCGACTCGCAGTCGGTTCGCAGGTCAACTCGCAAGTCGGTTCGGTTCGCAGTTTGACTTCGCGAGTCAAAGTTTTCGGTTCGCTGGTTTCGGTTCGCTTCGCAAGACGGACTGCAACTGGGATCTCAGTTCGCAGGACGAACTGATCGTACTTTTAAATTTTAAAAACGCATTTTAAGTCGGTTTTTGGATATAATTTCGTTGAGTAAACGTTCTAGCATGAAAATAAAAGCTTTACAAGTAATTTAAAAGTGTTAGGAAGTTTCATACCACAAAATAAAATAAAAAAGAAGAAGATGAAGATGATGATGATCTTGATGCTTCTTGCTTCTTTGTTGAGGATGATGATGATGGCCGATTATGATGATGAAGATGTTGGTATTTCAGTTTTTAGAGAGAGAGAGAGAGATGAGGGAATTGTAGGTGTGGGTGTGTGTGTAATATGAGATGAAATGAAGAAGTGAAATAAAAAGGGGATTGGGTCATGGGTCGGTTTGGGGCTGAATCAGCGGGTCTAGGCCGAGGCTCGGGTCTGGCCCCTTTATGGGTTGGGCTCGGGTCTCATCCTCGAGTTCGGATTACATTTGTTAATTGTTAAGTCGTTAAACACATAGTTACTCTGTTTCGGTTAGCGTTATATTCACATCATTTTTAGTTGAAATAATATTTGAAATAAATTTCTAGAATGTTTGTCAGTTTTCCTTTGTCCGGTGTGTTTCTCGCATCTTTGTCGCGTTCGGGTCATTTCTAGCAAAATTTCTACTTTGTACTTTGTTTTTGTAACACATCGAACTAAATAATATTTGTTTGAGAATTTCCCTACTATTTAGGTATTTTGTCACCAACGTCCTAATTTAGATGTCTCGGGTTCAACCCAGCACATTGTTTGCACGATTTGAACGAACGTGTATGTGTGTATGTAATTACACTAAATCCTATGTATATTTAGCCTAATGTAACTAAATACACATAATAATCACACAATTAGGCACAATAATGATAGCCTAAAATGCCGGGTGTTACAGCTTTGTACTTTAGTGGAAAATTATGTGTTAAATAGGGAGGAGGTAGATACGTGGAACTGGATGTTAAGTGATGATGGTCGTTTTTCGTCTAAGGAGTTAAGAAGGAAGGCGGATAGTAAGGTGCTTATGGATTCTAGAAGGAGAGTGGAGACGATGTGGTGCAAGGGAGTTCCAAGAAAAGTGTGCATTTTTGTATGGAGACTTAGGAATGGTAGAATTCCGGTTCGAAAGGTTATAGATAATTTGGGAATTGATATGCATAGTGTGCTTTGCCCAAGGTGTGAAGAGGAGGTGGAATCAATTGACCATTGTTTTATTAGTTGTAAGCATTCGAGAGAAGTATGGGAAAAAAATCTTTGATTGGTGGGGTGCGGATAATTGTGGAGTGAGATCTATCGAGGATTTAATTAAGCATGAACGATCAGGTACTTTTTCAAATCATAAAATTTCAGCTTGGCAAGCGTGTGTTTGGTCGACGTTGTATACGATTTGGAGTCATAGAAATAGCGAAGTTTTCAAAAACAATGGAGCAGAGGTTCCTGATCTATTTAAAGAAATCCAAGCAAGGCCCTTGGGTGGTTTAGTGCCAGAATTAAAAATATTGGAGTCTCATGGGCTGTGTGGAAAAATCCAACTGCTGGTCTTTTTTAATTGCTGCAGTGTTACGTTTTGGTAGTGGCTTCGTGGTATCTGGCATCAATTTTATGCATATGGGTGTCCCTTCGTTTTTTGGTAATTGGTGGTCTGGGTCTGATTATTGTTTTTGGCTACCGCTCCTGTCATTATCATGGTGGAATGGGATAGGCAAATGTAGTACCTGCAACTTTTTCTTCATGGTGTCTTTGTTTTTGTGTGAAGATTGTACTTTTGTCTGGTAGTTCTATGATGTCCTAAGCTGTGATATCGCGTAAAAAGTCATGTTTTTACTGCCGATATCTCTCTCATTCTGGAACGATTCTTGGCATATTAACTCAGAAACAACACAAATCAGTAACATTATGCCAAGATGGTCAAAACGAGGTTGCACGATAAAAATCAAGTAAAACGGATGTGAAACGAAGATTCCACACACGTTTGAAGATTCAAGGCATAAAAACGAGATTTCAAGACCAAAGTGCCCTTCACCAACATCCATTATTTCCAAGATGTTCGTTTTCAAAATTCGGATCCAACAGAAGAAGAATCAACTGAAACGGGTAAAAAATGAAGATTTCGCGCCCGTCGGAAGATCCAAATGATCCGTACGCAATATATGGAGCTAGGAACCTCATCTCAGGGCCTATCTTATGTCAAAATCTTCGTTTTTGAATTACGAATCCAACAAAAAAAGAATCAACTCAAACGGACGTATAACGAAGAAAACATGCATGAATCAAGAAACGAAGCAACAAACAACGCAACGGGGCGGGAGTGGGCCCACCGCCACCGGCAGCACCACCACCGCCGCCGGCCACACCAAGGGCGGCGCCGGCCACCCTGCCCCCGTACCGGTTTCCGTATTTGGTAACTTTTGGTACCTGGTGCGGCCACTTTTTGTGTTGTACGGTACCCGGTTCGCCTACTTTTCGTATGGTACATACCACTTTTGGCAAGCTTTCTAACATGCACCTCAAGGCCAACTTGTGCTAATGTGAGCCAAAGCTCACCTATGAATAGGAGGCTCTTGGTTCATTTGAAAGACACACACATATCACATATGCACTAGTTACTTTCTCACTTTCTCATTCTACTTTCTTTAAATTAGCATTAGGTTAGTTTAGCATTTTGTTTAGAGTAGAAAGAAAGCTAGGAACGTGTTGTAATCTTTGGTGTACGCTTGGAGCTATGCTCGTTAATTCAAGTCTATTCCTTCTCGCATATTAATCTCGGTTATCTCTATCCTTATCTATCTTAATTAAACATGTTTGCTTTAATTATGTTTGCGATCGTTATTACCATGATTAGCGAGTAGATTACTATTGTATTTGTTGTGATGTAGTTAGTATATATAATTGTGGGATGACTTTGAATACGTCGTGAGATAATATAACGGCCCCTATTCGACTGATTACTCGGTATAGTATTGGAAATGCTTTTAAGCATAGTACAAATATATGGAAGCCGGTAACGACCGAAGGTAGTGATATTATCGATCGACGCTATAAAATTGGAAACTTTGTGAATGGATTTATCTCGTGGTTTTAAACCTAAAACTTATATTCGCCTTTCGATTAACAAACGTGATTGTAACCTTGTAAAGAGGAGTCGCGAACCTCAATACTCGGTCAATAGTTATCTGTGTAAAAACTATGTTTTTAATTGTAACGTCATGCAAGCATTATAAAATGCAATGTGATTACGTGGACTTGCCATGAGTATTGTACACTTCTGATCACATCGTACTTATCATGTAAACATCGCGAAGCAATTAAACTCACAACAGAAACGTTGGTAAACAATTTAATACGTTGTGAACTACCATAGTATTTCCCGACATGGTCTGGGTTTAACTTTCTGTAAAAAGCCGTCAGCATTTTAATTAGTTGTTTTAGTTTAAATTAGATTAGATTAGGTAAGCTAAAGGCTAAATGTCCATTTACGAAAACCTAGGGATTTGTTAATTGTATTGAGAAAGGCAAGTTTAAAATCCAACTTAACCCGATACTTTTTATTAAAACCATGAAACCTAAAGTGCGGTACGCAAGAAACCTAAATGCTTTCCCTCGTTTATCACGCTTAAGTTTCATTGGTAGAAATTGATTAAATAAGTCCGGACACAAGTTCTAAGTTAGTAGTTTAATGGATTCATAATCATTGTGGTATTAAGAACGGCTAGACATGTTATGGACTTGCTACTCTATTCCTTCGCCCACGAGCGAATACGTTCAATAATATGGGCCACTGACTCCGTCACAGGAGAGTGTGGAGAGTTGAGCATCGTCTGTCTGGTCAGAATCATGATACCTTAGTTCCTCGTGACATATTAGTTGATAACCGACTAATAAGGAATCTATTGGTTATACCATATGTTAATGAATCTCATAAGCAACCCAATTTAGTTAATCGTTTTCCCGTAAGAGTCACCACCCCACAATTATTAACTAACGAACTCACAACAAATACTACTTTGCATTATCTGATATCCTATTACATTTTATCCGCTTTATTTAGTTTACTTAGTTAACTGAACCAAAACCCCCAACGCACTCTTTGAAAACATTTACTAGAAACGAAAGATTGATTGGATCACCTCAGTTTCAATTCAGTTTCTCTTTAAGAACGACTCTAGGTCCAACTTACCACCTACTAACCTTTTGGTTCAGTACTAGTAAGTCACACTTAGACCCCAGCAATTATAAATTATAAAACCACCCGTTGTTTTCAGTAGCAACAAGTTTTTGGCGCCGTTGCCGGGGAGACTAACTGTCCGATCCAGAGGCCCAACCAATCCCAATTCTAGTAAACCCTTAGGATAAAACCTTCTAAAAAACACAAAAACATTTCCTTCATTGTCTATTTTCTTTATTGTCTTTTCTTTTAGTTTATGACCTGTTCCCCTAGATCTGCACCACTATTTAACTTTCCTGATCCAGAACTTATAATACGCACTATTAGACGAGAAAAGAAGCAATCTGCACTTAAGCAAGCAATGGCTGAACGCATCACTCTCGCTGACAACAGTAAACCCTCTATCGAAGGAAGAGGAGGACCAATTCTCTACCCTGAAACCCCTGGTCAATCTTTCGAGCTTAAACACCACATCATCCAACTAATCCAAAACCACTGTCAATTCCACGGATTGCCCAGTGATGACCCAAACTCTCACCTCGACAAGTTCATATCTCTCTCAAACTCCTACAAGCAAAACGGAATTGGCCAACATACAATCCGTTTATACCTTTTCCCTTATTCGCTCACCCATCATGCGCAAACATGGTTTGAAGGTTTAGAGACTGGCTCTATCCCTTCATGGACTGTGATGGCGACAAAGTTTCTAACCAAGTACTTTCCGCCCTCTAAACAAACCAAACTCCGAAATGACATCATGAACTTTCGACAAGCTTTCGATGAGTCATTATATACCGCATGGGAACGATTCAAAGGAGCCTTGAAGAAATGCCCTAATCACCGACTCGATAAGTCTGCACAATTGTGCACCTTCTACAATGGTCTAGATCCTAACCTCCGAACTACCCTCGATGCTGCTGCACAAGGAAGCTTCATGGCAAAAACCGACGAAGAAGGATGGAACCTGATAGAAAATATGACTATGCATCACCACGATTGGAATTCTGGAGATCATTCAACATCTTCCAAACCTATCGCTGCTGCAAACCCAATTCCAGTCGAAGCAATTAAGACACTGACAGAGAAAATGGACTCGCTCGTCAAACAGTTTGGAGAACTTAAGAAACAACAGCACCAAGTACACCAAGTGCAAGTCTGTCAACACTGCACCAACCCGCAACCATCTGGAGAATACCAAGTTGAATACGAAGAAGCAGATGGCACCATCTACTACACTCAGTTTCCAGCTCGACCACCCGGTTTCAACCAAAACAACAACCAACCTAGAGGACCTCCCTTTCCGCCAAGAAACAACCAACAACCATACCAACCCCGATACTCACCTAGATATCCACCCTACCAACAACAATCACAACTTTCTTACAATCAACCCCTTGCACTTCCTGCACCCACTTCCGACACAAACCAAACCACTGAACAAACCACCAAGACAAATGCCCCAGCTTCAAGTTCAGACGACGCCTTCACCCAATTCATGCAAGGTCAACACCTGCTCAACCAAAAGATGTCCGCTAGACAAGATCAAGCCGACCTCTTCATGAGAAATCAATTGGCTGTGCTAAAGAATTTGGAAGCTCAAATTGGACAATTGGCACAACGTCTTGAGAATAGACCCCGAGGAAGTCTGCCCAGCAACACGGTTCAAAATCCGCATGTTGAGGAAGCAAAGCAACTTACAACACCCAAGGAAGCAGCCACCACTCCACCTACTGCTGTTCTAGTAAAGGAAGAACCAAAGGTCAAGATACCAGCTGTGGAAACCACTCAAACCATGAACAAAGAGGTTCGAATCCCTTACCCCGCTAGACTTAAAGTTCAACCCAAGAAACTGTCGTCCTTTAAGTTAGATGGAAAATTCCTTGATACCATGTCTACAGTTCCTGGTCGTAATAAGTATATTAGAAAATTGCTATCCACCAAAGATAAATTGCCTGAAGTGAACAACATTCCCCTTAGTTCTGAAACCTCGGCCCTACTTAAAAATAGCCTTCCCGAAAAATTAGGAGACACTGGTAGATTTACACTCCCTTGTTCTATCTACAATTCCGGAAATGTGAGCGCTTTAGCCGACTTAGGAGCCAGCATTAACCTTATGCCCTACTCCCTGTTTAAGAGGCTAGAACTTGAAAACTTGAAACCCACTAAGATGACCGTCCAGCTAGCCGACCAATCTGTTAGATACCCTAAGGGAATAGCTGAGAATGTCCTTGTTCAAGTTGACAATTTTTTCTTTCCAACGGATTTCGTGGTAATGGATATCCACGAAGACATAAACATCCCAATCATCCTTGGAAGACCATTCATGAATACAGCTAGAGCGGTGATTGATGTATATAACCACACGATTGTTTTACGATCGCATGGTGAAAGCATCACTTACAAGATCGACCAACCGGAATGCACCCCAGAAGAGGAAGAATGTTGTGCTATATCCACAGGAAAAGTCTGTTCCGATGATGAATCAGAACCAGAGGAGGAACCGCAATTCACCCGATCATCAGTTCTCATTTCTGACACTGAATACGACCCAGAAGAGGAAGAATGTTGTGCTATATCCACAGGAAAAGTCTGTTCCGATGATGAATCAGAACCAGAGGAGGAACCGCAATTCACCCGATCATCAGTTCTCATTTCTGACACTGAATACGACCCAGAAGAGGAAGAATACGAGGAAGCAGATGAATAAATTGAATCTGACCCTGAGGAGGAAGAAGAGGAAGAAGAGGAAGAGATGGAAGAAGATGAAGATCATACTGATTCGCCACAAATGGCCGAAGTTAAAAGGATACAAAACTGTGATGACTGCTCTTCATCAGAAGAATCAGTTGATTACGGAGTCATCCGCCAAGAACTCAGATCCTCTCATCTTAAAAGAATGGGAAACATCCTGAATTCCTATCTCGATCCATCAAAACCCTTTACCAGAACCCGACTCCGAGACATAGAAATCTTTGAAGAAGGACTCCGATCATCACCACACCCAGACCAGTATGCCAAACTACTACAAAGAATTTCGGCATATAAGGCACGTCAACCAGGAAGCTTTGCCGAAGAGAACATTCATGACATAACAACCGAAGTCCGAACCATCGAAATCGATAGTTCTCAACCCTTCAACAACGCGCCCTCAGACGAAGAACTCCACCAATTTCCAGATTCACGAGATAAGGACTCCGATTGCAATAGTGAATGTGATGACGATTACGTCAACATCACTCTCGATGAACGCTCTATTCCACAATCTCCTCTTGCTCCACCCAATTCCCCTGCTGTCGCAACTGAGAGACTGGAAATTCCTCTGATAGATACTCATCAAGACATGATCGAGATGATTGACGAATACGACGATGTCCGAATCATCGTAGAAGCTATCAAAGAGTCAACCAATGACTACAACACCGCACAGAGACACATGATAAGGGCAATCATACGAGACTACGATTCATACCTCGCCAATTATGGAGAACCAGAGCCCAGCACTCTTCGGAGAAACATTCGAGCATTCTCTGACCTGCTTCAAGAACAACTTACCAGAGAAGCTCGACAGCGAGAAAGACCCAACTACCCAATGGGAGAAATCGAATTCTACGGAAACCAAAGGCGAATATACCAAAAAGTATATTGTGCCTTAGCCGGATCAGCTTTTCCGTACTCATCAAGTCAAAAAGCTATTCTTGCATCAATGAGAACCAATCTGGAAAGAGCCACAGGGAACCCGAGAAGTTATGCCGACATCAGAATGGTGGGAGATCTTAGAACTCTTCTAGATCTCATCGAAACTGGAGAGCACCTCACAGCGTCAGAGAACTGCAGGATCGTCATTCAATCCACCATTGGGCACCACATTGAACTAATAATTGATGAGCTGAACGAGCCAGCCTATGAAGAAGAAACCCGTGAGGTACCGAGATTCATCCCGCACATGTCGCAAATCAATTTAGCCACTTATGTGACTATCCGACTGCGCGAAATGTACCAAGAAGAAGACGTAGAACTCGACGTCTACCGAAATGGATATCACGAGATATTCAGCAAGCTAATTTGCATCTTCACCGACTTGGATTTTCCCTTCAACCGCGAGCAACATCAACTAATCAGACAAGTATGCCAAGCAACTAGATCTTTCGGAGGAGACCCTTGGGCTAATGATTTTGAAGAAGTGAAAACCGAATTCATGGCTTTAATCACCTCGATAGGAAGAAACCACCCACAGCGTGAAATCGTTTGAACTTACACCTGCACTCGAATTGACCCTAACGGACCAGTCACAAGGGCAGTTCGATACATCTGCTATGGAATGGCAATTCTCGACCGACTCGCCACTGATCACTTCAAAAGCTTCAGGATGCTATCCACCAACCCACCAACTCTCATTGCTGACATGATAGAGCAATTCCTACAATACTATCCACCACGATACTCTCTACCAAGAAACCACAGTGACCACGCCACCACTACTGATGCATCAAGCATCATCTGAAGAAAAAAAGGACTAAGTCGAGCTCTCGACTTTAAAAGAGCGCTTCTCGGGAGGCAACCCGTGTTTTATTTCTGCTATTTTACTTTCCAAGAAGTGATGAAATCTCCGACTATCTTTCACACTCGGATCTTGCAAAAAAATGCTCCAGCCTGCAAGGAAGCATCAAAAAACCCTGAAGAATCGCAAATCCGACGTGTTCACACTTACGAGACTAATCACAAGAAGACTTGACCAAGAGCGCACCAAAGAAGACAAAGACCGGCAGATGCAACCAAAAGAACACTGCAACTATCGGGGAGTACTTCTATGCCATCTCTTCCATTCGTTTTAAATATGCCATACCCATTATGCTTATCACTAAGTGTGGGATTCAAACCCAACACGCACACTGAAAGAATGAGTCTTAGATGTTTAAAGCCCTAAGTGTGGGATTTTACCCCATTCAGAGCTTAGTATAACATCGAGGACGATGTTCCTTTAAGTGTGGGATAGTAGTAGTTGCACTACTGTTAATTGGATATTGGTATATACTTGATTCTAAATCGCTGCTCTTTATTAGACCTTGCTTCTCCATAAAAGTAAACAAAATTTTTCAAAACCAAGTTACAAAAATGTTGAAAATGAAAAAATTTTAAGCGAAGAATGATTTACTTTGGGGAATAAGGACGAATAAAAATTCTTTTGAAAAACAAGTTTGAAAATCCCATAAAGAGCATCGCATGACTAAGCACACAACAACCCAATTTTCGATTCGTGAGGTATCTTGAGCCATATGAAAAGCATTCACTTTTAATGCTTCACTTTTTCGATTCTTGAATGTGCCGATGTATGCGTTTAGAATCAGAACTTGCTCTTGTTATGCATTTCGAATCCGAACTTGTGAGTCAAAAAGGAGATCGAATCACATCATTCTTGAACCCATCCATACACCCAAAAATAAGTACGTTACCCCTTTACCTACTCAAAAACATCCCTCAAACTTCCTACAAAGTTCCAAAGATGAAAAAAGAGAAAAATCAAGGATATGACGTCAAAAGGATAGAAAAAAATCCCTAGGAAATTCGAAGTAAAGAAAGTCAAATGGAGAAAGAAGACTCCATCCAAAAAAGAAAAAGAAAAAAAGGCGTCAATCCTCCCCAAAATTCAAAAATTTTAGCTTTCCGCTTCACCAAAAAAGAAAACCCACCAAAAACCCTACATCACTTCCCTTAGAATGATTGTGGCTAGATCGACTTCGCGCTCACCAAAAAAGGTAACGATTTGATACTCGATCAAGCCTATGACGATAAACAATACATGACTGGCGTTCTGAGCGATTGATATAATAGAATAGGAAACCCTAAACACTTTGAGTGATTGGAGTGACCACCTTGAGAGGATCGGCTAGTCATGTATCAACGATCAATAATCAAAAGCATGCTCCTAAAGATTACAACCTTGCTTTCTAAAATATCAAATATCTTTATTTTTCCAAAACCCCCTTTAGTAAAAAGTTCCCGTCTTAAAATATTTCATTATCTGCTTATCTTTAACCATGTTGAACGTTAGTTTGCTTGAGGACAAGCAAAGTTCTAAGTGTGGGATACTTGAAATCGCGTAAAAAGTCATGTTTTTACTGCCGATATCTCTCTCATTCTGGAACGATTCTTGGCATATTAACTCAGAAACAGCACAAATTAGTAACATTATGCCAAGATGGTCAAAACGAGGTTGCACGATAAAAATCAAGTAAAACGGATGTGAAACGAAGATTCCACACACGTTTGAAGATTCAAGGCATAAAAACGAGATTTCAAGACCAAATGCCCTTCACCAACATCCATTATTTCCAAGATGTTCGTTTTCAAAATTCGGATCCAACAGAAGAAGAATCAACTGAAACGGGTAAAAAATGAAGATTTCGCGCCCGCCGGAAGATCCAAATGATCCGTACGCAATATCTGGAGCTAGGAACCTCATCTCAGGGCCTATCTTATGTCAAAATCTTCGTTTTTGAATTACGAATCCAACAAAAAAAGAATCAACTCAAACGGACGTATAACGAAGAAAACACGCATGAATCAAGAAACGAAGCAACAAACAACGCAACGGGGCGGGGGTGGGCCCACCACCGCCGCCGGCCACACCAAGGGAGGCGCCGGCCACCCTGCCCCCGTACCGGTTTCCGTTTTTGGTAACTTTTGGTACCTGGTGCGGCCACTTTTCGTGTTGTACGGTACCCGGTTCGCCTACTTTTCATATGGTACATACCACTTTTGGCAAGCTTTCTAACATGCACCTCAAGGCCAACTTGTGCTAATGTGAGCCAAAGCTCACCTATAAATAGGAGGCTCTTGGTTCATTTGAAAGACACACACATATCACATATGCACTAGTTACTTTCTCACTTTCTCATTCTACTTTCTTTAAATTAGCATTAGGTTAGTTTAGCATTTTGTTTAGAGTAGAAAGAAAGCTAGGAACGTGTTGTAATCTTTGGTGTACGCTTGCAGCTACGCTCGTTAATTCAAGTCTATTCCTTCTCGCATATTAATCTCGGTTATCTCTATCCTTATCTATCTTAATTAAACATGTTTGCTTTAATTATGTTTGCGATCGTTATTACCATGATTAGCGAGTAGATTACTATTGTATTTGTTGTGATGTAGTTAGTATATATAATTGTGGGATGACTTTGAATATGTCGTGAGATAATATAACGGCCCCTATTCGACTGATTACTCGGTATAGTATTGGAAATGCTTTTAAGCATAGTACAAATATATGGAAGCCGGTAACAACCGAAGGTAGTGATATTATCGATCGACGCTATAAAATTGGAAACTTTGTGAATGGATTTATCTCGTGGTTTTAAACCTAAAACTTATATTCGCCTTTCGATTAACAAACGTGATTGTAACCTTGTAAAGAGGAGTCGCGAACCTTAATACTCGGTCAATAGTTATCTGTGTAAAAACTATGTTTTTAATTGTAACGTCATGCAAGCATTATAAAATGCAATGTGATTACGTGGACTTGCCATGAGTATTGTACACTTCTGATCACATCGTACTTATCATGTAAACATCGCGAAGCAATTAAACTCACAACGGAAACGTTGGTAAACAATTTAATACGTTGTGAACTACCATAGTATTTCCCGACATGGTCTGGGTTTAACTTTCTGTAAAAAGCCGTCAGCATTTTAATTAGTTGTTTTAGTTTAAATTAGATTAGATTAGGTAAGCTAAAGGCTAAATGTCCATTTACGAAAACCTAGGGATTTGTTAATTGTATTGAGAAAGGCAAGTTTAAAATCCAACTTAACCCGATACTTTTTATTAAAACCATGAAACCTAAAGTGCGGTACGCAAGAAACCTAAATGCTTTCCCTCGTTTATCACGCTTAAGTTTCATTGGTAGAAATTGATTAAATAAGTCCGGACACAAGTTCTAAGTTAGTAGTTTAATGGATTCATAATCATTGTGGTATTAAGAACGGCTAGACATGTTATGGACTTGCTACTCTATTCCTTCGCCCACGAGCGAATACGTTCAATAATATGGGCCACTGACTCCGTCACAGGAGAGTGTGGAGAGTTGAGCATCGTCTGTCTGGTCAGAATCATGATACCTTAGTTCCTCGTGACATATTAGTTGATAACCGACTAATAAGGAATCTATTGGTTATACCATAAGTTAATGAATCTCATAAGCAACCCAATTTAGTTAATCGTTTTCCCGTAAGAGTCACCACCCCACAATTATTAACTAACGAACTCACAACAAATACTACTTTGCATTATCTGATATCCTATTACATTTTATCCGCTTTATTTAGTTTACTTAGTTAACTGAACCAAAACCCCCAACGCACTCTTTGAAAACATTTACTAGAAAAGAAAGATTGATTGGATCACCTCAGTTTCAATTCAGTTTCTCTTTAAGAACGACTCTAGGTCTAACTTACCACCTACTAACCTTTTGGTTCAACACTAGTAAGTCACACTTAGACCCCAGCAATTATAAATTATAAAACCACCCGTTGTTTTCAGTAGCAACAAGTTGCTTACCTTTTTACATCTAGTAAATGTTTGTGATCCAGCAGCTTTTTTGTTTTGTTTTTTGTTTGGGTTATATGATCTTTGTGGAACTTGTAGTGTATATTTGTTATTTTTCTTAGTAATATAAGTTTGCTTATTCCAAAAAAATTAGTTACACTTATCAATATACTTTTTGCATCGATAATAATGACAATAACTTGTTCAGGTACGTTATTTAGGTAAATAAAGTAAAAAAATTGAGGGGTTGCAGAGTTTAGATACATGATGAAAAGAGGGATGATCATGAAAGCACTCTTTAAGTAAGAATAAATGATTAGCAAATTTCGCTGAGACTTCAACACGTAAATAATCTAAAATCTTAAATTATATATGGAAAACAATTTTATTATATCATATTTTAATTATATTTTAATATATCAATTAAGCGCTTTCATTTTAATTAAGTTTTAATATATCAATTAAGTGCTTTAATATATTCTAACTTATTTTTTTAAAATATTTAATCAATTCCCCACTTATATGTAAAAATAAATTTAATCCATTTATTAAGACATTATCAAAATCAATATCTAATGTTTCTATTTTTAATTCATCAAGTATGAACAAATTTACTTGAAAGATTAATATAGACTTAAAAACATCAATTTTATTTTTACTAATTTGGTTTCAAAATCTTGTAATGTTTTAAAATTTTAATTTCTACATATATAAATCCATATACATAAAGTTATATTATCATGAAACCAACTAAATGCTTAATATACATATTAACTTACACACTTAAAAATCATTTTTTTTTTCTAATTTGATTTCAAAATCTTTTAATTTTTTAATCTCAATTTATATTAATCCATATACACAAAGTAATATTATCATGAAACCAACAAAATGCTTAATATAGATATTAACTTAAATACGGAATACTAAATACGATATTTCATATTAAAAATCAACCGCACGTGTGTATACACGAGTTTAAAGTCTAGTATATAATATTGTAACAACGTTAACCCAGTAGCTTATGAATGGGATTTAACAGCAGGTCAAATGGGTAGCACACAAAAATAAAATACAACTGAGTATAGAGAAAACAGGTCAAAAGTCGCCCATATGGTATTTTTTTAATAAAAGAAATAGAAAAATTCACCTAGCCACCTATAAAAAATATGACCACCAAACTTATGACTACAAATTAGAGCCGATAATAATAGTGTTGTCCTATAGAAAAGCTTACAAGCTGGGAGTTCATAACTTACGTGCCAATATCTCAGCACCATATCTAGTATTTCTCCTCTAGGAAGATCGCTGCCCCCTGATGAAGATTTTATTGGTTGTTTAGTGTCTGCTGTTTTGGTATCTACGGGCAATTGTGACTTAGAAAATAAATCATCGTCCTGGGCCTTACTTTCTAATGGTTTAGTGTTTAAATAAACACCAACTGCTTCAGCTTGATCAGCAAACAAGACTTTGGAAATGGGTGAACCACAAATTTGATGTAGAGGCTTGAGCAGCAAGTTAATAAACTTGGACATCAAGTCAAATCTGCTGGGATTTTATAAATTAGGAAACTTTTTATTTTTAGTTATTATTTTGATTTTATAATTAAGTATTAAATAAGAATTTTAATTGTATGATAGGTGGGACTTCCCATCTATAAATAGAGAACCTAAACCCTGTAATATTGATTCTATTCTATTCAATTAAAATTCTGCGTTTTCTGTTAATCTTCAAGATTTCTGAAGTTTAAGTTCTGGTGATTTGCGTTTGCAAGTTTTTCCTATTCACAACTTGATTGTGAATCAAAACCCTTCCGCTGTCCTACTCCAGTTGGTATCAGAGAGGCAACCGATTCCAGTTTTATCAAATTTGGGTTTCTCCCACGTTGATATCTCTAATCGATTCTGAAAATTCCATAATCCGGGTTTTCCCCAGATTTTGATTCTTGTTCTTTTCCGTTTTCTGAAAGAAAAAAAAATTACTGTTCACGATTCGGTTACTGTTCATCGAGTTACTGTTCACGATTCGGTTACTGTTCGTCGAGTTCTGTTCACCCTCGTTTATTATTCATCCAGATTCTATTTTTTGTTTTTAGTTAAAAAGAAAAAAGTATCATATCATGGCTGATAATGCTGCCTTACTCGAAGCCCTCCAAGCTATCCAACAACAGTTGCAACAACAGGCGCAACAACAAGCCGAGCATAATGACCGAGTTCTTGAGGCCATTACCAATTTGAATATTCAACCAAGAAACCGAGAAAGACCACCACGAAACCGAAATCGCCCCGTTGAAGATGGTAATTTTGATGACTCTTCATCAAGTGAAGAGGAATTGGTGGCTGTCGTTAACCCAAATCAACAAGGGGATCGAGTGCCCAAAATTAGAGCCGACATCCCAACTTTCTCTGGATCGCTAGACATCGAAGGTTTTCTTGATTGGATTTCAGAAACTGAAAAGTATTTTGAGCTCATGGATATTCGCGAAGAGACTCAAGTCAAGTATGTGGCTTACAAGCTTAAAGGCGCAGCTTTATCTTGGTGGGACAACCTTCAAACGGGTCGTCGTTGCCAACGAAAGCAACCGATTAGAACTTGGCGAAAGATGAAACGCTTAATGCATGCGCGTTTTCTTCCTGTCGATTACGAACAAACACTTTATGCCTTATATCAGAATTGCAAACAGTATTCTCGAAGTTTCACTGAATACTCGGAAGAATTTTTAAGATTGGCATCTCGCAATAATTTGAATGAATCTGATTCTCAACAAGTGGCTCGTTTTAATAATGGATTACGATCTAAAATTCGAGAGATTGTGTCTCTTCAGACAACATGGACAGTTGATGAAGCCATCCGACTTGCACCGAAAGTCCGAGAAAATAGCCACCAAACAAGGGAAAAAGAGTTTCTCATACCGAAACACAGGGGACTCGAATAAAACCTCCTACCAAAAGAATAGTAATTTGGGAGGCGATGCTTCTACTAGCTCGTTCAAAACAGCCCAGAATACCGATGGACAAAAGAGTGGAGCTCCAAAGACGAGTACTTCCACACCAGGGTACAAGAAACCCGCTGCTAACCCGTACGCCCGACCCGTTGGGGACCGTTGTTATCATTGCCAACAAACAGGTCATACTTCAAATCAGTGTCGAGCAACAAAAACGGTTAACGTGGCTGAACGAGATGACATCAGTGATGCCGAACACGATGACGAAGAACTTTTTATCGGTCCTAATGATGTTCTTAATGAGGAAGAAGAATCTGACAACGAAGGATACTCCTATGTCGTGCGTAGATTAGTACTTGCTTCCCCTAAAAGGATTGAAGACACCTGGCCAACGACATAACATCTTTCGAACCCGATGCAAAATCAATCAAGATGTTGTTGATGTCATCATCGATGGTGGAAGTAGTGAAAACATCATCTCGCGAGATATTGTCACATGACTTGGCTTGACACCACAAAAGCATCCGACACCGTACAAGATTGGTTGGATTAAAGCCGTCGGAGAAGTACGAGTAACCGAGCAATGTGAAGTTCCGATCTCTATGGGTAAGTACAAAGACACGATTGTTTTTGACATTGTAGATATGGATGCATGCCATGTCTTGTTAGGTCCACCTTGGCAATTCGATCTAGGTGTGATACATAAGGGGAAATAGAACACTTACACATTCTCTAAGAATGGTCGCAAATTCACATTGTGTCCATACTCTGAAGACACTATTCCAAGAGCACCTACTATTCCGAGAGCACCTACAGAAAAGGAAAAGAAGATTATGTTATGTTCTCGAGAGGCTTTTTTAGCCGAGGTCAGAAACACTCCAATGATATACGCTATGGTTATAAAAGGGAATGACGTATCCATGGAAGATGCACCACCAAAGCTTCACAATTTACTTTCTGAATTTAAGAGCATTATGCCTGAAGATATCCCTGTTGGTCTTCCCCCTTTAAGGGTTATTCAACACCAAATCGACTTTGTACCTGGGGCTAGTCTTCCAAACCTGCCTCACTACCGTATGAGTCCAACAGAACATGTCGTCTTACAAGATATGGTTGAAGAACTTCTTAAGAAAGGCATTATACAAGAAAGCAAAAGTCCATGTGCGGTTCCTGCATTACTAGTACCAAAGAAAGATAAAACATGGCGTATGTGTATCGATAGCCGTGCGATAAATAAAATCACTAAGTATCGATTCCCGATCCCGCGGCTTGATGACATGTTGGATATGTTATACGGGTCTCGTTTATTCTCAAAGATTGACCTACGGAGTGGGTACCATCAACTTCATATTCGCCCAGGTGACGAGTGGAAAACAGCCTTTAAGACCAAAGAGGGCTTGTACGAGTGGCTTGTCATGCCATTTGAACTTTCAAACGCCCCAAGTACTTTTATGCGTTTGATGAATCAAGTCTTGAAGCCATTTATCGGTAAATTTGTGGTGGTTTACTTTGATGACATCCTTATTTATAGCAAATCAGAGGATGATCACTTAGAGCATCTACGACAAGTCCTTGAAGCACTACGAGATCATCAGTTATATGTCAACCTCAAGAAGTGTAGTTTCATGACCGATAAACTACTTTTCTTAGGATTTGTAGTTAGTGCAGATGGCATTCATGTGGATGATGAAAAGATCAAAGCAATACAAGATTGGCCTACACCACAAACGATTAGTGATGTTCGGAGTTTCCACGGTTTAGCCACATTCTACCGACGATTTATTCGTGATTTTAGCACGATCATGGCTCCCATTACCGAATGCTTAAAGAAAGGACGTTTCCAATGGGGTGATTCTGCTAATCAAAGTTTTTCTCTGATAAAAGAGAAGCTCACAACAGCCCATGTTCTAATCTTACCCAACTTTGAGAAACCATTTGAGCTGGAGACTGATGCTTCAATCATAGGTGTTGGAGCAGTATTATCGCAAGAAAAGCGACCAGTCGCATTCTTTAGCGAAAAGCTAAGTGATGCTCGGAGAAAATGGACCACGTACGAGCTTGAATTTTATGCGATAGTTAGAGCTATCAAACATTGGGAACAATACCTTTTCCAAAGAGAATTCGTGCTTCAAACAGATCATCAGGCCTTAAAATATTTCAATAGTCAGAAGACTCTTAATCGAATGCATGCACGATGGATCGAATATTTACAGCAATTTACTTTCGTGATCAAACACAAAGCCGGCTTTCAGAATAAAGTAGCGGATGCTTTGAGCCGACGAGCTATTCTACTTACCACTATGGGGTCAAAAGTGATCGGCTTTGATGTTTTAAAGGATCTTTATGCGTCAGATGATGACTTTACAGAAATCTGGCGTCAACACACCAACGGAACTCCAAACGGCCTCTATCTTATCCATGACGGGTTCTTATTTTTCAAGAATCGTTTAGGGTTAAGTGTTTGAAAATGTATATAACTATGCGTTGACTTCTTTAGTGTGTACAAAACTAAATTGACCTCCATTTTATGTACTTAACTATTAATTTCGACCATTGTATGTATTTTTGTGACGTATTATCAAATATAAGGTGACAAGTGGCATCTCTACACAGTTGACACGTCACAAAAATACATACAATGGTCGAAATTAATAGTTAAGTACATACAATGGAGGTCAATTTAGTTTTGTACACACTAAAGAAGTCAACGCATAGTTATATACATTTTCAAACACTTAACCCAATCGTTTATGTATTCCTCGAGGGTCGCTTAGGGAGCACTTAATTCAAGAGCTTCATGGAGGGGGTCTTGGTGGTCATTTGGGTCGAGATAAGACCATTACTTTGGTAGAGGAACGATATCATAAGCGCGATGTACACAAAGTTGTCAAGAAGTGTTATACATGCCAAAGCAATAAAGGTCAGTCTCAAAACACTGGCTTGTATATTCCTCTGCCAAGGGCCGTCCCGCTGTTTTTAAGTGCCCTGTGCGATTATTATAAAATGGGCCCTTAAGGGCGCGTTAGTTACGAAAAACTTCTCCATCTTTTAAAATTTCTTTAAGGAAACTAGAAATTTAGAAAACGTGTATAAAATTAAATTGAAAATTGAACTTATATTTGCATAGAAAAGTTAACCACATTGAGAATAATTGAGTGCAAATTAAGTCTAACGTCCCTTGTTACAAATTGTAAATTCATTTACATTTACAGGACCAAACATTATTACATGGATGGTGAACCTATATTTATATTTATTATTACGAGGATATTGATTAATACATCGGTTTTATTTTTAAAATAAGATAGTGATAAGAGTAATCAATATGCAAGATAATAAAAATTAGGATAACATCTATTTTTGCTTTTTTGATGTTTTTCAGAAAAACAAAAACTTAAAACATTATACTGTAAGAAATACAGGACAAAAAATACCGGACTACAAATTGTGAGTCAGACATTAAAAAAAAGGAAGCAAAAATATTGTATTAAATGTGGGCCTCATTCACATGTGAGGTAGAATATATAAAATGAAAGAAAATAGAATTTTACTCCATAATAAATCGGGCCCCCCCCCCCCCCCCCCCCCCTTCAAGTCTGCATCCACTTTCCACTTTCAAATTTTAAATAAAATAATGAGACGTGGGCTTATAATAAAAATACTACATATTGATTTTGGGCCCCCAGTGGATTTTGGGCCCTGTGCAATAGCCCAGCTTGCACAGGTCCAAATCCGGCACTGCCTCTGCCTATTCCTGACGCACCATGGGAGGATATATCCATGGACTTTGTCTTAGGTTTACCACGTACACAACGCTTTTATGATTCTGTATTTGTTGTGGTTGATCGATTCTCCAAAATGGCACATTTTCTTCCTTGCAAGAAAACTTCTGATGCGTCTCATATCGCTGGTATATTTTTCAAAGAGATCGTTCACTTACATGGGGTTCCTAAGACGATTACTTCTGATAGAGACACCAAATTCTTGTCTCATTTTTGGCGTACCTTATGGAGACTTTTCCAGACCGACTTGCAGTATAGTAGTTCTTTTCATCCTCAAACGGACGGTCAAACGGAAGTGGTGAACAAGACCATGGTTAACATCATTCGATACCTATGTAGTGATCGCCCGAAACAATGGGATCAGTGTCTAGCACCTGCTGAATTTGCCTATAATAACATGGTTAATCGTTCCACAGGAAAGACACCCTTCTCCATCATGTACCAAAAGCCTCCGAGCCATACCTTAGATTTGGTCAATCTTCCGAAGATTCCCGGGTATAGCATTGCTGCTGAGAATCTGGCTAAAATGGTCGAATCTATTCAAACTGATGTCCGACAGAAACTCGAAGTTTCTAATGCCAAGTATAAATCGGACAAAGACAAACATCGCCGAGTCAAGTCGTTTACTAAAGGTGATCTTGTTATGGTTCATTTACGAAAAGAACGATTTCCAGTTGGTACGTACAATAAGTTAAAGAAGAAGAAGCTTGGTCCATGTCGAATTCTAAAGAAAATCAATGACAATGCTTATGTAGTTGATATGCCCAAGGATCTGGCTATCTCAAACACGTTCAACGTTTCCGACTTGGTTGATTACCATTCTCCCGATGAACCTCTTTACCCTACCAAGAACTCGTGGGCGAGTCCTTTTCAAGCAGGGGAGAATGATGTAGAGGCTTGAGCAGCAAGTTAATAAACTTGGACATCAAGTCAAATCTGCTGGGATTTTATAAATTATGAAACTTTTTATTTTTAGTTATTATTTTGATTTTATAATTAAGTATTAAATAAGAATTTTAATTGTATGATAGGTAGGATTTCCCATCTATAAATATAGGACCTAAACCCTGTAATATTGATTCTATTCTATTCAATTAAAATTCTGCATTTTCTGTTAATTTTTGTTAATCTTCAAGATTTCTGAAGTTTAAGTTCTGGTGATTTGCGTTTGCAAGTTTTTCCTGTTCACAACGTGATTGTGAATCAAAACCCTTCCGCTGTCCTACTCCAAAATTTCTTTGTACACATAACAAGCAGCACGGGTACAACCTCCTTCTAAAAGCTCCGAAAGGGGGTGCAAAACGTAAATTGCATCGTTTTTCTTCTCTATCTTTGACAACAGTTCAAGAAAATTGGAGACGAATTCCAGCTTGCTAATTTGGACAAACACAGCAGTCCTATCCAAATGGTAGATAGATGTAACTGAAGTCAACCCAAAAACTTTACACAAGGAATCTTTTATCTGCCTTGCCTTGAGATTCGACGAAAAACCCCAAATTAACACAATATTTGGAAACAGAATCTTGGGTGATTGGATTTTGAAATTCTTAAACACTGAAGATTCATTTGTAGTTTGACCAATTTTTAGGTCAACTATGTCTCCACTGGTCCAGCTGAGGTAAAGAATATTAATGTACTTTAAAAGCTTCTCTTCTTTCATCAATGTTGAACGAGAGGTGAAAGCAATATCAAGACGATTGCAGGATTGGGCAAAAATGTACCCTGTCATGAAAGCATCATAACCAGCTTCATGCTTAGCCCCAGAGTTCCAGTTTGACGATCTGCAAATTAAGCTCAACACAAAATTATATCAACAAATAAATCACCAAAAAATGCTAAAAATTAAACGTACAGCTATATTTGCAAATGTAAAATCCAAATCCGACAAAAAAGACATACCTCATATCATCCACCTGAACCTCTACTGCAACAGAAGAATTATAAGCCGAACCAAGGCTGCTGTCACCAGAAGCAATATGTGGACACATGATGGCAAAAGCTTTCGCCAATGATGTGCTGCTCTTCTTCATTTTCAATTGCAATATGTTATTTGCATTCAAGAGAATCTTTGTGTCAAATTTCAATTACGTATGGGAAGTTTTTCTTAACCAATGTTACATATTCCTCAAGATTTGAAGGAAGAGGACCCACAAATTTTTTACAAACATGAGCAAAATCTATATCAGAAAGACATATATAAGTGGCAGGACAAAAGAATAAGTAATATATCAAATCCGGTCACATTTTTTTTAACAAGCCTCCATAAGTTTTTCCTACCAAGAAAGCAATTGTGTCCAACAATCAATTTTTGTTCAGAGGAAAGAAGTTCAATCACATGCCGGAAGCCAATGGCAACTCCAATCTTCATCTCTGCTTCCTTGAAAAGACTTCCTTTAACCTCTCCCTGCGTAAAGTTGTACATGTTCAGTAAACACTAAATGCATATCCTATAAAGTTTTATTCAAGTTTCTAACATAGCTTGCTATAATTTTTAGAGTAAATTACATTGCCCGTCCCTGTGGTTTACATGTTATTACAAAGCCAGTCCTCGGGTCGGGTATTCCTCGGAGCCAGTCCCTTGACCTGGAAATTTGTTTCACTCCCAGTCCCTACGTCAAACGGGCGTTAAATATGCTTGTTATTTCATCCCACATGACTTGCATATGACCGCGTAATTACATTGCCCGTTCCTGTGGTTGTCTGTAAATTACATCGCCCGTCCCTGTGGTTGTCCGTAAATTACATTGCCCGTCCCTGTGGTTGTCCGCACAATACCCGACCCGAGGACTGAGACCGTAATATACGAACAACCACAGGGACGGGCAATGTAATTACGCTGTGCAAGTCACGTGGGATGAGATAACAAGCATATTTAACGCCTGTTTGATGTAGGGACTGGGAGTGAAACAAATTTCCGGGTCAAGGGACTGGCTCCGAGGAATACCCGACCCGAGGACTGACTTTGTAATAACATGTAAACCACAGGGATGGGTAATGTAATTTACTCTAATTTTTTATTATTATATTGCAATGGATGCATGATTGAAGCATTTCCAAGTCAAAGCCAAATAAAGAGAAGACTACGTACTTAATGAGCTAATCTATAGGACACAAATTGCAGCCCAGCAAAGTATTATAACTAATAAATAAAATCAAAAGTTTCGAATGATAGTTATTCAAAAAGGAAATTGTAGCTGGCTATAGCCTGCATGCAGAGGAAGACCAATGGAAATAATAATTCCTTTATGTTCCTTGTATCACTATCACTGTATGTAACTAAATCTGTGATGTTTGACTTTCTACATTCCAAATAAACAGGATAACAGATTCAATAAGTTTTAAGATTTAAATATGTATAGCTGTATCTTACCATAAGCAAATCCAGGTCCCTTCTGGAGTCAGTATAGATAACAAACTGTTCACCATCCACACGGATGTAAGTTAAATCCTTGAAGCTCTTTTCTACAACCTGCACTGTACCAAAATTAAGTATTCTCTTTGCCCACAAACTACACACATCTCTTTTCACAAGACTGGGTAAGCAACAATTGTACCACTTTTGCAAGTTGTAAACAAGTGCAACATCATAAAGTCAACATAACAAGTAAAATACTAACAAATAGTCATAAAAAGAAGTACTAGCTAGTGCAAATAATCAAATATAAGAAGCTAGACAATAGATGACTGCATCACCTACATATCAATTAAAATATATTTTACATAATAAGGGAAACTGTAACAATATGCCATAGATTAATATGTCACCCTTTAGACTTTAGTTGCATAAAGCATTCCCCAGTGGCCAAATAACAAACAAAGATTTTTGGGATACTAGAGAACTATTTGTATACAACTATGACCAATGGAAGTCACAAGGAGACCCAGAGAGATAACAGTATGAAGTTGTGAACTTTCTAAACATAGAATTCATGAGAACGATTTACCACCAAGTATAAATAAGATCCATTGCCATTTAAGTAATGAAAAAGAAGTCCATGACAAGATTAATTAAAAGATATCGTAAAACCTAGGTCAGCGGGTCTTATATGAGATGTCCTAGATTAGTAGTATTAGAAGATCGTAACATATGCTTGAAATGCGAATCAAATTTTATCCACCATTTGATTTTTTCATTAAATTGACACTGTAGTTATCAATATCTAACAGATAACAGTACATCTTATCCACAACATATCACCTATAGTTCTATACCATGTACAATGTTACAAGGACTAAAAACATGTCCAGATAATTATAAAAGATCATTTATAAACATTACCGACTTAATCAACCTTAGTTGGCGGGAAGTGAATCCGTTCAGTTTAATAGCTGGACGCATTCTAAAAAAGATGGTCTGGAACTGATCAGTTGAATCATTAGAGCCTTCAGGAGACCTGTCAGACCCTCCATTTCTAATCTGTAAGAGGTCATCGTGCCAGTCACTGATCTTGTTCCTCGTTCTCTCCACAAAAAGAATATCTGCCATCCTAACTAGTGGAACATCTTTGATTTCTTTAGCTGTGGATGGTGACTCTGATACCTCATCATCATGTGCTGAATGTAACTGCAACCTAGCTTCATCTTCTAGTGCTCTGGATAAATAAGATATTCCTGAATTTATCCAAAGTTGTAACAGCTCAAAAATGGGATGCAGATATACAATAACAATGGGTTTGGTAGACTTGTAGTACAATTACAACAGGTTTTGTACATGAACAATGTTCTAAAGAAAGTTAAGCAGGGCTAGTTAATCAAATCGTATAGTTTCTGTTCCAATGATACGATAACTCAAAATGGCTATGAAATTTTCCCACCAATATGACTTAAGTCAATTGATAACGAATGGAGATGATCTCACCTATTAATTTACAACCCAAATTCTATTTTACATCCACACTATATTTTACGTAAAATGCAATGTTGTTCGTTGATCATAAAAATCAATTGAGATTGTCACTCGTTCGCCTCAGAATAAAGTAGAACCTCACCCTTAAAATAATATTCAAAACCTATTATTTTGGTGGTAGGTAGATTTTGCTTTAAATAATTTAATTAAACTAAAAGTTGCTTGATACGATATCTTTTTTCATACTTTGTTGAAAAGTATGTAATTAATGCATTTTAATTTACTAAAAAGAGTATATCTTGTGTTTATTTGTTTCAGAAAAGAATAGCTTCTTACTTTAAAGAAAGAAAGTCACTAAAAATAAAATGAAATAAAATCTTCAGTATTTTCTTTTGTAATCACAAATCATTTAAATTCACAAATTAGTCCCTCTAGTTACACCCACAAATTTTTATTTTATTTATTTATTTATTTATTATTATTATTATTATTATTATTATTATTATTATTATTATTATTATTATTATTATTATTATTATTATTTTGGACATGTCGACATATCACTCTCTCACGAAACAACACCATGTTTATAAAAGTCGTACAAACGTACAATACCTAGTTTGGGTTTTTTTTTCTTCCCAATTTAATTGTTTAATTTCAAAAACCCATGGTATAATTAATGAAATTAACTTGATTATTCCTAATGTGTAAGCATATTTGCAAGGGTGGTGATTTGTACACCATTAAAAATTAGACATACACCACTAAAGTTGCTTTACAGTGTTGTACAGTACAACACAACAATGCATAAAAATAATGTATAGCTAATTTTTGATGTTGTACAAATCACCACCCTATCTGCAACCTCAATTGGGCAGGATAGACCATGATCCTGGCAGGATCACCAATGTTGGCTAGAATTGACATATTTGCTACTTTCCTTTTAGCGTTCATACTTCATACTATATGATGTAACAATATTCTTGTAAAACCCTAAGCTACAAAAATAATAGAGAGAGCTCTGTGGTTGACCGTTGACTAACACGCTCACCCCGATTGGATAACCACTTATTTAATCTCCTTGTGTCGATTTACAATTTACGTATTTAATATATCCGTTTATTGATTTGTGGGTGCAATCATATTCAATTATTTTGTGTTGTTTGGATCCAATATTGCTAACATGAAATATTTAACTTATACTTCATCTTTCCCAAAATAAGTGTTAAACCTTTTTTTATTTTAGTTTGTTCCAAAATAAGTGTCTAGTGTCTACTTCCAAAGTAATATATTAACTTACCATTTTACCCTGCATATATTTATTCTCAAAATTGATACATGGAATGTCTGTGCAAAAAGCAACGGTAATAGTGTCATTTTAACTATCGGACAATGTAATTATTTAAATTTTGTAAAAACTGATTATGTACACTTGTTACCGGAATGAGAGAATATGAGTAATGCTATATAGGTCTAATTACATAGACCCAATAATAAACGTACTAGTCTTATTGGTTGAATTTTTCTCACTCTTAATATCATTAAATCATTTTTCTACATCTATCAGCTACACTTGTAGGTCTCAATTTTAGACCAACAAGTTCATACCTACAAATCATTTTCCGGAAATATCCACGAACGTTTAAAAAAATATTTGCACTTATGTAAAAAGCAGGGGGGTGATTATGAAAATAATGTTTACAAAGTTGGAAAATCAGCTTGATTCTCAATAATAGGAGTCACTTGTGTCTCAATTCTGTCTTTTGTCTTCCATTACACTCTCAGATCCAGGTGAGTTTGTCACTCTTCTCCTACATTCCCTATTTATTTATTTTTATTTCCATTTATATTCCTATATTCTTCATTCTTCAACTGCATCTCATTAATGAGTTTATGTTAATATAATCTTTGAATTAGCTTAGTTATTTCTCACCCCATTTGTGCCACTTCTCTAAAATGTGTTTCTTCGTCTAACCAACTAATAATATTTAGTAAAGATGCAATCTTGATGTTTCTTGGTAATCATTTTCTTGAAAAAAGTTGTAATCTTGCTTAGAGTTCAATTTATTCTCTTACTATATGTTTTCATAATTTGAGTTTCTTTGAGTGCTAATTGTGCCCACCAGGTGTTTGGTAAAAGTCCCCTGTGAGTTACTTGGATTCTAATTTATGCTATTTGCTATGTATGAATGTGTTTCTTGAACAGATACTAAGAAAGTGTAGCGTAAGTGTTTATTGTTTAAGTTGGGTGTAACCATTTAGGAATTGTTGGTTGCAGGGGGTGTTAAAATTGTTTGATGATATGTTACATATCTGATTATATAGCATAAAATGGAAGAAATACAGTCTCAATCTGAAAACTACAGATCTTCTTCATCTTCGGCTAGTAGTCCTGCTAGTAGAGTACCATCTAGTAATTTCTTTTACTTAAGAAAACCTGGTGCTTTAAGACAACCGATTTCGTTTGAGGATTCACCTGATTGGGAAGATAATACGGATGTCGAAGTTAGGGTGGAAGAAGAGGGTGGTGACTCCATTAACACCGCCACTACTCCCATTTCACCATCTCTTTCAAAGATTAACAGCGGATCGATGCCATCCCCACCATTGCCGGAAGGTGCAGTTGTGGCACGAAAGATTGCAGGGGCTACGATTGTGTGGAAGGATTTAACGGTTACTATAAAGGGTAAACGAAGATACTCTGATCGGGTGATTAAAAGTTCAAACGGGTATGCTCTACCTGGCACGATGACAGTAATCATGGGCCCCGGAAAATCAGGGAAATCGACGCTATTGAGGGCTCTTGCTGGTATGTACGATATGTTTAGTTTAATGAAGAACTTTTAGTTGTCAATCATATAATTTTCTTCTTCTTCTTTAGGAAGGTTGGATGATTCAGCGAAAACGTACGGTGAAGTATTTGTCAATGGAGCGAAGTCGGGCTTGCAGTATGGATCCTATGTAGGTCTTTATGAGTAGTAAATGATCATATCTTACCTTTCAGTTCATTATTTAACACTATTTTATAAACTGCATGTTACAGAGGAATTGATAAAAAAAAAAAAAAAAAAAAGTATTTGATTGTATAGAAAATGCTACATCATCCTGATTGATTTACAATTTTGCCTGACTATGTTACAAATATTTTTTGATCATATATATATCTTGAAAGTTATGAAGTTAAAATTGATACAATCTTTTGGATGGTTGCTCATGCAACTTTAGTAAAATGAAGATATGCCAAAATATGTTTAACATTGTAAGTTTGTAACAAATGATGTCTACATTTGAAAAATTTGTTAAAAGATATAAAGAAGTCTAGTAAAACTGAATTATAATATGTGAAACCGATGTGGTGTAGTAAAAAGTTAATGAAATTGAATTATATATAGACCAAAAAGTTAGTTAATTGACCAATAGAAAAATGTCATGTTATAAAAAGGTATATTCTTTTTTCAGATAGAATTCATTTTGTGGGCCCCATTGAAGTGATTAAAGATGGTAACTAACAAATTTTTTTTGCCATTGATAGGGATTTGTTGAAAGAAAAAACACGCTTATTGGGTCATTAACGGTTCGCGAGTTTCTTTACTACTCAGCACTACTTGAGCTTCCTGGTTTCTTTTACCAAAAGAAGAGTGTTGTAGAGGATGCTATTCACGCCATGTCATTGGGTGATTACGCGAATAAACTTATAGGCGGGCACTGTTATATGAAGGGCCTTCCTAGTGGTGAAAGAAGGCGTGTTAGCATTGCTAGGGAGCTTGTAATGAGGCCACAAGTCTTATTTATAGACGAGCCTCTCTACCATCTTGATAGGTCAATTTCTTCATTGCTCTTATTCATTATTTTTTTATAAGTTTCTGGTTTTTAATTAAAAATAATTCTTTTTCAGTGTTTCTGCACTTTTGATGATGGTGACATTGAAGAAGCTTGCAAGCACTGGTTGCACCTTAATTTTTACCATTTACCAAAGTAGCACTGAAGTATTTGGCCTTTATGACCGAATTTGTCTTCTTTCGAATGGAAACACACTGTTTTTTGGAGAGACATTGGCTTGTTTGCAGGTAACGTACCAAATTTTATGCGTTTTTTATGATTAGTAATTCTTCAAATAATGGTTGCGCGTTTTGATAGTGATTATGTTATACTGAATATATCAAGGTCGAATACTTGGTTATAATAAAAGTGGTTGCATAAGACAGTGTTTAGATATGCATTTACTGCCCATAGTTGTAATAATCAGACGATCAGAAGTTTGCATGTTTGGAAGATTCTCATGAGCAAGGGACTTGATAGATATAATAGCTAAAAAATTAAAATACATAACCTAATCTGAAATGGTAATGAAACTCTCTTTAATTAGGTTAAAGAATTGGGAAATAGGTATATTAAGTTAACCCCTATATAATCAGTTTTGTTGCTGTCGGAAGGAACTGATTATCCAAAACTGGTTATTTAACCATAATTAATCAATAGTCAGAAATAAAATCTTTTCCTTTCAAAACGCAAATCCAAACTAGCTGTCAGGAGTAAGAATCGTTTACAGATAATAGTAATTACAGGAAATGAGAAATCAAACACATTATTATCGTGTTAGTATTTACTGAACATGACAATGTTTTTATGATCATGCAGCACTTCTCAAATGCAGGGTTTCCTTGCCCAATTATGCAAAGTCCATCTGATCATTTTCTTCGTGCAATAAACACAGATTTTGACCGGATTATTGCAATGTGCAAAACCTGGCAGGTAAACTCTTACCATACCTGCTGCCGTTTAATGATGCTTGCTTTGTTAATAGATACCTCATGTTAATCTGTAATGTACATATATTTCGATATAAATTGAACAGGATGACAATGGGGATTTCTCAAATGTTAATATGGACACTGCTGTAGCTATCCGTACCCTTGAAGAAACGTATAGATCTTCAGCTGATGCATCAGCAGTCCAGACTATGATACAAAGACTAACTGAAAGGGTAAAGAACTAAAAATGATTTCAAAATTACATTTTTATTCTGTATTTATGTTACAAGATCCAAGGTAAACATAAGTGCATAATTTGGGTTTTAAAAATACGTTATTTTTTACGCATTGGTTACAGGAAGGCCCGTCACTTAAAAGTAAAGGAAAGGCAAGTAGCGCTACAAGGATTGCAGTGTTGACTTGGAGATCGTTGTTGATTATGTCACGAGAGTGGAAATATTATTGGCTTCGGTTAATTCTTTGTTTGCTCCTTTCTCTATGTGTTGGCACTGCTTTTTCCGGTTTAGGCCATTCGTTGTCTTCTGTCGGAGTGAGTTACATGATTATCAATTTTCATCGTACATCATATGGCAATTCACATAAAAAGTCAACCACTTTGTTTCTTGCCAGAAGAAAACCATCAAAATGGTAAAATGTTTGATTAAAGGTCTAAGTTCACGAATTTCCAGATGCCACATACAATAAAAAAAGTCAAGTTGACTGAAGTTACTGACTCGTCATCATTATTGTAGTAGTAGTTTACCTTAAATACTATTTTGTGATAAGAGTTTTTATTAATGTTTAATGGTTTTCCCTGGGCAATAAAACTGGTTTCTTGAAATAGATTTTGTACCAAAATTGGTTACGTTTTTATGCAATTAGCTCTACATGATGTCACAATCATTCTTTTTGTGAAATTAATTCGATGTTCAAATCGTGAATCTTGTGGTTTAATTGCAGACGAGAGTTGCAGCAATCTTTGTGTTTGTATCTTTTGCATCACTCCTAAGCATTGTTGGTGTACCTGCACAATTAAAAGAGGTCAAGGTGATCATGATACACATAATTCTACAGGAAATAAATTATCAAATGCCATATACATAACGTTAACAAACAGAACTAATTGTATGCTTAATGCAGGTATTTGCTTGTGAGGATTCTAATCAACATTCAGGAGGAATAGTTTTCTTATTGGGACAACTTTTTGCCAGCTTTCCTTTCTTGTTTCTAATATCCATTTCATCGAGCCTGGTTTTCTATTTCCTCGTGGGCCTTCGCAATGAATTCAGCTATATGATGTATTTTGTGCTCAATTTCTTCATGTGCCTTTTGGTTAACGAAGGGATGGTGCTCGTTGTTGCCACCATTTTGCAAGATATGTTCTGGAGTATTTCAACGCTCGTCTTCATTCATGTGAGCTTTCTATATTTCTTCAAGTTATTGAAGTTAGTTAGCCAAATTTCTAGAATACCCCTCAATACAACTACTTGGACTAAGAAATTCTACCAAAAGCAATAGAATTTATAATTCCAATTATGACACGTGGCGACTTTCTTGACATCCCATAAGCGAATTGTTGCAACTATCATAAAAAATGTATATAACTCGGAGGATTATTGTATCTAAAAATTCTGTTTGTATCCTATCATAGGTGGTGATGATGCTTTCTGCTGGCTATTTCCGAATTCGAAGTGCTTTGCCTGGACCCGTATGGATGTATCCTGTATCCTATATTGCATTCCACACTTACTCGATACAGGCAAGTTTATATGATATCATGCTATCTCCATTTTATGTTAGCATCGATATAAAATCTTCAGAATCTTGACCCAAAAAATTGTGGGTGTTCATAAAGTTTGAATCTTGGAATCCTATTGAATCATTGTACTTGTGTATTTAGGGTCTTTTGGAGAATGAGTACGATGGAACATCCTTTGCAGTGGGACAGGTTAGGACGATAACAGGGTACCAAGCTCTTCATAACGTGTACGATGTATCTCCTGATGATTATTCAAAATGGAGAAATCTACTGATCCTTTCACTGATGGCTATTGGGTATAGGGTTATTGTGTTTTTCTTGCTACATATGCAAGTGAAGAAAAATTCATCTTTATTTAGATTTGTGTGCTGTAAACTCAAGATGAATAACAGATGATGAATGAATATATGGTGCACTTTGTTTGCCTAATTGGTCTGTTGCTGAGAGTAGGCTTGTAATTTGTTGCTCCATTTTTGTTCATTGGTATAAAAAAATTGTTGTAGGAAATTGCAGGCACAATATCATCTTTTAGTTAATATTGTCGATATTCTGTCACTTTTATCTCATCAAAACGCTAATGTGTCTTCTAGTATTCAGATTTTTAACAGCTAATTTTGGAAGATGAAAAAACCGTTCTTGATGGCATATCTATATCTTTATGAACTCGGAGACACATTAAAACAAACTCAACGTCTGCACACGTCACGCCTCAAAAAACAGGTAAGTTCCGAAGAAAAAGAAACATCCTAACAAAATTTTTGAAACAACATTTATGTGCAACATTTGACACTAAAGGAAATATCCCAACATAATAAACTTATGAGGATATGAAACAAAATTAGACCTAACAGAAACATACAACACTTCCAACACCAACTGTGCAACAATAAAACCAAAAGCAAGTTTTTGAAAGCTACATTCTTGCAAAAAAAACGTTGATAACCATCAATGCTGTTTGAGAGCTACATTCTAAGGCATGATAACTCCTCATTTGTAAGATTCAAGTCATCAATTGTTTCCCTACATGTCCTCTCAAAATCATCTACGGGACTACGACCACCTGAACCTAAATATTTTGGCAGATCATAATAGGACCTATCAGAAGCAAGTTTTCCAGTTGGTGTTGCAGCAGCATTACTTGGTTTCGCCTTTCTCTACCTCACTTCTTTCTCTAGTTGAGAAAGTCTGCTATAATGTCAGCACCAATCTCGTGTTCAGTAGCTTCAACCTTGTATGTAGTCAACTCCTGACTTTGTTCTTTAAAGTTAGAGAAAACCGAACGGAAGTTACTCATGTATGGCCTTTTGTAGCAAAAGCAGGAAAAATCGGTTTTTCTATTTGTCGAAAACTTCTGTGTCACACTGGTGATATAAAACAGAATCAACCGTTTTGTATGATGGAAGGTGATCAACGCCGATAGAATCAAAAACCGCGAATCTTTTTAATGATAAATCAATCATTTAAGTAGCCTCTTGATTGTCTTTGATCTCGAACATCAATAATATGTTGCCTTAAAGCGAATCTATATGTTCTTTTTAAGAAACTATTGGATCTTGACAGCGGCTTGAGTTTGATCAGTATGAGATTTTCTTGAGAACACTTCCCAACAACACCCCTTACTGAACAAACCCAAGCAGCTAACAAAATCCGAAAAATTCATAAAAAGAACATTTGGATTTGCTAAATGAGGCAACTTAATATCAATGTTCAAAATCGAAAACACTCGAGACTACTCGAATCATTGATTTATCAACAAAAACATTCACATATATTATTTGATTCTTATGGTGCTGATTGATTACCTCTCTTTATACAAAGCTGCTTATTTTTTTTATCTTTCACACTCGACAACGAAAAACCGGTTTCTGATCTTGTTATAAAAGCCGTGCACAACGAAACTTTGTCTAGTTTCTGAGTAGGAAAAAAAAACATTCTACATTTGTTTTTAAAAAAACAAGCACAGATACTCGAAATCTTTGTCTGATTTTAAATGATTTATGTGACTTTAAACATAAACTGCAGATCATGATCATCAGTCTGTGATCCACCGAGAACAACATGAATAAATCCTTTAGTACCGAAAATGACAAACCTCTCATCTGAGATAAATTATAAAAATGACAGAAATAAATAAGTATAATGAATTTACGATAAAGAGGTTGACCTAATCTTGCCGGAACAGAAACCAGATGAGGTGTCCGGCGATCGGAGTCGTGTACAGCATCGATGGTGGTAGCCGCAGGGCAGTGATTGAATTGGCTAGGGTTTTTTTTGGGATTTTATAGACCAACAGGGTGCATGGGGAGTGTTTGGGAACTGGGAGTGGATATGCTCAAATAACAGGTGTTGACTTTGACTTTGACTGTTAACTTTTTTACTTTTTTTTTTTTTTTTTTTTTAAGGCTAACAGAAATCGCCTAGGTACTCCGTACGGGGAGACCCAATGGCTAAGTCTCCATATACTGACCCAATCCAGCCGTACGGAGCCCTTAAGCGTCCCAAGTTACTTATTTCTATGAGCACTGACTAGTTTAAACTGAAATGACGGTATTAATAATTAATAAAGAATTTTAATTAGAAAGTGATAAATTTGTACAATAACTTGAATTATGTGAACCAATCATCTTAATGAAGATAACTAAAACGAGAAAAATGAATTTTGTTTGATTACAAATCGTTGCTATATACTCCCTCCGTCCCAGTTTTATTGTCCCCTTTTGACTTTTGGAGTAATTCTTTGACAACTTTGACCTTGGATATTTTTATTTGTGTTATATAATACTTGATGCAAATTATACCTATGAAAATACATTCAATACTCAATCCATTCATATATTTTCCATTAAATATTATATTACACAAACAGAAATATTGAGAGTCAAAGTTGAAAAAGAAAGACTTCAAAAGTCAAAACAGGACAATAGATTTGGGACGGAGGGAGTATGTTTTTAACAGATACAAATAAACTATGTACTCCGTAATTATTATTGTTCATCTTTTAGATGTGGGTGATGTGAGTACCTTTTTTTTAGTCGTACACTACTAAATGTGTATTACACAGTATTGTAGAGTACAATTAAAATATTTAGTGGTCTATGATCAAAATATGATGTTGTAGAAATCATCCCCCGATAGATATGATAGTTATCGAGCTTTTAAAGAATTTATGGTAGATGTGCGATATTGATAAAGTATGTACTATAATAGTTATGTTTATGATCCACGGTTATATTTAAGGGTAAACGGAGATAGATACTCTGTTCGGGTGAATAAAAGTTCAAATGTATATGCTTTACCCGGCACAATGACAATAATCATGGGTGCCGGAAACTATTGAGGGCGCTTGTCGGTATGTACCATATGTTTGATAGCTTTTTTGTGACAAAAAGGTTGATAACTGGAAACCCATACAGGTTCACAATTGGTTGTCTGTTCAAAATGTGAGGGATACCTGACTCACTAAGCGGTTGTGGCTACGGAGGTGTTACGACTTAAACCCCCTGACCTTCTGCTTTTTGTGGTCAAGATACCCCATCTGTTACCAACTAAGCTACGCGCCATTGGCTTGATAGCTTTTTAAAATGGAGAACATTTAGTTTTCGAGTTTTAGTTTTATCAGATTTATAGGTTGCGTTCTTTTTGGAAGGTTGGAATGTTGGATGATTCAGCCAAAACGTACCGTGAAGTATTTTTGAATGAAACAAAGTCAAGCTTGTAGTATGGAGGGATCCTATATAGGTTATCACTATTTGCTAGTAAAAGAAGTGTTGTAGAGGATGCTATTCACGTCATGTCATTATTTATCGAATTAAACACACCTTCCTGTTTTTATTTTCATGTTTTGCAGGCTTTTCACCCGCCATTTTTTTGTTAAATTCACTGTAAGGTTTTTAGGACCCAACCAAGAACGTATAATCACTATATTATACCCCACAAACAACAAACGGATCAAACACAAGCAATTAAAATAACGAGAAAAGTAAATGAACACGCGTAATTAACGTGGTTATGTCCAATCTACTCGATTGGTTTAATCCACGGCCAAACTAGATAGAAATCTTATTAAATTCGTAGATGTTAGGGTTTACAATTACATAGATTCTATTTATAGTGTGCAAAACTTGCAAAACAAGCAATTCTGGCCGAGACTCGCGAACTAATTATTTGGCAACGCTAAGTCATAGTTGGCATCACCATCAAATTCCATGGCAACGCGAAGTCTCGTCTGTCCTAACCAAAAAACAAACCACTCCACGTTCGTGTCTTGACCATTACACTTCACGTCTCGATATTCTAGACCAACAACAAACTTCAATTCCTTGTTTAGTCTTCACACAATCAACAATCTCCCACTTGAAGATTCAACCGAACCTAACTCCAGTAACCCATAACTAAACGCCACTTTAATAGAACCCGTTCTAACCTATACCGCCGAAACTTATCGGGACAAGCCGCTCGACCTCGCCGGATCGGAAGACGTTCGATACCAATTAACAGAACTCCACTATTAAATTGTGACCAAGACCTCTCTCTAGTTTATCACCTTCTCATTAGTTCATGAGAAGATCGGTTGAAGCCCGGCACGGCTTCAACACTCTCGTTACACTAGCAACCCATCCATATAGCCTTTCGCCTACACGATCTTTCTTTCCAACAAAGAGAAGACTACCCGGTAGAACAACCATGTGAATAACACCATCAAGGCAGCTGTGTGAAAATACCATCACACCATTGATCATCCACTCCATCACTCTCGCTTTCACCATTGGATCACCGACCACAAACATGCGCATGAATTTCGATAAACACAACTTTTCTTATCGAATCAACTTCCACTGTACGGATGTATTATCAAACGTGACTCTCGAAAAAGTATCTTGTTCACCCTTCTCAGTCAGTCGCAACCTAGTTGCCATTGGAGATTATCTAACCCAAGACTTGACAACACTAGCAGTGCCAAGATGACAAACCGTATCCATAGAAACCCCAAGGCTCCCACTCAACGCCAAACTCCCACTAGTTTTAACCCTTTCCGAACTCCCATTCATTCCAGACCTCTCAACAATATAGTAAAGCTCAAGTCGGCTAGAGATTTCAACTCCTACCTCACTACCTAGCCATTCCTCATTCGGAATCTTAACCATATACAAGGTTCCCGGTTTATACCCGCAAGCAACTACCAAACTATCCTTGATAACCTTCCACTGTTGGTCGCCAAATCAAACGTGGTAGCGTTCATCATCTAACTGCCCAATCGAGATCAATTGCATCTTGAGCTTGGGAATAAACCTCACATTATTGAGGACCCAATTTTTACCAATGTGAGTTTTGAGGACAGTAATCCCCAATACCTGCAACTTTAAGCGTCCTTCCTTTCTGATGTGACCTAAAAAGTCATGTTTTTAGGCACATTATTCTGCACTTATTGGACTTATATTTGGTGAAATCATCTTAAAACATCTATTATTTACTTAAAATCACCAAAGTGGTCCAATTATAGGCATTGCTGTTAAAATCACCAAAAACATCCGTTTATCACGTAAAACGAGGCAAATAATGTCACCTTAAATATCCCCTTCTTAATTTACTTATGGAATTAGATCTTAATTCATATTTTATGATTCCATAGGGAAATCCAAGACCAGAGGTGAAAGAATCAGAAGAAATGGACGAAAGACGGAGAAGATACACAGTCTGGAAGCTCGCCGATCGTCATCCGAAACACGCAAAAGTCAAACACTTCCAAATTTGGAAAACTCAGTGTCATTAGAAGCGTAACGGAAAAACGAAGCCAACGGCGCAAGAATCAAGCAAATCGGAGCCCAAACGAAGAAGATACGGACGAACCAAGCAACCGAGGAATCAGCGGAGGCCAAATGGAGCACCAACCCCCCCCCCCCCCCCCCCCCACACCACCAAGGGTGCCGTATACGGCACCTTAAGTGCAGTATACGGTACCTAGGGTGCCGTATATGGGGTCTTTTGCCTTGTGAAGTGCCGTTTGACCCCCCCTTGGTCCGCTTGTCCCGTATGCTGCTTTGATGCTTGTATTTGATGCTTCAAGACTTGTACCAAGGCTTTCACCCTCTCCCTATAAATACTAACCTCCATTTCTCATTTCCACACACCTCTCATCTCATTTCTCTCATTTCTCTCTCTAGAATTAGGTTAGCATTCTCTCTCTAGCACTACTCTTAGGAGTTAGAGGAGAATTAGTAGGTAATTAGCATCCTCTCTCTAGCACTACTCTTAGGAGTTAGAGGAGGATTAGTAGGGTAGCTTTTGTAATAGAGTTGGAATTCTTGGAGGATCTCCTTTGTAATATTGCTCGGGATATTTCGGAGCTCTGCCCGTGTAATCTTTTAGCTACTATTCAATCAACGCATTACTTTCGGTTATTTCTATCCTTATCTTTCATAATGTTGCATGCTATTATTATGTTTGATTTAGGATACATTGCCATGATTAGTGAGTAGACTAGCTATTGTGTTTGTTATGATGTAGTTAGCTTGTTAATATTTGGGGTGATGCTACTTTATATACAATTGGGATAACATCGTTATGAAACAACGGAGGTAACGTTATACGGCTTTCATTTGTATAGCGCCGGAAACATCACGAATGTGTGTAGTACGGAACATGGAAGCTATGAAAGTCGTGGGCACAATCCGTTGTGGAATAATGATCCCAATTGTTAAATATTGAAAACTGGTGTACTGTTAACTATACATTTATGATTTTAAACTAAACTATCACCTTTCCTTCAATAAACGTGGTTATAACCTTTATGACAAGGAGTAGCTAACCTTGTTCAGACGGTCACTACCTATCTATGTTTTCCAAAATAAACATGGTCTGATTTTGTAACTAGTGGAAATACTGTTTAAACTATCGTATAGTACACCGTGAATTAATCAGGGATTTATTGGGATTGAATCATTAAAGTAAACGGGATGTTTAGCTATCATAGATGGTTTTACTGTAATACAAGCTTAGATATATTGAGTTCAGATGACTGAAAAGTATGTAATCCAGTTAAAGCCCTAATACGACTGAGTATCCGGTATAACGTTGGAAACACCTTTGGTGGAGTACAAACACGTGAAAACCTTGGAAAGGTCGAAGGCTGTATACTGTTTTACATCCTGGCATAGTCTGTGATCCAGGAAAGACCGTAATACGGGTGAATACACAGTATAACATTGGAAACACCTATCGTGCAGTACAATTACATACAAACTATGGAAAACCCTGTGGGTCGAAGACTGTATCACAGCCGAATATCTCTGAACTCAATCACAACCATTAATGTATATGTTAATCAGTCACCACCTGTCTTAAATCTTAAATGCCTTGCCTAGCTTAGATATCTCTGTCTGTGTTAAGAAAGATCAGTAGATAAATTGCGGACTATCGCCTTATTCCTGCACCCCATCTGGAGGGTCACCTAGTCTCGTCACAAGAGACGGTGAGGAGGGTTTCAAGATAGTCCGATCTGATCAGAATCCTGACAGCCTAGTACTCAGTGACATACTGATCGGTTGACCTGATCAGTAGGGTGCTAGTGTTTACACCACAAGGTATCTACGTAAACGCAAGACACAAATCTTAAAAGATGTTTTCAAATATAAAACCCCAAATACAGCATCACCCCACATAAAAGCTAACGAAGTCATAACAAACACAAGTCCCCTTATACTGTTTCAACCTACCGCTTTTAATTACTGTTTTTAATTAGTTTAAATTTAATTAGGACCTAAGTATAAACCCCCACTCAAAACTATTTTCAAACCATCGCTAATTTGAACTGTTTGTCCCGACAAGTCGTTTCCAAATACGATTAACTCTTTAGAACGACCCTAGGTCATACTTCAGCTATACAGCTCTAGTAGAACTTAGGTCCCCAGCAAAATATAAATTTTAAAACTAAACCCGTCGTGCTGCTGTCAGTTGCGAAAATGACCGTGACTGCTGGTGGCGCGACAAGTTTTTGGCGCCGCTGCTGGGGAAGTTAATCGTAAGATTCTGAGGCATCCCGACGAACTTTCTCTTTAGTGATACCCGTAGATTAGATTTCTCTCTCGTAACCACCGAAAATTCTTTACCACAATCCACAACGATATTCGACCAGATCATCCGGATCTGAACCTCTCATTTTCATACCCGATCCTGAGTCGATTATCCGTACCATCCGCAAAGAAAGACGTTCCCTTTTTCCACAAATGGCCGCTCGTGTTACTCTCGCTGACAGCACCAAACCATCAATCGAAGGACGAGGAGGACCGATCAGCTACCCTGTGATAGACGGTGCATCTTTCGAACTCTAATACAACACTGTACAACTCATCAAAGACCAATGTCAATTCCATGGTCTACCCCATGAGGATCCTAACGCCCACATTGACAAATTCATTCACGTCTCCAACTCGTATAAGCAGAACGGGGTTGATCAGAATATAGTCCGCTTATACTTGTTCCCCTACTCTCTCGCTTCTCATGCTCTTTCTTGGTTTGAGGAACTTGAGACCGGCTCAATCACCTCATGGACGGATATGGGTAACAAGTTTCTTGCAAAATACTTTCCTCCGTCCAAACAGACCAAAGCAAAGAATGACATCGCAAACTTCAAACAAGCTCACGGTGAATCAATCTACTCAGCATGGGAGCGATTCAGGAGTTTACTGAGGAAATTTCGAGAACATCAAATGACAAAGACTGAAAAACTGTACACGTTCTATAACGGTCTAGACCTAAATCATCGCATCACTCTTGACGCTGCTGCTCAAGAAAGTATTATGCTACGCACCGCAGATGAGGCTTGGGAATTGATCGAAAATATGACGATGCACCATCATGACTGGAATATCGATGAACAATTACCAATGGCAGTCTCCAATCCAGCACAAACTGAGATGGTCAAATGTATGGCGGAACAGATCGCAATCCTAACGAGACAAATCGGAGAGATGAAACAGCAACCTCAGCAGGTCCACCAAGTCCAATCCTTTCAGAATTATGCCAACCCATATCAGGTTGCGTATGAGGACCCTGCCATCTACTACGCCCAAAATCATCCACCTGGCTTTGCTCAAACCTCTCCACCAACTAGACCTATCCAATACCCATCTTACCCACAACAACCCCAACTTACCTACAACCAATCATTTTCACCCAACAGACCTTCACCTGGCACAATCCAACCTCATGAACCTGCTACACCGGTCACTAGTTCAAACGACACCCTTATACAATTCATTCAAGGGTTTATGGCTAGGCAAGACCAAACTAACCTCCTCCTTACGAACCGTCTGAATAGCCCTGAAAATCAAATTGGTAAGTTAGCCCAAGGATCCTTACCTAGCAACACCGTTCACAATCCACACATTGCGGAGGCTAAGACTTTGAACTCCACGGATACTCAGAGGGCACCGAGCCACTCTAATGTTTCTTCTCCAGTGAAGAACCCTACTCCTGTCCCGATGACAGTCGAGACTCAATCCGTACCTACCCCTACTCAGGAAGTTCGAGTCCCCTTCCTAAATCGTATCAGAAAAAGGTTTAACGCAAAATCTTTCAAACTCGACGGAAAATTCTTAGACACCGTGTCTAGAATCCCTTCAGGCTCTAAATACATCCGACGTATGCTGACTACTAAAGAAAAGGTACCCTAAGTACCTAAAATCTCTCTCAATGCCGAATGCTTAGCCATCATTCAGAATTCCCTTCCGGAAAAACTAGGAGACACGGGCCGCTTCACTTTTCCCTGTTCCATCTATCACTCGGGCACGATACACTCCTTGGCCGATCTTGGAGCTAGCATCAACCTCATGCCCTACTCACTCTACTCTAGACTTGAACTAGGACCTCTGCAACCCACTAAGATGAGCGTCCAGCTTGCCGATCAAACAACTCGATATCCTAGGGGCATAGCTGAGAATGTTATGGTTAAGGTTGACAAGTTCTGGTTCCCTACTGACTTTGTAGTGATGGATATACAGGAAGATATCAATATACCCATTATCCTAGGAAGGCCTTTCATGAATACTGCTCGTGCTATTATTGATGTTTACTCGCAGACTATCAGCCTTAGAGCACATGGACAGACTATTGCATTCAGAATCAACCAGGCTGATGAACTACTCGCGGAGCAGGCAGAAATATATGTAATCTCAATGGGAAAGATTACTTCAGACGACGATACTTCTGATTCAGAACCACCAGACATATACGTATCAGATAAACACACTTGTCTTATGTCATCAACAGAAGAATCAAAGTCAGAAGAAGAGATGGGAGATTCCAAGCCAGACAAGTCAGAACAAGAAGAACTTGAGGAAGTAGAGGAGGATATATACCAGTCCACACCATCGCATCACCACTTACCTAATGATAATCTACCAACTGATGAATCACATGATGCGGGATTTGGCATAACTATGGAAAGGCTAATATCCTCGATCATAGACCCCTCACAACCTCTTGTTTTATCAAAGCAACACCCCAAGCAAGACATGATGGAATTAAATAGATTCTCTGCAGTTGATCCCAATAGAGCTATCTCTAGAGCTATAAAGGACATTATCTGGGATCCTCTGCACATGCAAGGAGTTACTGTGCAAAGTGTCCTCTTCTTTGCATCTAAGAGTCCAAACGTCATCTATCCCCTTAATCCCAGGGTTCCACTTCTGAGCACTTCCGACCCTGGAGGTTCCAGCGTCAACTAGACTGAAGGAAGGCAAAGTCAGGCTCTCGACTCTAAAAGCAGCGCTTCTCGGGAGGCAACCCGTGAAATAAAGTCAGGCTCTCGACTTTAAAAGCAGCGCTTCTTGGGAGGCAACCCATGGAATAAGACGTAGAAGAGAGTAGAGTATTGGTAAATGAAGTAGATCTCCGACTATCCTTCACACTTGGATGAGCCCAAAATGTTTTAAAACATACTCTGAAATACAACTCGTTTTGCAAATAAACCACTCGTCTCAGAAAATAGGAAATCATTTTGAAATAACCTAATAATTCATATGTTTCGAGCCTTTGAGGTACTTGCATACTACTTTTATGCATTATGCTCGAACTCGTTTAAAAACACATGATTTATAAAAATTGATTTGTAGTAGAAAACATCTTTCAAAATCTGAAACAGTAGTTTCTTTTTCATTTGTAAAAACAACACCGAGTTTGTAATAAGGGTTTTATCTAACGTGTTCACACTTATGAGATCTCTTCACGAGAATGAGATGAATTGAAGAAATGAGGAAATAATAGCAAGCAGCTTGAAGCCGATCAATGCAGAAGAAGATCCTGCAAAATCTCTCTTCAGCAAATTCAGACTTCCAGCTTCAACGTGGCTCACTATCTGGGGAGTGTCTGATCCTTTCCTTTTTTATCTGTTTTATCTTGATTCATGTTTATTTGTTTTGTTAATGTGATAATAAAAGTAGTCTATACTCTATCCTAAACTTATCACTAAGTGTGGGATTCCAGCCCAAACAAAACACTTGAGAAACATTATCTTACATGTTCAAACTCTAAGTGTGGCATTTTTCAATCTCAACTCAAGAGAACATTAGGGACAATGTTCCTCTAAGTGTGGGATAGCAGGTATAGAATACCTTGGTTTGTTTTTATGATTTTAGTTCAAAATAGTTAACGCATAAAATGTTCCTCTAAATTTTTCAAAATTTTTTAATTTTCAAAACCCTTTTTCAAAAGAAAAACGAGTTTAATCATCCGATTACCTCTGAATTTTTGAGTCTTAATGTTTTTAAGAGAAGTCATTTTCAAAATATGAATAAGTTGTTTTAAAATCTAAGGAAAATAAGTTAATAATTGCTTAAGCAAGAAATGATAATCTAATAAGAACATGACTAGGCACATACAACTTATTTTGCAGTGAGGACCTGAGCCTTAAAAGCATTCATTTTTAATGCTACATTGTTCATTTCTTGTGTGTGCCGATGCATGTATCTCTGAATTAGAACTTGCTCTTGACATACGCTTCAAGACCATATTGGTGAGTACCGTAAGCGGTACAGGTGCAATTAGATGACCTTGACATTCCTTAGGATTTAACCCACTTTTTAGCCTTCTCTTTCAAGCCCAAAACCCTTTCCGATGCTCATTTTTAGCATCGATAATCCACTTAGTAAACCCTGTTGAGCCTAAACCTTTTCGATTCATAAAACCCACATGTTTAAACCCCTACTTTCCCAAATATCCCTAAACTTATCATAGAATTTATGAGGTTATGAGGAACCCTTTTCTAGAAACATCCCTTCAAATTGTCTTACTCTCTCGTGTTCTCCAAAAAAGAAATATCCTTGGTGAAAAATTGACACCATGAAAAGACTCGAAGAAGAAAGATGAGAAGAAGGATTTCTGCATTTAATAATCCTTGAAAGTTCTCTGGCAAAGAAGTTCTGAAAGAAAAAGAAAAAAAAGAGAAAATCAGAAAAAGAAAATAGAAAAAAATAAAAGAAAATAAAGCTAGTACTTCGAAGTATCGCCCTAAAAGAAGAAGATCCGATAGAAGACAAAAGCTACTTTACTTTCATCCGTTTCTAAATTAAGTTTTTTGTGACCTTAGGAGTCTTAAGATAAGCAACACCCTTACACCCAAAATTTCCACTATCCATACCCCTTAACTCTCACAAACATTACAACCCCTGAATGTCTTCGGATAATTAGCATCGTTCTCACCTAAGTGGTGGAGATCCGATTCTCGATCAAGCTTATGACGATGAGTACTACATGACTGGCTAATTGAGCGATTTCTTTGTTTTGAATATTAGGAAACCCGAAACACTCTTGAGTGAATTGAGTGACCACCTTAGTGAGATCGCCTGGTCATATATACTCCAGGATCACGAGATTTGGAAGTATGCTTAAAGAGAATCATTACTTGTTTCTGAAATGATTATCTTATCTTTCCTGGTGTTTTTAGAGCAAATATATGAATATGAGAAAATGATAACTTTTAAAAATGTTCTGACTCACCCCAAAACCAAATTTTTAAAATATCTTTTTCACAAGGCATGGATGTATTGCTTGAGGACAAGCAACGTCTAAGTGTGGGATACTTGATGTGACCTAAAAAGTCATGTTTTTAGGCACATTATTCTGCACTTATTGGACTTATATTTGGTGAAATCATCTTAAAACATCTATTATTTACTTAAAATCACCAAAGTGGTCCAATTATAGGCATTGCTGTTAAAATCACCAAAAACATCCGTTTATCACGCAAAACGAGGCAAATAATGTCACCTTAAATATTCCCTTCTTAATTTACTTATGGAATTAGATCTTAATTCATATTTTATGATTCCATAGGGAAATCCAAGACCAGAGGTGAAAGAATCAGAAGAAACGGACGAAAGACGGAGAAGATACACAGTCTGGAAGCTCGCCGATCGTCATCCGGAACACGCAAAAGTCAAACACTTACAAATTTGGCAAACTCAGTGTCATTAGAAGCGTAACGGAAAACGAAGCCAACGGCGCAAGAATCAAGCAAATCGGAGCCCAAATGAAGAAGATACGGACGAACCATGAAACACCCTAATATTTTACGTATATTATTTTAAGTTTTAAAGTAAACTGGTGTAAACTGTGACAACAATCGCACCGCAATAACAAACAGTCGCGTCGCAATTCAAACTTGAGTCGCATCGCAATCATTCACAATCGCGTCGCTATTGAAGCAAGATCGCGTCGCAATCTTTAAGGATCGCGCCGCGATCCAGGTCTGTACAGAACCTGCACAGACTGTTTATGCAATCTGTCCAAAACCATACCATTCCAATATCTGCAATAATTTCATACTACAACCTGTATTCAAAATAATTTCCGCAACACAATTTCATCAATTTACAACCAAACGTAATTTGAATCCACTTATCAAATCATTTGACCCGTTTAATGCATTGGATCAAAACAACCTAACATTATTTCCATATCAACATAAAAACCAAAAGTGTCGACATGGTAATACCATTTCCACTAGACTATATGATCTTGCATCATTTACATATTAATAAAAACAAGTTATATGTTCAAAACAACATAAACCACCATTTTAACAAAAACAATGGGGCCTCGGTTTCAAGAGCATGATTTCAAGGAAACGAGCTAATTACCCAAAGCAAGCAATCCACCTCTAGTTTCCACTCGGCTTCTTACCCAAATCCACTTGTGAACCGCTAGCTTCACCTAAAACATTAGAATTATACAACGATAAGCAAAACGCTTAGTAAGTAATGAAATACAATCACATGTAATAATGATAATTTAGCTAAGGATCCTTAACCGCCCATGCTAGTTGTATACTATTAGCAATCACACGAGCCTATGGCCGCAACCATTACTCGCACAAAACCGTTAGCAAATGACCGAAGCCATTCCTAACCCATGTTCATGTAATCCAAAACTTACCTTGCGATTGCACAATTAAATCACTAGCAACACTTCCAACTTCTTTATTACCTAATCAATTAAACACATAAGCACACAATAATACACTTTGCACTTAATAGTACACTTATCATTTTAAATCCAAGATCTATATTTTATCTTAACCTCATATGTACATATTCATCCATATAAATTTCTATATACACTTAACAATGGTTCTCTTATTCAATCATCAAAACTTTAACAATTTCATACATCATTTTTAGAACCATTTTCATAAGTGTATATATATATTTTTAACATCATGTACCATTTTCTTCTTTGACAATATTTTCATAATCATTATATGATTATTAACATGAACTTAACATTTCTTTATCATCTACACAATCATACAACAATTTATATAACTTAGGGTCTACTAACTCCAAACCCTAACTTGAATCTATCATACAAGCTTTATAATATGGATCATTAGTTTATATATTACATCTATATACCAATAATCTAATCATATAACAAAAAAAAATACCTAGGGTTCATAGAATTAGCCAAACCCTAATTTGATGTTTTTTATATAAACCAATAATCCTTACCTTATACTTAACTAGAGGAGAAATTAGGAGTTGATTAGGATGCCTTTAAGCTTAATAATGAAGATTACAACCCTTAGCTTCATAAAATCGCCATCATCACCCTCTCTGATGTTTATTTGAGAATTTTTCAGTAAATAACGTACTGGAAGCTGCTGGAGCCGTTTAACCCTTTTCTGGAAATGTTCGAATCGCGCCGCGACCCTAAAGGGTTGCGCCGCGATCTACGTCCAAATAGGCCCAGCGATTTTCTTTTATTACACATTTAACCCAAACTTTTATATTATTACTAACACATTTTGTATGTATAATATATGTATTCTCAATTATACACAAACCAAGTAATATAATACATATACATATATAATACACATAATCAATTTATATAACATATATATATATATATATATATATATATATATATATATATATATATATATACATACATACATACTTTTATAATTTTATATTATTTAGAACTTACAAAAATTGGATGTTACAAACCAAGCAACCGAGGAATCAGCGGAGGCCAAATGGAGCACCGACCCCCCCCCCCCTACCACCAAGGGTGCCGTATACGGGGTCTTTTGCCTTGTGAGGTGCCGTTTGACCCCCCCTTGGTCCGCTTGTCCCGTATGCTGCTTTGATGCTTGTATTTGATGCTTCAAGACTTGTACCAAGGCTTTCACCCTCTTCCTATAAATACTAACCTCCATTTCTCATTTCCACACACCTCTCATCTCATTTCTCTCATTTCTCTCTCTAGAATTAGGTTAGCATTCTCTCTCTAGCACTACTCTTAGGAGTTAGAGGAGAATTAGTAGGTAATTAGCATCCTCTCTCTAGCACTACTCTTAGGAGTTAGAGGAGGATTAGTAGGGTAGCTTTTGTAATAGAGTTGGAATTCTTGGAGGATCTCCTTTGTAATATTGCTCGGGATATTTCGGAGCTCTGTCCGTGTAATCTTTCAGCTACTATTCAATCTACGCATTACTTTCGGTTATTTCTATCCTTATCTTTCATAATGTTGCATGCTATTATTATGTTTGATTTAGGATACATTGCCATGATTAGTGAGTAGATTAGCTATTGTGTTTGTTATGATGTAGTTAGCTTGTTAATATTTGGGGTGATGCTACTTTATATACAATTGGGATAACATCGTTATGAAACAATGGAGGTAACGTTATACAGCTTTCATTTGTATAGTGCCGGAAACATCACGAATGTGTGTAGTACGGAACGTGGAAGCTATGAAAGTCGTGGGCACAATCCGTTGTGGAATAATGATCCTAATTGTTAAATATTGAAAACCGGTGTACTGTTAACTATACATTTATGATTTTAAACTAAACTATCGCCTTTCCTTCAATAAACGTGGTTATAACCTTTATGACAAGGAGTAGCTAACCTTGTTCAGACGGTCACTACCTATCTATATTTTCCAAAATAAACATGGTCTGATTTTGTAACTAGTGGAAATACTATTTAAACTATCGTATAGTACACCGTGAATTAATCAGGGATTTATTGGGATTGAATCATTAAAGTGAACGGGATGTTTAGCTATCATAGATGGTTTTACTGTAATACAAGCTTAGATATATTGAGTTCAGATGACTGAAAAGTATGTAATCCAGTTAAAGCCCTAATACGACTGAGTATCCGGTATAACGTTGGAAACACCTTTGGTGGAGTACAAACACGTGAAAACCTTGGAAAGGTCGAAGGTTGTATACTGTATTACATCCTGGCATAGTCTGTGATCCAGGAAAGACCGTAATATGGGTGAATACACAGTATAACATTGGAAACACCTATCGTGCAGTACAATTACATACAAACTGTGGAAAACCCTGTGGGTCGAAGACTGTATCACAGCCGAATATCTCTGAACTCAATCACAACCATTAATGTATATGTTAATCAGTCACCACCTGTCTTAAATCTTAAATGCCTTGCCTAGCTTAGATATCTCTGCCTGTGTTAAGAAAGATCGGTAGATAAATTGCGGACTGTCGCCTTATTCCTGCACCCCATCTGGAGGGTCACCTAGTCTCGTCACAAGAGACGGTGAGGAGGGTTTCAAGATAGTCTGATCTGATCAGAATCCTGACAGCCTAGTACTCAGTGACATACTGATCGGTTGACCTGATCAGTAGGGTGCTAGTGTTTACACCACAAGGTATCTACGTGAATGCAAGACACAAATCTTAAAAGATGTTTTCAAATATAAAACCCCAAATACAGCATCACCCCACATAAAAGCTAACGAAGTCATAACAAACACAAGTCCCCTTATACTGATTCAACCTACCGCTTTTAATTACTGTTTTTAATTAGTTTAAATTTAATTAGGACCTAAGTATAAACCCCCACTCAAAACTATTTTCAAACCATCGCTAATTTGAACTGTTTGTCTCGACAAGTCGTTTCCCAATACGATTAACTCTTTAGAACGACCCTAGGTCATACTTCAGCTATACAACTCTAGTAGAACTTAGGTCCCCAGCAAAATATAAATTTTAAAACTAAACCCGTCGTGCTGCTGTTAGTTGCGAAAACGACCGTGACTGCTGGTGGCGCGACACTTTCGCAAGACGAACCCTACCAAAATGAGACCTAAAATTCGTCATATATTCCATGCAGGGGATAGCATGAAAAGATACACTCGAATTCAAAACCCAGGATTTCACAAGATTCTCCTCGCAACACAACAACGCATCTTCAGTTGTATCAACCAAATGAGCTAATTAGATTATGGAACAAACTCCTATTCAACAAACAAACCCGAGGCTAGCTATTCATTGGCATGACACCGGAGATTTAAGAAATAATGGTACTGGTAGCCGAACCTTAACTGTATACAGACTTTGGTTTTTAACAATGGCGTATCAAGTTAAAATTAAAAAAGTGGTTTGGTCGCTTTTTTTCCTGACTGGACTGGACGTATAACTGATTTTTGAAAATACCCCTGACTAAGAACTAGTTCAGTAAAAATGGTAGTGGTTTGATTTTGTAGTTCTAACTGATATCGGTACTCCATACCGGCCTGTGAGCTTCTTCTTCTATCTATTCTGTTGCGTTATGTTTGGTTATGGATTACATGAACAAATTTCTTCTAAATGAGAGTCATCCGAAGATGAGGGCAATTTTCATTTCATCCCTCCCGACTTCTAATTCTTTTTAATCTTTCTAAAAGGGATAAGTATTTTTAAATGTACTTAACTATAGTAAAAAGTATATAGCATGTATCCAACTTATAACACTTCTATTGTATATATTCAACTTTCAAAAATCTCTATTGTATGTATTGAACCGTATTTTTGACAACGTGTCTTTCCAAAAATGTATCACGTATCATCCATATAACTTTAACAGCTCATCAAAAATACCGTCCAATACATAAAATATAGATTTTTGAAAGTTAGATACGTACATACAATAGAAGTATGATAAGTTGGATACATACTATAGATTTTTACTAAAGTTGAGTACTTTACAAATACTTATCCCTTTCTAAAATTACCTCAAGACGGGTTCAATCGGAAAATGGGTTAGATCAGTTGCCTATGAACAAGTAAGAATTGATGCGCCTGCGAATTTTTAGTTGGAGACTGGGTCCGGATCAACCCCATGTGCCTATTCTGTGTGGTATGGGAGGAGGCTGCCACGTACTTTTATTATTCGAATTTAAAAGCACAAGTAATAATTTCTATTAATCTTACTTGCATGAGTTGGTTTGATATGTCGCCCCCTCAGCAGTCACGGTCGTTGTCGCGACTGACGAGAGTACGACGGGGTGGAAGTTTTAAAATTTATATTATGCTGGGGACGTAAGTTCTACTAGAGCTGTATAGCTGAAGTATGACCTAGGGTCGTTCTAAAGAGTTAACCGTATTGTGAAACGATTTGTCGAGACGAAAGTTCAAATTAGCGATGGTTTGAAAATAGTTTGAGTGGGGGTTTTATACTTAGGTCCGTAATTAAAATTAAAAACTAATTAAAACAGTAAATAAAAGCAGTAGGTTGAATTAGTATAGGGGGACTTGTGTTTGTTATGACTTCGTTAGCTTTTACGTGGGGTGATGCTGTATTGGGGTTTTATATTTTAAAATGTCTTTTAAGATTTGTGTCTTGCGTTCACGTAGATACCTTGTGGTGTAAACACTAGTACCCTACTGATCAGATAAACCGATCAGTATGTCACTGAGTACTAGGCTGTCAAGATTCTGATCGGATCGGACTGTCTTAAAACCCCCCTCACTATCTCTTATGATGAGACCAAGTGACCCTCCAGATGGGGTGCAGGAATAAGGCGACAGTCCGCAATTTATCCACTGATCTTTCTTAACACAGACAAAGATATCTAAGCTAGGCGAGGCATTTAAGATTTAAGACAGGTGGTGACTGATTAACATATACATTAATGGTCGTGATTGAGTTCAGAGATATTCGGCTGAGATACAGTCTTCAACCCACAGAGTTTTCCACAGTAACATAGTGTATTCACTCGTATTACAGTCTTTCCTGGATCACAGACTTAGCCAAGATGTAACACAGTATACAGCCTTCGACCTTTCCGTAGTTTGTACGTGTTTGTATTCCACCATAGGTGTTTCCAATGTTAAACCGGATACTCAGTCGTATTAGGGCTTTAACTGGGCTACATACTTTACAGCCATCTGAACTCAATATATCTAAGCTTGTATTACAGTAAACCATCTATGATAGCTAAACAACCCATTCACTTTATAATCCCAAACCAATAAATCCCTGATTGATTCACAGTGTACTATACGATAGGTAGACAGTATTTCCATTGCTTCAAAACCAGACCATGTTATTTTAAGAAAACACAGATAGGTGGTGACCGTTTGACTAAGGGTCGCGAGTCCTTAACATAAAGGTTCTAACCACGTTTATTGGAGGAAAGGCGTTAGTTTAGTTTAAAATCATAAATGTATAGTTAACAGTGCACCGGTTTTCAATATTTAACAATTGGGATCATTATTCCACAATGGATTGTGCCCACGACTTTCATAGCTTCCACGTTCCGTACTACACACATTCGTGATGTTTCCGGCGCTATACAAATGAAAGCCATATAATGTTACCTCCGTTGTTTCATAACGGTGTTATCCCAATTGTATTTAAAGTAGCATCACCCAAAGTATTAACAAGCTAACTACATCAAAACAAACACAATAGCTAATCTACTCACTAATCATGGCAATGTATCCTAAATCGAACATAATAATAGCATGCAACATTATGAAAGATAAGGATAGAAATAACCGAAAGTAATGCGTAGATTGAATAGCAGCTGAAAGATTACACGGACAGAGCTCCGAAATATCTTTAGCAATATTACAAAGGAGATCCTCCAAGGGTTCCAACTCTATTACAAAAGCTACCCTACTAATCCTCCTCTAACTCCTAAGAGTAGTGCTAGAGAGAGGATGCTAATTTCCTACTAATTCTCCTCTAACTCCTAAGAGTAGTGCTAGAGAGAGAATGCTAACCTAATTCTAGAGAGAGAATGAGAATGAGATAAGAGGTGTGTGAAAATGAGAAATGGAGGTGACTATTTATAGGGAAAGTAGGAAAGCCTTGGTACAAATCTTGAAGCATCAAATACAAGCATCAAAGCAGCATACGGGACAAGCGGACCAAGGGGGGTCAAACGGCACCTCACAAGGCAAACACCCCCGTATACGGAACCCATAGGGCCGTATACGGCACCTAGGGTACCGTATACGGTACCTAGGTGTCCAGGGGGGGTTGGTGCTTCGTTTGGCCTCCGCTGATTCCTCGGTTGCTTGGTTCGTCCGTATCTTCTTCGTTTGGGCTCCGATTTGCTTGATTCTCGCGCCGTTGGCTTCGTTTTTCCGTTACGATTCTAATGGAACTGAGTTTGCCAAATTTGGAGGTGTTTAATTTTTGCGTGTTCCGGATGACGATCGGTGAGATTCCAGACTTTGTATCTTCTCCGTCTTTTGTCCGTTTCTTCTGATTCTTTCACCTCCGGTCTTGGATTTCCCTATGGAATCATAAAATATGAATTAAGATCTAATTCCATAAGTAAATTAAGAAGGGAATATTTAAGGTGACATTATTTGTCTCGTTTTGCGTGATAAACGGATGTTTTTGGTGATTTTAACAGCAACCCCCATAATTAGACCACTTTGGTGATTTTAAGTAAATAATAGATATTTTAAGATGATTTCACCAAATATAAGTCCAATAAGTGCAGAATAATATGCCTAAAAATATGAATTTTTAGGTCACATCAAGTTGGTTTGATAATTGGCGTAACATCCTCTCCAGTGGCCTGGTAATTCTTTATTTAAATTGATTATTTAATGGTTTTAGGAATTACCTGATATTATTTGTTTTACTGTGAAACTTAAATAAATAGGTCTCAGGACTTATTGTGAATAGTGAAATATTAGTTATTTTAAATTATTATAGATGACGGTAAAATAAAATAATATTCTCGCAAATGGTTTTTGGGTTCCAGACAATAGATTTAGGACGGGTATAAAATTATACCACTTGATAAGTGGAGTCGGTTTGTAAGCCAACTTATATTTGCTTCCCTGAACTTTCTTTCTTCATTTCCTAAACATCAAACCAAAACATAAGTTTCCAACTTGAAATTTTACTAAATTTGCAAAGGCTGTGATTTCGATTCTACCATTTCAGAACTATCTTAATCATCATAAGCTGCATCAGCTTATTAATCCTTTCTTCTTCATCCCCAAAAAGTGAGTTTGAGTTTTAAAAGGTTTGATTATTTGGGTTATTGAGTTATACTCGAAATTGAAACTTGATTTCGATGTTATAGTGGTTACCTGAAGTGTTAGAAGCATTTAGGAACCTGAAACTGAGTTTGTTTGTGTTAAATTCGAGTTTTTCTGAAAACAGCAACGAAACTCGCAGAACTCAGTTCGTCTCGCGAAGCGAGTTGAGATCTCGCGAAGCGAGTTGAAATGTCGCGAATCGAGACGAGCTTCTGCGAACCCAGTTCTTGCTGCGAAGCGAGTTGACTCGCTGTGCGAATCGACCTGAAATGTGCGAACCGACATATTGTTGCGAACCGAGTTGAGACCACTGCGAACCGAGAGTTTTAAAACCTTTGTTTTGCAAATTTTAAAAGTGCACAAGTGTAAAAGACCTTACACCTTTAGTGACTAAAAATTTACAAATATTTATATCAATTCGGATTGAGTTGAAATTCGCATGGTCACTCAGAAACGGCCCAATGATCAAGACTCTATTTTAAGAGTCTAGTAAGTTTTTGGCCATTCAGGGTCATCTAGGGGTCGAAAATGGCATTTTTCAGTTTTGAAACGTAATTTCAGGATTTTCGGATTTTATTTCTGATTAAACTTTTGTTTGCCTAGACTCCAGGGATTACGTGATTGAGTAAATATGCTATGATAATGATTCTAAAACAAGTTACTAACTCGTGTGTTATGTGGTGTTTCAGATACTCCAAAGACTCAGTAATATAAGACTGCTGAGTGAGGAATCTGCAGAGGTATCGGTGAGTGGATTTGAAACTCACCTTTTGATTTAGTTGTAATTGTTTGGTTGCAACAAGTAAACGTAGATATGTTTAGTAGACTGATTAGTCTGTGTTATTAATTATAAATCTACGTGCTATGTGGCCTCTATGCATCAGTGTTATTGAGGTCAACGTGTTAGTTAGACTAGTTGGTTATTGTGTGAATTACACAGGGTCTTGATTCATTCGTTGTGTGTAGAACCTGTGTTTGATTGTAATAACCATTAGCTATCAGTCTATTCTGTATTGGCCTTACAGATTGACGGTAAGTGTTCTTGGAGAATCCCCGGGTATTATGATATCTCAAGAACCACCGATCCTTATTGAAATATGTATATGTTTACGGTTATTGGGTGTAAACAAATGATTATGCTAAGTTGAATTGTGTGTGACAAGTTCATTTACTTAACTTCGTGCTAATCCCTCATTTTACTTCCTGCAGGTTTTGTTAATTATAGGGTGATCAGGAAGTGATGCTTTGAAAGCAAGGGATGTTTGACTGCTCTGCTAACTCTGATATAGTTTTGTTATAAACTAAGTTTAGAATTATATAATACCCCGTTTGAGTAATATGTGTACAGTGTGTTAATAACTTTAAACTATGTGGTGTATCATATTTTGAAAAAGTTATGTACATTTCCATTATGTATAATAGTAAAGTATGTTTTTAATATACGCTTCCGAGTAAAATCATATAATATTGATGATTAGAATGAGGGGTGTTATAATTGGCCTTATTTTTTTTGGCGAAAATAAAATTTTCATTGAGACATGATCCTAAAGACCCAATTGAAGTTACATGAAAAGTTGCAAGAAGAAAACTCGTGAAAGTTACAGAGTAGACCAAAAAACCTACACTTTGTTGAAGTTGGAACTACTGCACAGTAAAATCACAAGGGAAACCCGAGGACTAAACAAAATTCGCCAGAATCTTTAGATCTAAAAGGTATGGATCCTAATCGAGAGAAAGAGGGAGTCAAGTAAAATAAAGGTCGGGTGTCATAGAGATGTGCTATGGTAAATGGAGATGATATCTCAAATTAAAAATGGTTTCACAAAGATGTGAAAGTCTTAAACTAAAACAAGGTGTCGGTTAAGTGAGATGAGAGCAATGGCTTACGCTAAAAAACTAGTGCTTAAAAGCTAGGGTGATTTTTGGATGGGATTTTTTTTTCAAAAGTATGCTTTTTTAGAAACAAATTATCAGAACTATGACATTTTAAAACCGATTTTCATAACAATTGAAATCGAGTTTAACATAGGCATTTTAAAACTGAATTTCATAACAATTGAAATCGAGTTTAGCATACCCGGTTTCTTACGTGTCACATCGAGAAGTCGTGGGTGGCAAGTATAACACCCCTTATTTTACTCAACCATTATAATAATGATTTTGACTCGGAAGCATCGATTTAAAACATATATTACTATTATACAATACCTTAAAATGTCTATAAACTTTTTCAACATACAATATACAACAGTTTAGTTTCTTTTAAACCAAATTACTACAACATAGGTGTTATATAACTCAAAACATATCATTAATTATCAAAATGACATCAGAGTAATTCGCCTGTCAAACATTCCGTCCAATTCCAAAGCTTCCTGCCTACCCATAATATTCTCAAAACCATAACCTGCAGGAAGTAGAATGTGGGGGATTAACATAACGCTAAGTGAGTGAATAAATAAACAACAGTCCAACTTAGCATAACAACCTTGTATACAACAAATAACCATCTACCCACAACACATCTGTTTATCAGATACAACTGGCGTCAAAGAGGACCAGTGGTTCTTGAGGTAACACCTTCTCAAAGAACACTTTAAAACCAACTACAGGCCCATACAGAGGTTTAACCGACTACTTGGTGCTATAACCCAAACAATACAGGCTACGACAATAATACTTGTACTAAGTCCCTGTGTTATCTAACACTATAGCAAACCCAAGCCCAGCCCAGATGTCTGCTGGCCTTTGAATCAACTGGTGCCCAAAGGCAATACAACAAGTGATCACATAGCCACATACTCAACATGTATCATATCAGACAAACAGTCTATCCACACTATTATTTCTAAACCAAAATAATCATGGCAACTGAATCAATAATAATACGTTCACCCGTTATAACCAAACCTGTTACAACTAAATCACACCGAGGTTTATAGATCCACTCATTGACTACCCCAGTTGTCCACTCAGTAGTCTAATGTCACTGAGTTTTCTCCATATCTGAGAATACAACAGAATAACACAAGTTAGTCACTTGTCTCAAAATCTATATAACATCACTCCAATAGATTCACACCAACAATTCCAAATTACTCAATTCATATGAATTTACACAATCATCACAATTATCAATATTCAATCCATACTTATATGAACACCTATTTAGTAATTATGAAATCATACTTAACTAATCCAAATCATCAATCTATCATTCACATGGAATTTATTATACTTGATTCAAATATCCAACTTCTCAAATTATCACCTAATCATGATTAATTATCATGATAACCACTCTTTCAACTCAATCAAATGTATGATTATTATCTTATATCACTTTAACACAAATTATGCCAAGTTTATGAATAATCACTTTAAACATCAACATTCACAATCACTTTAAACCTCTTTAATTATTACTAATCAACATGGTTAAACCCTTACCAAGGTTATTTACATCAAACATTAAGAATTCCTCAAAACCCCTATACTAGGTTTAAGGAATACTTAACCAATTAAGTTGCAACTTTACTCCTTAATTCTCAATTAAGTGTTCTAATTAGTAAACAATACTAATTTCATCATATAACTCATCAAACTCATCCTAACCATCATAATTATCACAACCCTCATGAACACTTAATCAATTTCTTCAATTCTAAGTTAGGGCTTAGGTTATAATCATGAATTAAGCACTAACTAACAACTATAGAATCATTACAAGCTTCAATTTCATATTAATCATGCTAATTCAATCAAATACACAAAAACCCATTTTCTAGGGTTTATATAAATCAAGAAATCAACACTTACAATGAGTTAAGATGATGAAGAGATGATTAATTCACGTTTTGGAAGCTTGAATCAAAGTTCTATAAGCTCAATTTCACTTCCAAGCTTATTTCAAGAATTTCAGATTGTTCCTGTGGTTGGTTTGGATCGGCCAGAGCAAGAACAGGAATAAATGAAATGAATTTTGATGAATCTTTGATGAATTAGGGTTTGTTTCTAGGGTTTGATGTATCTCTCGCATACAATCAACCTTTCTGGAATTTTTGTGATGATACGAACGTATTTTACACATATATTAGAATATATGTACACTAGTTTTGTCCCCTGTTAAATCTATTGTCTGGAACTTAAAAATCATTCACGGAGAAAAACTATTTTTATTTTACCGTCAACTAAATTAAATTAAAACAATTAATAATTTATTAGTCACATTAAATTATTTGACTCTTTTCTCAATTAATTTCACCTACTGCAATGAAACTATTTTCCTGACACATTAAATAATAATTTAAAGTCAGAAAATATTAAAATACTACTAGACCCAAGAAATGGGTGTTACAGCAAGCCTAATTGTTAATTGCTTTTTTTTAAGTAAGTGTTTAAGTTTTATCCAAATACTATTTGCATTATTTTTTCTAATGGAGGATTATGTGAGAAGGGGGAGACGTATGGCTAACCTAATTGTTTGGAATTGGAAGGAAGTTCTAGTGTTGTCTGAAGATGAGGTATATGTTATTCTATGTTACCTTATTAAGATCTATTTTAATATATGGTTCTTGATTTTTGTTTATGTATCCTGATATAAAATGCAGGATGATGTGCCTCTAGAGGAAGATCCGACCGTTGGTGTAAAACAACAGTTGTAGGATGGCACTTTAGTTGTGATGCTCCAGACTAATATAAGATGGTGTGCCTTCTAATGAAGATGATGTGATGACTATCAAACCGAATGGGCATGACCAGAAGCCAGATTTTAAGCATAACATAGTGATGTATTTAAGAGAGAAGAGGTGGATGTCGTTGGCTAAGGGCATAATATATATTCAGAACTAAGTAGTACAACCATATATCAATAGTAACGTAGTTTGGTTTGATTTATGTTTGTTGCTTATGTCATGTTTGCTTTAGTAGATTCTAGGAGTTTAGTAGTATTATGTCTTTCTTTTTACGTTGTTGATTTCTTCCATTTAGTTTATTGGCTGAAAAATGTACTACTCAGAATCCTTAGCTATCATATGTTTCTTATTTGCATGCCTACATCTCTATTTACTAAATTTATTTGTAGTATTAAATTATTGTTTGTTGTAAAAGGTTTTTTAGTTAATTAATTATTATAAGAGAAGTTTAAATTTAATTTAGGTTTGTGCAAATTACACAAAATACTTTTTAGCTAAAGGTTTTTATTTTCATGCAATTTATTAAAATAAAATAAAAAAGTTTAATTATTATTAGCTGTAATCGGTTTTCTACTTAATTAATTATTATAAGAGAAGTATTGAATTTAATTTAATATATTAAATTATTATTTGTTGTAAAAGGTTTTTTACTTAATTAATTATTATAAGAGAAGTATTAAATTTAATTTAGGTTTGTGCAAATTACACAAAATAGTTTTTAGCTAAAGGTTTTTATTTTCATGCAATCTATTAAAATAAAATAAAAAAGTTAAATTATTATTAGTTGTAATCGGTTTTCTACTTAATTAGTTATTATAAGAGAAGTATTGAATTTAATTTAATATAGGTTTCTACATAATACACAAAATACATTTTAACTAAAGGTTTTTATTTTCATGTAATAGAATATAATAAAACATAAAAACAAAATTTGTTTAACACTATTATTTTATCCATATGTTTACCTTTTATTATAAGAATTTTGTGTAATTGTAGTTTACATGAGTTTATTGATTTATTTATTCAATTCTAATTATAAATACAATATATAATTAATGTATGTATTCTTGAGGGGGAAAAAACAATTCAATAGTTAATATGAAAAATGTCATATATTTAATAATAAAAAGGTAAGAATAAAATATGGGAAGGATGATAGGATCAGAAAGGAAGGTAGAATGGGAAGGATTGTAAAATGTCATGTAGGATGGTAAGTAATAAAGTATGCGTGATAGTAAAAAGAAAGATGGTATATGATGAGGATGTAGGATGGTAAGGAATAAAGTATGTAGGATGGTATATAAGGAAAGTGAGAAGGATGGCAAATGAAGAATGTCACGACGATATGAAGAAGTAAGGATGGCGCCTTGACCATGCTTGTCTTAAGTTAATTAATTATCTTACGTTAAAATACAATAATTAGTTGAAAAAATCTTTTATTAATTATAGAGAAGTAAATTAATATAATATTTAATATTGCACGTTATCAAGTAGATGTTGATCAAGTATAGAATAGAGTTCCCATAAAATCTAACATAAAGAAGTAAATGCAATTTAAATGAAATTCACAATTAACGTTACATGGGACGGATTTGAACCTTCACTTTCGGTTTTATGTTGAATTTTAATGATGAACATTATAACTTTATAATATTAATATTTTATTAACATTAACTAATATGTGTTTTGATATGCTTATGAATGTTATAACACTCTTTTATAAATAATAGTTATTATCATTATACATAAATGTTATGTTATGTTATAATGGTCAATAATATATATATATATATATATATATATATATATATATATATATATATATATATATATATATATAAGTTTTGTTTAATTCATAAAACTAAAACAACTTTGTGTGAATGGTGTTTTTGTTGATGAAGAGCATGCTGTAACTATAAAATTTTAATGGGCAAGACTTGGAATAAGAAGCCAAATTAGTGGGCTATTTTCAATTTCCATCATATATCATTAGATTTGTAATGACCTTGAAACTCAGATACATCTCTCACGGTCCCGTGCGGCTGCTCAGCCTGCAAACACCCAAATCCTTCCCTATTTTTATTTAAATAGATTGGCCTGAATACCAGTATGTCAAAGTCATGTAAAATAGGAATGAAAAACAAACTTAATATATAGAAGTTAATTAATTATGTTAAGTTAATCTAGGTAGTGTCGATGCTAATGTTGAAGCGGATAGACAATCCCTCGCAGTGCCATTTGTATAACACCCTCCATTTGACAAACATATATTATATTATTAACCATCGGAAGCGCGTCCCAAATCATATTTACCGCATTTACATATTCCAAATATAGCAAGTTTCAAAACATCATAACTATTACATAACCTATTACAAAACATTTACTTAAAACGGGTGTTATGTTAAGTTTATCAAAACATGTGATTTTCCCAAAAAGATAAGAGTCAACGCAGTCGTAGTCAAACATCCCTTCTAGCATCCACGTGCTCGACCCCAAAAGCTAACCATAAACGATATCTGCAAAATGTTAAACATGGTGGGATTAGCTCACAGCTAAGTGAATGGAACTGTAACCGACAGTTCAATTTAGAAATAACAAATCTTACAACAAATAAACAATAAACACACAGCGTCAAAGAGGATCGGCGGTTCTTGATTAGCCAATCAAAGAACCCTTAAACCACTGCCGGTCAAAACAGTGATTTACCGATAGTTTGAAGCTATCTTCACTGACTAGGGTTCATCCATCAACGTTGTGTATCGGAAACCCCGCCAGCCAAACAATAGCAACAAACCGAACCAGCATTGACCTCTGAATAATCACATAATGCCCAGTGGCCCAAATATCACATAATGCATAATCGTCATGCCATCATGGAACAATATAAACCAATTAACCCATTTCAAGTATAACAATATCTCGGTAGATCAAACAGTTAATAATCAACAACCAATATGTTCACCCGTTGTAACCAAACCTGTTACAACTGAGTTGAACCAAAGACTACAGTTACCACTCACCATTCTAGCATATTTATTAAATCAGGTAATCCCTGAAATCTAAGCAAACAAAAGTTCAATCAGATATAAAATCAGAAAATCCCGAATTGACGTTTTAAAACTGAAAATTGCCATTTTCGACCCCTAGATGACCCCGAATGGCCAAAAACTGCCTAGGCTATTAGTTTATAGTTTTGATCATTGAGCCGTTTCCAAGTGACCATGCGAATTTCAATCAAATCCGAGTTAATGAAATTATCATCTAATCGCTACCCTGAAAAGACTTGCGCATTTTCAAACTTTGCAAAACAAAAACTTTTAAAATCTCGATTCGCAGTGATCTGGATTCGTCAACTCGGCTCGCAGAATCAACTCGATTCGCAGAACTCAACTCGACTCGCTGGACGAACTGGGTTCAGCGAGTTTCGCTGCTGATACGAGTTTTTCGACTCAAATCTCACCAAAACTCAAGAAACTCGGTTTCTAACGTTTCTAAAGCTTTATCTAACATCAAATAACATCTATTAACACCAAATCAAGCCTCAATTTCATTCAATCTCTCAAAACCTCTCAAAACCCCATTTCATATAACTTAAAGAATCAACTCACCTCTTTGATGAAATTTAAGATACAAGATGAGGAAGATGATGGTAAGGTCAGCTACTAACAAGAATCACAACCTCTTGTTTTAATTCATTTGCTTATAATTTCGATTTGCAAGAGTTCAAGGTTGTGGGTTTGATGCTTATGAAATAATGAGAAAGAAACTTAGGGAAATAGGTAGGTGGAAATGAGCCAGATGATTCCCACCGCCCCAATCTTTTATTTTATATAAATTATACCCCTTCCCAATCTATTGTCTGGAACCCGAAAATACTCGTAAATCAAAATATTTTATTTTACCGTCAACTTCAACTTTTTAAAATAAGTACAATTTTATTAGTCACAATAAAACCTGTGACTCTTTTACTTATTTATTTTCAAGTTAACCATTTAAAGCTTAATAAAATACAATTTTTTTTAGACCCCGAAACTGGGTGTTACAATTTGTAAGTGTTTTCGTGAATGTTGGTTTTGGTTGGGTAAATTGTTTATATAAATTCATATTGTTTAGGTACATATATGATTTTCATTTTTTTCGTCGAGCTATTCTAATAACTGTTAGACTTCAGAGTTGGCACTAGAAATCATTGATGATTATTTGATTAAGGTTATTTCTCTGGAGCTGTTAAACATGAGGATATATTCTTTGATTATTTAAGAACACGTTTTTCAGAAAAATTAATTTAATTTTCTTCTAATGTAGGAGTTTGTAGGACACATTGCGATAACAACATGTGGACTAATGAAACTATTGCTAGACTATAGTTGGTTCCTATCTTAGTACTTGAATGAAGGCAGGAAAGATGGTTGGAAGGATGGCAAACATGAAGGAACTATGGAAGGATGGCAAGCAGCAAGGCCAGCATGAAGGTGGGAAGGCACGAAGGATGGAAGGAAGGCAAGCATGAAAAGAAAGGAAAGTTGGTAGGAAGGCAAGCATGAAGAAAAGAAGGCAGGCAAGAGGGAAAGAAGGCGAGTATGAAGACTCGACTTAGTAAAATGTATCAGAGATGATTTTCGTATACCTTAACATAGTAAATTAATTAGTCACGTTAATTGAAGACTTGAGTATTGCTATTCTTTTTTGTAAATAATTTTACCTTTTACCTTTTAACTACTACATATATAACTTATATATATAGCATCCATTTACTTGGGCAACACCCGAGTATAAAACTAGTTATTTGTTGTGTATAAGAGTTTGCAAAAAAGTTAGTTCTGACTGGTTGAATGTCTACTGTAACACCCCGCAAATTTGAACGCGATTATTAATATTAATCACTTGCATTATTAGGCTAATTCCCTACTTGAGTGAATTTACGACGCATTTTAGAGGTAAGTCTAGCAAAGCCCAACTAGTTAATACGCGTAGTATTACTTATTTGTAATTAGATGTAATTACATACGAAACGAATTCAGCAAACGCGACAAACATATACGGCTATTGGTGAACGAAATTATTTAATAAAACAAAGTTATTAAATAACGTCATTTACAATTTAATATTATGTCGATAATATTTACATAACATTTTACAACATAAAACGTCAACTCGTATAACTAAAATAAAACAAAGATTAAAAAACCTTATAATTAAATTTTATAAACTCATAAAAAGATCTTAATTAAAAATATAATGAAAAATGTAATTTAAAAATATATTAGTTAAAATAATGTAACACTTAACGATCGGGTTAACAAACACGGGAACGAAAACGCAGGAGATGAAAAGTGGAACAAAACCACCTCCCATCTCCATCTTTTCCTTTCATTTTCATTTCACCCACACCAAAAAACACCTACAAACTCTCTCCACCCAAATTCTATCAAATTTTCGGATTCACAAATCAATCAACAAAAGTTACATTTTCGGAATCCTCTCGAGCTAAGGAACAACATTAACAAAAGCCGTAACATCATCTTCTTCCTCATTTGGTCCCGATTTGCAATTGTAAGAAAATTCTAAAAACTTAGATTTACTCGTTTTTATGTGTTATATGGGCGTAATATTGAACATACAACTTTGTTTTAACTATATAATGGAAGAAATCAAGGTTTTATGGCCGGAAAACATGTTAAAATCGGGTTTTGGCCGGAAAAATCACGGCAGTCGCTGCTACTGTCTGGGTGTTCATCTTTGCGACACAACGACTGTGTCGCATACTGTGTCGCAGAAACCAACCATGCGACACAACCCTTGTGTCGCACTCTTGTGTCGTATAAACTGTATTATGTCGCATCTTGTGTCGCTGTTGACTCAGCACTTCGAATCTCTGCGACACAACCTTTGTGTCGCAGAATTGTGTCGTATCATGCGACACAACCATTGTGTCGCATATTGTGTCGCAGAAAACAGAAACTTCACAAACTATTTTTACACTAAGTGTCGAACTTAACCAATAACAAACACTTACATACGATACTATATGTGAACTTTACAAACAGTACAAACACGCTATTTTATTGAAATTATAACTTCAAACTATCACCAACGAGTCGTATACATTTTCACAAACAACGAAATACAAACGTAAACGTTTAACAAACACTTTGAATATAACTTAGTTATACGAACCCTGGCATGGATGATTAACTTAGACATCCACAATTACTTATTAAATCTCATACGTTTAGGACGTTAGGGGATTCTGGACTGTACTTGGGCTTAGGTTTGCTAGCACTCGCACGATTACTCAACTCAACAGGTGAGTTCACAGCCCCTAATTTACTGTTTTAACTACTTTTGGGGTGGAAAACATAGTCAATCATTTCTATACAAACATGATCGTATACTACTTTACTCAAACAAGTGGAGTACATTGAACTGATGATTTTGAAATAACATTTTCATATTATAAACACTATAAACGCATAAACATGTTTTGGAAACGTTGGAAAACAACCAACACGCTTTACGAAACTGATTGGGTAACAAATGGGTCCTACTGACATGGACCAGATCCTACTGACATGGATCAAGGGACACTGACACTCCCTACTATTGAAAAGTCCCTACTGACATGGGCACTGCATCCTACTGACATGGATCACTGAATGACTATTAGGATACAGACATTCCTACAATGACGATTAGGATACAGACATTCCTACGATGACTAATAGGATACAGACATTCCTACGATGACTAATAGGATACAGACATTCCTACGATGACTATTAGGATACAGACATTCCTACGATATCTATTAGGATACAGATATTCCTACGATATCTATTAGGATACAGACATTCCTACAATGACTACTAGGATACAGACATTCCTACGGAACTATTAGGATACTGTTTTCCTACAATGCATTTTCATACAAAACAATTTGGGTAACATCCCACACTGACGGATTTGGGTGACATCCCACTATGATTGCACTTAAACAAACGACATAAATGAAACTATTTGACCTCTGAGTCAATAAACTTACTCGAACTTGGTTCAACTACTACAAATATAAAACCTGTGAATTCACTCAACCTAGTTGTTGACTTTTACTATGTTTTTCAGGGAATTAACTGCGCATGTAAGATCGCCAACACACATGGAGAATTAGGCGACCCTTGAAGCTTAGGATGCCAACTTTTGGAAACATATGGATTTCTTTAGTATAACTGAAATGTTTTAGTCATATTTCAGAAATCTACTTTTGTAAACTTACTACTTTTAACTTATACGATTCGATGAATCGTAAACTTTGTAATTAACACTTTTGGCATCTTAATATATATATTGTTGTTCTGTTGTAATCATAAGCTCTGATACGTATGCATGCTTTGTTATTGTGGCACCCTCGTACTTAAACTAAAATGCTTCCGCTAAACAAATTAACGAATTTGGGGGTGTTACATCTACCTTCTGTATTATATTAGATTTTTATAAATCATTTTTTATAAAAGTATTCTATAATTTTGAGCAAACTCTCTTTTATTATGGTTGATTGTTTCAAAATGTATTATACTTTACCTCTTACCTCTTTTACTGTAGTATGATATAGTATGAAGCGTACTTTAAATAGAAAAAGTATACATATAATAAATGATATAGTATGAAGCGTACTTTAAATAGAAAAAGTATACATATAATAACTGAAATTAACAAATTCAATACATTCAATAAAATAAATGATAATTCATATCATTCCATATTAAAACAGTCAAAGGATAATATAATGCAATTTTAAACGATAAACCCTTTTATTATTTGTCAAAAAAACCAAGTTTGTTGACCAACTTGTTCCAACGACCTGTGGGCGTAACCCGTGTACGCGCCAACCTTCGCTTGCCGTTTCCGCAAAAATTAAAAATTAATATTATTTTCCTTGATTTCTTCTCAAACTTATTATCATCCTCTTTGCAACTGTAAATCCATCAAATTCAATTCAATTAACTTAATATTAATCCCTCAAAATTAAACCATAATAACAATCATGGCTTCATCGTTGTTAAACGGTGAAAGAGCCGTGGTTATACTGTTCGTATCCAGCATTACATACGCTACACCTGTATCTATTCTTTTTGAAACCCTAGCTTTTGTGCTTATTACTGTTTTCGCTTTATTCGTCGAGATCTCAGTTGAATCGTACGATTCCGTGTTTCCTTTTAAGATCAGGTAGTTAATTCATCCCTAAAGTTTACTCGTTTCATTCATTTTTGTAATTAGGGTTTATATATACGTATATGTATACAATTGAGATATGTAGCTGTTAAGTTTGTGAATTTGTTAAGTTATATGATATAAATTGTGAATTTTGAGTAGTTCTTGCGGTGTTACCAATATTTAAGCTCTTATCTGATCATATATACCCAAAAATGATTTTATAATATGTTTTGTAAAAAAAATGGAATTTGTAATTTTTTATTGGGATATAATGATATTAGGCCAGGTGCTTCATCAGGGATTCTGTTGGGGGCGGTTACACTTCCTGGAGTTGCGATTTCGAAGCTGATACAATTATCAAGAGCTTTGTTGGCGAATGAAGTAGGGATTGAAGGTACATTGTTCACCTTTCTCTCAGGACAGTGTACCGGTTCTATAGAAAATCGTTCAAACTTTGTTATCTTTTTTTGATCAATTCAAACTTTGTTATCTGATGATGATGTAATCGACTAAATGAGTTCACGTTGATATGAATGCTGGTGTTTTTTCTGGTCTTGAACAAACTTACATACAGTTTAGGATATGTACATTGCATGCGGTTTCTAATTAGTAAAATGACAATCTCACATCTTATGTGTTAAAAATACTAATTGAGACGGAGAGTGGGAAAATCAGTAAACTATGACTATTCATTTTTAAATGGTTTGGAACAATGAAAAATACAAATGTGACGTATCACAATAATATTGGACAGAGGGAGTATACCCGATATTGTTGGTACATGTTAGTGATCTTTGGCGTATGTGCTTTTGACATACTTCTTTTTGCAGATGTTGAATTTATACGGTTGCAATATTGGGCTACTTGTACTAGTTGCCTCTGTGTGTTGGTTTTTCTGTGCGTAATTTCTCGCCATGAATCTAACAAGACCAAGTCGGTTTCTTTTCTTAATGGTTGGAACACGAAGTTGAGTATTAGCTCCTTAGCCTTGTTTACAACCATGTGCTACCTATCTTTCGCTGCAAAATCGTCTCATGGTGAGTTTGTGGATTGCTATTATATGTTATTAGACCTCCATATTTTGGATGCATGCTCAAGGTGAATCAGAAATCGCTAACTGAAACTTTTACTCTGACTTACTTGTCTTGCAGCACCGTACATGGCATTGACGTTGTTGTGGATCGTCTGTCACGGATTGACAGCTGTGAAGTTCATTCAGCATGTGCTGCACACTTTTCCTGCATGTGCTTCATTTGGTATGCCCTTATCTTTCTTTTCTTCATTTCTTGGCCATGAGATTTTTTCAAGTGTTTTGTGACCTTCTGATTGGATTCATTACCTAAGGTGATGCTTTGTCATTGACTTCATTATTCCTGTTTACAGGGGAGGCACTTTTGGTTACAGCTGGATTTGTTGTTTATTTTGGAGACATGTTTGCATTTACTACTGCGAAGGTTACTATTTACTTCATCACAGTTCTTGGTCAATTTTAATACAGTCTTAATGTGACAAAAAGTTTCATGTGCGGCTATTAGATGAAGATAGAATCCCATGATTACTATCCAAGGATGCACATCCATGAAATTTAATACCTTAAGGACTATGAGAGCCCTTTGTGAAACTTTTTCCACCTAATTCACATTGTCAGCTCTTATGTTCATGAGGTGCCATATTATATGTTTAACACCAAAACTTGTATAAACAGATTAGCAAGCACCTTGTATCATATGGGTTAAGTTCAATCCCATATGGGGTGGAAAGAAGCGAGATAAGCACTGTTATTCAGGTATGCTTTTTAAGTTGCTTCATGAAACATGATAACCCCTTATGCTTTAACGTCTGTAATTAAAATTGGATCTCTTTTTACATTTTCTTGTTCTTATAATTTCAACCGTGCCCCTTCCATAACTTTGTTCTCATAATATAGGGACTGCTCCTTGGCCTTCTTCTTTCTCCAATGTTATTCAAATTCATCCTTCGAAGATGGGAAGGTTATACAAGCTCAAGAAACTCTGAAGTCAGAGTAAATAATGAACGTGGACGATCTATTATATTCTATGGGTCTCTAGCATTTATTTTGTTAGCACTCGTTCCATTTTGGATGCAGTTTGTCCAAGATTTTCATGTTCATCCCTTCTTATGGTACTGCCCAACTATATGATAAATCTTACCATGTGGTTTTATCAATGTAATATGGAGCTATTTGGTTAATATGCATGTCTGATGATACATAATTTCCTCTTGTCAGGGTATTAAAGTTTGTTTTCTCTGAACCACACAAAAGGCTTTCTTTGTGTGTATATTGGGTGGCTGTTATATGTGTATCGGTTTTGCGGTTCTACGATATTTCAAAGAACAGTAAAATTGAGCGAATTCTTCTGCGAAAATACTACCACTTGGTGGCAGTTCTAATGTTTGTGCCAGCACTTATCTTCCAGGTGATATGGGCTTGAATCTATACCATCTTCTAGAGGTGGCAAAATAGGTGCTTTGGGTAACGGATCATTACTATTTTGGGTCAAAGTGGGTAAAATTTGTGATGCTGGTCACGTTGGGTTGGTCTAGTTTTTTTGTATCTAAAAAAATAAAATGGTCTGACCGTTTCTTTGTTTGACCAATTAAGTCTCTAACATCACCCAATCTAAGTAACTGAGTCGAAATTGCCACCTCTACCCCCTCTCTCTTTCTGCTGACTGTACCTTGTTCATTTGACTTTTTAACTAATACATGCAAATTCCTTGTTCTATTTTTTTTCAGCCATTGTTTCTGAATTTGGCATTCGGTGCAGCTTTGGCGGTTTTCTTAGTGCTGGAAATCATTCGAGTAAATTCCTCTTGAAACCCGTGTTTGATGTTCATTTCAATTTGTTATAATTCGAATTTCATCATGGGCTATATATTATTTTGTATAGATTGCTTTGTTGCCTAGATAACATTTTATTAGGCAGGTATGGAGAATTTGGCCTTTGGGACCAATTGTACATCAATTTATGAATGCCTTCACTGATCATCGTGACTCTGATCTTCTTATAGTCAGGTGTTTATGCTTTTCTTTCACGTTAAAAAGAAACATATATTAAAAAGGAGCATCTGGTTAAATGTTGTGCATCTTTCATATTGTAGCCATTTTTCACTTCTGTTGGGATGTGCATTGCCTATCTGGATGTCTTCTGGATTTAATGATCGGCCTCTAGCTCCTTTTGCTGGAATTTTGAGCCTTGGAATTGGAGATACCATGGTGAGAAACTGAGAATGCTGACGGTGTTTCATTTATACAAATATTATTCAAGGGAAAAAAAATCTTAATCTATACTAGTAAAATGGAAGTATTTATCTGTGATCTAATGGATTTTCTTAATCTTCTAGGCATCTATGGTTGGCTACAAATATGGTGTTCTCCGTTGGAGTAAAACAGGCAGTGAGTATATGACTTACTTATTGTAGCTGGTTACTTATGTTTCCCTTCATCGCTAACTAAAAGAATTTTGTGTCTTTTTAGAGAAAACCGTTGAAGGCACCGCTGCTGGCATAACATCAGTTCTGGCGGCTTGCTCTATCCTTCTTCCACTCTTAGCCGCCACCGGACATATGTTCACTCAGGTTTATCTCTATCTGTATCTGTCAGAGGTGGCAATGATAACCCATTCACTTATGAATGGGGTGGATATGGGTTATGCTTATATCTCTAACATGTCATTTGGGTTAAATAAATTGAGGTAAAAGAAATCGTGTCAAACGGGTCAAAAGTTGCTAAAAATGTATCTTTAATACATAAAATCTCTTGAATAATTCTATAAAAAAAATTACCTGTATTACTAATTATATATAATTAGTTGTGGACAAAATATATTTTTGGTAAACTACATCCGACCCTTACAGAAGTTAATCACTTTTTATATAATGCAGCACTGGTTGTCTCTTCTGCTGGCGGTCACGGTGAGTGGTTTGTTGGAAGCATACACAGCACAGCTTGATAATGCCTTCATACCCCTTGTTTTCTACAGCCTTTTGTGCTTGTAGATTAATATTAACTTAGTAATAGGATTAGGAAAATAGATATCCCTTTTTGTAATGTTGGCTCGTATACCCATGTAAAGAGCAGTAGAGTTAATTTTAAATATCTTAGAAACCACACATATATTAAAATGACCCAAGAAATTATATATAAAGTAAAGTTTTTGCTATCTGTTAGTTGATGCACTATTGTCCATGATTGAAGTATAAGCAATGGTATTCTGGTCCAAAGTAAAAACTTGTTATTGTAAAGGGTGTACGTTATGGACATGTTTGATTTCCATCGGTTTCAACTTGCGTAACGTAACTTTCCAAAAAATGTGATGTATTAAGGGCGAACAGGCAGAAGTTAACCTACATACGAAGAGGCCTAACTAAAGGGTCATTAAAATTTGGCGTCGCCTGTGGGGACCGATTGAAGATTGATCATTCAACCATTGTGAATGCATTAGCGACTGGACCTACTATAAAATGTGACTAGACTCGATATAGGAATCCAACATAAAGATCTTTTTACCAATTTTTCATAAATGCACTATACTGACAACGTCAATGTATGGATACATCAAGTTTATGTATTCCTGATAATTCTCTATACTAAATTTGATCATTGTACGGTCGACTTAAAAGTACTCTTGATTTTTATATGAACAGTATATATAATGTGTTCATCGTCTCATATGAAAGGCCGATAGAAAGGTAATCTATGCACCATCAAAACTTATTTCATATACCATACCATAAATGTGATATATATATATATATATATATATATATATATATATATATATATATATATATATATATATAGGGGAAGGATCAAGAGGGAAGCTTCAAATTTGAGGGAAGGAGGGAAGCAAATCTGAGCCACCCATTCCTCCCCACTTTTTTCCTACATGAAGCAAAACATAAACAAAACCCACTTCACTAATTTTTGTCTAAAAACCCAAATTAAAGCTTGTATTTCATTGATTCATGAATCAGAGATATTATAAAATTTCGAATTCATCAATCGCGTTCATATAGATCATCAATTCCTCGTTATATACATTCATCAAAAATATTAAATTTTGGGTGTAACTTTTGGGTTTTTATGAAATTTTTGATTTTACAATGAAAACAGTAAAATTAAACGAATTTCATCATACAAAACTTACAAACGGGGAATTAATTGGATTATAGTCGTCATACATTATCGAATTTCAAAAATATAAATTTCCAGAAGGTTAACATGCATTTAGGAAGCATGTTAATCAAAACTACAATAAAGATTCTTAAACATTCATTTTTATTGTTTTTTTCCTTTTATAAGTTATTATACATGTTGAACGTAATAAAATAACATTCATCAATGTATCGCAATATATATGAGCTTATATGCATTATAAATGAATGTTATGATGTTCATCAGCATGATATAAGTTTAATATTCATCATGAATGAATGTTAAAAATTCAATGAGATGTTAACATGCATTTATAATGAATATGAGTTATTATACAATAATAACAATATGAGCTAATATTCACCTTAAATGAATGTTTAAATTGTAACTTTGATTAACATGCTTTTGAAATGCATGTTAACGTGCTGAAAATTTGATTTTGATTAACATGCTTTTGAAATGCATGTTTAAATGCCTGGGAGGTGATTTTAAGTTATTTACAAAAATGTCACCGCGTTGACTTTTGCATTGACCGGGATGTGTGGCTGAAAATTGCTTCCCTCCTTCCCCCATTTTCCTCCTTCCCTCATGATCTCCCCCCTATATATATATATATATATATATATATATATATATATATATATATATAAAGAACACTCAATTAACAATAATAAAGTTCAAATTACTTGATCTCTTTTCACTAAAAGGGATATTAACTTGAAATAAAAGTTGACAATTAATAGAAAAACTAGACTCGCCTACAATGGGAAATAATATGTACACCACCACTTTTTCTTCATATACCATTAAGTATGCTTTATGGTGTTGTACAATATAACACTGTGATGCACGATTAATGATGTACGAGGGAAAAAATGGTGATGTACAAATCATCACCCACAATAAACAAAGTGTGGTTGTCTTGTCTTGAGTAATTGAGACAAACAAAAATAAAGGAAAATGAAAATATCTTCGATCACTCGTAATCAAACCCACTTGTGACTAACTGGCATTTCTGGCCATCTTGATGCACTTTTCTTTTATTACTCCAGGTCTTGTTGTACCGCAAGTACCCCATACGGCCATACCTCCTATTTATTGAAGGTACAATTTCAGAGAGGTACAACACATAAAATGTGTTGTGATTATCATAGTGTGCTGGTTAGGCCCTGCTGCCATGAGCTTTTAGCCATACCAAGGTCCCATTCACCTGAGAAACTTCAGGGGGTGTTTTCTGCCTTTCATATTGGATTGGGTTTATCCGATATATAGCCTGAAGAAGAATTTACGAATTTGCGCCTAGCACGATCCAGTCTCCCCTTATCTCCGCCACTGTATATATGTATGCAATTTTTTTCACATTTTTTACTGCGGACTCTGATTATTTTATAAAGCTCCCACAACTTAATTATCTTTAATCAGGAACTAATAAAGACGACAAAAACTCATTGTTTTTACGCCATTGCATATAACCGTGACATGAATCTCACATATTTATTGCAACACGAGCTTTCTATGGTTTGTTCACAAGTGAAGAACTCCATTCAAATCAAAAGTTATGATCCTATGAAGTTGGATGGCCTTTTCCCATGACACAAGTTGTCATACTAGCTCTTGCTATCCTATAAACTTTTGGACTAGTTGCACGTTCACTACTTCAATCTAGTGTGTGTGCATCGATAATATATACACTACACTCGATATTATTATACCAACATTTGACCATTAGATACATCCCATCTTAATATACACATATATATCAAAATTTGATAAAGTCATAATATTTGTTCAATAAAGTAGGCATAGAGGTGACTTTACATTAATAGGGGCCCTTTATGCTCAAAACTTCAATCCTCATGCACATGCAAATGCGCCTCACAACATTTGATCACATCTATCTATCACTTCTTGTTAGTGTATATAAAGATTCAAATATGATAGATGTTCACTGCAAATATAGTGCATAGTATTTGATACAAGAGTGTAGAAAATTAAAATGGCAAAGGTGACAAAAAGTAGTGGTAAGAAAAACAATGGCATTTTGAAACTTAAGGAGAGATTGCAAAAGGGTCTTTTCTTGGCCAAAAAACGATCGAATTCGTTTTCTGACCAAGATTTGGTCCCAAAAGATGTAAAAGAAGGTCACTTTGCAGTGATAGCATCCGATGATTATGCTGAAAGAAGATTTGTTGTTCCTATCACGTACCTTCGACATCCTTTGTTTCTAAGACTCTTGGAGCGAGCCGCAGAAGAGTATGGGTTCGACCATGACGGTGCACTGATGATACCTTGTAGACCGAGCGAGTTAGAATGGATGCTAGAGGAACAATTAGGGTCTCAAGATGGTGCAAGTTGGACTTCATATGAAACAACCATGGTGGAAAGTTGTTGAAAGTATGAACATATGGGTTTACTAAAGCCAATAACTTAACTTTCATTTCTAGTGTTTGTTGTTGGCACGTCTATATGTAAATCCTTGACAATGGATTGATTAATGGGTTTTTTTGGTTCAACATTAAGTGTTGTTTAACGAGTTCTCATGCATATTTTGATTTGTATCCGCCAATGAATGTGGATCTCATTGTCACAATTGTAGACAAATGTTCACGTATAATGGGTACTTACGGTACAACAGATAAAAAACATGTTTAGAATATTACATATCACTATTTATAATGGCATCTATATATCTTTAATTGATTGTTCTTAAAAGACATTTTTAAAATATACTCCTTCCGTTCCAATTTAATTGTCTCCAGACAAAAAACACGCAGTTTAAGAAAACATCAACTTCTCTCTTACTTTTTGATAAGATGACTGTTTTACCCATTACTTTTAACCTGTTTTTTTTGTCTTACATGTATAAATTAGGGGTATAAAAGAATTTTATCTCATTATTTTTATCTATTTATGGAAGTGGACAATTAATTTGGAACAACCCAAAATAAAATACTGGACTATAAATTTGAGACGGAGGACGGAGGGAGTATCATTTATCATAGTTATACTTTATGTAGATGTAAAGTTTTAGTGCGTTATTGTCACCAACATTTGTTTTGTCAATTTAAAATTAAATGCTAAGAAAATGTCAATTATACTCTTGTATATCTAAAGCAATTTAACATAGAATATATAAATAAAAAATTAATAATTATTTTTTTTCGAACCGCATTAATTATATTATATTTAAATAAATTAGCAAGAAGTTAGGAGATACAAACCCGAGATAAACCTGATTTGCGAAGCAACCTAAGACAAAACCTAAACTCTAAACATTGCTTATTATGAGTAATAAATGAGAATAGGACGAGAAATAATCTGATTTTAATACTTATATATCTTCTTTCATTGTTTCCGTATCAAAAGTGTGTATATCACTAATCATTACTCATTTTCTTTCGTTTTTTCTTATTTAACTATAAGAGATGCTAGAATCACATAAATTTGGTAAAGAAATGTTCACGAAATGAGGTGGACCAATAGCGTAAAGAGAGTGAAAGAAGATAGAGAAGAAATTTTGATTGCGATTGGTCCATCTCATACTCCACTGCATTTTGTGAATAATTCTTTCTAAAATTCATGTGATCCTAACATTTATAAATTTGGTCAATTATACTTTTGTAAAATGAAGAAAATGATTGATTAAGCAATAAATAAAGGATTAAACTTATCATCCAACAATGAAGAAAATGAAAATATCTGTAAAAGAATCACATCAAAATCACATTTCTAGCTTTATGTGATGAAATATTTAACACTCTGGTGGAACACATCCCAAGTCGCACTCGATATGTGGTGGACCAAAGACGAGCAAGTACTATACGATAAATCACGCGTATAAGTGTTCCAAGGTATACAACTAGTATAAGCTCGGGTGAAAACGATTTGGTACGAAAGTTTAAGGTCTAGTTGCAGCCTGTGGCTTCAATGTGGTAGTGGTTAATTGGAACCTAGTGGTTTTGTAACACCTGCCTAATTAGGATAATTAATTATGCCTAATTATCTGTAACTAGTTGTGATTAGTATGTGATAGGACTAATTAAAGACTCTATCTGTATATATAAGGTGATTTATATATATGTGTGTACTTACGCGATTGGATAAATCATACGAATTAACCGGACGGAGTCCGACACAGTTTACTTGGACGTTGGTGAACAATTTTATTAAATAATATAACATTATTTAATAACACTATCATTTTACCTAAAATATTATGTTAATAATATTTCATATTTATTCAGTAACGTACAACAACGCACAAACAGTTAAAATAAAGTTAAGGTTTACTTTATAACGCAAACATTAAATACTGGATGAAATACTCCAACGAAAATACCAAACATATATTCGTATTTTAAAACGGATATTTAAACACGCAAAATGATTATTTAACGTTTAAACAATCGGAAAAACGAACACCGCACGGAGCGCGATTACAGGGAACGAAATTGGTGAAGTCCACACTCGGTGGACCCCACTCGAAATCAGCCAAAAGGTGAGGGTCACCACCTCCCTCACCTCACTTCCACCTACACCCTCTCTCTTTCTTCTTTGTTTTCTCTCCAACCAAACCACCACACCACCTCCACTAAATCACCAATTACTACACCAAAACGAACTCGGATTATATCCTTCGTTTGGAAGAAAAGCATCACCTCGCAACGATCTACATTCCTATCTTTTCGGATTTCTCAACCGACACTTTGTAAGTTTCCGACAAAAACCCGAAACTCTCCGTTTTTACTCATTTTTACGTTTTTATGGCTTATATATGCTTAAAATGTCCAATAATGGGTTGGGTAAAAGTATTAGATCAAACGGTGGCCGGAAAACTTGTTTTCGGTCCATTTTCCGGCGAACAGTTAGAAGTGTCGCTGGTGTGCCAAAAACAGTACTAGCGACACTAGCTAAGTGTCGCTATGCTTAAGTGTCGCCCTTATAGCGACACTACCCAAGTGTCGCTGAACTACTTAACCAGATTTATCTTAGCGACACTCCCTTAGTGACGCCAAAAATTCGTAAGTGTCGCCTATAGCGACACTAATCAAGTGTCGCCAATTTATGAAAATCGGAAATCTAGCGACACTCACCAAGTGTCGCCTAACTAGTGTCGCCTGTAGCGACACTAGCCAAGTGTCGCCAAAAACAGAAAGTTGTCAAAATATTTTTACACCAAGTGTCAAACTTGTACAACCTCAAACACTTATACGATACGACTTTTAAAACACTTTAGAATACACTTTCACGTATAACACTTCAAAACATGATGATAATATCGGGATTATTATTACAAACCGTCACCAACGGGCCAACAATATTTTTCTAAGAACAAACGGTAACGAACCAACATTGGACATAACGAGTTGTGTGGACAACTAGCCTAGATGGTCTTGCGAGACAACTACTTACATAACCTTATGTGTTTAGGCATTTGAAGGTTACGGGTTCGGAGAACCTACGGACTGATATCATTTACTCGTTTATTTGTATAAACGTAACTTGCAAAGACTCAGGTGAGTCTTACAGCCCCACTTTTTACTGTTTTACATACGGGGTGAGATACATTGCTTACTTTTCTTGAACACAAGTACTAAAACTGTTTACTATACCAAACGGAATTGCATTAGTTATTTACTACTTACAGAAGTCTCTCCATCATATATCGTTAGTTATGGACTTAAGCGCGAACACTAGTTAATGGATCCATTAGGGAAATGACCCTCCCCACCCGGGGTAGTAGCGCTACCACGAACCGTTATGTATAAACGGGTGACTATTATTCGTTACTTATGTTTGCTCAGTTACGAGCATGTCACGGGAGCAAATTATTACTTACGGGTTAAGCTTCGATTATGAGCCTCATGGCAACGGTATAACTTATTTACTTTACATTTGCTGGATTTGCAAATACTTGATTTACGCCTGCGGGCACTACTGATGAAACCTTGTGTTCAAAACTGATATTACTTACAAACCTGTGAGATTCACCAACATTCATGTTGAACCTTTTAGCATGTATTCTCAGGTACACCAACGGAGTAGGATTACTTCAGGACATAGCTAGAGTCGCATGATTTCAACTAAACTGCAGTAGCGGAGATTCTCAGCATTATCTTTTGTACATGTAGATTATGTAATAATATCTCCCGCCATACGCGTGGACTCTAGGGAACTACCTTTTGTATACGAAAACATTAAGTTTTCAAACATTTATTTCTATGAAATCGTTTTACAACGTCTCATTTAGAGGTCGTTTACTGTATATCTTGTGCTTTGTATATTGATTAGTAACACCCACGTATGCTTCTGCAAATCGTTAAATTTTGGGGTGTTACAGATTGGTATCAGAGCCTAAGGTTATAGTGAACTAGGTTGCATTTAGTGGGCCTAGACTATGACCATTAGGCAGTATTTCCTTACTAGGCATAATTGGTTCAGGAATTACAGCATACGACTTTAATTTTACATAGCCTGATCAACTATGTACAATTAAGGAAAGATGATGTGAGGTCTGAAATGGTTATGTTGAACAGGAATACGTTAGTTGACTCTGACCACGAGAGAACCGGACCATTACTTGATACGTGCTAGACTCTCGGTTGGATATTATATGCTTATATATATTAGCCTCGTCTTACTTATACTCTGCCACAGGAATGGCAAACACCCCACCCAATCCGTCACACTCTCATTCACAGGGATCACGAAACCCACGAGTAGCCAGGAGAAACACTGGGCCACCTCGAAGCAACCCCTATCCGGTTCATAACTCTCGGAACTCGGCACATCCCACGGTGCCAGTGTTGGCTACCCAACTCCGCCGTCAGGAGCAAAGGCTCGAGAATCTCGAACGGGAACAACACCGAATGACCTACCTGCTTCGCCAAGCTCTTGCCCACATATCACAACTTCAGCGAGAACCAGAAGATACCAGCCTCTCTGTGAGCATAATTCAGGATTCAATGATCGCTGAATTAGGTGCGGATGAACTCATAAGAAACCGACTAGAGGAATGTGAACAGCGTTCACAGGAGACTGAGGAGTACTCTCGAGCACTGGTACAACGACTGGCCTTGGTTGAAGACAACGCCAGGCAAGCCAATAGACTTGTGGACACGGTGGATCGCCTCGTTGCACTAATGGAGCAAGTCAACTTACGTCAGGACTAGAGTAGTCTTCACCTTGTAACCAATTATCTGCCAAAGTAGGACCTATGTAATTCGACCGGATGTAACAATTCTTGGCACTTTTGTACTACTATTACTCTGTAATCTTTGGGAAAACCCGTACCTTGTATCCAACTTGTTTGCCTAAATGGAATGTGATTGTCACTTCGTACTGTTATCGTGTATCTCATCATTTACACTTGCGACATATCATAATTTCATGCAAATATCTTATTCCACTTTCCTTGTTCTTTTCTTGTTCAGCGTCATGCCTCCTCGCCGACAGGTCACCCTTAGTGAAGCCGAAATTGCGGGTCTGATTGCCCGTAGTGTGGCCCAAGCCCTAGCTACCTGAACATCAAACCCTGGTAGCGAAGATACAGCTAACAATGCACCACAACCCAAACCCTGCTCATATAAGGACTTCCAAAACTGCAAACCTTTGAGCTTCTATGGTACTGAAGGAGCGATCGGTCTGGTACGCTGGATCGAGAAAATCGAATATGTATTCCTTATCTGCAACTGTGCGGAGGGAGACAGGGTAAAGTTCTCCGCCAGTACTTTCTCAGACACCGCTCTCACCTGGTGGAACACCTATGCCCAGACTGTGCGTATTGCGAATGCTTACAAGCTCCCGTGGAAGGAACTGAAGGAGATGTTGAGGGTTGAGTACTACCCCAGGGATGAACTGAAACAACTGGAGTTGGAATTCTGGAACCACAAGATGCAAGGTGATGATATCACCGGGTACACCAACCGTTTCCACCAACTGGCACTTCTGTGCCCATCCATGGTCGATCCCGAGAACAAGAGGATCAAGAAATATGTTGATGGACTGCCCGACAGACTTCAAGACCTGGTAACGTCATCCAAACTGGGTACGATTCAGAGCACCATCCGTATGGCCCATGAGCTAACGGCAAATTCTGTCCGCCGTGGCACAACTTCTACCCCATCCGCAAACAACAAACGCAAATGGGAAGGAAACCCCAACTCATTCTACCAACTTACCAACAAGAAGCCTGAGTCTGTTAAGACTTATTCATCGGGGACTACCGAAAAGAAAGGGTACGTTGGAAACAAACCCTACTGTCCCAAATGCAACCGCCATCATGACGGTTCCTGCCCTTGCACCAACTGCAAACGGTTCGGGCATCTAGCCAAGGATTGCCGAGCCATCATTCCTACCCCCAATCCAAATGCACCAAAAACCTGCTTTGGGTGCGGAAATTCTGGGCATTTCAAGAACAACTGCCCCAAGCTGAAGAACAACAACAACAACAACAACAACCGCAACAACAACGTCCGGAGCAGAGCCTTCGTGATCAACTCAGGGGACGCCCGTTGTGACACCCATCAAATTAGGACTAGTTATTAGTTCCTAATCATCTAGTAATACATGTAATTAGTGCTATGTCTTAGGCTAATTGTATGTATCAATATGTATATTGTTATATATATATATATGTACGCGATTTTTTTAAATCGTGCATTTTGAAATCGGCCGAATTCCGATTCATCTATACGGCGTTGGTGAAAACAAGTATTAAGTAATATAGACTTATTATTTAATACAACTCATTATTTATTACATATTATTTCGATAATATTTCAAAAGTATTTCGTATCGTATAAAATGCTCAGAAACGACCGAAAACGCGTGAAACGCACCCGACAATCGAATAAACGTCAAAATATATTTTACAAATTTAAAACATCGTGATTTAGAACATCGTGATTCAAATCGTTAACAAAAATGTATAATTTAAACGTTACGCGACTATACAACCGAAACTCGAACCAGCAAACCAATACCGACACTATAACCAAATATTTTTAGAAATGTTTTCCAAGTATTATAAACAATACTTCAATTTAAAAATATCGAAATTCGAATGCCATTGTGAACACGTACGTATAACATTTAACGTACGAATTAACGTTTAAACGACCGGGGAAACGAACACCGCACGGAGCACAAACTCGGGGAACAAAAATTGGAGTCATCACCACCTTGTGGGACCACCTACCCACCAGTTTTCAAACTTGAAAACAAGATCCACACTTTGTGGATCTTGTTTGTTAAAAGCCAAGACCAAAGCTACCACCATCACTTTTCTTTTTCATCCCATTTCATCAATAATTGCACTCACTTCTCACTCTCTCCTCACTCCCTCACGTTCTCTGCTCTCTCTCTCTAAAACCATATCAAAAATTCCCAAATCTACCATCATATTGAAGAAGGAAGCAAGGAAAAGGAAGAGGAAGTCCAAAACCGAGTACATCACCTTGTTTCGCCACTAGATCACGTTTTCTTTGTAAGAAACTCTAACTCTTTTGCTATAATTCCTAGGATCAAGTTTATTTACATGTTTACTTGATCATCTAACAAGATAATGTCCAAAACAATGGTTGAAACTCGTTGTTCTTAAGTATATATAAAGTACACAAATCTGCCCAGAAAATCACCTTCACGAAAACGCTCATATCTTGAGTTTTACAAAGAGTTAGACAACGAAACACCCACCAAAATTTTCGTATGGAAGAGCTCTACAAAAAGTTCTTCTATGGCCCGACTTGAAAATCCACGGATATAGGTGTAAAAACAGGATCTTTGGACTGAACTCACTTCCGAACCAAATCTGACTGCTCCTCATGTTTATTTTTGTTAAAAATAGTAAATGAACTTATTAAATTACCATAAAGTGCATAAATCAACAAGACACCTAGGAGAATATGTGTGATTTTTGGTTAGGCTTGATTCGGAGTAGAATGGGTGAAATCGGGGGTTGAATCGAGTTAAAAATCTGGAACCGAAGCTCTAGGGACTGTTTTGACATATTGGTAAAACCGCTCCTTCGGGTGAACCCCGCCACGAACCAATAATTTTTTTAAGCCTTATTAACCATTTTATAACTTGTATAAAAGTTTTGGGTCAATCCGAAGTCGTTTGACCACTTTCCCGAACCTGAACCCATGGCATATGGACTAATCCTAATCTGAAATTAGACTCTCGGACCCTGGACTTTCAGACATAGACACCTTCGGACTACAAACATTCGGACATATATATATATATATACATATATATATATAATTTATATATATATATATACATATATATATATATATATATATATATATAAATTATATATATATATATATGTGTATATATATATATAATTTCGGATATATAAAAAAGTACTCACTTTTGAAAATACATATGTATATACTTTTACAAGTAAACAAAATGATAAAACGCATAATAATAATACTTGGAATTATTATTACAAAAACCCACCAACGGGCCGTACATATTTACAAAATATAAACTGTTGATACATCTATGTGTGTCTGTCAGTTGGTCTCAGTCTGTAATCGTGTCGAAATTGTAATTACGTTTTGTATAGTTTTAGATTTAGTTTAATTACAATTTTTGTATCCATGCGACACAAGCATTGTGTCGCAGAAGCATTCAATGCGACACAAGGATTGTGTCGCAGAAACATTCCATGCGACACAAGGATTGTGTCGCAGAAACATTCCATGCGACACAAGTATTGTGTCGCAGAAGAGTCTATGCGACACAAGACTTGTGTCGCATAAAGTCTGGATCAGGCTATAGATAGAAGCTCGCCAGCTTCTGTTTTGGCAAGACAAAACACACACATAGCACCCCTTTTTCCTGAGCAAAAAATCATCTTGTTGTGTTATTTTGATTATTGTGTTTGTGTCCAAGTGTATGTTGTATTGCTAGCTTATCATTTATATAAACATACACTTTGTGTTTTGGTTATTTATCGTGTTAATCTTGCATATATTAGTTTGTTTGATTTCCGCTTTAACAAACTAGTTGAACTACTCGATTTGGTCCATATAAGTGGAACCTACAATTGGTATCAGAGCCGCATACTCTTGAGTTGGGGTTTCGAGTTAGTTTGTGCAAAATTTTGGTCTAAAATATTATTTTCACATTTTATGTTCTTGGTGTTCTTGGTTCAAAAAGGTTGTCTTTGATCATATTTTGGTTGTTAATCTTTAAAGACAAAGTGTTAGTCAACCTTTTAGATTTGGTTGGTAAAAGTTGGTAATCATTTTGCTTTAAAAGGTTATCTTTCAGTCTGATATAAAGCATGGTGTTTTATGTAATGATGTGGGTTGAAAATTGAAATTTTTGTGGGTTCCAGACTGTCTGCACGTGCATTTTTGCGACACAATACTTGTGTCGTAAACACTGTTCATACGACACTGATATACGACATTAAATTGTCTGCGACATAACGTGCGACATAAGCCTACGACACAACTTATTTTGACCTTGACTGGTCTGCGACACAAGTTGCGACATAACATACGACATAACGGTTGTGTCGCATTTTTGTCTTCTGTCTGATTAACTTCAGCGACACAACACCTGTGTCGTATTGTTACTCTGCGACACAAAGCCTGTGTCGTATTGATACTTTGCGACACAACACCGTGTCGCATAATTCCAGACTTAGACAAAAATCAGTTTGTTTGTTGTGTATTTTCTGATTTTTTTTGCAGATTTTCATCATGTCTCTTCAAAGCGTTGATGCAGTTTTACAACATAATGCTACGATCGGTAGTGCAAATAAACCTCCTTATTTTGCACCGGGTTTGCCATTTCGAGCATGGAAACAACGTTTCATGTCATTTGTTTTATTCACTGATCCTGATATGGAGTTGGCTCTTCTTGAACGATATGTTGTTCCTGTTGCTCTTGGAGAACATATGGGTGTTCCTCCACCCAAACCCGTTCGTTCATACACTCCAGAAGAACGAAAAGCATGGGAAATTGAACGCAAGACTCATTCTGCTATTACTATGTCTCTTCCAACTGACGTTTTGGATATGTTTCCACAAACTATTGCTTATGATCTTTTGAATGCAATTGAGAAGAGATTTTGTGGCAACACTGAGTACATCGAAAGCAAATTGGAATTAGTCAAAACTCAGTTTGATTATTTCTTTATCCAGAAGAATGAAACTGTCAGAGACATGCTTTGCAGATTTACTCGCACAGTAAATGAATTGCAAGCTGGCGGATATAATCTCAAAAATTCTGAGATTAACAAAAAGGCTTTAGCTGCTCTACCACCAAGTTGGGAAACACGAGTTTTGTTATTAGAAAACGATCCAAAGATAAAGCAATTGTCTCTGGATGATCTCATTGGAAAACTTGAAGCTGGTGCGTTGGATATTGAAAAGAAGGAAACAAGATCTACTGCTCGTGCATCAGAATCAAGTCATGGTGGAACGGCTTTCATCTCAGCTGAGTCAAATTCTCAGAGATCCTCTTCTTACAGTAATCCTACTGTAGGAACATTTTCAGCCCTACCAGCATATAATACTTCTTCAAGTAGTACATATTCATCGTCATCAGTTCCTTCTTCAGCAACCACCGATGAACATGCAGCCATGTTTACTGCTTTCTTGTCATCATATGAAGACTTTCTTTCTAAAAGAGTCAGTACATTGGAGCTGACTGATGAAGACTTCAATCAGGTTGATCCTGATGAGTTAGAAAGGATTGACATTAGATGGAATATGGCTATGCTCACTCGCAGAGCCAAAAACTATCTAAGAAGAACTGGAAAGAGATCTCTTGAAGATGCAGCTGACCGAACACCAATGGGATTCGATAAAAGCAAAATCAAGTGTTATAAGTGTCAGAATCTTGGACACTTTGCCCGCGAATGTGAGAAAGGACGACAGCCTGCTTCGGGTTTCACTAAACCATCTGTTGCTCCAAAACTGATTGAGCATTCTACTGCTAAGGCTGCATTGTTGATTGAGGATGGAGATGCTTATGATTTCTCTGCTCATGAGACTCAAGAGCAATGCTTCATGGCTATCAACTATGAGGTACCATTTGCTAAATTTACTTGTGATTCATGTATTAGTTTAACTGGTAAAGTAAATGGGCTTATGGAACATAATGACAACTTGAAGTCAGATATCTTGAATTTGATGGAGGCAAACAAAGTTTTAAAAATAATGAGAAACACTTTGAAAGTAACATTAATCAACTTATTGAAGATAAAAAGGAGCTAAAAGCTCTAATTTTCAGTAATCAAGATGAAATTGACAGTTACTTAAAAATGATTGCTCATTTAAAAAAAGAATTGGCTGACTCTCAAGCCAAATGTAACACCCTGAAATTGGGCCCAGTAGAATCAGGTATTTATTTAAATTTAAATACGTACATTTAATTGTTTGAATATGTTTGATTGTGAAATAAATAGGTTAATAAGCCTCAGGGGGATATTGTGACTAGTAAAATATTATTTGTTTTAAATAATCTTAGACGACGGTAAAATAAAATAATTTTCTCGCAATTGGTATTTAGGTTCCAGACAATAGATCAAAAGGTGGTATAATATTGTACTGTAAGTTAAATGGGGCGGTTTTAATAAAAAGGGGTGATCGATCATTTTCCCCCAATTCTCATTTTCACCTAGTTTATAACCTAATCAAAAACCTAGCTAAAATCCTTACAAATCAAAAGCTAGCATCAAATTGATTGAAGATTGAAACTTGAATTCTTGCTAAGATCATCATTCTCATCTTCAAATGTGTTCTTCATTTTGTAAGTAAGTTTAAACTAACTTATATGATACTATTAGATAAATTGTTGATTGTAAGATATGTGGATTTATAAGTTGAATTGATGTTTGTAAGATGATTACATGAACTTTGTGAGCATCTAATAGGTTGATTACATGAAGAAATAGTTGTGAATCATTGAGTTTTGGTTTGGTAATGTGTTAGTTAGGTTATAAGTGATTTTGATGATTGGTGATGAATTGTTGTATGAATCATGGTTGTATGTTGTTATTAGGCGTTATGGTACATTGAAATCGATAAAAATCTGAGTTACAAGTTGAGTTTTAGTCGATTTTGGGTTTTGGTTCGTGCTGTGTAATTACAGGTTTGAACCTCTGCTGAAAAATTGAGGAACGCGATCCTGCACCATTGACCGGATCGCGTTGCCATGTGTTACTTGGTTACCGCATGTTTTATTCTTATAAACGCGATCCTGAAGCCTCTTACCCGGATCGCGTTGATCAGTAGAATATTGAGTTCGTTTGGATTTGTTCTTGCGAACGCGATCCAAGCCCTTTTTCCGGATCGCGTTCCACAGTGTATTTTGGTGACATAATATTTTCCTTAAGAGGAACGCGATCCCAACCCAATTGTCTGGATCACGTTTGTCTTTGTAATTTTGAAGATTTTGATATTTTGTGAACTTATATGAATCTACCACTAATATTATTTAATTATCGATATTTCTTGATTATTAATGTATGTAATTGAGTATAGTCATAATTAATTATGAGACGAGTTATTAACTTGTGTTTTAATTGTGTGTACAGAGACACCGAAGACTCAATAAAATAAGACTTTTGAGTTTGGAGAAGGAGACTGACAGGTGAGTGGACTTTGATCTCTCGCTATGTTTGGTGATCACTTATGTGGTTACTTCAAGTGTTATTTGTGTATTCTTGTGTTACGGCATATTGTGAACTAGAAGCAAGTGTTAAGAAACCTTTTGGTGATTGTGTTAAAGAGGTCAATTTTGTTGGACGTTTTGCTACAGGTTAGTCAACACGAGAGTTGTGAACATGTGTTGTGAATGGAGCTTGTGTTGACTAAAGGTAGTAAATCGTTATCGGTTAACCACTGTATTGGCCTGCAGTTGGTGTAAGTGTCGCTTGGTGGGCCACCGTGGCTGAGGGTGCCACAAGGGCCACCGATCCTCTAGTGATGTTGAGTCAAAGTGTTAATTGTTGTAGACTCATAGTGTTAAACTAAGTGTAGTGTTAGTGATGAGTTAACTCACTTAGCTTCGTGCTAATCCCTCGTGTTTACTCCTTGCAGGTTAATATATTTTGTTAAGGGCGGGTCTCGGAGTAAATTGAAGGAGTGTTCGACACGGATGAAAACTCTGATGACTTTTGTACTACTTTAAATGTTTTGTTAAAGTAACGCCCATCTAATTTGTGTAGTTATATAACGAAGTACTTATGTAAATGGTTATGTATATTTTGGATAATCCAAGGTTATATATATATTTGGGATATTGCTTCCGCGATGTTTAAAAAAAAAAAAATTTTTGTGTTCTAAAATTAGGGGCGTTATAAGTTGGTATCAGAGCTTAGCTTTGGGTGAATTGAACAACTTAGAGTGTTCAATCCCAAATCTGGTGTCAAGTTGTCAAACATTCCGGGTTGTGGGATTAGCTATAGTGTGAAGTGTGTTAGTATATTAGTGCTAACAATTAACAAGTGTTGAGATGTGTTGTGATGACAGATGGCAGAAAATGAGCAACCACCCCGTACTCTCTATAATGTCTCGACTGTTCACTCCGCTCCAGAAGACGTGGATCATAATGGTACTTCGAATCCGGTAAATACAGAAGTTGAAACTAGTCAAGATTATATATTAAGGTTAGAGAACAGGGTAGTTGAACTTGAGAGAGAACGTGCAGGGTCATCTCAACGATCCATTCCTACTTATTCTCATGTTGCTACTACTACTCCTCCCATTACTGCTTCTACTCGGATTCCGGTTACTTTTCCTCATGTTTCACCACAACAGCAGCAGGGTTATGATTTTCAGACATCAATTCCGTTTCCTTCCTTTGGATCGACTGGTTATCAGGCACAGTTGTTTCCACCTTTTCAGGTGCCGAAGAAAGGTTGTTCTCTCAAAACCTTCATGTCTAGTAAACCATCCTCTTACTCTGGAAGTCCTGATCCTACGGTTACCTTAGACTGGTTGCGTGATGTGGAAAGAAAGTTAGAGGTTTGTCACTGTGATGAGGAAGACAAAGTTCCCTATACTGTTCAATTGTTGAAAGGTGAAGCTATGTCGTGGTGGGATTCGATAACTGCTCATTTTACTCCACAACAAAAGAGTTCTATTAGGTGGCAGGATTTTCATGCTGAAGTATGCAAACAGTTTTGTTCGGAATATAATCTTGATCGTGTCAGGCAGGAATTTATGGATTTACGGAAGACTGATGAGATGTCGATCGATGAGCTTATCCGACAATTTTCTGAGAAATTAAGATTTGTGCAACAGTGGGTCCCGACTGAAAGAAACAAAATTAGCCACTTTGTGAAAACCTTACCCCCAGATTATCGTACCACAGTGCGATTGGCTAGTAGCATTTCTCAGGCTTTTGAGTGGGCACGATCCGTTGATAGTGATGTTATGGCTAGGAGGTTGCAAAATAAAGAAAGGTATGCACAGAAACCGAAGGGTGATTCTTCCGGTAAAGGAAAACAAAGATGGCAACCTTCTCAATCAAGCAAGAAAACTAGTTATGGTGGTGTTCCGATGGATAATTCTTATTGTACAAGATGTCGATCAAAGCATACCGGACCTTGTTCTATTCGAACATCTAGGTGTATGAAATGTGGAGTGTTGGGACATAATGCAAGTGATTGTACTTATCCAAATAATGTGTGTTGGACGTGTCACAAAGAAGGACATAGAGCGGGTGATTGCCCTGATGCAAGGAAGCAGGGTACGGGTGCGGCTAGAGGTTCCTCATCTTCTGGCCAGAAAAGAAAGAATCCACCAGCTGCTACGGGTCGAGCTTTCCGAATGACCGTGGATGATGCTGTGCTTACTGATGACGTGATTACTGGTACTTTCCTTGTTAACTCTGTACCAGCCCGTGTATTATTTGATTCTGGAGCAAATTGCTCGTTTATATCTGTGCAATTTTGTGATAAACTGAAATTGATACCCTCTGTGATTTCTAATCCCTTAGAAGTTGAGGTAGCTGATGGTAAGACAGTTCCTGTTACCACATCGGTAGCCGGAGCTAGCATATTAATAGAGGATCATGAATTTCCAGTTTCTTTCCTATTGATGCAAATCCCTAGTTTTGATGTGGTTCTTGGTATGGACTGGCTGAGTCAAAACAAAGCCGACATCTCTTGTCATAAAAAGTTGATAAAAATCCCAGTTTCCAATCTATCATATGTTGTGGCGCGTGGGGAACGTGCAAAGGGTAGTATTCCGGTAATATCCATGATGAATGTGACAACCGTCAATTTAGGACTATACTTTAGTGCCTAATTAAGTTTTAATACATGTAATTAGTTCTGTGTTAGGCTAATTAATGTATCAATTATTATATATATATTGTTGAATATATATCTACAATTATGCGGTTTGTTTAAATCGTACGAGTTTCGAATCGAATGTAATTTCGACACAATAAATACGGACGTTGGTGAACAATTTTATTAAGTAATGCAAATATTATTTAATAACGCAACTTTGTTTAGAATATTATTTGTTATAATATTTAGTATCCAAGTTTTATCGCACAATTAATATAAACGCGAATAAAATGTAATTGCGCAAACAAAACAAAACAAATTACCTTTTATAATGAAATTATTAAATGTTTAGTAAAATGCTTCAACAAAAATACAGAATAATTATTCGTATTTTAAAACGTATATTAAAACATAGAAAATAAATATTTAACGTTCAAACGACGGAGTAAACGAACACCGCACGGAGCGAGAACGCGGGGCAAAAATGGGGACTTAACCTCCCACTCCCACCCCACTTTCTTTCATTTCCTTATTTCTTTCTCTCTCTCTCTTTCATTTTCTCTCAAGTTTCATCACAACCAAAATCAACTAAAACCGCAAAATAAACATACTAAACAACCTCGGATCTTCAAGCCCCTTTGGAAATAAACGACTACCTCGCGACGATCTACAATCCTACCTTTCCGGAATTTCATTTCGGCGATTTGTAAGTTTCCGACACAACTCCGAAAACTCTCGTTTTTAAGTTTTATAACTTGCTAGTTGTTTGTATAACCTTGTAATGTCCTAAAATGGGTTGGGTAAAAATATTATGCCGATCGATGGCCGGAAAATGCGTTTTTGGAGTTGAAACTCCGATCAGACCCCGTACGTCGCATTTGGCCTGGAGCAAATGCGACGCAGCGACCTACGTCGCACTATATCCCCAACGTCGCATATAGCGACGCAGCGACCTACGTCGCACTATAACCCCAACGTCGCACTTAGCGACGCAGACCCTTACGTCGCAGAAATCAACTACGTCGCCTATAGCGACGTCACGTACAACGTCGCATTAAATTGCGAAAGTCGCACATAGCGACGTCATGCCCAACGTCGCAGTCCGGATCTGCGACGTAGCACCCTACGTCGCATAAAACAGAATCTTCAAACCTCAAAATTTTGAAGTCAAAGTCACTGTTCAAAAAAGTCAAATTTACTGTAGCAGTACTGTAGCAGTACTGTAGCAAAGTCAACATTTTAGAATTTTTATTATTTCAACTAAATCACCAACGGGCCGTACACATTTTCAAATACACAATTGAATCAACTAAGTCATAGTAACTTAGATAATTCAATCAAACAAGTCGTTGTAACTTGTATCAACTTATTCCAAACAAGTCGTAGTAACTTGTAACAAAACAATCAACCAAATCGGGGTAATTTGGACATCAAGTTAAGCAAACAATTTCAATGGTAGTCTTTCGAGATACCGGTACAATTAATGACAATTTAAGTGTCGTGGACACATTCAGGTTTCAAGCCTTTGGACACCAACTCACAGCTAATTACTTCAAGTTTATTAAGTTAAACACTTCAAGAACCAGGTGAGTTTCATAGCCCCATTTTCACTGCTTTACAACTAGGGGTGTGATATTACTACTCGATTTTGTTTTACAAGTAGAACGCAAGTGCCAAACTTCAAATACTACATGAGTTTCAAGCTAATCAATTTAAAGTCCTCCATAAGCATAGTCTCTAGTATTTTATAGCGTGAATGTTAGTATATGATATCATATGGGATTGACAATCCTCATCCGGGTTAGCACGCACTAACCGGTCAAACGGATGTATTAGCATTTGGGAAGACGAGTGTAGATTAGACACTCGTAGGAGGCATTTCAAGTTAGGTTTCCTTAATTGGGCCTGACAAATCAAGTTAAGCTCAGACTATGTGCTCATGGACAGTATAACTTTTATTTTGCTTAATTGCATTTTAAATTCAATATAAATCTTGCGGTTCTGACAACTATACATTGACATACAAACCTGTGAGCTCACCAGCGTTTTCGCTGACCCATTTTAGTATTTATCACAGGTACCCAGCAGTAGTTTGGCTGCACAAGCAGGAATTATTAGCTCGAGTCAGCATACATACAACTAGAGATTGGACTGCATTATTATATTTTGTAAAAGTAATTATGCTATGTAATCTCTCAAATTTCAGGAATCGAGCTAATGTAACTATATTTTGATGTAAACATTTACTTTATCTATACAAGTTTAAAACGACGCATATAGTGGTCGTTCATTATATCTTGTGCTTTGTATATTGATTAGTGACACCCAAATCAAGCTTCCGCAAATCATTAAATTTGGGGGTGTCACAATGAAGGCTAGGAAGTCTTTAGTTAAGGGTTGTGAATCCTTTGTGGCTTATGTTGTAGATGTCAAAGTAGAAAAGAAATCCATTTCCGATATTCGGGTGGTTTCTGAATATTCAGACGTGTTCCCGGATGAATTGCCTGGCCTTCCCCCTGTAAGAGATGTAGAATACCAAATTGACTTAATTCCTGGTTCGTCTCCTGTAGCAAGGGCTCCTTATAGATTAGCTCCTTCCGAAATCCGTGAAATGATGGGGCAAATTCAGGAATTGTTAGATAAGGGATTTATTAGGCCGAGTTCATCGCCGTGGGGTGCTCCCGTGTTGTTTGTGAAGAAGAAAGATGGTACTCTCCGTATGTGCATCGATTATCGGGAATTAAATAAGAGGACGGTGAAGAACAAATACCCGTTGCCCAGAATTGATGAATTGTTTGATCAATTACAAGGATCCTCATATTTTTCAAAAATTGATTTGAGATCGGGATATCATCAAGTCCGAGTTCGTGAGGAAGACATTCCTAAAACCGCTTTTCGCACGAGGTATGGTCACTATGAGTTTTTGGTTATGCCGTTTGGGTTAACGAATGCTCCTGCAATCTTTATGGATTTAATGAATCGTGTGTGTCGTCCCTATCTTGACCAGTTTGTGATTGTGTTTATAGACGATATTTTGATTTATTCCAAGTCTGAAGAGGATCATGACATGCATCTGAGACTGATACTTGAAACCTTGAAAAGAGAGCAGCTTTATGCAAAGTTTTCGAAATGCGAGTTTTGGTTGCGTGAGGTGCAGTTTTTGGGACATATTATTTGCAAAGATGGGGTTAGAGTGGATCCATCTAAAGTGAAAGCTGTTATGAATTGGAATGCGCCTAAGTCTCCTTCAGAAATTAAGAGTTTCCTTGGATTAGCAGGATACTACAGAAAGTTTATCAAAGATTTTTCTAAAATTGCGAGCTCATTGACTAAGTTAACTCGGAAGGATGTGAAATTTCAGTGGACCGAACAACAAGAGGCAGCTTTTCAGACATTAAAGAAATTATTGTGTCAAGCCCCGGTTTTGTCGTTACGTGATGGGTCAGATGATTTCATTGTATATTGTGATGCATCGCATACCGGATTAGGTGGTGTTCTAATGCAAAGAGATCGTGTAATTGCGTATGCTTCTAGACAGCTTAAACCACATGAAAAGAATTATCCGACACATGATTTGGAGCTTGCGGCTGTAATTTTTGCCTTGAAGATTTGGAGACATTATTTGTATGGTACGAAATGTGTAATTTGCACGGATCATAAAAGCCTTCAGTACATGTTTTCGCAAAAAGAATTGAATATGCGTCAGAGGCGGTGGTTAGAATTGATTAAAGATTATGATTGCGAGATCCGTTATCACCCGGGTAAAGCTAATGTGGTTGCGGATGCATTGAGTCGAAATGTATCTAGTGACAAGATTTGTTTTATGCAATTAGAAGTGTCCTCTGATTTGATTTCTCAGCTTAGATTCGCACAGATTGAAGCTTTAATGGATGTTAATTTGAAATCCGAGATCATGTTGAAACGAAAGGATTTGTTAGTTGATGATTCACGTGGGTTGAAAACTTTTCAGTCTCGGGTTTGGGTCCCTTTAATTGGTGGACTTCGTGAGTTGATTTTGACGGAGGTTCATAAATCAAGATTATCTATTCATCCCGGTAGTACGAAAATGTATAACGATTTGAAACCTCTTTATTGGTGGCCAACAATGAAAACCGATGTAGCTAGATTTGTAGAATCATGTCATATTTGTTCCCAAGTAAAAGCCGAGCATCAAAAGCCTTATGGTTCGTTGAAACAATTAGAGATACCCGAGTGGAAATGGGAACACATCACTATGGATTTTGTCACCAAGTTACCACGTACGCAGAAAGGCAACGATATGATTTGGGTTATTGTTGATCGTTTAACTAAAAGTGCCCATTTTCTTGATACCAGTGAAACCGCTTCTTTAACCCGTTTGGCTCAGTTGTATATTAATGAGATTGTATCGAGGCACGGAATACCATTATCTATTGTGTCAGATCGAGATTCCAGGTTTGTGTCAGGCTTTTGGCAGAATCTTCAGAAAGAGTTAGGTACCCGAGTTAATCTTAGTACTGCATATCATCCTCAGACAGATGGACAGTCAGAAAGAACCATTCAGACTCTTGAGGATATGTTGAGGGCGTGTATTTTGGAGTATGGGGGTTCGTGGGACTCTCACCTACCTTTGGTGGAATTTGCGTATAATAATTCGTATCATTCGAGTATTGGTATGCCACCATATGAGATGCTTTATGGACGTCGTTGTCGAACGCCGACTTGTTGGTTAGAGGCGGGAGAGAAACAGTTTGCGGGTCCCGATATTGTCCAGATTACGGCCGATAAAGTTGCTATAGCTCGTGAGAAATTGAAAGCCGCCAGAGATAGGCAGAAACAGTATGCTGATCCGCGTCGTCGACCAGTTAACTTTGTTGAAGGAGAATTGGTTTTTTTAAAAGTGTCACCTTGGAAGGGCGTGATTCGTTTTGGTAAACGTGGAAAATTGGCTCCGAGGTTTTTAGGTCCATTTAAAATCCGCCAAGTAGTAAATGACCAAACCGTTGCCTTAGACCTTCCTTCTGAATTAAGTGGTATTCATGATACCTTTAATGTTTGCTATTTGCGGAAATGTAATGTGGAGGATCCAACCCAAATCCTTCCGTTACAAGATCTTAGAGTTGACCAAGGTCAGAAATTAGTAGAAGAGCCCATTGAGTTAGTTGATAGAAAAGTGACTAAATTACGCAAGAAGGAGATACCTATGGTTCTAGTGAAATGGAAACATAGTTTGGGAGAAAATCTTACTTGGGAGACCGAGTCGAGTATGAGGGCCTGTTACCCTAGTTTGTTCGAGTCTAGTTAGATTTCGGGGACGAAATCTTTTAAGGAGGGAAGATTTGTAACACCCTGAAATTGGGCCCAGTAGAATCAGGTATTTATTTAAATTTAAATACGTACATTTAATTGTTTGAATATGTTTGATTGTGAAATAAATAGGTAAATAAGCCTCAGGGGGATATTGTGACTAGTAAAATATTATTTGTTTTAAATAATCTTAGACGACGGTAAAATAAAATAATTTTCTCGCAATTGGTATTTAGGTTCCAGACAATAGATCAAAAGGTGGCATAATATTGTACTGTAAGTTAAATGGGGCGGTTTTAATAAAAAGGGGTGATCGATCATTTTCCCCCAATTCTCATTTTCACCTAGTTTATAACCTAATCAAAAACCTAGCTAAAATCCTTACAAATCAAAAGCTAGCATCAAATTGATTGAAGATTGAAACTTGAATTCTTGCTAAGATCATCATTCTCATCTTCAAATGTGTTCTTCATTTTGTAAGTAAGTTTAAACTAACTTATATGATACTATTAGATAAATTGTTGATTGTAAGATATGTGGATTTATAAGTTGAATTGATGTTTGTAAGATGATTACATGAACTTTGTGAGCATATAATAGGTTGATTACATGAAGAAATAGTTGTGAATCATTGAGTTTTGGTTTGGTAATGTGTTAGTTAGGTTATAAGTGATTTTGATGATTGGTGATGAATTGTTGTATGAATCATGGTTGTATGTTGTTATTAGGCGTTATGGTACATTGAAATCGATAAAAATCTGAGTTACAAGTTGAGTTTTAGTCGATTTTGGGTTTTGGTTCGTGCTGTGTAATTACAGGTTTGAACCTCTGCTGAAAAATTGAGGAACGCGATCCTGCACCATTGACCGGATCGCGTTGCCATGTGTTACTTGGTTACCGCATGTTTTGTTCTTATAAACGCGATCCTGAAGCCTCTTACCCGGATCGCGTTGATCAGTAGAATATTGAGTTCGTTTGGATTTGTTCTTGCGAACGCGATCCAAGCCCTTTTTCCGGATCGCGTTCCACAGTGTATTTTGGTGACAGAATATTTTCCTTAAGAGGAACGCGATCCCAACCCAATTGTCTGGATCGCGTTTGTCTTTGTAATTTTGAAGATTTTGATATTTTGTGAACTTATATGAATCTACCACTAATATTATTTAATTATCGATATTTCTTGATTATTAATGTATGTAATTGAGTATAGTCATAATTAATTATGAGACGAGTTATTAACTTGTGTTTTAATTGTGTGTACAGAGACACCGAAGACTCAATAAAATAAGACTTTTGAGTTTGGAGAAGGAGACTGACAGGTGAGTGGACTTTGATCTCTCGCTATGTTTGGTGATCACTTATGTGGTTACTTCAAGTGTTATTTGTGTATTCTTGTGTTACGGCATATTGTGAACTAGAAGCAAGTGTTAAGAAACCTTTTGGTGATTGTGTTAAAGAGGTCAATTTTGTTGGACGTTTTGCTACAGGTTAGTCAACACGAGAGTTGTGAACATGTGTTGTGAATGGAGCTTGTGTTGACTAAAGGTAGTAAATCGTTATCGGTTAACCACTGTATTGGCCTGCAGTTGGTGTAAGTGTCGCTTGGTGGGCCACCGTGGCTGAGGGTGCCACAAGGGCCACCGATCCTCTAGTGATGTTGAGTCAAAGTGTTAATTGTTGTAGACTCATAGTGTTAAACTAAGTGTAGTGTTAGTGATGAGTTAACTCACTTAGCTTCGTGCTAATCCCTCGTGTTTACTCCTTGCAGGTTAATATATTTTGTTAAGGGCGGGTCTCGGAGTAAATTGAAGGAGTGTTCGACACGGATGAAAACTCTGATGACTTTTGTACTACTTTAAATGTTTTGTTAAAGTAACGCCCATCTAATTTGTGTAGTTATATAACGAAGTACTTATGTAAATGGTTATGTATATTTTGGATAATCCAAGGTTATATATATATTTGGGATATTGCTTCCGCGATGTTTAAAAAAAAAAAAAATTTTGTGTTCTAAAATTAGGGGCGTTATACCAAAGCTGTTGATTTCCAACGAAAACTCAAGAATATCAACACTTCAGCCTTGGTCTTTACTGAGATCCTACAGACGGGTAGAACTAGTTCTAAAGATAAGTCCGGTTATGGTTATCATCATCAACCGCCTCTGTCTTTAGATGTGAATTTGTGTAGACCGTCTAAGGATGAAATTAAAGATTTTGTGCCTACTGCGTTAGTAGATGCAAAGCCCATTGAAATATCAGTTAATGAACCTGTTGTTAAGAAAGTAGCTATGCCTGTAAGTGAACCTGTTAGTTTGAATCCGTTTAAGTTGCCTGAATTCTATAAAGCCAACATAGAAGTAAACCATGATAAGAAGAAACCTAAGACAATTAAGGCTGAACCTGTGAAGCCTTTTGAACCTGTTAAGTTTACCCCCTCAGGAACCATCAAGTTTACCCCCTTTGGTAGTTTTTTGCCTGCTCCCTTAAAAACTATTGAAGAAGAGGTCGAGGTTGAGGATGTTTCCTGTAAGTTTGTACCTCAATGTGAAAAGAAAAACATTAAGCCTGAACATCACATCCTTACTACTGAGATAGATGATGAAACTTTTCAAATGAATACTAAGGTTAAGGCTGAACATAAAAGGAAAGAATTACAGAATACTAATGACAAATCAATTAAGAATTCTGTTAAACCTTCTGTTTCACATTCTGAGGCATCTACTTCAACATGCTCACATAAGTTACCTGTCTCACCTCAATTTTTAGGCAGTAACGACCGAACCTTTAAGGAAAGACGATCATGTTTCTACTGCAAGAAACAAGGTCACTTGATTAATCAATGCCCGTTGCTTTTGAGAAAGAAGTTTTCAAAAGGTGTTCCCAGAAATTCTGTTTACAAAAATTCATCTGTTAAAACCTTTTCAAAGAAGGGTTCACTTTCTCATACTTCTATCCCGAAAGTTAATGCTGCTAGGCCTAGTAAACCTCTGGTTAAACAGCCTGACAATGTTAACAAGCAACCCACTATTGTTCCTGTGAAAATTTGGAGACCAAAAGAGTCGTTAAAAGACTCATCATCAAGTAATACTGCATCAGGAATTGCACCTGATTTATTGAAAAACAAAGTTTTAACTGATGTAGTTATTATTGATGAGGTCTCTGGAGTACCCAAGTCTGTCAAGGCCTGGGTCTCCATTTCTAACTAACTCTCTCTCTATGTTGTGCTGTAGCAGTCAGGTCATGTACAAAGAAGTAGATGGTATGTGGATAGTGGCTGCTCACGGCACATGACTGGTGACATGTCTCTTCTGTCAGATGTGAAACCATATCGCGAAGGACATGTTGCTTTTGCGGGAGATACAGGTGGTAACATAACGGGTCAGGGTACTCTTTCTAATGGGCAAGTGAGTTTTGATAAAGTGAACTATGTCGAGGAACTGCAACACAATCTGATCAGTGTTTCTCAAGTCTGCGACAAGAAGTTCACTACCGCATTTACAGATGTTGAATGTTTAAATTTGAAATCGGGATTTGTTATTCCCGAGGAATGGGTGTTACTGAGAGCACCCCGTGTACGCAACTCGTACATTTTGGATATGCAAACTGTGGTTACCAAGGAGCATACTTGTTTGCTATCAAAAGCATCTTCTAAAGATTCACTGCTTTGGCACAGACGAATGGGACATATTCATTTTCGCAGAATGAATTATCTTGTTAATAATGATCTTGTGTTAGGCGTGCCTAAAAAAATCATTCGTAACAGATGATGAATGCGTTTTCTGTCTCAAAGGGAAACAACACAAGAAGTTCCATAAGTCTAAGCAGGTGAACTCTATTGAATCTCCATTGGAGCTGCTTCACATGGATTTGTTCGGTCCTGTGAATAAGAAAAGTATTGGAGGAAAATCATACTGTCTGGTTGTTACTGATGATTACTCAAGGTTTTCTTGGGTGTATTTCTTAGTTGGAAAGGATGAAACTGCTGATACTTTAACCTACTTGTTCAACAGACTGGAAAATCTGTGTAATCTGAAAATCAAGAAACTGCGCAGTGATAATGGAACCGAATTCAAGAACAGAACCTTGGAAATGTATTGTCTTCGAAAGGGAATCTTTCATCAGTTTAGTGCTGCTCGTACCCCTCAGCAAAATGGGGTAGCTAAAAGAAAGAATAGGACAATCATTGAGACAGCAAGAACCATGTTGTCTGATGCGCATCTGCATACCACTTTTTGGGCAGAAGCTGTTAACACTGCCTGCTATGTGTTAAATAGGGTTTTGATAGTTAAAAAGCGAAAGAAAACATGTTATGAATTGCTGAATAATCGCAAACCAAATTTGAAGTTTCTTGAGCCTTTCGGGTGTCCTTGCACAATCTTAATTACTAAGGACTCGGTAGGCAAATTTGATGAAAAAGCAGTCGATGGGTTATTTTTGGGATATTCTGTGAACTCGCCAAATAAAAGAGTTTTCAACAAGTCTACTGGGAGAATAGAGGAACATTTTGAAGTAAGGTTTATGAAATATACTGATTCTCCAAAAGGCAAGGGACCTGAGTCCTTGTTTGAGTATGATAAGTTGGTGGACTCTTTCAATCTTCCCAAATTTAGTGAAGAAGAACTGGTGGTCTCTACTTCATGGATTGGATCTTTCTTCTGACGACTCAATCTCCAATTCTAGAGTAGTACCTCCAGAGAATATTGTCAATGATGACAATCCCTCCGATGTTGATCAAGTGGCTTCTGAATCTAATCCTCAAACTGAAACCGATATTGTCACACCAATTGACAATGAGGGTACTGCCACTGATAGCTCAGTTGAAATTGAAAATCCAGGAGGTGATCTGTCAATTTTGGATTTGATCATTGTGCCTGATCCGATTCCTCAGCTTAGAATTCATTCTTCTCACCCCACTGAAAATATCATTGGTGAGCTTCAACAAGGTGTTTTAACTAGACATCAAACTGCTGCTAATGAAGTCCGTGAAGAATCTTTATCTGCCAATTTTGCCTGTGTTGAAGAAGAATTGGAAGAATGCTTCTTGTCTCAGCATGAACCAAAGAAAATAGCTGAAGCTTTGAAAGATCCATACTGGGTTGAAGCTATGCAAGAAGAACTGAATCAATTCAAGAAGTTTGAAGTCTGGGATTTGGTTCCTTTACCCAAAGATGTCAATCCAATTGGAACTCGCTGGGTTTATCGCGTGAAGAAAGATGACAGAGGTGTAGTTATTCGGAATAAGGCACGGCTGGTTGTTCAAGGTTTTACTCAGATTGAGGGTTTAGACTATGATGATGTGTTCGCTCCAGTTGCAAGATTGGAATCCATTCGCATTTTTCTAGCTTATGCGACATTTAAAGGTTTTCGGGTTTATCAACTCGATGTCAAGAGCGCATTTCTGTATGGAGAGGTTCTGAAGGATGTGTATGTCTTGCAACCTCCTGGTTTTGAAGATCAAAACCATCCTGATTATGTGTGCAAGTTAGGCAAGGCATTATATGGTCTTCATCAAGCTCCAAGAGCTTGGTATGCGAGGTTGGCAAATCATCTCACGAGAAATGGCTTCTCACGAGGCCAAATTGATAGCACTCTCTTCATAAAAAGGGTTGGAAAAGATTTGTTACTTGTGCAAGTTTACGTGGACGACATCATATTTGGTTCAACAAATGATTCTTTGTGCAGAGACTTCGAGAATATTATGAAGTCCGAGTTTGAGATGAGTGCCATGGGAGAACTTAAGTTCTTTCTAGGTGTACAGGTTGTGCAGTCTGACAAGGGTTTCTACATTCATCAGTCCAAATATGTCAATGACATGTTGACTCGGTATGAACTCCATGACTGTAAGCCATATGGTACTCCCATTGAAAATAATCACAAACTCGGACCCGCTGAACACGAAGAAGATTGCAAGGAGCGGGACTATCGTTCTATGATAGGATCACTGATGTATCTCACTGCATCCAGACCAGATATTGTGTTTGCTGTGTCTATCTGTTCCAGATATCAAGCAAAGCCCAAGGTTTCTCACATGAAGGCTGTGAAGCGAATTTTTGGTTACCTCAAATATAGACCATCACTTGGTCTATGGTATTCGAATGAGAAAAATTTCGCTCTCACTACCTATTCAGATTCTGATTATGGCGGCTGCAATTCGGATAAAAAGTCAACTACAGGAGGATGCCAATATCTCGGTTCACGACTGGTGTCTTGGCAGTGTAAAAAGCAAAACACAGTTTCCACCTCAACGGCGGAAGCTGAATACATTGCAGCTGCAAGCTGTTGTTCCCAGAGTTTGTGGATTCAACATCAATTGCGTGATTATGGGTTACTTCTTACCTTGACTCCTATTCATATTGATAATACTGCTGCTATATCTATTATTCGCAATCCCGTTCAACACTCTAAGACCAAGCACATAGAGATTAGGTTTCACTTCATACGAGATTGCTATGAGAAACATTTAATTGACCTCATTCACATAGATACCCTTAAGCAAAAAGCCGACTTATTCACAAAAGCATTTTCGCGTGCTCGTTTCGACGAACTTGTGGACATGATAGGGATGATTTCCCTTGATCTCAAGAAATGATTTGTGACTTAATTTCTGTACAGTTTATTTGCTTTATTTTGGTTAAAAAAAAAAAAAAAAGCAACCGCCACTCTTTATACTCGTTAGTATCAAAGAAATGCAATGGTTGCTACATGTTTAAAATAGACGTTGAGTTGAGTCTGTAAACAACTTGGGATATGATAGTACATCGGGTGACATGCACAAAATGGAATTTTAAGGTTTATCTTTGATGTGTCAGTAGGTTTATCTGACACACTTAAAACAGTTTTTGTGAAAATTGTCTTCATCATGCGATGTACTGGTAGGCATGATACACACCGGTTTCTGAGTTATTAAGAAGTCATTTAAATACGTGTCTACTATCTTGTGGTAAACACCGTGTGATGTAGAACTCAATGTCTTAATTCCTTAGCGTAGCTTAACATATTTCTATCTTTGGAACTTCTATCTGAAATCATTTGGGAGTTTATGCTGGTTGTTGCCTCTGTTGTACGCAAGTACAGAACTGGTAACAGTTAGTATAAACTTGGGGTTAAGCAAATACAGGTCAATGCACTTGAAAAACTTGACGATACTGAACAAGGTCGCTGTTTGGGAAACTCCAAATTCAGTTTGACTGCGATCGGTTTTGCTTAATCTTAAATCACACTAAACAAGGTCGCTGTTTGGGAAACTCCAACTTCAGTTTGACTGCGATTGGTTTTGATTATACTTGAATCACGTTAGGTTGCTTTGCTGTACTTCCGTACTGACCTGTCAACTCTAGCCTGATTCTTAAAAATGATCTTTCTTTATTCTTTCTAAATATGGAAACTATGTTATTGTGTGGGTTATAGGGGTATATCAATGGTGGGGGCCACAGAGAACTATTCATACTAACAGTAAAAGGTTAACTCCACAGACGCGGATGTAACATGCTTAAGTGGACAAACAATATCGGTAATCGTCTTGAAATAATTTTCATAAAAGGTATTTTAAGTGTGCCACGTAAACTTAAAGTGGACAAAAAATACTGATAATCGAAATAACACTTACTATCCCTAATAATTGCATGTTTATCCCGATATGATCCCTAACTAGAAAATCTCAACTCCGTCACCAAAATGATTTTATAGATTTTACGCTTTTAGTTGTATTTGTTTCTTTTCTTTTATGTTTATATTTAGTTTTATCTCTTTAATATTTTTTAAATTGTATTTTTCCTTTTTATTTTATTTTTTCTAAGTCACAAGTCATCTTCTTTGCGAAAATTCTAAAATCAAAATCCGAATCGGCATCGAAATCAAATTCTTAATCTTCAAAATTTTGCTCTGTTTTCTGTGCGACACAACCACTGTGTCGTACTCAAGTTATACGACACAACACTTGTGTCGTATTCATCTGTTAGTTTGTGTCGTATATTATGTCGTATGCGGGTCACTGGTTAACTATTCACATCATACGACATAATCATTTACGTTTTCAAAACTTTCACGACACAAAATATACGACACAAAGGCGATTTTGCGACACAATCGATTTTCATTCGGATTCGTGTTTTCGAGGGCTTTTCACCGCGATTTGTTGATCGATTCTTGTTCATCATCTGTTTGCGCATCTTTAGGTATATTCCTTTTGTGTTTTTATTGCATATTATGCCTTGAATTCGATCGACCCGTATTACGTTGTTAGGGTTATGGTTTTTACTCAAATTATTTAGGGTTTTGGGGTTTCTAGGGTTAGATAACTGCATAATTATGATCCTCTATTGATTGCAAACCCTAGGGTATGAGTAGATTTCAAAAACCCCAAAATTGTTCATCGATCGAATCTGGGTTTGCTTTGATGTTCATCTTTGCGACATAACATACGACACAACTATTGTGTCGTATAGATTCATGGATTTTATGTCGTACTGATCACAGGTCCTTATGTCGTATTTGTATGCGACACATAAGTTATGTCATGCCCATTTTATACGACACATCATACGACACAGTGACTATGTCGCATCCGAGATTAATTTCTCAAAAATTGCTAAATGCAGGGGAAATGCTGTCCGCGTGACACGTGTCATACGACACAAGGCTTGTGTCGTAGTGTCCTTCTACGACACAGTCCTTATGTCGTATGGACTTCGTGCGACACAACTGTTGTGTCGCAGAACTTTTGTAAAATCAAAACGCTAGTTATTTTTTGGTACTAACGCTAACGCATTTTGAGTTTTGGCTGTATTATTGTTATTTTTGTAGAAATGGCTGAACAACCTGCTCAAGCTGCTCCAGCTGCTCCAGCACCCGCAGAAATTGATGTCTCTAAATATTTCTGGGAACCACGTCACAATATCGTGGCTTTCATGAATACTGCTGTTGAGACTTCCCGCCCTTATCGTCCCATGATAGCTTTTCTTCGTCGCTCCAGAATTCACAAAGCTATCACCGTTGACACTCGGATCTTAACAAATCATATCACCGAGTTTTGGGGCAACGCGGTGGTTAATTACGATGAAGCGGATACTCATATCATGTCTACAGTATGTGGCCGCCAAGTTATATTCTCCGAGCAGCTTATTCGGGATTTCTTTGAGTTCGGTGATGATTCTGATATGATCACCCAGTTTACTCCAGGTGCAATTGCACAGGGCATGCGATCGATTGGATATCAAGATATTCCAGTTGATCAGTACAAGAAGACCTACATGACAAAGGTCTGGAGGTATCTGGCTCACATTGTCATCGTCTGTTTATCCAGCCGCAGGGCAGGTCTTGAAGGAATGAAATTTTCGACTGCCTCTGCTATTCTTGCCCTGATCTACAACAAACCCTTCAACTTCTCCGGTTATATCTTCAGGGGTTTTGTGAACAATGCCTTGGATGCTAAGGAAAAATGGGCTCTATATCCTCGGTTTACTCAATTGCTGCTCAATCACTTGCATCCAGACCTTCCAGTGGTTGCATCTTTCACTTTCAAGCAAACACCGATGAATACCAGGATATACACCACTTGCACTACTTTTGCAAGGTAGGGATAGGCACCGGAACGTGAGGTTGCTCTTTTTGGTCACATTGTGGATCCTGCTTATGTTCCTCTTCCTGGTGAACAGTTCAATGCACCGGCACCTGAACAACCAATCCCGCAGCCTCCAGCTCAACAACCTTCAGTTCAACAACAGCAACCACCAGTTCAACCAGATCTCGGGGATCCGGAGTTAGTGGATCTCGATCGTGAGATCGATGCTTATCAGCCTCCCTCTCCACGTCCTGAATCTTCAAGCCGAGGAAAAAGGCCTCGAGACACTTCTGATGTGGCTGATCTGAATACTCTGGTCAGACGCTCCCGTACTTCCACTTCCACATCTTCTGAGCCTCCAAAGACTGAAACTCCAATCACTCCTCATCCAGCTGTCATTCAGGAGCTCTTGTCAAAGATTAAGAAGATGCAGCAAACAATGGAAGCTCAAGCATCAGTTTCTGAAGCTCAGGATGCTAGGATCTCTCGCTTGGAAAAGGAAAATGAAGAATTGAAGACAAAGGTTTTGCAGTTGGAAACCCAAGCTATTGCTTCGGGGGAGACAGCCCAACCAGCCATAGAATCAACACCTAGGGTTTCCGCCGAGGGCGAAGAAAATGTAAATTCTGATGATGTAACAAATTCTGCTATTAATGAAACAACTCTTATTTTGGATTACATTATTGAGCAACCAGGGCAACCAAAACCGCTAGCTGTAGATTACACGTATTGTAATTTGACTTACTTTCAATCTGCGGTTGACGATGACGGTCGTGCGCCTGAAGAACCTTTTGACTTCAAATCTGCTAGTAATGATGATGATGTTGAGGTTGAACAAGAAAAGCTTAGTCCTGATGAAGAATATACTGATCGTCCAGCTTATCCTCAAGAGGGTGTTGTATTATCTGATTCTTCAGACGATGAGTTAGGGCCTGCGTTTAATTACGTACCAGGATCTTCTTCTCAAGCCGCTCCCGCTCATGAACCGTCTGTACCCTCCAGTTCTTCACAAGAAAAACCAGTCTCTGTTCGTGAAAAGGCAAATTATTATGACATTTCCCCACAGGACACATCTGAAGGTGCTCCTATTGACAAGGAAATGTCCATCAGGGACAACTGGTTTCCAAAAGGTAAAAATCCAGAACCTGCTCCTGTTACGTGCAAGAAATACAGGGTTGGTGGTGAATACACAGGTCTGATAAAAAGCTGGAAGGTGAGTAAAGGGAGGTTAATGATTAAGAGACTTGACGGTATCCAGTACTTTCGTCGATCACTGAGGATATTGAGTACATTGCCAAAGCATGACATCGTTCGTCTTACTCAGCTTCAGTTGATAAATCCTTACGAAGACGGAGTAGCCGATGTTATTCAAAAGGTCATGCGTGAGGAAATTAAACGAAAGAAATATCATTATGTCAAACCAATACTGGGTACAAGGTACACGTTCAAGAAGAAGCTCGATCCAAAGACCAAGCAGCCAATTGTAAGAGTTCACTATCCGCCTGCTGAATGTCTGACTGAAATCGCTCTGGAAACAGTTCCATTCAATCTACTGAAACGTTTTCATTACCGGGAACTGGATGTTCACACTGGCGAATCCGTCTTAGTTTATGTACCAGATTCAGAGCCTCAAACAGGATCCTTGTGGGGTCTACGAAAAGCCAACTTCAGAATATTTGACCCAATGAGCTTGATTAATCTGTCCAGAAGTGACATGAAGAAGCTATTCGACAATCGGATTCGCTACAATCCAGGAAACGAGTTCAACTCTGTATTAGCGAAACGATTTCAGAAAATCGTTGATATATGCTTCACCTTTGGTATACACGCTGGTGGAAACTTTCCACCTGGATGGGTTTGAAGTCCAGACGTTTGAAGATCTGCATTTTAGAAGACTGAAGCAAATCGAAGAATTTTTGAAGACCAAGCTGAAGACACGGGGGAGTTTGTTGATACATCTATGTGTGTCTGTTAGTTGGTCAGTCTGTAATCGTGTCGAAATTGTAATTACGTTTTGTATAGTTTTAGATTTAGTTTAATTACAATTTTTGTATCCATGCGACACAAGCATTGTGTCGCAGAAGCATTCAATGCGACACAAGGATTGTGTCGCAGAAACATTCCATGCAACACAAGTATTGTGTCGCAGAAGAGTCTATGCGACACAAGGCTTGTGTCGCATAAAGTCTGGATCAGGCTATAAATAGAAGCTCGCCAGCTTCTGTTTTGGCAAGACAAAACACACACATAGCACTCCTGTTTTCTGAGCAAAAAATCATCTTGTTGTGTTATTTTGATTATTGTGTTTGTGTCCAAGTGTATGTTGTATTGCTAGCTTATCATTTATATAAACATACACTTTGTGTCTTGGTTATTTATCGTGTTAATCTTGCATATATTAGTTTGTTTGATTTCCGCTTTAACAAACTAGTTGAACTACTCGATTTGGTCCGTATAAGTGGAACCTACATAAACAATCCAAAACCAAATCATTTGGACATTACTAGTTGGATGAACAACTAGCATGGATGGTCTGTTGAGACATCTAATCATAAAACCTTGCGCGTATCATTTATCAAAACCTTGCGCGTCTAAGACGCCCTGCAGGCTTCAGTCGATTGATCGACATCATTGTCTTGTGAATCATCATTTGTGCTTAGTAGCATCTCATTAGACTCATGTGAGTCTCATAGCCCCTATTTTAAATGCTTTTACCTAGGGGTGAGATACATGCTCTGTTTTGTTTTACATGTGAACGCAAGTATCAAATTATCACGTATGCTACATGAGTTGTTTTCATCTAATCAATCAAAGTCCTCTGAAGCATAGTTCTGTTAATATGATTTAGCGTGAATGTTAGTGTATGGTACCATATGGGATTGACAATCCCCGTCTGAGTTAGCAAACACTAACCTGTCAAACGGACGCATTATCATTTGTTCAGTATTGAGTGTAGATTAGTCACCTCGCTCAGGTCCTTAAAGGTGGATCCTGACCCCTCAGTTAAGCTCAGACTATGTGCTCTTGGCAGTGATACTCATTATTCATTTATTTACATGTTTTGTAAATCAACTCATTAAATCTTGCGGTTCATAAATCATATATTATCATATTAAACCTGTGAGCTCACCAGCTTTTTAGCTGACCTTTTAGCATGTTATCTCAGGTACTCAGCAGTAGGTTGGACTGCCCATCAGGATACTGTAGCTCGAGTCGCATGCAAATATATAAACATCAAGAGATTTCCTTGCATTTCTATATTTTGTATAAATTAGATATGTACTAGAATCTCTCAAGTATCTATGCGAACTCATCTTTTGTAAACTATATGTAGACTCATACGTTAATCAATGTATTTTGTAAGATGACGCATGTAGTGGTCGTTCATTATGTATCTTATGTGCTTTGTTATTGATTAGTCGTGCCCCGAAATGACCCGCTTCCGCATCATAAATTGGGGGTGCGACACCCGTCAAGACCCGAATGTGGTCTCGGGTATGTTCTTCCTCAACAACTTATCTGCTACTATTCTATTTGATACTGGTGCTGATAGGAGCTATATTTCTGATGAGTTTTGTCCACTACTTGACATCACCCCCGTGGCCTTAGATGTTAAGTACACCGTAGAACTTGCAAATGGTAAACTCATAGAAACTGATAGTGTGATACCTAATTGCACATTAAACCTAGCCGACAAAATTTTCGCAATCGATCTTATGCCTGTTGAACTAGGAAGTTTCGACGTCATCGTGGGTATGGACTGGTTATCCAAAAATCGGGCCGAAATTGTTTGTCATGATAAGATCGTCCGCATCCCTCTCGCCGTCGGTAGAACCTTGATCATACAAGGGGAGACCGGTGGGTCGAGACTAAACATAATCTCTTGTTTAAAAACCCGAAAATTTCTGAGAAAAGGTTACCCAGCAATTCTCGCGCACATCACGGAGAAAAAGTCGGAGGAGAAGCGACTTGAAGATGTGCCAATCGTTAGAGACTTTCCCGAAGTCTTTCCAGAAGAACTACCTGGTTTACCTCCACCTAGACAGGTCGAGTTCTCGATTGATCTCGTGCCGGGTGCAACACCGGTGGCCCGAGCACCGTACTTCCTAGCCCCATCCGAACTTCAGGAGTTGTCTACTCAGTTACAGGAACTCCTGGATATAGGATTTATCAGACCGAGTTCTTCACCTTGCGGAGCTCCGGTCTTGTTTGTCAAAAAGAAAGACGGTTCATTCAGAATGTGCATCGACTACCGAGAGTTGAACAAGCTAACCGTCAAGAACCGATACCCACTCCCTCGAATCGATGATCTGTTCTATCAACTTCAAGGATCAAGCTGTTATTGAAAGATTGATCTTCGATCGGGTTATCATCAATTGCGTGTTCGCGATACCGACATCCCAAAAACCGCATTCAGAACCCGTTACGGGCATTACGAATTTCAAGTGATGCCATTCGGTCTAACCAACGCACCGGCAGTATTCATGGACCTTATGAATCGGGTGTGCAAGCCTTATCTCGAAAAGTTTGTCATTGTCTTCATCGATGACATCCTCATATATTCACGAAACGAACAAGAACACGCACAACATCTCAGAACCATCCTAGAACTACTTAGACACGAGGAGCTTTACGCCAAATTCTCTAAGTGTGAGTTCTGGATAAAAACCGTTCAATTCCTTGGACACGTGATTGATAGTCAGGGAATTCATGTAGACCCATCAAAAATCGAGGCCATCAAGAACTGGCAGGTGCCAACCACTCCCACCGAGGTACGCCAATTCTTGGGATTGGCGGGGTATTATCGCCGATTCATCGAAAACTTCTCAAAAATAGCTATTGCTTTTCCCTAATTCTATCGAGCACTCAGAATCTAGGGAAATCATAAAGTACATCAAACAACAAGTATTATTTATCCGATCATGTGTGTATCCCGATGTCTATTAGTGATGATACCCAAGTTCACAATCTCAATGATGGATGTAATTATGTATTACAGTGCTTAATCCGAATAACCACCATTTGCAAAACCGACTGTACCCCTACTGTATATGGCAAGTAACAATTTAGATTCTGTAAAGTAAGAAATCACAAGGATAGTTAGGCCGTCTAAGAATGAGAACACCCGCGTCCTCACTCAAGTTTTGGTAAAAATTGTCTTACAGGAGCAAAGATGTCATTGTATACTGAGGAATTTTGTTGACCATTTGGAGTTTGAGATTTTTATAAAGTTGTGTGCTATAAACAAGTTTACACGGTTTTGAAACTTTGAGATTTTTTTTTAAATACATTCGTTAGAAAAACTATGATGGCAAAAGTCTGTTGAAAATTCAAAGTCCATTGAAAACTTGAGTCGATAAAAGCTCGGTTGAAACTCTTGTTGGCAAAAAGGCCTTAAAAATTCTGTTTGCAAAATTTCTTAAGAAGAAGTCTAGTTTGAATTTCTTCCATTTGTTAACAGTTTGGGATTACTCAAAATATGTTGAAATTTGTATCATTCGCAAAACGTTGAAAATTACCCATTTACTGAAAATTTGCTGAAAACCTGATCTTTGAAACGTGTTAGAGTTTTGCTTCGTCAAAATGTATGAAAGTATCCTTTAACGAGTAGGTTCAGAAGATTACAGGAGTTAAAGTTTGATAAGAAAATATTTCAATCTGTTTGGGGAATACTAATCCCAAATGAGCAATAAGACAAGTGAACTATGATTTTTCGAAAATTGATGTGCCGACTATGATGTTGAAACTTTTCTAACTCTACCGGGGTAAGTCTACATTGAAAAGATGACCCTCTAAAACTAGGGTGCATACCGGTACTATTTTCCTGATTCAATCCACTTACAACCGGTAAGTCCTATAGTATATCTGGTTACCTTAAGCGATTTAGTCTCTAATAGTGGTCTAAACTGGGTAGACACGAAACCTAAATCAACATCCGAACAGTGACTGTTTCCGAGTATCCGAGGCCTACAATTATACATACAATAACCTATAGTATATCCTGTGTCCGAGGCCTATTATCATGTATACCAGGTATATTTCCAATTACCCGAGTTTTATATGTATTATATATATACCGATCATATTACTGAATTATATTTCCAAAGTGTTAACCGAATTAGATCACCTAAGTGTTAACCAAACAAGATCATTTAAGTGATAACCGAACCAAAATTATCTAAGTGATAACAGATCAATATGTATATCAAGTATTTTATCCAACAGTGATGGCCTACTCATATATATATATATATATATATATATATATATATATATATATATATATATATATATATATATATATATATAATAGCCAATTTGTATATGTATATACCATATATACGTACATATATCCACCTAGTTGTGTCTAGCACAAAACAATTATGAGTCCCGGTTCTCTCGAAATCAGAGTCTACTAATGCATTCCTTTTCAATATAACCCCTTTCAGATCTTACATTATCTTTGTTTAATTGTACATAGTTAGCTACGCTATGTTAAATTAAACTCGTATGATGTAATCCCTGAACCAGTTATACCTAATGAGGAATACTGCCTAACGGTCATAGTCTAGGCCCACTACATGCAACCTAGTTCACTATAACCTTAGGCTCTGATACCAATCTGTGACACCCCCAATTTCGGGTTGCGGAAGCGGTCGGGTCGGGGCGTCACTAATCAAATATCAAGCACCAAGATTTCAAGCAAATGACTCTACATGAGACGTTTATAATATATTACAAAAGTAGTACATTGTTTTGAAGTTATGAGTTTACAAAGATAGCGAGTTCGCAATTGATTTTGAAGATTTTAATACATAACCATTAATACAAAAGATGATGCTAGAAAATCTTCATGTTTAAATAGATACATGCGACTCGTACTAGCTAGCGTATCCTGCGGGCCATCCTACTGTTGAGCACCTGAGAATACAACACTAAAAGGGTCAGCTATAAAGCTGATGAATCTCACAGGTTTAACATGAACATTGATGTGATCAATATGATTATCTGACGATAATAAAATGTTATAAATGAACAATGATTTAAGCAATTTACTCAAACAGTGATTTTTAACCAAATAAGGTCACTAAACAATGATTTAAACCAACGCAGGTTTTCGAACAACATGAAATTAAACAAGGGTGAAACCAACGCAGGTTTCGTAACATTGAACAAACCAACCCAGGTTTTTGAACAATGTTCTATTATGATTTTGCATTGCACTAAGCTATGGTTCAAGGCCTAACCCGATTTTCTGCCTCCCGAACGGTGTCAACACCCATAACAATTACTAAAATGCTCGTTTTTAACTTGGTTGTAGCTAGCAACCCGGACGGGGACGTCACTCCCATGATAGATCTATCTTTTAGTAACCGCGCCTTATTAAGTTAATGAACCATACATGATGAGGACTTTCCCAAATTAAAACACTTTTGCAATACTCAAACAAGGAAAATCAAGACCAAATAATGGTAGCCAAACAATGTAACTAATATAGTTAACTGAATTAAATAATCATTTAATTCCATGAGTTAATAATCAAAATTAACTAATCAAATAACATATGATCACGAAAACAAGTAAGCATTGTATCTCACCCCAATATTTAAAAACGGTAAAAATGGGGCTGTGAGACTCACCTGAAGAGCTAGCAAATCCTAAAGTGCGCGCGTAAACCAAATGTAGTAACCTAGGGTCCTAAACAAGTAATATCGTATAAATAATCGAATGTTTTAAATAAACCATTATTAATATTTATTTGTTTAAGTTAAGCTCCAAGTATTCCATTTGTATTTTATATTAATTTATAAAATATATAAACTCTTAGGTGTCAGATTAAAATAATAATTTTCAATTATTATTTCTAACTTTGATTTGTCGCATATTTTGAAAACATCAATGTTTTCGTTTATAAACTGTATCGAGTTAAATAATATCTTTAAACAAAATCGAATTAATATGTCCCATTTGTTGGTGATAATCTTGTAATACTAATTTTCAAAATTATATTATTAAACCCCCTTTCGTTGTGTACTTTGAAAAGTAGATATATATAAAATGTCTTAGTTATATCGTATACATGTATAGGTAAAGTCATCGTATCATTATATATATATTAATAACAGCTTATCAAGAGAGGGTCAAAAATGAAATGGGATTTAAAAGAGGTCAGAGGTAAGAATCGACCCCTTGACCTTTCGCTTCAACACCACCCTCCCAACCACTAGTCTATTGCATACTTTTTGTTTATAGGTTACTTATTATTTACTTTTACATGTTACTAAATATCTCATAAAGTATATATATATATATATATATATATATATATATATATATATATATGCGCAGGTATGTATATATATGTACATAGTGATACAGTTTTGTTTTTTTTTAAGCTTTTGTATTTCGATTGTATTCATAAGCTTTACTTATAATTTAGTTACATAGATTCAAAGGTATAAATACATGTAAGTTTTGAGTTAAGAATTCTCACAGTGGGTTTCGATCTTTGATATTGCTAACTCGATGATAATGATGAAATGGGTACCGAAGCAACAAAGACTATCATTGCTACTGCTGTGCCCATTGGTGTTGGTGTTACTAGTGATTCCGAACGATGATGGTGTTGATCTCGGTGGTGCTCTCGGTGGTGGTGGCTCGGATGATGGTGGTGCTCGGTTGATGGTTGAGCCGAGAATGATGATGATGAAGATTATTGTTGTTGTTACCTTTCCTTGCTCCCTCCGATTTTGATGAGTTCTGAGAGGTGAGGGTAGTGGTGCTCGGTGGTGTGCAAACCGAGTGAGATGATAAGATGGGTGTTGGTAACGATGATCGATGATGAGGATGCAAAGGATGATGTTTATTGATTATGATGAGTTGATCTTGTTGTTGCAAATTATTGTTATTGTTTGTTGTTATTGATGAGAGTATAATCGTGAGATAGATATAGATGGATATGAAAAAAAAAATTGAAGAAAGTGAGATGAGGAACATGATATACAAGGGTGGGTTTGGTCTGCGTATCAAAGAAGAAAAAGAGCCAGGCCATCTCCAATAATTGGAGGTGGTTGGGCTAGCTTGCTTCATTTTGCGGTATTTTGACCCGTGTTTTGGTATCCGATCGTTATTTAGTAAAAGTGTTTTCAAACGATAAATTTCTAAAATTGAAATCGTATAAGTTTTTATTCGAAGTATTTCACAAAAATACTTTTAGTGTGATACTAAATTATATCGTTGTTTCACTTTGAACTTACGGATAGTTTTAATTACCCAAAAAGAGTTTTAGAAATTTTCCGAGTACCGTAATATTATTTCTGATAATAATATTCTATTTGGAGATGTTTTGGGACAACTTTTATTTTTATGTTTTCTGAGTGGTTTCAGATTTGTTCGCGTTGTGATTATTAAATAATCATTTCGTGTTATATATATATTTATATATATTATCCGAATACTTTATTTTTGATTCTTACCGAGTACGAATAATTAAAGTTTAAATTGGGACCCAATTTTGGGTTATTTTGACCGGGTGTCACAAGTTAGGGGACGTGGTATTCGCCCTCAAAATCTGGAGACATTACCTTTATGGTACCCGAAGTACTGTATTCACCGACCACAAAAGTCTTAAACACATATTCGATCAAAAGGATCTCAACATGAGGCAACGTCGATGGGTCGAGTTGCTTACCGATTATGATTGTGAAATCAAGTACCATCCGGGCAAGGCGAATGTTGTTGCCGATGCCCTCAGTCGAAAAGAACGATCGAAACCACTTCGAGTCCGAGCCCTCAGCATGACAATTCACAACGACCTGAATATCTAAATCCTCACCGCTCAACTCGAAGCTCTCAAACCCGATAATGTCAAAAACGAGGCTTTACGAGGCATGGATAAACAATTCGAGATCAAACCTAATGGAGTTAGGTACTTCTCTAACCGAATCTGGTTGCCTAGTTTCGGGAACTTGCGGGACTTGGTGATGGATGAAGCTCACAAGTCCAAATATTCTATCCACCCGGGATCCGATAAAATGTATCACGGAATCAAAGAGTTTTATTGGTGGCCGAACATGAAAGCTGAAATCGCCACGTACGTCAGCAAGTGTCTTACTTGTTCAAAAGTCAAAGCCGAATACCAGAAACCTTACGGCTTACTCCAACAACCCGACATTCCTGAATGGAAATGGGAACAGATTGCCATGGATTTCATAACCAAACTCTCTAAGTCGGCGAGCGGTTGCGATACCATTTGGGTGATCGTCGATCGTCTCACCAAATCAGCTCACTTCCTGGCAATCAGGGAAACCGATAAAATGGAACGCCTCACACAAATCTACATCAAAGAAATCGTTTGCCGACATGGTGTCCCTATCTCGATTATCTCTGACATGGATGCTCGTTTCACATCTCGCTTCTGGCAATCACTCCAAAAATCACTGGGTACCCGTCTCGATATGAGTACCGCGTACCACCCTCAGACCGACGGCCAGAGCAAACGAACTATTCAGACACTGGAAGATATGCTACGAGCCTGCGTAGTTGATTTCGGTACAAATAGGGAAAGACATCTACCATTGTGCGAGTTTTCGTACAATAACAGCTATCACGCCAGCATCAAGGCTGCACCTTTTGAGGCACTGTACGGTCGCAAGTGCCGCTCACCGATCTGTTGGACTGGAGTGGGAGATAATCAACTCACTGGTCCTGAACCCATACACGAAACCACCGAGAAAAATGTCGAAATCCAAAACCGACTCAAAGCCGCACGTGATCGTCAGAAAAGTTACGCTGACGTGAGACGCAAACCTCTCGAGTTCCAGGTTGGGGATCAAGTACTCTTGAAAGTATCACCTTGGAAGGGCGTAATCCGATTTGGGAAACGCGGGAAGTTAAATCCCAGGTACATTGGGCCTTTTGAGATCCTCGAGAGGATAGGTCCAGTGGCATATCGACTGCAGCTGCCCTCCGAACTCAGCAGCGTGCACCCTACATTCCATATTTCCAACTTAAAGAAGTGTCTGTCTGATTAGACACTTATCATACCAATTGACGAAATTCGCATCGATGACAAACTTCATTTCGTTGAGGAACCCGCTGAAATCATGGACCGTGAGGTCAAACAGCTAAAACAGAGTCGTATTCCCATCGTAAAAGTCAGGTGGAATTCTAGACGTGGTCCTGAATTCACTTGGGAACGGGAAGACCAAATGCGACAGAAATATCCACATCTCTTCCCAGACGATGCACCGACCGTGCACTCGAGCTAATTTCGGGACGAAATTTCTTTAACAAGGGGAGAATGTAACACCTGCCTAATTAGGATAATTAATTATGCCTAATTATCTGTAACTAGTTGTGATTAGTATGTGATAGGACTAATTACATACTCTATCTGTATATATAAGGTGATTTATATATATGTGTGTACTTACGCGATTGGATAAATCATACGAATTAACCGGACGGAGTCCGACACAGTTTACTTGGACGTTGGTGAACAATTTTATTAAATAATATAACATTATTTAATAACACTATCATTTTACCTAAAATATTATGTTAATAATATTTCATATTTATTCAGTAACGTACAACAACGCACAAACAGTTAAAATAAAGTTAAGGTTTACTTAATAACGCAAACATTAAATACTGGATGAAATACTCCAACGAAAATACCAAACATATATTCGTATTTTAAAACGGATATTTAAACACGCAAAATGATTATTTAACGTTTAAACAATCGGGAAAACGAACACCGCACGGAGCGCGATTACAGGGAACGAAATTGGTGAAGTCCACACTTGGTGGACCCCACTCGAAATCAGCCAAAAGGTGAGGGTCACCACCTCCCTCACCTCACTTCCACCTACACCCTCTCTCTTTCTTCTTTCTTTTCTCTCCAACCAAACCACCACACCACCTCCACTAAATCACCAATTACTACACCAAAACGAACTCAGATTATATCCTCCGTTTGGAAGAAAAGCAACACCTCGCAACGATCTACATTCCTATCTTTTCGGATTTCTCATCCGACACTTTGTAAGTTTCCGACAAAAACCCGAAACTCACCGTTTTTACTCATTTTTACGTTTTTATGGCTTATATATGCTTAAAATGTCCAATAATGGGTTGGGTAAAAGTATTAGATCGAACGGTGGCCGGAAAACTCGTTTTCGGTCCATTTTCCGGCGAACAGTTAGAAGTGTCGCTAGTGTGCCAAAAACAGTACTAGCGACACTAGCTAAGTGTCGCCCTTATAGCGACACTACCCAAGTGTCGCTGAACTACTTAACCAGATTTATCTTAGCGACACTCCCTTAGTGACGCCAAAAATTCGTAAGTGTCGCCTATAGCGACACTAATCAAGTGTCGCCAATTTATGAAAATCGGAAATCTAGCGACACTCACCAAGTGTCGCCTGTAGCGACACTAGCCAAGTGTCGCCAAAAACAGAAAGTTGTCAAAATATTTTTACACCAAGTGTCAAACTTGTACAACCTCAAACACTTATACGATACGACTTCTAAAACACTTTAGAATACACTTTCACGTATAACACTTCAAAACATGATGATAATATCGGGATTATTATTACAAATCATCACCAACGGGCCAACAATATTTTTCTAAGAACAAACGGTAACGAACCAACATTGGACATAACGAGTTGTGTGGACAACTAGCCTAGATGGTCTTGCGAGACAACTACTTACATAACCTTATGTGTTTAGGCATTTGAAGGTTACGGGTTCGGAGAACCTACGGACTGATATCATTTACTCGTTTATTTGTATAAACGTAACTTGCAAAGACTCAGGTGAGTCTTACAGCCCCACTTTTACTGTTTTACATACGGGGTGAGATACATTGCTTACTTTTCTTGAACACAAGTACTAAAACTGTTTACTATACCAAATGGAATTGCATGAGTTATTTACTACTTACAGAAGTCTCTCCATCATATATCGTTAGTTATGGACTTAAGCGCGAACACTAGTTAATGGATCCATTAGGGAAATGACCCTCCCCGCCCGGGGTAGTAGCGCTACCATGAACCGTTATGTATAAACGGGCGAATATTATTCGTTACTTACGCTTGCTCAGTTACGAGCATGTCACGGGAGCAAATTATTACTTACGGGTTAAGCTTCGATTATGAGCCTCATGTCAACGGTATAACTTATTTACTTTACATTTGCTGGATTTGCAAATACTTGATTTACGCCTGCGGGCACTACTGATGAAACCTTGTGTTCAAAACTGATATTACTTATAAACCTGTGAGATTCACCAACATTCGTGTTGAACCTTTTAGCATGTATTCTCAGGTACACCAATGGAGTAGGATTACTTCAGGACATAGCTAGCGTCGCATGATTTCAACTAAACTGCAGTAGCGGAGATTCTCAACATTATCTTTTGTACATGTAGATTATGTAATAGAATCTCCCGCCATACGCGTGGACTCTAGGGAACTACCTTTTGTATACGAAAACATTAAGTTTTCAAACATTTATTTCTATGAAATCGTTTTACAACGTCTCATTTAGAGGTCGTTTACTGTATATCTTGTGCTTTGTATATTGATTAGTAACACCCAATTATGCTTCTGCAAATCGTTAAATTTGGGGGTGTTACAGGTTTGAACTTTTTCCTCCGTCCCAAAATTATTGTCCCCAAACAAGATACACATAGATTAAGAAAAGTGCATTTATTACTGTTAACTACCAATAAAATTTAATCATTACCATTTTCAAGCATAATTTATTCATTACCATTTTCAAGCATTTTGATTGGTTGGTTTTGGAAGAGGACAATTATTTTGGGACACACCAAAATGGAAAGACGGACAAATAATTTCGGACGGAGGGAGTATATCATAAGTGACATCCAACCTACAACTATAAGCTAACAACATATTTGCTACAGTGATAAAGTGGTTTGCAACTCCATCACATTAAGTACATTAACAACACATATAATAATCCTCTTTAGTATTATTCTATGATGATTGTCATCATTATAGATTGAACTATAGGAGAAAAGTTTTGACCATGTGTTGCTATTGGAGTTAACAAATGAACAATTTGTTTAAGTGGTTGTTTAGGTTTGTAAAAGATAAACATGTCAATGATCATTGTCGTTGTGGTCGCATAACTTACATAAATGTAGAATATAAATCGTTGTAAAATGATAACAAAATAATTAGATGGAGGATCATAGGAGAATGGGTTATTTGAGGGGAATGAGGATAAGAAAATTTCTAGTCATTCGATCACCTTTTGATTTAGATCAATGGTTATAACTTATAAGGGGTGATATTATTGTAAATAGTTTGTAAAAATAGAGATTAGAGAAAAAAAAAAAAAATTTCACCCCACACCCTTTCCACTATTTTAATCTATACATTTTAGCTCATTTACATTCTTTTCTCCCTCCTCCTACCTTCTTCTTCCCCCAATCCCACCTACCACCACCCTCACCACCTACTGCCACCGGAATTTTTTTTTTTCAAAATTTTTTTTCCTAAAACATTTTTTAAAATTTTTATATTATATATAGTATCCCTTTTCTACTGCATTTTGAAAAAAACTATTGCATTTTGAATATTATTATTTTTTTAACTACAACTTGTATATATATTTTACTACATTTTCTATACACCGTCAGCAAAATGCAGTACAAATAGATAATATGTCTAATATAAATTACACCCTCAAATTATTATTCAGACGTATATTGTATGTAACAAACTTTTAATTTTTTCTATTGTATGTATTGTAGTGATGTGTAACTTGTAAGGATACCACGTGACACCCTATATAGATGACACGTGGAAAAAATAACTTAAATTACATACAATGACACCAAATTATAAGTTTCTTACACATAATATATCTCCGAATATAAATTACAGTAAAAAGCGAATAATATGTCCTAAATGAAATATATGCAAATACAGTAAAAACAACAATATGTATTTGGCGTAAAGCTTCTCGTGTCTAAGTAGTTCTAGAATGGTTTTGAGATGTTGCGCATGTTCCTGTTCGTTACGCGAATAGATGAGAATGTCATCGATGAAAACAATGACAAACTTGTAGAGGTAAGGTTTGCACACCCGATTCATAAGATCCATGAATACAGCCGGTGCGTTGGTTAATCCAAAGGGCATCACTTGAAATTCATAATGCCCCTAACGGGTTCTGAAAGCAATTTTCAGGATATCGGTGTCACGAACATGCAGTTGATGATAACCTGACCGAAGATCGATCTTTGAATAATAGCTCGATCCTTGAAGTTGGTCGAACAGGTCATCGATTCGAGGTAGTTGATAACGGTTCTTGACGGTCAATTTGTTCAATTCTCGGTAGTCGATGCACATTCTGAATGAACCATCTTTCTTCTTGACAAATAGGACCGGAGCTCCCCAAGGTGAAGAACTCGGTCTGATGAATCCTCTTTCCGGGAGTTCCTGTAATTGGGTGGACAACTCCCGAAGTTCGGATGGGGCTAAGCGGTATGTTGCTCGGGCCATAGGTGTAGCGCCTGGCACGAGATCGATTGAGAACTCAACCTGCCTAGGTGGCGGTAGACTAGGTAGTTCTTCGGGAAAGACTTCTGGAAAGTCTCGTACAATTGGCACATCCTCAAGTCGCTTCTCCTCCGACTTTTTCTCCACGATGTGTGCGAGGATTGCTGGATAACCCTTTCTCAGAAATTTTTGGGTTTTTAAACAGAAGATAATGTTCAGTCTCGACCCACCGATCTCCCCCTGTATGATCAAGGTTCTACCAACGGCGAGAGTGATGCGGACAATCTTATCATGACAAACAATTTTGGCCCGATGCTTGGACAACCAGTCCATACCCACGATGACATCAAAACATCTGATTCTAACAGGCATGAGGTCAATTGAAAAGGTTTCGTCCGCTAGGTTTAAAGTGCAATTAGGTATTATACTATCGGTTTCTATGAGTTTACCGTCCGCTAGTTCTACGGTGTACTTAACATCTAAGGCCACGGGTGTGATGTCAAGTAGTGGGCAAAACTCATCAGATATAAAGCTCCTATCGGCACCAGTATCAAACAGAATAGATGCAGTTAAGTTGTTGAGGAGGAACATACCCGTGACCACATTCAGGTCTTGACGGGCGTCCCCAGAGTTGAGTACAAAGGCTCTACCTTTGGCGTTGTTGTTGTTGTTGCTCTTGTTCCTTAGTTTTGGACACTCGTTCCTGTAGTGCCCAGGGTTTCCGCATTCGTAGCAGGCTTTTGACGGCCTGGCGTTGCGGTTGGAGTTGTTGCTGGAGTTATTGTGGGACCTGTAGTCTTTGGTGAGGTGTCCGTACCTCTTACAGTTGTTACAGGGAGTTTCGCAGGGACCTTCGTGGTGACGGTTGCACTTGGAACAGTAGGGTTTGCTCCCAGTGTCGCCCCGCTTGGTTTCGGTGGTGGTGTTGTAGGCTTTGATGGTGTCGGGTTTCTTGTTTTGGTGATTAGGGTGGTTGTTATGGTGGTCGGACCACTTTCGTTTGTTGTTGTGGGAGGACGAAGTGGGTGGTTCTGAGCCCTCGCTCATAGCCATGAGGTCGTGGGCTAATCGAATGGCACCGTCAATAGTGGCTTGGTTTGAGGAGGCGACGTTCCCCCGAACAGGTTCCGGAAGGCCAAGGATGTACTTCCTGATTTTATCGGGTTCCGTGCTCACCATAGCTGGGCGGAGGGCAGCGAGCTGCTGAAACCTGGTGGTATAACCATCGATATCACCACCCTGAACCTTTAGGTTCCAGAACTCCTCGTCCAGCTTTTGGAGTTTTGATATCGCGTAAAAAGTCACGTTTTTACTACCGATATCTCTCTCATTCTGGAACGATTCTTGGCATATTAACTCAAATATAGCACAAATCAGTAACATTATGCCAAGAAGGTCAAAACGAGGTTGCACGATAAAAATCAAGTAAAACGGATGTGAAACAAAGATTCCACACACGTTTGAAAATTCAAGGCATAAAAACGAGATTTCAAGACCAAAGTGCCCTTCACCAACATCCATTATTTCCAAGATGTTCGTTTTCAAAATTCGGATCCAACAGAAGAAGAATCAACTGAAACGGGTAAAAAATGAAGATTTCGCGCCCGCCGGAAGATCCAAATGATCCGTACGCAATATCTGGAGCTAGGGACCTCATCTCAGGGCCTATCCTATGTCAAAATCTTCGTTTTTGAATTACGAATCCAACAAAAAAAGAATCAACTCAAACGGACGTATAACGAAGAAAACACGCACGAATCAAGAAACGAAGCAACAAACAACGCAACGGGGCGGGGGTGGGCCCACCGCCGCCGGCAGCACCACCACCGCCGCCGTCCACACCAAGGGCGGCGCCGGCCACCCTGCTCCTGTCCCGGTTTCCTTTTTTGGTAACTTTTGGTACCTGGTGCGGCCACTTTTCGTGTTGTACGGTACCCGGTTCGCCTACTTTTCGTATGGTACATACCACTTTTGGCAAGCTTTCTATCATGCACCTCAAGGACAACTTGTGCTAATGTGAGCCAAATCTCTCCTATAAATAGAGGGCCTGAGGCTTCATTTCAACTTGCACCATATGCACCTCCTTTCTTGCATATTTCTCTTTCTCTCTCTAGAATTCTTTCTCTAGCACTACTCTTAGGAGTTAGAGGAGAATTATTCTTGTAGTTAGTTCTTCTCTCTAGTCTCTCTCTCTAGCACTACTCTTAGGAGTTAGAGGAGAACTAGAGAGAAGATTAGGGTCCCTCTACTTTCTCTCTCTAAGTTAATTTGGAGAGAGATAAGTATGAGATTAATTATGTAATAGTTAGTAGTAGCTAGCTTATCAATGTAACGCTTTGGATTATTCGGAAGTAATATAAGCATCGTTTGGCTCGCAATAATTACGGGTAATATCTATCCTTTTCTCTTATTAATTAATTGTAATGTTCTTGTTTGATGTTTATGATTTATTAATATTGGAAATGTTTATTGTCATTATATGCGAGTAGTTGTTTATATGTTTGCCATGATTTAGATAGTTATAATGGGATGATAATAAATGTTGTGAAGTAATATGACGGCCCCTATTCGACTGTTCTCGGATATAGTGCTGGAAACGCTTTAGGCGGAGTACAAATGTACGGAAGTCTGAGAACGACCGAAGGTAGTTATATTACGGACCAATACTTTAAATGTGCTAAATGAATTTCTATTTATAGTTTAATTATAACATTATGAACGAATGATGGCATGTTTGGCAAACCGCTTTTGACCAGACTACCCCAACTTATTCCGGTAGGGTAAAACCTATTTATGTGACTATTTATTCAATAGACCATGCCATGATACGGACATCTCTGACGACCGAGATTGGGGAATAGGATTCGAGGGTAGTTGTTAGCCGATATGTTCAGTACATTTGGGAGAACTTCCGGTGTATTGTAATTGTTTGTGTTTACTATCCATGTGACATATCTTCTATCTGATTGCGGACAACTCTACGTTAGTTAGTTGATAGGATCGTAAAAACAACTCATTCCAACATAGTCTAAACTCATAAAAAGAAACTTATATGAATGGGAATTATTATACTTTGTTAATGTTTAAATGTATGACACCTGACCTAATTTATGGATTACCCTTTCCAGTTATCCACGTGACTACAACTTAGATATTAGGGAGTCCGGAACCTTAATTATGGTAAGTAGTTATCTGTGCCCATGACATGCAATAAGTAAGACACAGTGAAATCACTCGTTGTATATATTAGATTTACATTTCTGCACTGCTTTACATTTAGTTAGTTTAGAGTGTCAACCTCACTGTCAATTACTCTCAACCGCATGTTAGACGTAAGAACCCGTGGAACTACCCTGTAAAGTACACTGTCTGTTACTGAAAGGCATGGTCCTCATATGAAACATGTTTTAAACAAACTGTGAATAATCTGGAGATGTATAACTGTTTGAAAAGGAGAGGTCTAGGTCATAAATCAATGTAATTGGAGCTTAAGAAAAGTATTAACAAGGTCTAGTGAGGAAAGTCCAAGTGATTTAGATTTATCAACCCCCTAGATTTTACATATTTGATTCTTTAAACATAACAAGTTAATAATTAGATACACTATTAGAAGAACGAGAGATAAGCTTAGGTGTTAAGAACGGTCGGACCTATGAGACGATATGCTGCTTTATTCATGTACCTCGGTTAATCACCAAAATAGGTTGCTTATCTTTCAACTAGGTAAGTATTGGGAGTTTAGCGTATTGCTCCGATCAGAATCACGATAACCTAGTTCCTAGTGACATGCCAATGGGAATTTAATTGGTAGGGCTCTAGTGTTTACTCCAAAGTCTGTCAATCTATTAATCTGAAAGTGTCCCCATCATAAACACAATCCCGATATTATACTATTCCAAGTCATGGTAAACCACGTCTTCCCTATCCTTAGTTGTTCCTTATATGCTAGCTAGTTCTTTTTAATTTTATTGCTTTAGTTATTTTAATTAGATAAAAACCAAACAAAACCAACTATCTGAACCCAATCTTGAGGACTGAATTATCCAAACGAGCTCCGTTTCAAATTCGACCGTCTGGAGACGACCCTGATCATCCTTACCACGTACTAGTATCAGGTACTTGTGCCTAGTACCAGTAGGTAGTTCGGAGGTTTAGGCCCCGAGCAAAATAAATTTTAAAACACCCTGATCGCACCCTCGGTCGTTACAACAGCACCGACGACACCTACGGCTGAGGGCGCATCAAGTTTTTGGCGCCGCTGCCGGGGACGGTAGTACGATTTAGAGCCTGTTTAGATAAGTTAGTTTTTAAGAGATCCTTTTGGCTAGGAATCACCATCCTTATCAGAAGTTACTTTTTGCACGTAGTTTAGCGTAGTTAGGATTACCTTAGTATTAGTTTAGATTAAGATCCCTTCTGACCCCCACTTTAATTCTGAAACCTTCTCCTTATGCCATCCATTATGAACCCTTGGGAAATGTTAAATCAATGGAAACTATTAGATCAAATGTAAAGTCTTGTTAATTCAATCGAAAATAGATGTAGCATGTGCGATAATACCCACGTAGATGGAGAATGCCAAAGCCATAGTATGATGTATTCGGATAACCTAGGGTACTTAGATGCTCAAACACTGTATCAAAATAACCCAAACACTTTCCAACCACATCCATGCCAACCTTTTCATCCCCAACCATTCGAAATCTACCCACACTCAACTCACCATGTAAGTATACCACAATCCTGTGAGAACCCTGACTTGAGAGATATGCCCTTAGCCTGTCTCAGCAGTAATGCTGTTTTCTCACCTCCTTCCGAATCACTTGAAGAGATGATTAGAGAACAAGAGGACATACTTAGAAGCCAAACTTATAATATGTCTAAATTCTCTACTGAACTACCAACACAAGCCCAAGAGAGTAGTGAGGAGAGTAGGAGTCAAGCTGGAGCCAACTCTAGGATACAGAAAGTTGAGAGACGCACACACACCACATCTAGCACACCAGATACAGACTTACATTTTCATGAGTTCGGTTTCAATATCCCTTCGACTCCCACACCAACCCAATCTTCTAAACCTACAATTTCACCTATTCCCGACCTATCAACGTCAAAGATCGACGGAGGGTTTGTTCTAGAAGAACTTTCCGAACCACTGCAACTCGAAACTTCTAGCCAGAGTGACGAGGATGACGAAGTAGACGAAGAGATCGAGATGGAAAGCCCGAATTTGGAGATTTACATAGAATACTCGGCTTCACATGGACTGAAGGAATACATACCGACTCTGAGTAATGAGCTCATTCAAACTGATATGGTTGAACATGTCCCACAACCAGTTGTGATTGACTGTATCCCAAAATTCTCTTTGATTGATTCACTTCCTGATCTAATCGACTCCACTAGTACCTTAGAGGAGACAAACACCCAAGTATTTGATGATAATGTTGCTACAAGATTGGAGACACTAATGGACATTGTCCCACCTCCATGCCTAGAGTACAATGTTATCATCCAACCAAAGGCTTTAGGAAGCAAGGTGGGTTTTGCATCAAGAGCACCCTACAAACCATCTCTCCCTTACATAATGACGTACACGTCATGGAGTGATGAGGACCTCTTTGACCAACCCAAACGACCCAAAAATCAAGAGGTAGAAAATGTCGAGAGCTTTGTTTTACCTCAAATAAAACAAATCACTTAATTCACCATTCCTCTTCCACTGATTGGACATACCCTTACCGTAGTCCACTTTAATCCCCTAGGTATGTACCAATACTTCCGCTTGTATCTACTGATGGATGCAAGGGAGCCCCCTAGATTTCCTAAGAAATAGGTTTGGAGTCAAGCTAGTGACTCGAACAAAAACAAGCGCTTCTCGGGAGGCAACCCGTGTCTAACATAGGATTATCAGTAGTAGTTAAAGTAGTTTAAGTAGTGAACTAACCCCAATAAGTAGAAATGAAACCCTAAAATGAATGTTCCAAGTTTTCTATCTTTATGAACAAAAATGGATGGTTTGCGAAATTACTTCGTTAAAAGTCAAATTTTTGTCAAACCTTAATACTTCCTACTCCCAGTCGTTTGGAATTTTTCACCATTTTCTAAAAGTTCTTGTTATCCCTTTCACCCACAAAAATGGAAACCTACTAGGAGTTAGGAGCATTAGTCATTCTAAACACCCACTGACATGTTTCGAGCATTTGAGGTACTTACATATATTATTGTGAACATACATGAGATACTAATGCTTAATCTGATAACATGATTTGTATGTCAATATGTGTATTATGCTCGAACTTGTTTAAAAATATGTGCTTTGGATATCTTTATACCTGGCTACCTGATTCAACTGATAATACTGGTATTTCCATGTCTGCTATTTGTGCTGCGGTGAAATTATAGGCAACTAACATTTTTTGTGTAGGATTAAAATCAAAGTCATACACTGGTTTGTTTCATCTACAAAGCACTCACTTTGATAGGTTCTTCATAAACCAGTGAATCTATAATTTGGAGAATAATCACTTGTTTGTTAGATCATATTTGTTTGATCTACTTGTAACAGACAGGGACTGACGCCTATGGATAGAGATTCTTTGAGGATAATGGAAAGACGACAAGAGGAGCTTACAGTTCATTGAGTATGAGAATCTTTGGAGCATTGCTTTGCAGGGGTCAAGTGATGACACTTCTGGATATGAAGATGATTTCTAGTTGTCTAAGACTAATTCATCAAGTTGACCAACTCAATACTCATCATATGTGCCTAAAAATTCCAAGTCCTATAGTTAAACCTTGCCACATAATGGAACCCTAAACCATCATCACCATATCCACCCACATTCACCCATCCATCCACCCATTCACACATACAATCATCACCCTCAGGGACTATTCATACAAAGGAATAGATACTGGGACAATTTGGAAACTGGAGATCTCAGTCGATAAAAGAACAACATCAGATTCATTACATCAATAGTCGACAAAAGATCTCGGGTCATAAAGATTCATGGTCATTGGATTCAACATTTTCAAATCATTAGGAGCAGTTGAGTTACAGCAGCGGCTCTTGAAGATTAGGATCTTTGTCCATTAACCTCTATCTGACATTCGGTGTTTATTGGTTAATTATGCTTATGTCCGGGGGGCGACATCACTTCATTTTCTGCAATCTATCCTTTAGTTCTTAGTTATTTTCGCAAGAAAACTAGTTGAGGTATTGAAGAAAGGTTATACTGTTGGAGCTCGAGTTCAATACATGAAGGCCGATGCCAACCAAGTTCAGCAAACATTGGAGCTGACACAGTCAACCACTCAGATCCTCAGCTCACAGTCATAGGGGAGTTCTGCGTTCCTTTCTCTAGTTTATCTATCTGTTTTTGCAAGATTATATCGACCTATATCCCATTCCAAACACTAAGTGTGGGATCCTTAGAAACCACAAAATACTAAGAGGTATTTTCCATAATTAGTAGAAATTCTAAGTGTGGGATACTTCGACAAGAGGTGTTCAATACACAGATTCGAACATTAGGGACAATGTTCCTCTAAGTGTGGGATATACGGTCTGCAACCGCAAGTTTGACCTCTTGTTCGTAAAATAAACAATATTTTCATTAAAAAGGCTAAAAATGAAGAAGTTTTCAAAATTTTTGATTCAAAAGCAACATTCTTTAGAACCTCTATTTTCCGAAAATATAAATTACAGAAAGAATTGAGTTTTAACAAAAAAACAAAACGGTTCTCTTAGAATAAGATACGGACGAAAAAGGCAACACATGGCTAGGCACACAGACCAAAACATTCGATTCGTGAGGTTTCAGCCCATAATTAGCATTCATCTTTAAAATGCTTCACTTTTCGTTTCATGTGTGTGCCGATGTATGCATTTGAATTAGAACTTGCTCTTGCAATACATTTCGAGATCACACCAATGAGTGCCATACGTGGCATAGGTACAACCTATCTCGATACTTTCTAAGGAATCCCAACACCCTCTTACCACCAAATAATCACTCACTCATCACACCCACAAACCAACCAAAACCTCCCTTTATATCTTCATTCCGAACCTATGGAAGTCACGTCTTCCAAAATTTTCAGAGACATTCTCAATTTCCCAATTTCCACAAGAAAAGCCAACACAACCTTACAACCCAATACCATAAGAAACCTTTCGGACCATAAAATATCCATCGGTAAGACCGGCATAATACAAGGAAAGAGAAGACAAATGAGAAAAAGAAAGTAAACAACAAATGTATATGCCGGCACTACCCAAAGAAAGTCCAGAAAAAGGAAAAATCCAAGAAAAAGGGAAGAAAAAGGCTATGAAGTCCTTTCAAAATCTGAGAAATTTCAAAAGAGACTCTCTCGAGAAAAGCACCCCAGTTTCGAGAAAATACAAAGAAAACCCATCACATCCCTCATCACACACCATCTTCAAAAACCAAACACCCGATTCCTTCTAAGATATCTTAAAAGATTAGTACCGTCCTCATCAAAAGTGATGGAGATTTGATTCTTGATCAAGCCTATGACGAGAATGCTGCATGACTGGCTATCTGAGCGATTGACACTAGTATGTAGGAAACCTTAAACACTTGAGTGATTTGAGTGACCCACTTGTGAGGATTGCCTAGTCATGATCATCCTATAGGTTGCCCGAAGAAGGTATCAAATTCTATAAACCCTTAGTTTCTAATAAAAAGCTCTTTCGTAACTGTAATTGTATACTCTTTGGAAATAGTATATCTAAAAACTAATGCGATTAGAATCCTTCCAGAAGCTTTTTATGAATGAGTTTGCTTGAGGACAAGCAAAGTTCTAAGTGTGGGATACTTGATATCGCGTAAAAAGTCACGTTTTTACTACCGATATCTCTCTCATTCTGGAACGATTCTTGGCATATTAACTCAAATATAGCACAAATCAGTAACATTATGCCAAGAAGGTCAAAACGAGGTTGCACGATAAAAATCAAGTAAAACGGATGTGAAACAAAGATTCCACACACGTTTGAAGATTCAAGGCATAAAAACGAGATTTCAAGACCAAAGAGCCCTTCACCAACATCCATTATTTCCAAGATGTTCGTTTTCAAAATTCGGATCCAACAGAAGAAGAATCAACTGAAACGGGTAAAAAATGAAAATTTCGCGCCCGCCGGAAGATCCAAATGATCCGTACGCAATATCTGGAGCTAGAGACCTCATCTCAGGGCCTATCCTATGTCAAAATCTTCGTTTTTGAATTACGAATCCAACAAAAAAAGAATCAACTCAAACGGACGTATAACGAAGAAAACACGCACGAATCAAGAAACGAAGCAACAAACAACGCAACGGGGCGGGCGTGGGCCCACCGCCGCCGGCAGCACCACCACCGCCGCCGGCCACACCAAGGGCGGCGCCGGCCACCCTGCTCCTGTCCCGGTTTCCTTTTTTGGTAACTTTTGGTACCTGGCGCGGCCACTTTTGGTGTTGTACGGTACCCGGTTCGCCTACTTTTCGTATGGTACATACCACTTTTGGCAAGCTTTCTATCATGCACCTCAAGGACAACTTGTGCTAATGTGAGCCAAAGCTCTCCTATAAATAGAGGGCTTGAGGCTTCATTTCAACTTGCACCATATGCACCTCCTTTCTTGCATATTTCTCTTTCTCTCTCTAGAATTCTTTCTCTAGCACTACTCTTAAGAGTTAGAGGAGAATTATTCTTGTAGTTAGTTCTTCTCTCTAGTCTCTCTCTCTAGCACTACTCTTAGGAGTTAGAGGAGAACTAGAGAGAAGATTAGGGTCCCTCTACTTTCTCTCTCTAAGTTAATTTGGAGAGAGATAAGTATGAGATTAATTATGTAATAGTTAGTAGTAGCTAGCTTATCAATGTAACGCTTTGGATTATTCGGAAGTAATATAAGCATCGTTTGGCTCGCAATAATTACGGGTAATATCTATCATTTTCTCGTATTAATTAATTGTAATGTTCTTGTTTGATGTTTATGATTTATTAATATTGGAAATGTTTATTGTCATTATATGCGAGTAGTTGTTTATATGTTTGCCATGATTTAGATAGTTATAATGGGATGATAATAAATGTTGTAAAGTAATATGACGGCCCCTATTCGACTGTTCTCGGATATAGTGCTGGAAACGCTTTAGGCGGAGTACAAATGTACGGAAGTCTGAGAACGACCGAAGGTAGTTATATTACGGACCAATACTTTAAATGTGCTAAATGAATTTCTATTTATAGTTTAATTATAACATTATGAACGAATGATGGCATGTTTGGCAAACCGCTTTTGACCAGACTACCCCAACTTATTCCGGTAGGGTAAAACCTATTTATGTGACTATTTATTCAATAGACCATGCCATGATACGGACATCTCTGACGACCGAGATTGGGGAATAGGATTCGAGGGTAGTTGTTAGCCGATATGTTCAGTACATTTGGGAGAACTTCCGGTGTATTGTAATTGTTTGTGTTTACTATCCATGTGACATATCTTCTATCTGATTGCGGACAACTCTACGTTAGTTAGTTGATAGGATCGTAAAAACAACTCATTCCAACATAGTCTAAACTCATAAAAAGAAACTTATATGAATGGGAATTATTATACTTTGTTAATGTTTAAATGTATGACACCTGACCTAATTTATGGATTACCCTTTCCAGTTATCCACGTGACTACAACTTAGATATTAGGGAGTCCGGAACCTTAATTATGGTAAGTAGTTATCTGTGCCCATGACATGCAATAAGTAAGACACAGTGAAATCACTCGTTGTATATATTAGATTTACATTTCTGCACTGCTTTACATTTAGTTAGTTTAGAGTGTCAACCTCACTGTCAATTACTCTCAACCGCATGTTAGACGTAAGAACCCGTGGAACTACCCTGTAAAGTACACTGTCTGTTACTGAAAGGCATGGTCCTCATATGAAACATGTTTTAAACAAACTGTGAATAATCTGGAGATGTATAACTGTTTGAAAAGGAGAGGTCTAGGTCATAAATCAATGTAATTGGAGCTTAAGAAAAGTATTAAAAAGGTCTAGTGAGGAAAGTCCAAGTGATTTAGATTTATCAACCCCCTAGATTTTACATATTTGATTCTTTAAACATAACAAGTTAATAATTAGATACACTATTAGAAGAACGAGAGATAAGCTTAGGTGTTAAGAACGGTCGGACCTATGAGACGATATGCTGCTTTATTCATGTACCTCGGTTAATCACCAAAATAGGTTGCTTATCTTTCAACTAGGTAAGTATTGGGAGTTTAGCGTATTGCTCCGATCAGAATCACGATAACCTAGTTCCTAGTGACATGCCAATGGGAATTTAATTGGTAGGGCTCTAGTGTTTACTCCAAAGTCTGTCAATCTATTAATCTGAAAGTGTCCCCATCATAAACACAATCCCGATATTATACTATTCCAAGTCATGGTAAACCACGTCTTCCCTATCCTTAGTTGTTCCTTATATGCTAGCTAGTTCTTTTTAATTTTATTGCTTTAGTTATTTTAATTAGATAAAAACCAAACAAAACCAACTATCTGAACCCAATCTTGAGGACTGAATTATCCAAACGAGCTATGTAACACCTCGCAAATTTAAACACGATTAATTAAGTTAATCAC